>JAZDUA010000164.1:0-600000 GCA_038098605.1 Gryllus longicercus
CTACACGCATTTCTTCAATTTTTATAGAGCGTTATTAGGGTATTTCCTAGCCAAAAATTACCAATTCAATGTAAAATCTGTCAAAGATTTGATCGCACTCAAGCTAACTGTGAACGCGCTCCGAGATGCGTTAGGTGTTTAGGTAACCATCATTATTCAAAATGCACGGAACCTAAAACACAAACAAATCGGAAATGCGTTAACTGTAAAAGAGATCACACGGTCAATTGGAAAGGTTGTGAAGTTTATCAGAAACCGATAAAAAATCAAACAGAGCGGTATAAACAGAGACGAGAGGCTTTTAATAACAGAGAATCCCACGAGATTAAAAACCTTGACCGAAAACCAATCCCTCAAAATCACCCACAACAAACAAACCCAACACAATGACCTCCAATAAATCCCTGGTTTTCAAATCCTCAAAGACTTAATAGCCAAGTCCCCCCGTTTTCGAACGCCAATCTCCCTCTACACCAAGGACAGGTAATAACTACAATCATCAACCAAGTAATAAACGCACTCATTCCACAAATACAAATATTAATACAATCAGCCCTCGATAATGGACGTAAATAAAAATCCAGAAACAAACATTCTCAACTGGAACGCGAACGGAATAAAAAGGCAAGAAAATCAATTACGACACTTTAACAAGCCACAACATAAAAATAGCTTGTATTTCAGAAACTCACCTGTTACCTCAAATCAAGTTCTCAATACCAAGTTTTAATATCTATCGCAACGACCGTCTCTCAGCGACGCCCGCAGGAGGAGTGACCATAATAGTGCACAAAGATATAAAACATACGTTAATTAATAGTCCTATGAGCAACGATCTAGAATCTATAGCAATAAAAACCAAACAACAAAGACACAACCATAATATGCCGATATGAACCTCCTAATAAGCTATTCCCTAGAAAAATATAGTCTGAAATTTTTGGAATGATAATATCATGCTAATAGGTTACCTTAATAGCAAACACTGCGATTGAAAATGCAACACAACAACTCCTCAATGGCAAAATTTACTAAATCTACCACTCTCAATTTAAGTATTCTGGCCCCAATAGAACTCATTCCCTTACAACAATAATATAATTCCTGGCATATTAGCCTCATCAAAAAAATATTGATTTTCCCCTAAAAAGTAATTCCTGAACTCGATTCGGTCTCAATAATCATCCTCTAATCTTATTGATAAACAACAAGAAGGTAAAATAAACTGGTCTAAATTCAGGGAAATTTTAAAAATGAATTACAAACATCCGCAAAACATTACAAGACTTAGATAATGAAGTAAACTATTAGTACACTTACAAGGATCCCTCACCAATTCTACCACATTTCTCAAAATAACAAACCCAATAAACAACAAATCCCGGTAAAAACCTAATGAAATGTAAACACAATTTAAGACGCTATTGACAAATGACGACCAGACTTAAAAAGAAAATTAAGCAAACTGACGAGTTAAAACTAAACTAGACCAGCATAGGCAAGCCTTCAGACTTTTCTAAAAGAAATTCATCCGTCATCTAGGCATACATACAATAAAAAGACAAAAACAAGGATTTTCATACATAAAACTAGGTTCACAAGTGGCAAATTCTGATTTTGAGAAAACATCTCTTATAGCTGACTTCAAAAGCCGTTCAATCCAGTTGAAAACGATCACTTTCATCAACAAGTAGAGGAATTCAATCAGAAACCACTATATACAGCTCCAATCAATATAAAGTACCCCATCAGAAATTAAACAAGAAATCAAAAACTAAGAAATCAGCAGGGACTTTATTTCTAACAAAGTTCTAAACGAGTTAAATAACAATTCGATAGCAGACATAGCAACAATATTTAACGCAGCATTCAGAATAGGTTACTGTCACAACGATTGGAAAATTCCTTACGAAAACCAGGAAAGAACCCAAAAGATCCAGTGAACTATGAACCTATAACCCTACTCCCGTCATTGACGAAACTATTAGAGAAACTGATATGAAAACGATTCATAAAATTCATGCACACATCCCAGACACGCAATTTGCATTTCGTCCTAACCACTCCACAACACATCATTACGGCTTACCGAATATATGGCGCAAGGATACCAAACAACACCGCAATATTCCTAGACATCACCAAAGCGTTTGACAAAATATGGCATCAAGACCTTCTCTACAAATGAAATAGGCACTCCAGACTACTTATTCCAACTGATGAAATGTTTTCTAAATCAAAGAAAGTTCCAAATCAAAATGAATCCTTACGCCAGAACAGGGCTGCCTCAAGGCCATTATCACCGGTATTATTCAATTTCCGATTAACCACACCTAATAGATTCGCAAATAGCAAATAGCGCAAATAGCTTTTTAACGAGAAATAATACATAGATTAAACGTGGTTGAAGACTACCGGCCTGTCAATGCTAGCGGAGCGCGGAATTATTGCATATCCTTTAAGCGAAAAATATTGTCACCAACCAGAATGCCGTGTTATATGAAGTAAATGTTCCATTCAATAGTAAATATCCAAGGAATAAGTGATAGCAAGGAATTATAATTATGAATGTGTTCTATGCTGAATGATAGAAGGGAAGTGTATTCTCGAGGCACGGGTATTACGTATGAACCTAACGTATCAACTTTACCTTTCTAAGGACTTATCGCCAGTAGCTGCTTTTTAAATAAGGAACTAAACAAATACAAAAAACATTGCCATCGAAAGTGTCATAAAACGCATTTTTCAGATTGCAAAACTGTAAGAAACACCATTTCCAACACTTCTGCTGCTGGGTTGTATGCATAAAAATTAAAATGTCTAAACAACCATGTCTTGCAAAAAATACAAATATTTACAATGAGCAATCAGTATGAATACACACTACATTTCCGAAAAGTTGGGGTTTCATAAGAAAGTGTCTGCCACCAGAGAAATTTCAAATTCACTAGCATATAATATACTACCAAGAATGGTGTAATTTTGTACTGAACTATACACAATTGAATGACTTTATGGATTCATTTCTGATTTTTTCTCATTTTCAGTCAAAATTTAGGCCTATGGACACTTTGGAGTGGTGATTTAGGTATAATAATTTTATTTTTATAATAATAAAACGCAAAAATTGGAATTTTTATTTATGAGTGAAATCTCAAATATGCTACTTACCGCTGTTATTGAACCTAAAGGTTCTGCAATGTTTATGGCTAGAAAAAAAAATGAAGCTTGCAACTTTAGTTGTGCTTAAGCAATTACTCTAATATATTAGAAAATTTTCCATTCAATTCCAATACATTTTTTGCTGCAAATATTTTATGTTTAAAAACTTTCAAGCAATTATTCCTTTGATGCATAGGTCAGCTCAATCCAGTGCTGTTGTGTTTAAGATTCTACTGCAATTTTGAATCAAAGCAGAGTATTCATAGCGGGCTCCTGACAATCCAGTCACTCGATCAATTTTATGGAAATGACTCTTCTAGTGAAATTGTAACTGAGCCAGTCACTCAGACCGTTTGAAATGTATGCAGGAATGTTAAAATCACATAAGTCGCAATGTTTAAAACCTGTTTTTAACGACATTTCTTGATTGAGAAAACGGAGTATTCCCCACCCCATGCCCGTCACTTGATCCAGAAACTTTTCATTATGCTAAGACATATTTACGAGACTCTTCGGTAAGGACATGTATTCAAATTTGTTTCAAAACGTTTTTCAGAAAAAGTGAGACAAGATCATAACTAACAGATGTCGCCATCTTACCTGCACAAGACATCGGTTCAAGGAAGAGATGTCTCTACGGTTACCCACCTCGAACATGGTTTCGTAGTTTCCCTTGTTTCTTGTAATTTTGGTATTTGATTCTCTCAACACAGAAAATTCTATATCCCTTTTCCCTGATTTGCCCCTTGCTTAGACTCGGTTGTAAAAAAAATTTTCCTCTGCGACCCTCTTGCCATCGTAGAGAGAATCTTGATTTTATTTCCTATTTTCTGTACTTCTCCCGCGCTTTCCGTAAGCTTTTCTGACTTTTGGTTTCAGTTTCCCTATCTTTTCATTTTAGTACTCGAGATCTGGGGTCCCCTCGCCCGCCCAGGGAGGAATATTTAAGTCTCCCCCGATTATCAACGTTTATTCTTATCGCTCTCCATACGCGTCACCTCACTTTGATTTCGACGCATCACATCTCGAATTCCCCATCTTTCCAGACCTCTTCTGCATGCAAACTAGCTTTAACACAATGAAACGTCCCACCCCCGCGTCCATCTCTGTCCCTCCTAAATATGCCATAATCATCGCGAAATATTTCTGCATTAGAAATGTCAGGTTTAAACCGTACCTATTACATCAGGGCAATACTGACCTATCAATTTCCAAAATTGTTTGTATTTATTTTATTAAGATTCTACAATTTACCTGCAACACGAACTGTATTTGTATTCCAGCACCATATATTATGCGCTCACGATCAATTACAAAAGAACGTATTAACGTTTTTGATTGCAGACAGAAAAAATGGAGAATAAAAAACTAGCGAATCAAAGTCACAAGCAAAGATTTTCATCTTCGAAACTCAAAATTTTTCTTTACTCATTCAAAACACATCCATACGATGACTACGATACACCACTTCCGTACCTAAAAATTACATTTGGACGCAAAATTAACCTGGAAAGAACACTTCATCAGCACAGTAAAGAGACATTCACAAAAATCTAAAAGCCCTATCGCATACTAAAAATGAAACTTCACTTAGCATCGAATGTGTTAAAATCATTTAGAAATCATTCATTAGATCTTTACCAAGCTCCCGTGAGCTCCGTTTTTAATACAGGTCGTCTACATCTACATAAATGAACAACAAATTATGCAAATTCATCCAAAAATTCAACAATGTGTCCATGGTTTAAAAGCAATCGACAACTACTCAGAGAAGTAATAATAAACCCTTCTAGGCTACATTTCTAAAAAAATTTCAAAAACTTTCAGGCCCAGAAATACCTTCTGCTGAAACTTAAAATCATAGTAAAACTTACCGACAACAACAAAGAATTTATCCTATGTCAATTTCAAGATCCCACTAAGTAAAAAGATGCACTTACTCACGTAGTCAAAACGCTATAGACGTAGAGAAGACTATTTTTAATATTTCCAGCACACCTGATTTTTAGAATTGGGGAACGCTTTTTAGGTTTTCTTTATGTAGCGTTTCTTTAGAATATAATTAGTTCATATGACTTTGTGTCATAATTTTGAATGACTGTCTCATGAATTTGTAACATAATTATGATTTATAGGTCAATACTCATGTGAATATTAAAGAAATCCAATTCAATCTGATACAACAAATGTATCATGGAGTCTCTTGAGCAGTTTGCTCATTCTATCTCCAAATTAACAATACTACGAGAGATTCCTCTTTTGAATGGAAAGAGATAAAGAATGACGAAGTGTATGCAAATCCTCAAGATGTCATTGCAGGTTAGTAATTGTTAAATTTTCACCGGCAAAAGGCTATTATGAAATCACATGTGGCAAGAGAAGAAATAAAGCTGAATGATGGACTTCTGCGTTCAGTTCCAGAAACACGTAGAGCCTTATGATCCGTTTCAGTTTATCTTCTGACAATATTTCTTACAATTGATTCATAGTTATTGGAATACATAGTGATATAAAAATACATAGTGCCTGATATGAAAAAGAAACACTGAACTTTCAACTGTGTACTATTGTATTGTAGAAGAAAAACAAATGAACTTTAAAGTATCTGTAATGTCATGATCGCACGTCTTAAAATGTTGTATAACTGGAAAAAATCGATCAATGGAACTAATATAATACATTAGCTTCATGTGAAAATATTAAATACTGTCACCAGGAAATGACAACACAAAATTGCAAATTCATTCAAGTATCCCCCCGTGGCAAGAGAAGAAATAAAGCTGAATGATGGACTTCTGCGTTCAGTTCCAGAAACACGTAGAGCCTTATGATCCGTTTCAGTTTACAACAAAACCCTTACCTCCATACCAGAATAGATGAAACTGATCTTGCCGAAACCACTAGAAGACAAGCGTCCAAGATTTAATGACATACTTAAGCAAAGATCTCTGATGGTAAAGTTTGCGCAATACTTTTTCATTCAATTCATTTGCGAATTTCCTTATAAACATGCGTTCAGAATATTCTTACTGATATTTATCCCCTCTCACCAAGCATTCACCAACCATAATCTCTTATTCATTAGGGGCGACCGCCGCCGCCGCCGCCCTCTATCATCTCCAACACGCGGGCGCAGCGGGGGTGGGCGCTCACTCCAGCGAGGGTGACTGTAGATAGCGCGCCGCCCGCGGTGATAAGACCCCCCCATGCTTCTGATAATCGAAAGAAAAGGGCTTTTCAGACTGCTTCTTGAGAAGCATCGAGAAAGACACAGAAAAAATGTTTGAATAAAACGTAATGTCCGAAGATTCGCGACAAATTAAACAATTTATAAATTTAAACAAGTTCTTCATAGACTTGATAGAAGAGTAAATATACAGTACGCCTTAACAAATATTCAAACATGCATGAATTTCTCCATAAAATACCCTTATGACTTACATTTTGAGCTATTTTATACTAAGAGCTGCTGTTTATTTACAATAAATTTTATTCTATTAAAATAAAAAAGTACTGAAAATATCAACATGTGTAATGTTGAAATCGAATCAATTTCTTCAGTATTACTGTGTTGAATGCTGAAAAAAAAAAAATACAAGTTCATTGAGAATCAGTATTGAACAAGTTGAACTGTACTTTGAGAAATTAAAAAGAAAGAAGGAACAAAAACAAAATAAATTTTTGTAAAGAATGTCATGAATGTATTGGCTGAGAATGGAGAGGCAGCACCTAGTGTAATGAACTATGTTACTCGTGTGATAGACTGATTACTTCAGGAGCTTGGAAGAATATAATAGCCTCGCATAGCCTCGCATATAATAGCCTTCGCATTCTAAAGAAAAATAATAATAAATGTGAAAAGATATTGTTTTTTTTTATGATGAAACATAAGTCGCACGAAACTGCAAAAAGAAAGGCAAAACACCTACAGTTGGTACCTCCTGTCGAAAGAGAGAGCGCAAGAGACAGCGACAGACAAAGGCACGTAGAGAAATGTGTGTTAATGAGAAAGAAAGAGAGAGAAAGAAAGAGACAGAGCGAAAAAGAGCGAGAAAGAGAGAAAGAGAGAGGGGGGGGATACTTGAATGAATTTGCAATTTTGTGTTGTCATTTCCTGGTGACAGTATTTAATATTTTCACATGAAGCTAATGTATTATATTAGTTCCATTGATCGATTTTTTCCAGTTATACATTTTAAGACGTGCGATCATGACATTACAGATACTTTAAAGTTCATTTGTTTTTCTTCTACAATACAATAGTACACAGTTGAAAGTTCAGTGTTTCTTTTTCATATCAGGCACTATGTATTTTTATATCACTATGTATTCCAATAACTATGAATCAATTGTAAGAAATATTGTCAGAAGATAAACTGAAACGGATCATAAGGCTCTACGTGTTTCTGGAACTGAACGCAGAAGTCCATCATTCAGCTTTATTTCTTCTCTTGCCACATGTGATTTCATAATAGCCTTTTGCCGGTGAAAATTTAACAATTACTAACCTGCAATGACATCTTGAGGATTTGCATACACTTCGTCATTCTTTATCTCTTTCCATTCAAAAGAGGAATCTCTCGTAGTATTGTTAATTTGGAGATAGAATGAGCAAACTGCTCAAGAGACTCCATGATACATTTGTTGTATCAGATTGAATTGGATTTCTTTAATATTCACATGAGTATTGACCTATAAATCATAATTATGTTACAAATTCATGAGACAGTCATTCAAAATTATGACACAAAGTCATATGAACTAATTATATTCTAAAGAAACGCTACATAAAGAAAACCTAAAAAGCGTTCCCCAATTCTAAAAATCAGGTGTGCTGGAAATATTAAAAATAGTCTTCTCTACGTCTATAGCGTTTTGACTACGTGAGTAAGTGCATCTTTTTACTTAGTGGGATCTTGAAATTGACATAGGATAAATTCTTTGTTGTTGTCGGTAAGTTTTACTATGATTTTAAGTTTCAGCAGAAGGTATTTCTGGGCCTGAAAGTTTTTGAAATTTTTTTAGAAATGTAGTCTAGAAGGGTTTATTATTACTTCTCTGAGTAGTTGTCGATTGCTTTTAAACCATGACACATTGTTGAATTTTTGGATGAATTTGCATAATTTGTTGTTCATTTATGTAGATGTAGACGACCTGTATTAAAACGGAGCTCACGGAGCTTGGTAAAGATCTAATGAATGATTTCTAAATGATTTTAACACATTCGATGCTAAGTGAAGTTTCATTTTTAGTATGCGATAGGGCTTTTAGATTTTTGTGAATGTCTCTTTACTGTGCTGATGAAGTGTTCTTTCCAGGTTAATTTTGCGTCCAATGTAATTTTTAGGTACGGAAGTGGTGTATCGTAGTCATCGTATGGATGTGTTTTGAATGAGTAAAGAAAAATTTTGAGTTTCGAAGATGAAAATCTTTGCTTGTGACTTTGATTCGCTAGTTTTTATTCTCCATTTTTTCTGTCTGCAATCAAAAACGTTAATACGTTCTTTTGTAATTGATCGTGAGCGCATAATATATGGTCCTGGAATACAAATACAGTTCGTGTTGCAGGTAAATTGTAGAATCTTAATAAATAAATACAAACAATTTTGGAAATTGATAGGTCAGTATTGCCCTGATGTAATAGGTACGGTTTAAACCTGACATTTCTAATGCAGAAATATTTCGCGATGATTATGGCATATTTAGGAGGGACAGAGATGGACGCGGGGGTGGAACGTTTCATTGTGTTAAAGCTAGTTTGCATGCAGAAGAGGTCTGGAAAGATGGGGAATTCGAGATGTGATGCGTCGAAATCAAAGTGAGGTGACGCGTATGGAGAGCGATAAGAATAAACGTTGATAATCGGGGGAGACTTAAATATTCCTCCCTGGGCGGCCGAGGGGACCCCAGATCTCGAGTACTAAAATGAAAAGATAGGGAAACTGAAACCAAAAGTCAGAAAAGCTTACGGAAAGCGCGGGAGAAGTACAGAAAATAGGAAATAAAATCAAGATTCTCTCTACGATGGCAAGAGGGTCGCAGAGGAATTTTTTTTACAACCGAGTCTAAGCAAGGGGCAAATCAGGGAAAAGGGATATAGAATTTTCTGTGTTGAGAGAATCAAATACCAAAATTACAAGAAACAAGGGAAACTACGAAACCATGTTCGAGGTGGGTAACCGTAGAGACATCTCTTCCTTGAACCGATGTCTTGTGCAGGTAAGATGGCGACATCTGTTAGTTATGATCTTGTCTCACTTTTTCTGAAAAACGTTTTGAAACAAATTTGAATACATGTCCTTACCGAAGAGTCTCGTAAATATGTCTTAGCATAATGAAAAGTTTCTGGATCAAGTGACGGACATGGGGTGGGGAATACTCCGTTTTCTCAATCAAGAAATGCCGTTAAAAACAGGTTTTAAACATTGCGACTTATGTGATTTTAACATTCCTGCATACATTTCAAACGGTCTGAGTGACTGGCTCAGTTACAATTTCACTAGAAGAGTCATTTCCATAAAATTGATCGAGTGACTGGATTGTCAGGAGCCCGCTATGAATACTCTGCTTTGATTCAAAATTGCAGTAGAATCTTAAACACAACAGCACTGGATTGAGCTGACCTATGCATCAAAGGAATAATTGCTTGAAAGTTTTTAAACATAAAATATTTGCAGCAAAAAATGTATTGGAATTGAATGGAAAATTTTCTAATATATTAGAGTAATTGCTTAAGCACAACTAAAGTTGCAAGCTTCATTTTTTTTTCTAGCCATAAACATTGCAGAACCTTTAGGTTCAATAACAGCGGTAAGTAGCATATTTGAGATTTCACTCATAAATAAAAATTCCAATTTTTGCGTTTTATTATTATAAAAATAAAATTATTATACCTAAATCACCACTCCAAAGTGTCCATAGGCCTAAATTTTGACTGAAAATGAGAAAAAATCAGAAATGAATCCATAAAGTCATTCAATTGTGTATAGTTCAGTACAAAATTACACCATTCTTGGTAGTATATTATATGCTAGTGAATTTGAAATTTCTCTGGTGGCAGACACTTTCTTATGAAACCCCAACTTTTCGGAAATGTAGTGTGTATTCATACTGATTGCTCATTGTAAATATTTGTATTTTTTGCAAGACATGGTTGTTTAGACATTTTAATTTTTATGCATACAACCCAGCAGCAGAAGTGTTGGAAATGGTGTTTCTTACAGTTTTGCAATCTGAAAAATGCGTTTTATGACACTTTCGATGGCAATGTTTTTTGTATTTGTTTAGTTCCTTATTTAAAAAGCAGCTACTGGCGATAAGTCCTTAGAAAGGTAAAGTTGATACGTTAGGTTCATACGTAATACCCGTGCCTCGAGAATACACTTCCCTTCTATCATTCAGCATAGAACACATTCATAATTATAATTCCTTGCTATCACTTATTCCTTGGATATTTACTATTGAATGGAACATTTACTTCATATAACACGGCATTCTGGTTGGTGACAATATTTTTCGCTTAAAGGATATGCAATAATTCCGCGCTCCGCTAGCATTGACAGGCCGGTAGTCTTCAACCACGTTTAATCTATGTATTATTTCTCGTTAAAAAGCTATTTGCGCTATTTGCTATTTGCGAATCTATTAGGTGTGGTTAATCGGAAATTGAATAATACCGGTGATAATGGCCTTGAGGCAGCCCTGTTCTGGCGTAAGGATTCATTTTGATTTGGAACTTTCTTTGATTTAGAAAACATTTCATCAGTTGGAATAAGTAGTCTGGAGTGCCTATTTCATTTGTAGAGAAGGTCTTGATGCCATATTTTGTCAAACGCTTTGGTGATGTCTAGGAATATTGCGGTGTTGTTTGGTATCCTTGCGCCATATATTCGGTAAGCCGTAATGATGTGTTGTGGAGTGGTTAGGACGAAATGCAAATTGCGTGTCTGGGATGTGTGCATGAATTTTATGAATCGTTTTCATATCAGTTTCTCTAATAGTTTCGTCAATGACGGGAGTAGGGTTATAGGTTCATAGTTCACTGGATCTTTTGGGTTCTTTCCTGGTTTTCGTAAGGAATTTTCCAATCGTTGTGACAGTAACCTATTCTGAATGCTGCGTTAAATATTGTTGCTATGTCTGCTATCGAATTGTTATTTAACTCGTTTAGAACTTTGTTAGAAATAAAGTCCCTGCTGATTTCTTAGTTTTTGATTTCTTGTTTAATTTCTGATGGGGTACTTTATATTGATTGGAGCTGTATATAGTGGTTTCTGATTGAATTCCTCTACTTGTTGATGAAAGTGATCGTTTTCAACTGGATTGAACGGCTTTTGAAGTCAGCTATAAGAGATGTTTTCTCAAAATCAGAATTTGCCACTTGTGAACCTAGTTTTATGTATGAAAATCCTTGTTTTTGTCTTTTTATTGTATGTATGCCTAGATGACGGATGAATTTCTTTTAGAAAAGTCTGAAGGCTTGCCTATGCTGGTCTAGTTTAGTTTTAACTCGTCAGTTTGCTTAATTTTCTTTTTAAGTCTGGTCGTCATTTGTCAATAGCGTCTTAAATTGTGTTTACATTTCATTAGGTTTTTACCGGGATTTGTTGTTTATTGGGTTTGTTATTTTGAGAAATGTGGTAGAATTGGTGAGGGATCCTTGTAAGTGTACTAATAGTTTACTTCATTATCTAAGTCTTGTAATGTTTTGCGGATGTTTGTAATTCATTTTTAAAATTTCCCTGAATTTAGACCAGTTTATTTTACCTTCTTGTTGTTTATAATAAGATTAGAGGATGATTATTGAGACCGAATCGAGTTCAGGAATTACTTTTTAGGGGAAAATCAATATTTTTTTGATGAGGCTAATATGCCAGGAATTATATTATTGTTGTAAGGGAATGAGTTCTATTGGGGCCAGAATACTTAAATTGAGAGTGGTAGATTTAGTAAATTTTGCCATTGAGGAGTTGTTGTGTTGCATTTTCAATCGCAGTGTTTGCTATTAAGGTAACCTATTAGCATGATATTATCATTCCAAAAATTTCAGACTATATTTTTCTAGGGAATAGCTTATTAGGAGGTTCATATCGGCATATTATGGTTGTGTCTTTGTTGTTTGGTTTTTATTGCTATAGATTCTAGATCGTTGCTCATAGGACTATTAATTAACGTATGTTTTATATCTTTGTGCACTATTATGGTCACTCCTCCTGCGGGCGTCGCTGAGAGACGGTCGTTGCGATAGATATTAAAACTTGGTATTGAGAACTTGATTTGAGGTAACAGGTGAGTTTCTGAAATACAAGCTATTTTTATGTTGTGGCTTGTTAAAGTGTCGTAATTGATTTTCTTGCCTTTTTATTCCGTTCGCGTTCCAGTTGAGAATGTTTGTTTCTGGATTTTTATTTACGTCCATTATCGAGGGCTGATTGTATTAATATTTGTATTTGTGGAATGAGTGCGTTTATTACTTGGTTGATGATTGTAGTTATTACCTGTCCTTGGTGTAGAGGGAGATTGGCGTTCGAAAACGGGGGGACTTGGCTATTAAGTCTTTGAGGATTTGAAAACCAGGGATTTATTGGAGGTCATTGTGTTGGGTTTGTTTGTTGTGGGTGATTTTGAGGGATTGGTTTTCGGTCAAGGTTTTTAATCTCGTGGGATTCTCTGTTATTAAAAGCCTCTCGTCTCTGTTTATACCGCTCTGTTTGATTTTTTATCGGTTTCTGATAAACTTCACAACCTTTCCAATTGACCGTGTGATCTCTTTTACAGTTAACGCATTTCCGATTTGTTTGTGTTTTAGGTTCCGTGCATTTTGAATAATGATGGTTACCTAAACACCTAACGCATCTCGGAGCGCGTTCACAGTTAGCTTGAGTGCGATCAAATCTTTGACAGATTTTACATTGAATTGGTAATTTTTGGCTAGGAAATACCCTAATAACGCTCTATAAAAATTGAAGAAATGCGTGTAGAGAGGGGGTATTAGTTATGAAACCGGCCACTAGATTTAATGGTGCAACGCCAATCTCTGGAGATTCAATAATTTGCGTTCTAACTTTCTCAAGAGTTCAAGGTATCTTCTGTGATGGATCTTCACGTGCTTCGGGCATTTATTTAGATTTTTTAGCTAAAAATTATTGTATATAAGTGGTCATTTTCCCACACATTGTTAAATTAGAGATCAAAGCTAATAGGTTTGAGAAAGGCTTGAAACAGCAAAACAGTTGAAAGAAGAATAAAAATAGAGACAGTAGCTCCTATTTACACTAAAGGAGTAGGGAAGAGATTCATGGATTCAAGATGCACAGACTGTACCTTTGATGAGCTGTTTTAACTTTTCTTTGATAAAATCTTCACACAATAAATGTTCCTTCTTCCTGCATGTTCAATGGCAATTTATCGTAAAAGTAAACATTTTTTATAATTTTGATGACATTATTAACGCTACACTTGATCTTCCCTCAAAAAAGAAGAAAGAAAAATCATTAGAAAGATACTCGGTGCGAGACTCACTCCCGATGGATACAGATTACAGTCTATTGAGACAACTGAAAAGTACTCGAACATAGAAGTCGACATCAGGAAAAGACGAGTGAAATTCTTCGGACACATAGACAGACTACCAAATACTTGACTAACTAAAAGAATGCTAAACTATCCTCACTTAAAAGTACAACATCATGGATGAAAGAAACCAAAAAAGACACGCCGACATAACTGTCACCTCAGACAAAACCACCTTCCGCAACACAGTGAACAAATGGGAAGTCAAGACAGAACAACCAAAATCAAAACCCTACGGACCGAAATGGTCTGAAGAAAGAAAACTGGCATTCTCCAAGAGAATGAAAGAATATTGGAAAATTAAGAAGAACTCCACAAAAACTAATTAGAACTCCACAAAACGAGTCAATTTTTCCTTAACGTTTTCCATTATTGGGAAAATACACTAATAACAATAATAATAATAATAATAATAATAACTATAAACCATTTTCATACTTATTTTTAATAATTATCTTTGTTTATAATTCAATACTAGTATTATCTAAATATAATTCAATTCGTAAATTTTACATGGAAAATATTCAAAATAAATTTTTATTTCATTAAAAAATTACATTTTAAAAAATCGATTTAAAATTATGCTGCCTGGATGAGATTTCTAGAGACCGACTCCTCTCGCCCGGAGGTGGGGTTCAGATAGACTAGCATTCATTTTTATTTTATGGTTAGACACTTTTATTAGTATTTTTCAATTTTTTATATATTTTATGGTTAGACTCTTTTAGTAGTATTTTTCAATTTTTTATATATTTTATGGTTAGACTCTTTTAGTAGTATTTTTCAATTTTTTATATATTTTATGCTTAGACTCTTTTAGTAGGTGGGAGATTTATGATGAATCACTTTCAACTAGTAGTAGGGGGAGCGTTTGCAAACACGTTGAGACAGGCCTCAACAAGTTGAGACAGGTCTAAACACTCGTCACTCGCCTGTCGCCATGGAACAAACTCAGACGAAGAAGCGTATGATGCGTGGAAGAAGCGGTGGTGAACTGGGACAGCCTCCGCGACGCCGCACCATCATTGCCCACAATAGCAGTCTTCAGCGCTCCTACTACACTGCAGCCTATCCGTTGATGTGTGTTGGCCGACGCTGTCACGAGGAAGAATCATCAGATGTCGAAGAAGATAAGGAAAAAAAAAACTTCACACATGATTGGCTGTCACGAGAAAGTGGTATGGGATGGGGTGACCTCCTGTGCTGTGAAGCTGACGACCGTGTGCTATTGCATCATCCAGAAAGCTTTGAATGCTCCCTCAGCATGCCCCCATCCCCCTGGACAGTGTCCACAACTCATACGGGGCGAAAGGAGTCGGTAAAATGAGATCGCCTCAACCGGAAGAGTTTATTCTCACGGCGCTGAAGCGTTAGCTGTCCTCGACTCGACCACCTCCATCATCGGTCGGCACTTCGACAGCGCTCGCGTTCGTCAATCCATCCAGACGCTGTGTTGTCCATTCGAAAATATGGCTCCGGCCTCCAGTCCACAGTGGCGAAGTTTGACGGCAATCTACGTCAGCACAGGCTCGAGGTTGTACTCGCTTTATCAATCTAGGCTATGTACAGAGGGTTATAAAGCGTAGTATATCAATATGAAAATACAGCTGTATGCAGGATCTAAGAATGATGTGATATTTATACAAATTATGTAAAAACTCATTTTAAGTTCTTCATAGATTAGATAGAACAGTAAATATATACAGTATGTAATGAAAAATGTTCAAACATGTGTGAACCATAAAAATATCTAAGCATGCAAATATGTTTTGAAATGCCATGAAAGGTCTATGAAACTTCAATGAAAACATGCAAACATAACCTCTCTTTCCAAAGGATATGTAATATAAAATAAATAATGATATTTTCTATGTTTTTAATGTAAACACACCATTTGGAGAAATGTAATAGAAACGATCGTCAAAACAATAAAACTGTTTGTGGAATGTATGTGAGAAAATAATTTTATAATTCTTTTGTTTTCAATAAATCAAAAAACATTCTTTCAATTGTAGTCTTTATTTTTTCCTTGTCACCGCCATTTAGGACTTCCTTTTTTTCTATTATAAAAGTCTTTTCAGCGGGGGAGTGAGCGTCAGCGCTCTCGAGAGAGAGAGAGAGAGAGAGAGTGAGAGACGTGCGGCTGGCTATCTTATATAGAGTGCATTCAAAATGCGCGCCCCGACGTCGCTCACAACTCCATCTCGTTCTCCGGCTCCTAGAGAGCGCGCGTATCTCTATACTCATTAGTCTGCGCAGCGCGCGTCCTCTGCCACCCGCGCCGGGCCCTGCCCGCCGCTATCTTATCTACTTCCGCAGCGCGCACCCTCAGCGCCCCCTGCCCGCCGCTATCTTATCAGCCACCCGGCCGTTGCCGCCAGCGCGCGGCGCCCTCCCGACCGCGTGTACTATCAGTAGCCCAAAGCAGACAGCTTGACTCGAGATGTCACCGTAGCTCAGAGCCAAAGTGCTGGTCGCCTCCCACACAGGAAATGGGATTGAGGTTGGTTCGAATCCGCTTCAGGCAGGAGCATTTTTGAAACATATACACACACACACACGCTTCCACAATTCACCGCCAGAGCGCAGACACATACGCTTCCACAATTCGCCGCCAGAGTGCGCACACACTTCCACCATTCGCCGCCAGAGGTCGCAAGGGTGGGGTCATTGACCTCGGTCGGTGGGGGCATTATAAATGGTGGCGCCGGTTGTTTACATCGGGTGGGCGGGGGGAGGGGGAAGGGTGGTGGATTGTTGACATTCGGCGGGGCATTATAATGGGTGGCGCCGGTTGTTTACATCGGAAGTGGGGAGGGGGAGGGGGTGGGGGGAGGGGGATGGGGGTGGGTGGGTTGTTGACATTCGGCGGCATTATAATTGGTGGCGCCGGTTGTTTACATCGGAAGTGGGCGGGGTGGGGGGAGGGGTGGTGGGTTGTTGACATCCACTGTTGGGCGCTGGACCGGAAGTAGATAAGATAAGCTGATAAGATAAGCTGATAAGATAAGCACTTCCTGCCATTATAATTGGTGGCGCCGGTTGTTGACACCGGATGTGGGGGCGGTGGACCGGAAGTAGATAAGATAAGCTGATAAGATAAGCACTTCCTGTTCCAGAAACCCCATATCCCCCCTACTACCATGCGATATCATTTCTTCCTCTTCCGTGTACCATCTTCATCCCTTACTTACTCACACTTACATACTTACACTACCACACATGTCAGGTGACTAGTCGTGTGTCAAGCTTAGAGCTTGTCCCGCCTGGGGAGGTGCCACACTGGTGGGAGATATCGAGAAGAGGAAAATCCCTTCAAGCCGGCGTAGGCGCCTGATCTCACCAACCAATGGAGAAAGATCATATTCATCTCCCGCAATCAAAGCATGCACTACACTCACGAGACAAATGACGTTACCAGTTGAATAACTCACCAATCAATCATTAAATGTGTGCCGACCGCTGTAAAATTTGCATTTCATCTTTGCATCTTTGTGAGGGAGAAGATACGTGTACTATTAACATCAATGTGAGGAGCGTTAGTAGTCTGTACCTTGTCATTTACAGGTTGATAGGTCATTAACTTTTAATTGGTGATGTAGAGCTAATAAAGAACGCAGTTGAAGTTTGTAACCAAAGCGGTAGCCAAGGAGTGACTTTTCGAACCTCCGTTTCATTGCGATAAGTCAATACACCAGTAAATTAATACGAAAGCAATTTTTTGAACTTGCTTAAGTTCATTGTTTTGTCAATTACTACAGATCGATTTGTAACCAAGTTTTTTTGTTTGTTTCAGGTAAGACTTCATTCCTTGAGACGATTTCTATCTTCGGTTGCTGCTAAAGTAAGACTATTATGAGAAATGTTTAATTACTAGAAGAATCTTTGCGAAAATACTTTACTTGCTCTTCACTAATTTAAAAATGGAAAATTCCTGCATACAGAATACAATTTCGAGCGGTCCCAAGACCCTAAACTGGGCATTACAGCAGGTTATATGCCTGATACTGTGCGGGGATAAGAAGTATATTGCTAAACCTTGGATATATGATGGATGAACTTAGTTGTATTTATTGCTGTCGTATTACGTATTTTATCGGAAATACAATGGAATTATTTGTTTCATGTATAATTGTATTTTTAGAATTGTAAATACCTGCTACTGTATTCTTAATTGTAATAAACCCGTCTTTGTTTTCCACAATCATCGACTGCTTCCATGTTCTGTCTCTGCATCGTTCAAGAATACTTTTTCAAGGAATTTTTCATGTTTCAACATCTTTGTTTTTCAAATCGTTTTTCTCTTCTTTAGATGAAAACAGAAGCAAATATGAAACTAACAATGACGAATCAACATTAATAACTTCAGAATACGAAACGAACTACTTACACGCTAGAGATAAACTTTGCTAGTTACAGAATCGATCAGGTTCATAGTTGACCTTATTGACTTACCAATGAAATTTTTTGTTGTTGTGGAAAGTTATAAACTGTAAGGTTTTCATTTCTCATTTTCAATTGCTTTCCAGCATTGCATTCTTTGTTAATATTCCATTACGCATTTCGTTTTTGAAATAAACGTATTTTCGAGGGTAGGTAGTGAGTGGTCATTGTCCAGCGATAATCACGTACTTCTCTTCCATTATCAATCTAGTGTTTCTAATTAAGGATATTTCGATTAATTTGGAACTATGTGCAGAAGGGTGCCCAAACAGTAATTTGCAAACTAATTTCTCCTTCAAACAAGCCTCACGTTTGATTATGTAAGCGACGGCCGATGTAATGATGTAGTTGTCTACTAGATTTAAATGGCACTCTAATCCTATCACGACCTTACATGCACGTTGTGAACAAAGATACCAGTAATGAAGATACTAGTTGAAAGATAAAGCTGTTTGAATTTTCTTTGGACGCTATGTGAAATAGAAACATTCACTTCGTCGCGTGTAGACTATTCAAGTGACATAATATTTCCACGTTTGTAAACAACGGCAATCATAATTAGATAAAATCTACTGTATGGGGAAAAAATCTTTTTCCTCCCCTTCCCTTTTTCGTGTAATGAAAAACATATCTGTAATGAGTGGTAAAGTTTCCATCGTTCTTTAGTTGGTGTGTGATGTTGTAATATTTTCTTGTTACTTGGGGCATAATATATAAGATTAATTGTAAGTGTTGCTTTTGGCTAAATTCAGTTTCTATTAGACTATTTTTAATTTGTTTCCTGTAGTGATGTTTTAATTATCGCACCCATTGACTGAGTAAAATTAAACTTCACTCTTCACATGTAGTGAAAAGTTCGAAATTGAATGGTATCATTTATCGAAATAGTTCTTTTTTGTTTCAATTTCTACAGTGTTGTTTAACGAGTTAGTATGCTATTTGCATACAAATAAATTTTGAAATCGATTTTTATTACTTTAACCAATTATTGCGCACGTCTTTTTTGCAGATTCCGTGATAATGGAAGATTATAATTCTATTTTGCTGTTAACAGAAATAATTTAACGTTTCCATCTGTCAGATGGATTACATTCTAGAATGTGTTTTGTTTATTCATGTATCCTATCGACTATGTATCGACGTGTATGAGAAGACCAAGGCAATGGGAACAAAATTCGCTATAATCTTTCGTTTTCTTTTTATTAGTGGTTCACATATCTTCAGTAATAGTTATGTCGACATAATTTCCAGGAGTAGTTCTTTTAATGTATCACTTGCGATATTAATAACAAATGATTTTTATGAAAGATTCTTCGGACAAACTTTTTCCCCTTTGTACACCATGTGACAAACAAAGCTAGACGGTTAGTAGTAGGATTCTGCTATGGGGTAATTCTTAAAGTTCGAGTTCGTGATGGAGAGTTTCAAATTATTGCTGCATTTTGCGTAGTTTTTAGGCCTCACCGGTGGCAGAACGATCGAGCGTATGTATGCACTAATTACTGCTGGTAATCTACTCTTGTGTTTTCATTCAATCCTATTCGTTGCATTTCATTTACACCAATCACTGATATGAGAACATCACCCGACACTTGCCAGGTGCATCATCATTTTGTAATTATGACGTTTGATTTACAAACATTTCTATAGACATGTTTTGTACGCAGTGCGGTGTCTACAGGAAAGGTCGATATAAAAAATGGAGAGGTTATAATGAAATGGTGTTGGTTCCAAGTGAATGTTTTATAATAATTTGTTGAGTTGCCGCTGCAATAATTGTTGTTTTAGATCTTTCAGCGAATATTTTCCATAGAGATATTAATCATGTTATGTTTTCACAATTGTTTTATAGACTTGTACCTCAGAAGTATATCTATGTTTTTAGAAAAATTATGAGATTTGCTCATTACTCTTGCAATGAGTTTCGTATCTCGAATATAACACTCAGTGGTTTCTTGCATGGGGATGAAACTCACACTCAAAACCGAGAATGAGATTGTTTTCAATCATTGGGTGTAATCAGTCAATGCCTTATTTTTCGGGACGTAATCGTTACGTTACTTAATCAAATTATGCCATATTTTACATGGCGAGTGGGAGGCCATCAGGCCTGTTCTTCCGCCTAACTACGCAAAATTTGCTGCACTTCTTTTGCCTTCTAGCAGAAAAAAAAAGGTATCACTCGGGCGACGAAAACGGAGATTTGAATTTAGCTCAGAGGATTCATAAAAATTCATAAAAAATGCTTGACTACCTTTAACATGTAAATCTACAACATGTGACAGACGGCTTTACATCCCCGGAGGAAGTTATACGAATGATTATTTCACCCTTAAATATTCATGGCTTCGATCGGGCTTGCAAACTTAGATACAACAATCCAACTTGCTAACAGTTGACAGGAGCAAAGGGTGAGAAGCATAGGAAAGACGCAAGAGTGAGAAGGAAGTGAGGAGCAGTACGATGGAACAAAAACCACGAAGAAGCGAAGGGTGAGAAGCAGGCGAAAGAAGCAAGAGTAAGGTTGAGAAGAAAGCGACGAGTGGGATTGATAGAAAAGAAGCAAGAGTGAGAAGAAAGCGAAGGGCAACAGGATGCGGAGGAAACAAAGGGTAAGGAGGATAGAAAAAGAAGCAAAGGGAAGGAAAGAAAGGAAGCCTAGGAAAGAACCAAGAGAAGAAAGCGAAGCGCAGCAGGATGCGAAGAAAATGGAAGAGTAAATATTATGGAAAGGAAGCGAAGTATGAGGCGGATGGGAAGGTAACGAACTGTGCACAGGAAGCGAAGGGAAGGAAGAAAGAGTGAGAAGGATGCGAAGGGCAGAAGGATGCGAAAGAGTAAATATTGTAGAAAGGAAGCGAAGGATGAGGCGGATGAGAAGGAAGCGAAAGGTGAGAAGCATAGGAAGGAAGCAAGAGTGAGAAGGAAGCGAAAGGCGAGGAGGACGGGACGGAAGCTAAGCGGGGTAAAGGCAGGTGAAGCGCCTTGAAGGAAATCGCGCTCGGAGGCGTCTGGGCCGGGGGATGGGAGAGGGGGGCGGCCGCGGTAATCACTTGATGGCCGTGCGATCGGGGAGGCCATTCCCCCTTCCCCCGACGCCGCTTTCCCCGCGATTGTCATCCGACCGCCGCCGCCCCCACCCCTCCCCTCCCCGCCACGCCCCCCGGGGATTAAAGGACAGGTGACAAACGAGCAGCGCCTCGATCGATCCGCGCAGACAGCTGAGCGCCACCCCCGCCGCCGCCGCCGCCGCCGCCACTCGAGACTTCCGCCTCCCGGTCCCTCACCCCTTTCTCCGCCGTCACCGCGCCTCGCCGTCGAGGCGTCCGCTGAGAGCTCGCGTCCTCCTCCGGCCTTTGTGCGCGCCGCCGTCTCGTCGCCCTGCCTCTGACTCGGCTGCGCTCACCGCTTCGCGCGTACAAACGACAGGGAGATGTGCGAGTGAGGCGAAGATCAAAGAAAGATAACGAGAGGATGCGATTAAGCGAGAATAAAAGAGTAAGGAGGTGGGTGAGAGAGAGAGAGCGAGGTGGGTGAGTGAAAGAGTGTGGAGGTGGGGGAGTGAAAGAGTGTGGAGGTGGGTGAGTGAAAGAGTGTGGAGGTGGGGGAGTGAAAGAGTGTGGAGGTGGGGGAGTAAAAGAGTGTGGAGGTGGGGGAGTGAAAGAGTGTGGAGGTGGGGGAGTAAAAGAGTGTGGAGGTGGGGGAGTGAAAGAGTGTGGAGGTGGGGGAGTGAAAGAGTGTGGAGGTGGGGGAGTGAAAGAGTGTGGAGGTGGGGGAGTGAAAGAGTGTGGAGGTGGGGGAGTGAAAGAGTGTGGAGGTGGGGGAGTGAAAGAGTGTGGAGGTGGGGGAGTGAAAGAGTGTGGAGGTGGGGGAGTGAAAGAGTGTGGAGGTGGGGGAGTGAAAGAGTGTGGAGGTGGGGGAGTGAAAGAGTGTGGAGGTGGGGGAGTGAAAGAGTGTGGAGGTGGGGGAGTGAAAGAGTGTGGAGGTGGGGGAGTGAAAGAGTGTGGAGGTGGGGGAGTGAAAGAGTGTGGAGGTGGGGGAGTGAAAGAGTGTGGAGGTGGGGGAGTGAAAGAGTGTGGAGGTGGGGGAGTGAAAGAGTGTGGAGGTGGGGGAGTGAAAGAGTGTGGAGGTGGGGGAGTGAAAGAGTGTGGAGGTGGGGGAGTGAAAGAGTGTGGAGGTGGGGGAGTGAAAGAGTGTGGAGGTGGGGGAGTGAAAGAGTGTGGAGGTGGGGGAGTGAAAGAGTGTGGAGGTGGGGGAGTGAAAGAGTGTGGAGGTGGGGGAGTGAAAGAGTGTGGAGGTGGGGGGTGAAAGAGTGGGTAGGTGGGGGGAGTGAAAGAGTGGGTAGGTGGGGGGAGTGAAAGAGTGGGTAGGTGGGGGAGTGAAAGAGTGGGTAGGTGGGGGAGTGAAAGAGTGGGTAGGTGGGGGGAGTGAAAGAGTGGGTAGGTGGGGGAGTGAAAGAGTGGGTAGGTAGGGGGAGTGAAAGAGTGGGTAGGTGGGGGGGGAGAAAGAGTGGGTAGGTGGGGGGAGTGAAAGAGTGGGTAGGTGGGGGGAGAGAAAGAGTGAGAAAAGAAAGGTCAGGATGCAGACAATCTCAGTGCAAGAGAAAAATTAAATGAAGTGTGATATCGAATGAATGACCGTGGAAGAGAATTGGGTTTAGGCGCTAGGTTCCTATGTTAACATGGAGAAAGGTCATTCGAATAGGACAGATGTTGAGGAAAGAGCAAATGAAGCCTGCAGAAACACATCTGAACAATGGAGGCTACAAAGATGGAGACTTCAATGATGAAAAAGAATTGAGAGAAAATATTCGGAGGGAAGATATAAAATAAATGAACTTCTGGCAGAATGATACATAAATCATAATATAAAAGCATGAACATAATGAGAAGTTATGGAAGAAGATTCCACTCTGATTGAAATGCAACAAACTAATTGGAACATAGAATTCGAAGAATGATGTAAGTTTGGCCAATAAAATTAACATAATCGGCTTTTACCTTTTCCATGAAAACGGAGAATTTTGGCAAGAGAAGTTTAGCCCTGTTGATAATCCAAATAATTCGTGAAGCGGCTAGTCAAGTCTAGCGCCTCTGACAACAAAGTGTAGGCCGCGTTAACCGCAGGTGCGTCGCAAGCTCGATTGAATGATGATCTCGGGCGCATTAATAACTATAGTCATTAGTCCCGTAAGTGTGGTGCGTGTTTTATCGCTGGAGGTGGCGGTGATGTTCCTCCTCTGGATACCGAGATCTGGCGCACGGACCGTCGAGGTGCGGGATTTTTCTAACGCTGTATCTCCACCAGCGGGACACCGCCGAAGCCGGGACGAACTCTAACCTCTCGACTCTGTGAGTGTAGTGTGTGTGTTAGTGTAAGTGCGTGTGTGTAAGGGGTGAGGTTAGGATAAGGAAGAGGAAGGAAAGATCGCGCTCGTTCCGTGTTCCGTTTGTTTGTGTACTGCTCGGGCATTCACCTGGCGTTGATCGGAGAAACCACGGAAAACTACGGATGAGAGCAGACGGCCACCTTCGTGACTCGAACCGTACCAGTCGGACCGCTGTGACATCAGTGGATGTCCTATGCCATCCAAGTCGGTGGCAGGCTCGTCGATTCTGGCTTGATGGTGTATGGGACCCTTGACTCGTCCGCGCCTGCGCTTTCTTCCCGCCGCCGCCGCCCGCAGCGCCGCCGCCTATCGATGCGTGGAGTGTTGACAGGCTGACGGCTCCGTCTGCGCCGCCCCGCACTTCCCGCTCAGCCGCCGAGCGGCCCCGCCCACCTCTCATTCTTCCTCCCCTCCCAGCGTCCCCAGCGCGAAGGCGCTCTTTGGCCCGCCTCCAAGGAGTGGCGACGGCGACGTCAGGACATCCATGTTTCCAATCGTCGATATTCAAATTTCTAAAATCGATCTTCAAAATGCATCGGTCCAAAACCAACGATGTTTGTAAAACTATTTGAGTAAACTCGTAACAAGGGGAGGATCCAGAGACGAATTTTGGGAGGGGAAATTCAAAATGTTTTGTCGAATGTGTCATCTGAAAGATTTTGTAAAATGTCACAGGCTACATTAAGCTCATGCTGCGATACGACCAATTATGCGGAACGTATTTCTGAGCGTAAACTCACCCAAAAAGGTGACACGGTGGTGATAGTTATAATAACGGGCAATACATCATGCCTAAGAACCTGTTCAAAGAATTGGTTTTCTTGGTAGCTTATTGGTTAGAGACTCTGGGCGTAAACCAGGAGTCCCAGATTCGAATCTCGGCCGGGGTGACTTTTCTTTTAACAAATTAAATTATTAAAATTACAGTTAGTGAAACATTTTAGGAGGAAAATTGTCCTCATTTACCTCCCCGTGGATCCTGTTTTAACATACGTGTTCACATGGGGGGGGGGGATGCATACCAAGCTGCTCGTGTTTATTAATTTATAATTAAGATTTAACTGACGAAATCAAAAAATGTTCGGAACAATTAACAAAACTTTTATTCTCTTATTGGACAATACAATACATTAATTACAATGCAATACATTAATACATTACATTTATTAACAAAATTCAACTAATTGATTTTTCTCTCTTGGTGATTTTGGTCTGAGGAATGTTCTAAGAAGTAAAATCATCGAGCTCAAAAAACAATTGTAAATAATGTCTGCAGCAATAAATCAGCATTAAATAGCGACGTTTCGAAAACCTCAAGATCGATGTCGCATCCATAATTCGATTCCCCTACGTCTATGGTTGAATACCCGAACAGCATTCTGAACATAACTTCCAGAAAAAGCGTACGTACAACGCCGTTTCTTAACACGTTAATAAAGAGTTACCGGGTATTCAGCATGGGGCTAGCCGTTATGGCTGCAAAGGTCATTCGCAATGAAAATGTTAACGTAGATGTGAAGACATAAATATTCACGAACGACATTAAGTAAACTAAAGACGAGAATACTTGGTTGAGAATTATTTCATATGCCATGGGCGGCACGAATGATTGAAAGGATCGTTTCGCGAGCAGTAGTTTCGATGACAAGCTGTTTACGATCTTTCAAACACTATTAGTTCCTATGTTGAAGACTTGAAAAACTAGACATTTAGTTTCCGAGTTATAGTAAATCTATTTGCAATGGTAAACGAACTGCAGATATGATTTTTCTACATTGCTAACAAAATAGTGACACGCCCTTACCTGTTCTCCCACCACTATAAGCAAATGGAGAGTTCAACAAAATGTGCGCATAGTGAAGCTGCATTTACGTCCAGAAGCAAAACAAGGGGGCCGTCTCAGAATTTGCTCAATGGATCAGGGCAACTGGAAACTCATTTCTCCCATGGAAACCGGCTGATACGTTATGATGTTTGGAAATAAAGTAAAGCGCATCTTTGTTTTTACACGATGTTCTAATTCCTTGTGTGATCGAAGTACTATTTTTTCGTGATATGTTTAATTTTCTCTTTTTGAGAAAAAATCGTGGGTTAAAGTGAATTGAAAGCTTTGAGAAAAATATATTATATTTTTCATTTGTGTGAACAGCGTAATAAACTGTGTCCCATGATTCCGTTAACTTGTAGACCATCAATAAGTTTATGTTAACTTTAGTGAATGCTTTGCACACGCGTGTATTATTTATTCTGACAAGTGTTCATGTTGTTAGTAATTATATGAATTTGTGCATTGTGGTAGCTGTGACATAGAATTGTAGTGTGGTTTTCTTAATTATAATTTGATCTATTGCTTATTCACTGTAATATCTAAATTAAAAGAATGCAGTAAATTGAGAAAGTGCTCTTTTTCGTGGGAAAAGGCGGAGGGGACGGCGGCTGCGACAGTGGGAGACGTGACGGACACGGAAACGGTGGAGGCGGGGGGGGGGGCGGTGGCGCTGCGCTAGACAAAGCAAATTGACGTAAGCCGCCCTCCGGCCTCGCCCCCGCCCCCGCGCTGACCTCGGAGCCGCTTCGAGATGCGAGGCCCGCCGCCGGCCTCATTACGGGGATCGGCGCTACTCGGCGACCGCCGCCCCGCCGCCGCGGCCCGGGGCAAGCTTATTAGCAGGCGCAGGGGTGGTTGGCCGTGAATGTGTTTATGGGCGGAATGCTGTGTTGGCCGCGTGGCGGTTACCGTGGGAGCGAAGAGTTCAGTGACAATGATAAATGAAATAATTATATGAGTCGTCATTGCCAACAATGTTGTTTATTATAAAAGCAGTTTTCGATGGCTTAGTTATCATCACTTATCTAGTACAAGTAAAAACTTATTAAAGCGTGAGTCAAGTCAAAATATAACTAGACTATCGAAACAAACATAAGTAGATGACTAATAATTTAAAATTTTAAAGAATAAAATTAACATCTTCAAAACAGAAAGAAAGTGGGGTGTTAAATCTTTTAATATTACAAGAAAGTGAAAGGAATTGAGTTTGAACATGTGATATCTCTGAAACAGAAAACATGAAATGTTAAGTTGAGCCGTTTCTTACCAGTTGTATGAAAGCCATAAAATGACTAAGCAGGCTCAGGCAGGCCAAGGGGGCCTTATAATAAACAATATTGTTGGCAATGATGACTCATAATTATTTCATTGTAAATGCTAACGAAAACTCACCACAATACCAATGATAAATGAGTCATTTATAAACGAGACAATTGGCAATTGAAAATTATTCATGTAAATAATATCATTAATTCTGTTACACAGAGCCGACCTGGGTGGGCGAAGTGGCTAAGAGCGTGTACTGCCTCAGCGCTTCCGTCTGAAGTGTCGCGGGTTCGAATCCCGCCTTTGGCGTGGTTGTTTGTCCCTTGTCTCTCATGTATATATTGACGTGGAGGGCCCCGCGTTCTGCTGAAACCCAGATCAGAGGAGCCCGCTAGTGTGTTGGTGTCTAGTGTATGGTCGAATATGCGCCCCGGACGTAAAGGACAACCGGCTGTTGGCTGGATATAAATCCCGAGAAACAAAGTTACACAGAAATGTACAACAAATGTCAAATTATGTTGTTATATAAATCACTTAAACAGAGTTACAGAATGATGAAGAAATAAATAGGTGTGTAGGAACAATTTGTTTGTTGTAAAAATGATTTTTATTACATGTTGGGCGTTGAAGATTTTAACATCAAATAGTTTTTCGCATACTACGTATAATTTTGGCACTTGCCGACAGTTACTAGTTACCGCACACGATATTTTTGAAGGACCCAGTTGTGTTTATGCTGTATCAATAATATAAATACAACTTCGCTGATGTTTATTGCATCTACCAAATTTCTGGGGTATGGCCTAGATCGAACCTGGATTCACCGAATCATCAGTTGATTTAATCTCACAGGCACACCCACACCCACCCACACACGCACACACATACACACACAAATTGTCAGACCCAAAGGCTTGACACATGATCATCCATGTATATCGACGCGCTAAATCCAAATCCGAAACCAGAATTGCGCCACCACCTTGCAGTTGTTTTTTTTAAATTGTACAATTTACAATTTCACGATTTAAAAAACAAACTGGAAGGTGGTGGCCCAATTTTGGCATCAGATTCAGCGCGTCTACATACATAGAAAAACATATGTCAAGTCTTTGGATCTCACAACTTTTGGCTTCTGTACAGTATAGTACTACAAGACACCAATCTAATATTCACATGTGTTCACGATTGAAAAAACAAAACAACAACCAGAGAGTGGTGGCGCGATTCTGGCTTCAGATTTTGATTCAGCGCGTTGATATACGTAGAGAAACACGTGTCAAGTCTTTGGGGCTGACACCTTTTGTGTGTGTGTGTCTGTTTAATCAGACAATGCCCTAATGCCGCCACCGATGCTCTTGAGGATAAAGCTACCGGTGCAGTGAGTATAAAACGATGTTAAAAAAAGGTACGGAACAAGTCTCTTCGTCGGTTGGGTTCCGTCTGGAGTCAATGGGGCGCTACGTGTTCCTTTGTCGCGATCGTTGAACAAGTCCCCGCCCGCCGTGTCTCGTCACGGCCCGGTGCCGCGTGGCGTACTTGCAAGTTGTCGGAAGGGAGATGACGGTTCAATTATTCACTGCGGCGAGGCCAATCTGCCGTCGCCATCTCGGCACGGGGATGGCAGGCGGAGCGCACTCCTCGCCGAGACGGCTGACTTTTACGTGTGAGTGCCTGCGGAAGGTAATTAACTTACAGCTGTTGCGCTACTGCAGAGAGGTGGCTGTGTAATTAAAGGGAGTAGGCGAAAATTCGAACGGAAAAGATGAAACTCGCCGACGTATCTGAAGCAGTTCCGCTGTACTAAGTGGCGTAGTTAAGGGAAAGGGGGGGGGGGCGGTCCGCCCCGGGTGGCCCCAGTTTAGAGGTAACACAAGTTTGAAAATGTTAAAGTTGGATTTATGCAAGTATTCATTTGAAAATTATATGTCAAAGGTTCTGAATTTCATACATTTTTAGTAGATTATAAATTAATGTCGTGTGTAAATATACTTTTATCTTTATTAAATAATGTATAAACTATTTAGAAATAGATAATTTTGTATTTATTGGGGAGGTGATACCAATAGTGATGACACCATCTGAAGCTACGCCACTATTACCAACAAACGACATCCGCGGATTCGAACTGGAAAAGCGTCGAAATTTTACTACATAATATTCTAACCATAAAACAGTGAAACTTTTATTGGTGGAAACTTTGATAAAAACGTAACAACTTTAATTTTGACTTCTCTTATAGCGATCAGTACGGAACAAATCGTTGGGAAGTAGAACAAAGAAGCCGCATGAATAAACCTTTGAGAAAGTCCACAAACGTTGTGAATCAAATAAAAGATGGATTTTGTTACCTATAGGAGATCTAAATCAACCTTCCTTTGGTTTACATTTCTAAAATTCTCTACCAGGAACGTAAATGGGCGTATTGTTTTGGTACCATCCTGAAGGTCTGTTGCCGCCTCCTTTTCGCGAAAAGCCAATCACGTGGCGTGTTGTTCTACCTCCTAGTACTTTTTTAAAATTATTTATTTTATTTTATTTTTTTATTGTATTTATTCTAGCTTGGCCATTGGCCCTCTGCAGCCGCATAAGATAAAAATATATATATATATATATATATATATATATATATATATATATATATATATATATATATATATATATATATATATATATATATATATATGCCGATCAGATGGCCGAGATCGCTAAGGCAGTAGTGCCGGAGTGGTCTCGGACCAGAAGATCGCGGGTTCGAGTCCCGCCTCGGGCATGGATGTATTTGTGTATTTGTGTATGTCTGTATGTATTGTCCTTTCACCCCCATCATCATCATATATCGTCATTTCATCTTCCATACCCCCAGGGCTAACAACCTTGGGGGATAAAAACCGGATCCAGCTTAAATGCTGGTCCCCCCAAAGAATTGTCGCAAGCACCTGCCTCCGTGAGAATGAATAAAAACTGGGCCACGGTAAAGGCAGAGTGCTTGCCTGCGTGGTCCTAGTTGGCCGATCAACGAAATATATATATATATATATATATATATATATATATATATATATATATATATATATATATATATATATATATATATATATATATAATCATTTGAGAACAGAACAAACAGAAATTTAGTTTTAGATATAAGACAATACAATGGTTATTTACAGTAGTTTATAATGGGAAAAGACTCATCGGTTTATGTGTATGGAGGATCGAAAAAAATATCTTGGTAGCTTTCTTTTTAATCGTTTGCGATGAGGACTTCGCCTATCTATGTAAACGTGAATAGCTGAAGGGATCTTTAATATTGTGGAATAGAATTGTACGAATACGAGGGAGGAATGGACGGGGATTGGTGTAATGCCAAGTTTATTATGTAACTGCGCATTCGGAATGTACCAAGGGGGCTTTTGTGATTGTGCGTAGGAACCCGGTGCTTTGTGATGCGTATCAAAGGCCATAGAAACCAGTACGTATTTACTCAAGTAATACGGAAAGTGAGTATTTGGCGTCCAAATCGAATGTTAACGGACAGGTGATGATTGGAGCAGTGTCCATTTTGGTTAGTGGTGGTGGAGTTAGACCATTTTGGGCCAAGGGCAATGCTGAAATGTAGCCCCCACCCCCCGCCCGAAAAACAGTTGAAATGTGAAACTTGTATCAAGAAACTAGATGAGTCATTTTATTTCAACTGATAGAAGAATTGCGTTTAATCGAGAAAACGTTTTGGGAAATATATTTTAAATAATATTTTTTAGTAAAAGTATTTAGTGATCGAATATTACAATTTCCAAGGAGAGCATATAACGCTGAAAAAAATGTTGTTTAGTTAGTGTTTAATAAAATCACTTTTTGTTAAATAAATGAAATAATAAATATGAATTTCATTAGAATCTTTTTCAATGTTAGCATTATTTGCTTCATTTCGTGGAGTGCTACCTTATGAGTAATCAGTAAATTAACAAGTTAAGATAAAAAAAATAATTGAAATTTTATGAAATATCAGACGACTATACGGCGACTTATAAAATAACGGTATACATTTTCTCGAGTTCTAAATTCTTTTTCATTTTTTTAATTAATTTTTCCCATCTGTCCTATCATGGTGCCCTTTGACTGGCGGGGCCCCGAGCGATCGGCAGGTATGCTCATGCCTGGCGCCTGCATAGGAGCTGCGAGAAATGCGTAGACACTTACATTTACATTTATTAGAACTGCAAATGGGTATGACCCGGTGGCAGTTAAGTGACAATAATTGCAAAAATTACAACACTTACATTAATAATATAATAATAATAATAATAATAATAATAATAATAATAATAATAATACCGTACAATACAGTACAAGACGAAAAGCAGCATTGAAAAGAGCATTGATAGCGTTCACCGCACTACACTACACTACACTACACTACACTACACTACCCTGTTTTGCTTTGAATTACACTGACCATCACTTCACAGCACTTCACCGCACTACACCGCACTACACAGCACTTACTCATTTAATATCTGTTACTGTTATCTTGTTCTAACTTTCTTGCGAAGCAAATAATACTAACATTGAAAAAGATTCTAATGAAATTCATATTTATTATTTCATTTATTTAACAAAAAGTGATTTTATTAAACACTAACTAAATTATTTCTAAAACTTCGGACACTGAGAGGAAAAGCTTTGAAAACTGTCGCAGGTAAACTGTTCCAATCTCTAATTGTTCTGTTACAAAAGGAAAACTTCCCAAGATCTGAATTTTGTTTCCTTGCTCGAATTTTGTGGGTGTGATCGCTTCGGCCGAAATAATTTGGTTTTTCTAGTCTAATCTGAATTTCCTTCCAAGCTGGTTGACCTACGTACGATTTATAAAGAGCGCAAAGCCTCACCTTTGTTCTTCTCGTTTTGCGTACGTTTTGCGTTTTATACTTGCGTACGTATTGCGTACATTGTTATTAGCACTATTGCATGAAAGTCGTGGGATCATTCTCAGTGAGCGAGGCGGCAACCTCATTGATTCACGTCGCCCCCAGTGTTTCGTGTACTTTGCAGTTCCTAGTTGTTTTATGTGACTATGTCTTCTTTACGGTACGCGTGGGGCAATGTCTTCTTTCCTTTACGCACACCGCATAGCAACACTTTTCAATCAATAAACAGTGAAGGTTAGTACAAGTTTCCATGCATGAGTCGTGAATATAAATATTGATTGTTAATTCTCATTCATTGGTAAATTAATTGGCGATGACACTTTGATTTAAATATGCGGTACTATACGCAGAGCACTAAGACAAAAGACCAGACAAGACACGTAACTAAAATTTTACAAAACTATGGCAGTCCCAATGCTAACTTATGGATGCGAAAATTGGACAGTCAATAGGTCAGACAGAAGAAAGATCGAAGCGGCAGAAATGAGATTCCTGAGACCATTAGCAGAATATACACTACGAGATCATAAGAGAAATGAAGACATCAGAGGTGAAGTACAGATCTCCAGCATACTGGAGAAGATCGACACAACGAGGAAGAATTGGCTAGAACACTTAACCAGAATGCCACAAGAACGGCTACCCAAGACTATCCTCGAATACAAACCAAAAGGGAAACGACCCAGAGGCAGACCCCACACAAGATGGAAAGAGACTCTTGAGAGCGGAACGGGCCACTAGGCCCAAACCTTGTTGCTGCTGCTGCTGCTGATGATGATGATGATGATGATGACTTTGATTTAAATGACGTAACAGCGTAATCAATGTTGTTTTCTTGAGATTCCACTGCAAAGTATCAACCAATGTCTGCCTTGTTTCGTAGGTGTTCAGTGACAGGCCTGATGTCTTAAAACTGAAGGCAATATTCCATTTGCGTCAGGTTATTTTAAACGATAAAATGCATGCATGCATCCATGTGATTCCTTATTTCGTTTGACTGAGTCATATTTAACAATCCAAAAACATTTTATAAATAGTAGAAAAGGTGTTTCAGATATTGATTTCGGAAATAATATTTATGTGTGAGGAGAGTTGCTGCGTTAAGTTGGAATGAGGCGTTCAATTTCTTTCGATTCAGTTTGCCGTATACTTTATATATTCAACCACCTTGTTTTCTCGTTTTTCCACTCCCCAAATGAGTTGACTCAAGTACCTCGAGACAATTCAAAGTTCATTAAACAATGAAGGATGAGGTGGATATCCGGTGAATTGTTTTCGCAGAAGCCTGTCTGCTGTGTATTAAGCTGGGAGATGACCTTGTCGGCGAAGGAAACTAATTTCATCCCTTTTCTTTCTCATCGCTGTTTCGCCTCGCCTCTCGAGATTTTTGGCCTCTCGAAAGCATTGTATTGGGCCGGCGGCGTTTTCAAAAGGCCGTACCAGTTACTACGAAACAAAGCCGTTATCGAACTCGAAGTTTTGTTTGAGCTCGTAAATGAACTCGGTTTATTCATCTGATACATCCAGAAGAGAAACGTAACTATCGGAGACAACCTTTAATGTATTCTATTCAAACTCCGTTGGTAGGTCTGTGCAAATCAGAACAATGTGTTTTATTGAATTCGGTTGAAGGTTAAAGTTCGAGAAATAAATACAATTCACTTTGCCGTTTTGCTGATATTTAATATCCATTTGTTAGTAGTAATTCATTGAAGTTCACCGAATTCTGCATGTGAAGCAATAACGTAGCCAGCTGTTTTTGACGATTTATTACTCTTTTTAATATTGGATTGGTCCCGAAACAAAGCGTCCATTCGTGCATATAATTGTGCCAGATTGATGAATGATTCCTATTGAATTTTGGATCCATCCTGTTATTTTCGGAACTTCTTTTACATATTGTAGGTGCAAAGAAAAATGAGACATATTAAAAATTGTCATTTTGCAGGATATCAGTTTTATCTTGTGTGGAAATGTTTATTTCACACCCAGAGACCAAACATTTTACTCTATGAATTGCCTGGATCGCGAAGTATAGTAACGAAAGTTTTAGAAGTAAAAGTTTTCTAATATGTAAAAATGAGTTTTAATTTCACTCATATGGCGATTTCTGAAGCGAGGCACGTTTATTGTGCTTTGCCAATTTAATGTATTGATACAACAAAGGCAAAAAATACAACAAAGTTAGAAAACGTCGAAATGAAAAAATAAATCCTTTGAATGAACTCATAAGCACATTTCAGCATATGAAAAAAAAACGAATCGCGAAACATTCCCGTTAAAAGTATTTTCCAGGAGAAAAGAGTAAATATTTTGATCATGAATGACCGTCAGGTGCGTTGAACGTACACAGTAATTGAAATAAATGTGCAGAGAACGATTTTGTTTGTAATTTTGCGTCACAATAAAACAGGAACGTTCTGTAGTGTGTGACAAAAAAGGTTGAGAAAGGAAGAGTGCCACAGAGCATGTTACGTTCATCACGAATGCAACAAAGCTGTTTTTGTGATTCCTAGAGTATCTAGAACGTCGCTATCCAGGAGGGAATCCTCGGAGCAAACGAGTCTAGGAGCAATCTAATACCAAGCTCTCTCGCGTTTGCACGAGTTAAGCTAAGTTGCGACATCTCACGCCTGAAACTCGGGTCAGGATGTTCGAGAAGTTGGAGGTAATGGAGACACATCTAGATGCAGACGACGTGGATTTAGAGGTTTTATGTACAACGGATGAGCAGATTTCTGCGTCGAACACCAATTCTTTTACTGTATAGATATTCATATAGAGTGGTCGCTATTTTGACGAGATTGGATTTTTTTCGATCTCTCGCTCTCAAAATGAAATGTTACGAAATGAAAGTTTCGTGAAAAGCGATTATTTTAATTGTAATTTTACATATCAATACTTTTATAATAATGAAACATAATGAAGTTATTAGAATATTGTGTGAAAAAATTGAGGCATGAAAGAAAATTAAGTAATGTGCCTCATAATAATTCTTTAATGCAATGGAAAACCGTTGTTTTCCTTCAAAGCTTTTTACACAACTGATGAGTATTGGACCTCGTTAATTTTTTCGTATTTTGATTTTGCTTTTAGCTCAGGAATAGTGTCGAGTTTTTGTGCGTTAAAACAATTAAAGCAATCGACAGCACTATCGATCTTCTGCACTTCATGAGCACTTCAAGTTTCGCATGTATTTCGTGCATCTCTACATGCCCAGAAGGTCGAGTTTGCAGCCGATTGCTCTACGCTGAGCCGTGCCAAACCTTTCTGGTATAACCCCTATTTAAACACAGCGGCACTTCAAGATGGGCTGAACCGGAAGGGGAATACTGTCATCCAATCGGGAGTTTGTTACGGCTTAAATTTGTGGTATTGGAGCTTCCGATTGGGCGACAGTGACCCGCTCTCTGTTTGGCTCGTGACCTCGAAGTGCCGCTATGTTTAAATCGGAATATAAGCGTGTGGCAAGGACGCGCGCCGCGGCAGGTCTGGAGACGACAGCCAGGGGCGCGGCGTCAAAAATTCATAGGATGAGCTGCTGTCTGTGGCGGGAGGCAGGCGTCTCCGCCCATGCATTTTCCAGGCCGCCCCCGCCCCGCTTTCACCGCCCACAGCCTCGCTCTTTCCCCTCGTTCCTGAGCTCCCACGTTATAGGGTGCCCCGAAACTCTGGGGCCGTGTTGGCTTGGACTCTTCCTTTATTCATCCTCTGTATTATTTTCTTCTGATCTTCTCATTTTCCTGTTTTTCTTATCCTGTCTCTACTGGCTGATTTTAACTCCGAGTCAGTATTTCCGCGATCTCTGTTCCTTCAGGATGCCCTGAAACTTTGTTCCTGCGATGCCGTGGACTCTTGCATCTCTCTTCCTTTTTTCTGCCTTTCATCCCAGTTGATCTTCTCCTCTGTAATCTTGTCTTTTCCCCTCTCTTTTTCCTATTTTTATTCTTCTCCTGTTAATACCGACTGAGTATACCTCGGAGTCAGCATTGCCGCTGTCTCTGCAGCGATTGTAACAGCGTGGTCTAGAGCTTGAGCCCAACAGTAGCGAATTTTTTTATACTTATGACATAGCCAGGTTGAATTCTCTCGGTGTCTGGAGGAGAAGTTAAGCGATCTGCTCTGCTGATGCTGCTGATCTGCTCTGCCGCTCTGATCGGTAGTTTTCCATGGATTCTCCTATCAGTACCAAGCGAATGCTGAAGTAGTGCCCTAACAAACGGGCCACGGACCTTTCCTTCCATTCCTTGTCCCATCCTCTCCCCTCACATACTTACGTGCAGTACACTACCACTCGTCTCGGGAGGCCAGTTGGGAGTTTAGAGCTTGTCCCTGCCGAGTCGGTGCCTAGCTGGGAGGAGGGTCCTTGGGGGGGGGGACCCCCGCAAGCAGACGTGTAGGTCGCCACCAGATCTCGCCATCAAGCGAGAGAAGAAGTCACATCCAGGAATAAAAATATTCACTACGCTTACGGGACTAATGAAAATTATAGTTGACGTGGTCAAAAACGTGTACAAACTTTGTCCATTAGTTTGAAATCATTTTTAGAATAAAAGTAAATAGAATTTAGAATTTAATGTAAAAGTGGGTTGTAATTAGCCTGAAGTGTTCGGAAAGCCTCTTGGTAATCGGGTACATAAAGTAAATTTCATCGTAAGTTTTGGGATTTGCCTCATCAGTTTCCAGAAGAGCGTGACATCGTTTCTTCGAAAGATGCACGAAGTTTGATGGCATGCCATATTTGAACTGTGAAGAACATTGATGAGTTTAAACCCCCTCTCCGTCTTCCGTCTGGAAGAAAGCGATCAGCGAAGATCAAATGGTCCCGCTCTTCAAAGAAAATATTTACGAACTTTTTAATTCCGTGTTTCGAGGAAATTTGCAAAGTACATCAACTCTCGTATATTTCCTAAATTTTAGAATTTTAATGTATACTTCTTTCAATTTGTAACGTGTTGCCGAAATGAAAAAGTTTTCGAAAAATGTTTTGGCAAATGAACAATACTTATTGCACTCGAGGAAAAATCTATTCTAATAAAAGTGAATTCAAAGACATGAAACCGACATCGATACCACAAAATGTAGTGTACGAATAGATACGAAATGTTAACAGACTGTTCTTCAGGATTGTCTCAGTGTCTTTGCAAATTTGGTAAATATTATTACAATATAAATGCGGAGAATAAATAATTTAAATAATATGTTGGTGTGTAGGATCATTATTTTTCGCTTGATGCTAATAGCAGATTAGTTCCTAACATATTCCCGCCTAATATATTTCTCTGGAGCGGTGCAGCAGAATGTTAACAGACTCTTCTTCAGGATTGTCGCAGTGTCTTTGCAAAGTTTGTTAAATATTATTACAATAGTTTTGCGGATAATAAATAATTTTTAATCTAATAGTTTCTTTAGAGGTCAGTAGCAGTCAGTAAGAGAAAATGTTTAATATAATAGCAATGTACTCTAAAAAAAGAAAGAAAAGTATAATAATTTATGGAAATTGGAACCGATTGCATTAAAATATTATACTTAAACACCTTGGTTAAAATATAAAATGTATCTTCTTCCTTTCCAACAAGGATTGGATATGAAGAAAGCTCGCACAACAATATTTCTTTGAAAAGTCAGTGCGTTATTATATGTGTTAAATTATTATTTGTTAAGAATATTTGTTAATTTATACATTCTCATGACGAAATCAAAGAGCAGACCAATTAGTATCTGGCTGACTTTAATATTTTCTTTAAATATTGTGATATTGAAAATCTTATCAGGGAAAAAATCATTAGAAAATCGGAAATATTTAGGGACATTGGTCCCAGGAAAAAGAGTGACATTAAAGAGGCCTAGGGCGTGGGGGGGGGGGGAATTCATTTCTGGGCTCATACTGTCTCCTTTTTCCATTGACCTTCTTTAAAATCTAAACACGACATATTTCGTAGTAAATGTAATATACTATCCGAAGAATGTAATTATAACTCAATATGTAAGTTATTAAATAAAACAGATTTTACAGTCAGCCATGACTTGGCTGGTGGTTGAGAAATCTCCTTTCTGAAATGTGCTGTGTCAATTCCCTCAAAATATTATCTTGATAAAGAGAGAAAATCAGGAATTGTAGAGAATTGTAGATATAAAATGTTTTATTACGTAGGGCTAAGGGGCCCCTTTCCAAGTTTTCAAGGGGGCCATGAACCCCTTGCCCGCCACCCTCTGCATACCTCTGTTTCAAAGACACTGAAGGCCCATTCACAATGCAAACGTAAACATGAGCATAACGCAAAGACGTAAACATTAACATAAGTGATCGACTGAAGTATTCACAATGTCTAACTCGTACGTACGCAAAATAAGAGTTGCTATTGGCTGTGAGCCATTCTAGTTTACTGTTGGTTAGATGTCGATCTGATGTCTAGAGTTGGTTAGAGAATCGATTTCGAGGTATCGACTGTGCCCATGGCCCATATGGCGTTGGTTCGTCTATCGACTTCGCTCCTCTTTCGATTCTCGATTTAGAAGACACAGAAGCTTTAAGCTTGCAAGCTTTTAAGTTGACGTCATACGTGTTAAGTTTATGCGAACGCATTGAGAATGAGTCCGCTTATGGACGTAGTCCCAACTTTTATATTCACGCCATGCTTAGGATTATGCTTGCATTATGAATTTAAAACCATACGTTTGAAGGCGCATCGGGTACAGCGCTCCGTTCCAACGTTTTGCACGTTGGTAGCGTGTGTTGCAGGGCAGTGCGTGTTGCGCGTTGCATGAGCGCCTGCCCTGTTCCTTTCATCGGAATCTGTTAACTTTTATTTCTCCCTCGTAAATCTGTTTGATGCAGGGCCGTAGGGGTAGTTTCCTATCCTGTAACAGCAGGCGTTGGCACTTTCCTGTCGGCCGTTTTTACTTTCTTGTACACGAACGTGCATACGGAATATGGTAGATAACGTTATGTAATGCTGCGGAGAAAAGTGCAGCTTTTGTTAGGAAATAGTTATTTATGCATCAAGGGCGTTATAAGCGATTTTCAAATGATCGAGCGGCGACAAAACGCCCGAGGACTTTTGCCTACAGAGATCATTTAACAGGTTTTACGCCCGTGGAAGGATTTTGTAGGTGTATTTATTATAAATGTAATCTATTAAATTATAATTACACTTTTTTTAAAAAAAGAAAAAAAATATTTTTTTCTTGTTTCAAATTACATTTTTGTACTGTTTTGCTAACCCGGTTGCTTCACCCAGATTCACGAAGCCCAAAAATAGTGTTATATCTCTCTTTATTCAACCCTCTGAATCTACCGCCATAGCTTTCTTCAGAGTGCTGTTTCCTCTCTAGCGAGGAAGGGACTTTTATTATCGATAAAATTCGTATTGCGGTAAATGGATAGTTTTTAAAGGCCGGGTTAAGCTGTAGGTTGGAGGTATACGGCAAAGTTCAGCTAGGGTGCAGACTGCTGATACCAATCCGTTTGAAGGGAGTCGTGATAGTACAATGGCCTAGTTTGCAAATGAGATTCGAGCATTAAATATTCGTGAGAACGTGAACACGCTTTTCCCGCTAATAAAAATGGGACTGTGCGGTGAACAATTCAAGGATGTTATATATTAATGGCGTAATTCGAAGTCGTCCTGTCATACTGGTACACGCGAAAGTAGATAGTCTAGATAGGGTGGGAATGTTGAAGGGGAGATGGTGACAGATTCAAGAAGAGGAAACTTGATGCTTTGTTGTTTTATTGTCGAGTGGACATGTGCACGCAAAATCTTACGATCTGCATTTCAAACCATTCCGTTGGTCAAACTCCTTTCGCAATACTAGTAATTGCCGTACACGCGACAGACTTATCGTTATAGTAGCGAACGTAACAGTGGTAAACATTTCAGTATTGTTTAGGTTGACAATTTTTTAATATAATTGAGTTGAAAGACATTGTTTTGGTTGCAGGTTATTTTGTTTATCTCAAATCTCTGACGAACTGCAACCGGATTCATGTTCTTTCCGAAGCAATGCTTATAAAGGATTTGTGTCGCCTTGAAAAGGAACAATGGTTTGCATTTGTTGGTTTAATTAGTAAGCTTAGTAATTCAATGAAATGATTCTGATATTATATAACAGCACAGTATTACTAATATCAGTTTTATTTTTCATTTCAATGAATAATATTCTCTTTCATTCCTTCATCCTTCAAATCGCAAACTCTTCACTTATCGCCTTTTCACACGGAGTGTTTTCTTCAATTTACTTTATAAACAGATTCTTACAATACGTGAAGCTGCTCGCAGATGTTCTAGATGCAACGCCTTAGCACGTGCAAGTACCTACTTGCTGCGGCGTGGTGTTGGAAGAATATAACCAGAAGAAAACTTTGTTTTATCGTCGGTTATGAAACGCATCGCGCTCTGAAATCTAGCGTAGTTTTTTTTTTTACATTTTGTGGGACAATTCCATTTCCGTCGAGTTATAGTGGATTGCGTGCAATTCACCGTTCCGCCTGTTTTGCGGGATATTCGGAAGCACTTCTTCTCTCGCTCCCCCAAACTCCCTGCGCTCCAACTCGTCCTCTCAGAAACACAAACCCGCTGACATTTCTTGTCGTCTCTCCAAACTGCCGCCGCCCCGCCCCCCTCCTCCTTCTCCTACTTCTCCTCCGCCTCAGCCACCGCAGACGCAGTTGCTTCCAACGCCGCCCACGTCTCTGCCGTCGCCTCATCTGTTACCTCGAGCGCCGCCGACTCTGTTCACCTTCCGGTCCTCATCTCTGTCCCTGACCCCGTCCCCGATCACGTATGCCCCCGGCCCTTACCTGCCTCCGCCCCCGATCACGTATGTCCCCGCCCTTGTCCGCCCCCGTCCCCGAATACGTATGTCTCCGCCTCCGTCCTCGTCCCTTACATGCCCCGTCCCTGATCACGTATGTCCCCTCCCCTCTCCTCGTCCCTTACCTGCCCCCGTCCACGATCACGTATAACCGCGCCCGCGCCATTTTCCTGCCCCCATCCCCGTCCTCGACAAACCCCCTTTTCCCATCATCGGCTCTATCCTCGTTCCCACATGAACTTCACTCGCCCCCATCCGCTCTCTCGTTCCCATCCACCCCTAAGCCAGCGACGCTGCCGCCTCAGCACGTACCTGCTTCTCCCCTCCCCCTCCGCATCCGGAATACCCAGTTTCAGTAACAGCGCCAACGCTGCCGACCCCGTTCGCAATCTCGTCCTCACCCGCGCCCCGAGCTTTTCCGACCCTGCTTCTACCTCCGCCGCGCCCTACCACCGACATCGAAACAGCCGCCTGCGAGACCTCAGCCTACTCCATCGCCAACATGCCAGCAACGCTGCCGAGCCAGCAACGCTGTTGCCGAGCGCGTCGTGTCGGCCGCCGCCCTTGCTGCGCCGTCACCGCCTCCGTCTTTCCCTCCCTCTCTGACTCCCCCGTCCCCCTCCGCCATCTCCCCCCTCTACTCTCCCTCCGCAACCTCCCCCTTCGCCAACCTCCGCTGCCGCCGCCGCAAATGACACCATCTCCTGTGCCGGCACGCAGCCGCCAACATCACCGTCTCTGCCGCTATCACCGTCACTGCCGCCATCACCGTCATTGCCGCCATCACCGTTACTGCCGCCATCGCCGTCACTGCCGCCATCGCCGTCACTGCCGCCATCGCCGTCACTGCCGCCATCGCCGTCACTGCCGCCATCGCCGTCACTGCCGCCATCGCCGTCACTGCCGCCATCGCCGTCACTGCCGCCATCCGTCTGCTATCACTATCGCCGTCGCCGCCGCCACCACACCCAAACGTGACGCCTGTGAAAAAGCTCCCTCCGGCAAATAGCGAGCCGGGCGAGGGTGGGAGCAGAGCGCGATGCAGAGGTTGGAGCCTTGGCGGGGGATGTGAGAGGGGCCGCGAAGGTAGGCAATGCGAAAGGAAGCGGAGGGAGCGGCGGTGGTGGCGGGTGTCAGGAAAAAAGTTCGCGGTGAGAGCCGTGGACCGGAGCATGAACAGAGAGGGTACAAATGGCTTCTAGAGGTGGAGAGTGGATGGGAACAGCCGCTGTGGAAGACTGCGGTGTTGGGGCGGAGGCTGTGGTGTAGGGATGCGACATCGAAGTCCATGTTTTCATAAAATCGTCCATGTATGTAACATTGATGTTTTGTGTTCGAGGTTTTTACATGCTTGATATTTTATTTTTAATGAATCACGTGCCATTGTTCTAAAAAAGTATAATAATTTACTGACATCCGTAAAGTGAACATTATTCTGACCAAAATGACCAAGGGAGAAAAATAAATAAAATCTGTTTTTTTTTGTCTATAAATGAAGAGTATATTATTTTTGTATTATCCAATCACATAATGCAGGTTTTGTTACTTGTCCTAATTATAAAATATTAATGCGATTATTTATGCAGGATAAAAATTAAATCCCCCGGCGTGAACATAATATTTTAAAAATTGGATTAGAAATCACTTGACGATTTGGGGTCGATGTTTTATTACCATCAATGTTTTAAGTTGAACATCGATGTACGGAAACATCAATGTTGAGTTGGCGATGTCCCATTCCTAGTATCTAGGGTGCCACGCGATGGAGTGTGTCGGGGGAGGGTGGAGTGTGTCGGGGGAGGGTGGAGTGTGTCGGGGGAGGGTGGAGGGTGTCGGGGGAGGGTGGAGGGTGTCGGGGGAGGGTGGAGTGTGTCGGGGGAGGGTGGAGTGTGTCGGAGGAGGGTGGAGTGTGTCGGGGGAGGGTGGAGTGTGTCGGGGGAGGGTGGAGTGTGTCGGGGGAGGGTGGAGTGTGTCGGGGGAGGGTGGAGTGTGTCGGGGGAGGGTGGAGTGTGTCGGGGGAGGGTGGAGTGTGTCGGGATGGGAATGGTGCGGCGAGAGTCGAGACGTGGCGGGAGACGAAGGAAGTAGGGGGGGGCGGAGCGGGGCGGGGCGGGGCGGGGAATGGGCGGAAGTGGGAATTTCCCTTCCAGCTCTCTGCGCCGCATAGGGCTCCTTGGGGACGTGGGCAAATACTCCGCCCGCTTCGTGAACATTCAAACGGCGCTCGCTGCCGCCACCGGTTATCGATTGCGGTGCTATGGGCGCGGAGCGGCTCGGCGCGGCGCGGGGCGTTCTCTCCGCCGCTATCCGCGGTGCGAGACGGCAGTGAAGTGGTTGGGGAAGGGGTGGGTAACGGCCCGACCTCACATGATACGGCGTGCGATATCGCAAGTAGTTGCGAGTCAATTCAAGCACATTGGCAAGAGGGTTGGACCGTTCATCTCAGGATTCAAATCTGGTCGATCCATATGGATTAATCCAAAATGTATTAATTACATTAATTGTTGGTCTTAAGTATAAGAGAAGGTGTGAAATTTTTTTTTTTCGAGAATACAGCTGATAATATTGTTTTGGGAAATGCCGTCATTAACTCATTCCTTTGCATTGTTTTTAAAGCTAAATATTTGTGTTAATTTTTTTCTTTATTTGTCTTTTACTGTGTAAAATTCTCTTATTTCACATTTGAATCTCTTTTGTTTCAGGTAAGACGTGCCACGTGATATCTGTTGATTATTTCGAGGATTGTTACGATGTAAGTCATCATTTTTGTATTATGAACAACGCAGTGTAACAAATACGATTAATTTGTGAAACATTGAAACATTAAAATACGAACTTTACGAAACAGGTGTAAAAGAATCAAAAATATTACTTTAGTTTCGTATAATTTGATTTAGAAGTGAAGATGAATGTTGTTAGGATAGTGGAATAATAACTTTTCGTGAAGAAAGAAAACAATTTTCTTGATATTAGTTGGCAAATTATTTTATTTAAAATTTTAAGTAATTCTTTAGTAATCACTTCATTTATGCAGATTCATCTAGCACTTCTTTTTAGGTTAACTATAACTTTTAAAACATTGTGTGTTTTTGAAAAAGCAAATCATTACAAAAAGAAAATACTTGTTTTGGGGCCTTGGCCCGATTCAGACGTTGTATGGGTTGGACCCATGTGCTGCAGCAACTCCATGTGGAGTTGGGTTGGAGGTGGAGTATGATGATTCACTGTAAAATTTATTAGTGAGCCCCGGATGAAGGAATTGAAAGATTTCGATACGTTGGCGAAATAATTGTTTAATTGTGTATGATTCGACCAATCCAGTGAACTATATTCCTTATATATTACATACATGAAGGGTAATAAAGCTAAGTATGACGAAACATTGTATTCGTTACATCGTCGAAACAAAGCTTTTCTGCCCTTGTGACGTAGCATACTATTGTAATTATTCAAATCATTTCTTCCCTACACAAAAAAGTGGCAGAGCTGAAAATTGCTCATTTTGCAGAACTATTCGCACCTGACAATGCAGGCGTTTGTATCATAGTCAAAGTCAAAATGTTGTAATCGTGCCTAATGTTTTAAGACCGCGAAATATATCATTCGATGAGTTATGAACCGAGGATATCTGAAATATAGTAAATTATTTTACATTATTGTTGCTGTTCTTTTTTATGAAAGGAAACATTTATGTTTTAGTGTTGGAAAAACCCAGCAGTCATGCGCAAGAAATGTGATCACTAATCTCTCTAGTTCGGAGTTCGCGTTACTATCGCTTGTTAACGCTCTCTATTCTTCGTTATTTGGTGAATAAATACTCCATTATCCAGTGCCGAGAAATTCATTGGTTGAAATTACGCTGTCTCACAGGTAATGCGTTTTTTCGTTTTTGGCAGGTTTTGGGAGACCTTTTTTTTTAGTTTGCTCAGTAATTTTACCTGTAGCAGTTGCCTGTATTAACTATTTCCACAGGGACATTAATATAAAACGTGATGAACGAAAGATATGTAATGGTACATTTCGTGGGTGGAAAGTTCTTTTCTGTGTAGCTTTCAGACCGGTTTCATTTGGACAAGCAAAGTCCTTGTATATATGTACTTAAAATATTCTTTGAAATGAAATAGCCTATAAAATATTGTCAATGGGCGACAATTACATGAACATAATATAACAAGCCGTTTCATGCCATGGTCGCAAACGTGTGCTGTAATTTCACATTATCACGTGGGTTGACAGGCACTCCGACTCATAAAACACCGGAAGGTAGTTTCCTTTGTGGTTAACCTCTTAGCAGATGCTGATTAAAGCTGTACGGTCTGTAAATTAGAATATTTTCATAGCAGGTCTCTCCTTCAGCTCTAGGGGTTTCATTTTTTGATGTGTAAGCATGCTTTCGAAGTACAAACCTGATCGTAGATACGAAAACGCAGATGTGAGTAGGTGATACAAACTGACTTCTATTCTTTTCCCTCTCTCCTTCTATTCTTTTCCCTCTCTCCTTCTATTCTTTTCCCTCTCTCCTTCTATTCTTTTCCCTCTCTCCTTCTATTCTTTTCCCTCTCTCCTTCTATTCCTTTCCCCCTCTCTTTCTCTTTTTGACCCTCTCTCTTTCTCTTTTCGACCCTCTCTCTTTCTCTTTTCCGTCCCTTTTTTCTCTTTCCATAGTTTCTCTCTCTCTCTCTCTCTCTCTCTCTCTCTCTCTCTCTCTCTCTCCCCCTCCCTCCCTCTCCCTAAAGCCATCTCGTTGTTTGAAAATATTCAACGAAAAGTAGACTTTGGAAAAACGAATCCTTATGAACAATAAAAATGATATTCATTATTTGATCTCTCCTTTTAAAAAAAGCTAATTACTAGTGACACGAGGTAGATGTTGAGTTGATTTCTTTTTAAAGTGCAAAGTGATCGTTAAGCTGTGATGCAGTTTTAATGACGGATTCGTTTGCAGGGCTGGTGGCTGAGGTCGATTTGTCCTTGCTACAGCGAAGCTAAGCACTCGGGAAGTTGCTGATGCGCTTCATTGCACTGGCTAACGTATTAACAATTCAAATGTGAAAAAAAGGATTATTGCAAAAATTGTATTTGATAGTATCACGCCAAATTTAATTGGATAAAAACTTACCTTATAAAACAATTCTAAAATAATATTTGTAAACGATTTTAAATGTCTACTAAATGTCAATTATTTCTTTAGTCTGTTTTGGAATAAAATTGAGTTACTTTTCACATTCCTGGAATTATTTTAAAGCTACAGTTTGCTTCAAAATGTAAACCCTATATTCTCAAGAAATGTTTAGAATTATAACCTTTAACCGTAAGATATTTATCGTGGACATGTTTTAAATTACATTTTAAAACATTTTGCGAGTATACCATACAATCTTACCTGTGAGAATGATTTTAGACTGTTGAGTTGTATCGTAAATACTAAGTAGGCAGAAAACAACAGTTTCAGAAATGTTTTCTCTTGGGAGGTTTCTGTCTTAAGAAGGGTTGCTAATCATTTGTTATAGAGTTACAATACACCGTAAAATAAGGTGTAATTTTGGTACTAAAACAATGTAATAAAAATAGATTATGTCATGAAAACTTTGCATCGCAGGAAAGAGTAACCGAAAAATACGAGATTATGAAGCACACGGATTTATTTTGCAAGTGAAAAAATAAATTCATTATTCAAAGCTATAGTATGGAAAACATTTTTTTTAGAAAGGCGTTTACACAGTCTTCATCTGCAGTTAGTCGTGCAATTCTAAAAATGCTGTTTTCAAAATGCCTAAAATTAAAAAAAAAATAATGTTCCGGCTTATCCAGTCGATAATTATTGTTGCGATCACTTGTTCCCAAAAATGAATTACGGTTGCATTTCTTTTTCAGACAATTCTGTCATATAGACGTAGGAATTGTAAAATCGTTCAGTTTCGAGTTAGTTTTCTTTTATCAGCATAGCGGGTGATCTGTTGTCGGGTTCAGTTGAAGACAGTTTTAGTGTAGAACGTTAACCAAAGAATAATTTGAAGCATTTTGGAAAGGTTCGCAGTGCTGGTATTTCATTGATTACTATTTCCGGACGCGCAACAGCTAAGGTCATTTCTCCCGTAAGTTTAGTTCATGATTTTTATCGCGGGAGGGGGCGGAGATCTTCCCCCGCTGGATGCCAAGATCCGGCGCCGACGTACCCGTTATCTTGCGGTGGTTTTCTCCAACCAGGTATCTCCCTCCCGCGGGGCTCCGGCTCATCCAGGGAAAGCTATTAAGTTCTCGACTGGTCTCCCAGCATGTATGGTAGTAAAGTGTATGTGAGTATAAGTGTGTGTAAGTAAGGGGTGAGGATGGGGCAAAAAAGAGGACGGAAATAGGACGCGCGCACCGTGGCCCGTTTGTTAAGGTACTGCTCCGGCATTCGCCTGGTGTTGATCGGAGGCACCACGGGAAACTACCATTCAGAGCAGCCACCCGTAAGAATTCTCCTCCAGAGAAGAACTGAATTCGACCTAGCTATGTAGCTAGTGTCGAAAATCCTGCCACCGTCGGGACTCGAACCTTAGGACCACCCGATCAGAGGCATAGCGGTCACGTAAATTGCTACCCTGAGCCACCAAGCTGGTAGTTTTTGTTGTGGGTAGGGAAATCATGAATCCTGGAGGAAATACATTCATGGGCTCACGCCTAACATGGCACGTCTGAAGGAACAAGGATTGATTTTAACGGAATGTACTCAGTGAAGGTCGTGAGTGGTGATAATGAATGGCGGGAAGCAGTTGGGCGTGCAGTGTCAAGGTTCCGATCGCGGAAATCAGTATATTTGTGATGTTGGCACGTGCAAGCCAATTATTGCTGTGTGGATAGACCCAGTTGAGTCACGTTCGTAAACACATATGTTTTATGATAGTATGTGAAAGGAAACTATATGATAAATATAATACTGACAAAATACAAAGTGCCTTTTTTCTTCACAGGAACTGATCACTCACCCTACTCAGCTGGCATTACAGCAAACTCATTCTTTATCTTATTTTTTTCTCTCTAAACGTACTCGTATAGTATAGTATTGGAATAACCTCAGTAGAGTAGAAAAGTATTGGAATAATCTCAGCAGTAGTATCTGGAATTTTCGGTCGCGAAACACGTGGTTCTGTAGAGCTGTAAATTGACACACACGCCAAAATTGAGATATTACTTCTGTTCTCCAGTTGTATTTTTTATGATGTTAGTGTCATTCTGCGGAATCGTGTAGAAACCGGTGTTGAGAGTATTATCTTACTTGTAGAATTTGACTATAGGAGTCCTTAACATATTGTAAAGTACCTTTACTCAGAAAATTACATAGAAGGAGAGTCGTTTTCTTCATTTCAAAATTGACTCACATCACATATAAATACACCTACACCATGCTTTCAATAATAGTCAATTTGGTTATCTTACGAACAAAGAGTTTCATTTAGAGACAATTGTACTAAACACCGCAAACCAGTTGGCATCTGTAAACAGTCTTGCCAATTTATCGACCAAACAATTGATCTTCATGTAGCTTTATTGTGTTTCCTGCATTTTTTGTAATTGTCATTTTCGGTTACATTATATAACTGCTGTTAATTATTTCGTAGAACATGTTTCTGCGATCTATTTCTATTTTGTTGCTTTTGGGTTCCTTGTAATCTTTGTTTATTTTCGTTTGGTCAGTGGACGGTTTTTGGATCCCTAAGAATTGCTGCTTGTCCCCGCTTTTCAATGAGAAATTGAAATTTTGCCGATGTACAACAAAAATTCCACAAACGTGTCATTTTGCGAGACTGTTTGGTCCATTACTGAAACGATTATTTCAGGCCAAATGTTTTCATATAAGCTGCATCTCATATGGCTATTTGGCGGTTAAAGACTCTGGCAAACTAGAATAAAACTATTAAATAAATACGACAATAAAGATACGTAAAAGATACACTGTCTGTACGGGATTTCTAGCGTCCAGTAGGTAGTTCCAATTGGTAGTTTTTTATAGTTTTTCCGATTAATGCCAGGCGATTGCCGGAACATTGCTTTATGAGATAGGTCGCAGATCACGCTTTCCTTCTTCCTCCTCTTCTCCCTTTTACACCCCCCACCACCACCACTCATACTTCGATGTTTTCAAAGTGGCCAATGACATCAGGTAATTCTTACACTTCCTGCCTTATAAAATGAATATGTTTAATTAATATGCGAACGTGCTTCTCAATGGGGCTCCAGGGCTCTGAAATGTGCTTACCACTGTTAAAAAGATTTATTTTTAAAGGCAGGAGGTGTCACAAAAACTTAATGTCTTCAACCAGTGTAAAAAAAATCGAAGTATTTGAACGTACTACACTACCATACATGCCGGGAGCGTAATTTTTTCCAGCCGGGCAAACTACTCATAGGATTACTGAAAAACGTAATTGGCACGTGCACTAATTGTAAATCCTCACTCACTCCATTAATGTATCTCTAAAATTTAATGTTGTAATAGTTGGTATCGTGTTTAGATTAACACCAGTGTTAACATTGTTTCTAGCAAAACGAGTAATAGTGGCAGTTATATGCATCTATTACTCTTTCGCACTCTTTTTACTTTTCAATAAGCACCAATTAACTTTGATGCTTATTTATCATTTCTCGACCTTCGTTCTTGTGTACCTGATGTATTTTTTACTACATTTTCATTGATATCTTCCTGTATTTCTGTGAAATAATTATAGACGTTGTCATTGCCAACAATAGGATTTAATATAATAGCAGCTTTCGATGGCTTAGCCATCATCATCAGTTGTCTGATACAAGGAGAAAAAACAAAAATATTTCAACAAGATTATGATAAAGGTTACAAATAATTTACAAATTTTTTGGAAATAAATTTAACATTCTAGAAAGCTAGTTTCTAGAATGTTAAATTTATTTCCAAAAAATTTGTAAAAAAAAAATAAAATAAAAAAAATTGTAAATTATTTGTAACCTTTATCATAATCTTGTTGTAATATTTTTGTTTTTTCTCCTTGTATCAGGCAACTGATGATGATGGCTAAGCCATCGAAAGCTGCTATTATATTAAATCCTATTGTTGGCAATGAGAACGTCTATAATTATTTCATGAAAAATGCCAACGATAACACACCACAACACCTATATGCCTTCTGGGCTTCTCAAAGCCTTCCGCGCTTTCGGGCTTTCTGCTTCTTCTGATTGCCTCCTTTAGTGTCTGCCTCATCACCCGCGAGGCCCCATTTTAATTTTTATTTCATTAGATTTCTTTTCTCTCCAGACAAGTGGGTTTTTTTTTGGCTAAATTTGTCTTAATTTCCGCGCTCAATGCCATCTATTTCAGGACTTCTTCGCTCTTGACCTCTGCAATTTCTTCCTACTTTACTTCTTTTTACCGCTGCCACAGCAACCGACATTGACTTCACTGCCCGGCGCCGCCACCCTGGCCATGACTCGCCACCACGACACTGCTACAACACCGCCACCACCACTGTATCCCCCCCCCAAAAAAAACAAACCTTAAACGACCATTAACACCACAACGATGATCATCACCACGTCGTGCAACTATCACCATTACCGTCTTAGGTGGCTCAGGGCATCAACTAATGTCGCTGCAGTAACCCTAATCGGGAGGTCCTAGTGTTCGACGGCGTTGGCAGGATTTTCGACACTAGCTAGATAGCTGCAGGTCGAGTTCAGCCGCTGTTTGGAGCAGAATTATGTCGACCGGCTGCTCTGATCCGAGGTTTCTCCATTGGAACACTAGCGGAATGCCGGAGCAGTGCCCTAACAAACGTGCCACGGACCGTGCATGACCATAACCTGCCCTCACTCCTTACTTAAACACACACACACATACACTTACATGCACTACACGTGCCGGGAGACCAGTTGGGAGCTTAGAGGTTGTCCCGGCTAGGGAGGCGTCCCACTCTTGGGAGATACCTGGTTGCGGAAAACCCTGCAATCAGCACCCCGGATCTCGCCGTACAGCGAGGAAAGATAATCGCGATCTCACGCGATAAAACATGAACTGTACGTACTGTACTAATGGTCTTAGCCGCGCCCAGAACCACTAATCAATCAATGACTCAAACCCAATCACCAACACTTCATCCATCCACCACGACAATTATTACCACTGTCTCCTCTACCGCAGTCATCACAACAATCATCACAATTATCGCAACACTCACCACAACGTCCGACGCCATATCAATCGTCGAAGCCTTCGCCTCCATCTCCACAAACACCGCCGCCGCCGCCGCCGCCGCTGCCCGCCCCTCCGCAATTCGCCGTCACCATCACCACCGCTTCTGTCGCCCGCGTAATTGGCTCAAACGGCGCGAGCTCTTCGCGCGTGGGTGGGGGTGGCGGTCGCCATTCATCTTCCGCGGCATCGGGCGGCGGCGGGGGGGGGGGAAGGGGGCGGGGCGCCGGCCAGGTGCGTTATTAATAGGCCCGCCGCGCACCGGGTTATTTACCTGCCTCGCGCCTTAACGGGTTTGCCTTTTGTCAAGAGCGGTGTGTTGCGATAGGCGCACGCTGGACTAACGACGCGTGGGGGGGGGGGTGGATGTTGGCAGAGTAGGGGAAGAAAACGTAAATAGCGGTTAAAATGTTTTCGAAAATAGTTCTGCCGGCCGGTCGCCGAGACGCGCGAGGATGAAGCGGAGCTTGAATCCCAGAGGCGGATTGATTCGTTGGTTGAAGATACCGGGTGCGTCCACTGCTAAGATCATTAGTCCCATAAGTGTAGTGCATGTTTTAGCGTAGACGGTCGCGATAATCATTCCCTATTAAATAGTGACATCCGGCGCCGACCGACCGTCGGCTACGCGGTTTTCCCCAACCAGGTATCTCCCACCAGCGGGCACAGCCACCAACCGGGAGTAGTGTAGTGTATGTAAGTGTCAGTGGGTCTAAGTAAGGGGTATAATAGGACAGGCAAAGAGAAATAATGAGGACGCGTTTGTTAGAACACTGCTCCGGCATTCGTCAGGTGCTGATCGGATAATCTGCGGAAAACTACCGAACAGCGCAGCCGGCCGTTGGAATTCTCCTCCAGACTGCGACTGAATTCGACCTAGATAACTAGCCAGTGACGAAAATCTTGCCACCGTCGGGACTCGATCTCTAGGACCTCCCGGTTAGAGGCACTGCAGTGACATCAGTTAATGCCCTGAGCCACCTCTCCCGGTAAGAGAGCTTCTTCATTCGCCTTTCGCAAATCCCGACATTTACATTGAAACCTTTTTAGACGCTGTCTGTAGGAGGGTTCTAGCGGCTGGCTGCTCTGATCGGTAGTTTTCCTTGGTTTCTCTGATCAATGCCAGGCGAATGCGGTAGCAGAACCCTAACATAAACTTCTTTCCATAACAACCACATCTGTCGGGAGTCCTATCTGGACCTTAAGCCGGCTGGTGGTGTATTCCTGGTGGGGGAAATCCCCACCAAGCCCTTATGAATAGCTCGGTACTGGATCTAACAATCAATGGGGAGTTTTATTCCATGTGCATACATGAAACACGTGTGGAAAGCTCTTTAATTTAGGGAAAATACCTTTTTAAAAGTTAAAGAAGTGATTTATGACCAGACAAATCTGTATTATTTTATTAAATGTGTTGGACATCTTGTGTTAGCTCTTAACAAAGATTGTTTATTAATCACGGCGACCGGAGCATTGCCATCGAATAGGAAATTGGCAAGCCAAGTTTGTCAAATTAGCCCCACCAGATTTGGCGTTTAATTTGCTTGAAGAACTGTACGCAACTAATGGAAAACGTACAACTCGTAATACAGCGCATACCACGCGTGATCCTTTTGTCTACTCGTACTTGCTGAAGCAGGTTGTCAAAAAATTATTGTTTCTTAGAAGGGCGGTGATTGGATATTTATACTCCGCCTCTAACTTATGACGTTAAATGAGTACGGTATTATTATATCATAGCTGTCTTCTCGCCTTACGTCTTGACGTCTGTACACTCTGTACACTACATATCACTTTAATATAACGCATTTCGCATGTGTTTTTTTTTTCGTGGATGTTAAAGATTTTTCTTTGGCAAATAAAGTCGAGGTAATTTTCAGAGGCGGTCAGTGATATTTAACCCACAACATACAGCCAGTAAAAAGCGACTTATTGTATCTGCAATACGTCGCAGTATTTTAAGAATGTGCCATCCAGTTGATAAAGGAGATTTTGGACAAGTTCCTCGCAGCGTTGAGTATTGCCTTTGCTGGCTTTGACAGATGATGTTGAGCATATATCCGAATTGTAGAGTGGTTTCGTCAGGGGCAGTAAAATCATAGTTAGGGTTGGAAGATACTTTAACCGAGGGAAATAGATTACTAGATTTAATCGTCTGGGTTAGGTAGTTTTGAGAAAAATGAGTGCTATCTAAGTCCGCACCGCTCACTGTAACTGGCTCACCTAATAGAGCGGCAGACTGTAGTAATGGTTGATGCCCCTTTAATCCAAACATGTACAGAAGCGAACGATATAAACTCGTTACTAATATTTACAGGACACAATGGAAAGAATGAGCAATACACACCTGATACTTACATGTTTGTTTACATTACGATCTAATAATCTATTGTAATTCAGGATGTAGATATTTTGCATACTTACTCTTTGATCTCGGGATTACACATCTGGTGGCTTTGCATATTTAAATGACGAGTCATTTCAGATAAGAGCAGAACACACCGTCTTGTATCAGATGAAAATAAATGTATTCAGTAACGTTTCGTTACCGCACAGCACTTTGTCAATTTCTCCTCTTCTGTAACGTCCAGAAAATTGTGCAGAGTAGAAATTCTGAGAATATTTCTAGTGTGTCTGAAGAAAAAATTTACTTTCGTAGACAACCGACAAAAAAGCTTGCAGAACATTGCTGTTCGCAAGTGGTGCTTATTTCCTCCCGAGTCTGCAATAAGCTTTTCGAATTTTGAAGATGAGCCCGGAATATGTGTTGTTAGACCGCGACGATATTGGAAGTATCTCATTCTATGGGAATGTTTACTTCAGATTCCAGAACGGTTAATGAGTTATGTGTCATTATTTAATTGGCTGTCCGGGTGACGCCGCGTCCATGGCAAAAGTGCCGACGTTTCGGTCGCCATTCTGCGACCTTCCTCAGGGCGAAATGTATCTCAGGGCGCATGGAGGGAAGGTCGCAGAATGGCGACCGAAACGTCGGCACCTTTGCCATGGACGCGGCGTCACCCGGACAGTTAATTAAATACCGACTCCGGCAGCGGAAGCCTACGTTCTGAGTTAGTATGTATTGCTTTATTGCTAACGATGAGGAACGTGCTGGGGGTTTTGTTTTTTTTTACCTGCAATGACTCTCATTGTATTTACTTCTAGAAGAGATATTTTTCCGTTGGACGCACACCATCTTATACACCTTACTTCTTTACTTTAGAATTTGTACCTTCCCTCTGGCCACCCAGAATGTGATGGAGCGACAAAAGGATAGCAAGGGCAGGTAACTTAAGGTAGAAAAATTAAATCCACTTCCAACATTCGTCAAGTTTTCCCAGCTGTCGAATTACAATGCTTCTCACTCTGTATCGAGGTCAATATACGAAAATTAGTGCTAGTAAACATTCAATTCAAGGGCTATGCAAACGGAGGGCTAGTTCAAAATGTGAATAGTTCCAGCAGCAATTTGTTGTCACAATTATTTTTGGTAATAGGTCTCGAATACTGGCAATGAGTCTGAAGAGTTACAGCACTTTCGTAACGTCTTGAACTGATTCACTGTAAATCACGTGATACTCGAACATACGATCTCATAATGTTAGATTTCAAAAAGAGTTTTAGAGCGTCGGCGGCACACCTTCCTTACTTCAAGAAAATGAAGATGTTAAGCGCGAAAAGTCATCACAGATTATATTAATTATTCCCACGTATGATTCATCTACGTGCTACATTTACTTCCTCCATAACCAACACCTGTTCATAATTTATCGCTGCTTATAAAGACAAACGCATTTTCCCATTGAGAAGCGGAATTATTTAATATAATTGATAAGTCACAGTAGGAACCATGTTTCCGATCTAAAAAATATCGATTTAATCTAAAACCATTGAGATATAATTGCACCACTGCATCCATGACCTTTTTCTACAAAAGTTCAAAACCTTGCACTCTCGTGCTGTTGCTCACTAGTCGCGGCATCAATTTTGATTGATTAGCGATTATGGGCGCGTTATCTGCTAAGTTGATTAGTCCCGTAAATGGAGTGCACGTGTTTCTCTCGAGATTTGGCGGTGATCATCTCCGCTGGATGGTGACATCCTGCGCCGACCTACCTTCGGATCGTTCGGGGTTTCCCCCAACCAGGTATCTCCCACCAGCGGAGCACCGCCCCAGACGCGACAGGCTCTGAGCTCCCGACCGGTTTTCCGGCATATGGGATGGTGTAGGGCATGTAAGTGTCTGTGTAAGTGAGGGGTGATGATAGAACAATGGAAGAGGAAGGAAAGATCGCGGGTGGTCCATGTCTCGTGAGTCAGAATACTACTCCTGCATTCACCTGGTGGTGATCGGAGAAGCCACTACTGATCAGAGCAGCCGGCCGCTAGAAATCGCCTCCAGACCGAAGTTGGACACGACCTATCTATGTAGCTTGTGTCGAAAATCCTAGAGCCTCCTGATCATCAGCTGTCCTGAGCCACCTCTCTCGGTACCAATTTTGAACAGATTGCTGTAGGAGGAAATCATTTTCTTCTTGGCATTTCCAAGTATTTCAGTTTGGTAGTGCTGCTTCGCCTAGTCGGCTGTTCGTGGAACTCTTTGCCGTCGCACGTGTCCCTTGAAGTCGCGCCTCAACTTAGGGGCTCACTGGAAGTGGGAGTATCGCATGGTGCTACCTGAGTTCACTTCTGAGGAAGAAGAAAACTTTAGTTGTTGTTGTTCGTATTATTATTATTATTATTATTATTATTATTATTATTTGGGTATCGAGTATTTATGATCACGTTCGACGTAATCTTCTGAGACCTCGGAGAGGTTAACGTGTGTTATGGGAATTAGCTTTTTACGGCGTATCCCTTGATAAGACGAGGTTGTTACGCTTTGAATTATAAATAATGGGGTAATAGGATGATAATGATGGGTGAATGAAATCACAATTTTTGTATAAGACCATGTCTTCGTAGGTCTTAAACCTGCAGCCTCCTCCACGCAGAGCGGCTGCCGCAATCGTCTGCGCCATGGGGCCAGCAATAATAATAATAATAATAATAATAATAATAATAATAATAATAGTAATACATAATTACTTGTGAACGACCGTGTCTTTGCCATAAAATATTGTAAATATCACACCGAAATATTTCTGAGAAAATTAGAGTAAGAACGGCGAAGTTCTTACTCGTAGAACGGGGTGCTGTAGATGACGTCACAAATGCAATGTTATTATTTTTTTCCTCCTTCTCCCTCCCCCACTGTCTGTATGTGTATCTCATAATCAAAAAATACAAACAATATTATGAATAAACAATAATTTAAACAAGTATTTTAATGGATAAAACTTTCAATGCTCGAAATGGACGAGCCGAGCCACTGTAATCTGTTTAAATTGTATTTTTTTATGTACTTGCAAAACACAAATAAAACTTTTTAACATGAAAATAACTGCCGGAGTTCGCGCTAAGCTAGTTATTACCTATTTGTGAACGACCATGCTTTGACCATAAAGTAATGTAAACCTTCATCAAAGAGATATCTGAATAATAACAAAAAAAGCGAAAGGTCCGATTAGGTGGAATTCCTGGAAGCGGACGCGAGAGATGACTGATGTGCGTGCGACGACCGCGCAAAGCGAGAGTGGGCGGAGGAAGCTGCCTGATGCGGGGCAAGGAGGGGCGGTGCGGAGCGGAGTGGGCGGCGTGGCGGGACGGCGCATGGCTGCGCGGGGTAGAACGGGGCAGAGGTGGGGCGGGGAGGGGAGAACCGAGGCGGGGCGGGGGGCTGGGAGGGGCGGGGCGGGGAGAACTGAGGCGGGGCGAGGGGAGGGGAAGGGCGAGGCGGGGAGGGGCGAGGTGGGGTGAACCGGTGCGGGGAGGGGCGAGGCGGGCCGGGGAGGGGCTAGGCGAGGAGAACCGAGGCGGGACGGGGAGGGGTGAGACGGGGAGAAGCGGGGCGGGGGGCTGGGAGGGGCGGGGAGAACTGATGCTGGGCGGGGGGCTCGGAGGGGCGGGGAGAACTGATGCTGGGCGGGGGTAGGGGCGAGGCGGGGAGAACCGAGGCGGGGTGGGGAGGGGCGAGGCGGGGCGAGGCAGGGAGAACCGAGTCGAGTCGAGGCGAACCGAACCGAGGCGGGGCGGGGGACGGGTAAAACCGAGGTGGGGCGGGGAGCGGCTGGGGAGGAGAACCGAAGTGGGGAGAGGCGTGGGGAACCGAGGCGGGGAGAGGCAAGGCGGGGAGGGGCGAGGCGGGGAGAACCGCGGGGGGGGCGGGGAGGGGCGAGGCGGGGAGAACCGGGGCGAGAGGAAGCGAGGCGGGCGAGGCGTCTCGAGATGTGGCGAGGCGAAGCGAGGCGGGGCGGGGCAGGGAGAAGCGAGGCGGGGAGAGGCGAGGCGGGTCATCGGCGGGACGGCAGCGGTGTCGCAGGGGGAGGAAGAGCGGCGGCGGCAGAGCGGTGCCGGCGCGGTGGTCGGAGGGGCGGGGCGGGGCAGGGCAGCGCGCGGCTGTGCGGCGGGCGGCGTGGCGGGGGCAGGGGCGGCGCCGAGATAATTGGATTGATGAGCGCAGGGGTTGGGCGAATTGCGGGCGCGCGCGTGGGGGGGGGGGGAGCGGTCATCGGGGAACGGGAAGCCGCTGCTCCCTCAGCGGGCGATTGCCGCCTTCCGCACGCGGCGGCGCTGGCCGCTGCTCGTTTGGCCCCGAGGACACGAAGGGGACGCGGCCGAGGAGGAGGACGAATTGAGGAAGTCTTTCCGCGGGGGCGGGGGCGGGGGCGGAGTCCGCGCTGTAAAGAGGCCCAGCGGTGGTGTTGCGTGCAACGTACGTTTTGAGCAATGGTCTTCGGCCTTTTTTAACCAAAGAGCCAGTTTCCGTTTGGCGAAACGCTATCGGGTCGCATTTAGATTTTAGATTCTATTTAGTCAAAAAAAAATAATATTGTATGTGACGTATGGGAGAGAAGGTCATTGATTTATTAATAACAAAAATGCATGAAACCATCGTAAACAAATATAACTAGTGGTCAGTAGCTACGTATATGCTGCTGATGGTGATGAGTCTGTGGAAAATGGGATCTGGAAGCCGCAAAAACTGGCTGTTCTGAAACGGCTCACGTGAACACAACGTTGTTTCGTTCTCATCATGACGTCAGCTGTGTCGCAAGCAGTGACGCATAGAGTATCAGGATGTAGTCGTGACATCGAGTTTGAAAAATTGCGGATTGACGTAATCAAATATTTCCATTTCTAAGTCAAAATGAAAACTGTTTCATTGTTTTTGTGTATTTCCAGTCTTCCTGTGTATCTAACAAAACACATGTCAACTCTCACATGGCCAGAGCCACCATAGTTGTCCATCCACATTGGCATCTATTCGAAATTAGTACTGGGAGAACTACAACTACATGATGTTACGGGCATCAACCAAATGATATCATTGAAGTGCCTGTGAACCGGAGCTCGTAGGTTCGAGTCCGTACACTGGAAGAGTTTTCGACACTAGCTAGATAGCCGAGTAAAGTTCAGTTGCTGTCCGTAGGAGAATTCTAGCGGCCGATTGCTCTGATCGGTAGGTGTTCGTGGTTTGTCCGATCAGGACTAGGCGAATGCCGGAGCAATACCCTAACAAACGGACAATGGACAGCGCACGATCTTTCCTTCCTCTTCCTTGACCTAGCCTCACCCCTTACACACACACACACACACACACACACACACTGCATGCATTACACTACCACATATATCAGTAGACCAGTCAGGAGCTTAGAGCTTGCCCCAGCTGGGGAGCCCGGTGGTGGGGGTATCTGATTGGGGAAAACCCCGCTTGCCTGGTCGGCGTTGGATCTCGCTACCCAGCGGGGGAAGATCACCGCCACCTCCCTAGCAAACATGTACTACGCTTACGGGACTAATGATCTTTAGCATTTGGCGCGCACGAAATCACTAATAGATCCACCAATCTATCGAAATTATTATTTTTAATTATACTTCTATTAAATTACTGTTATTGGACCTACATGTGAATGTTTTATATTTTGTTCCCCACTCTGGAATGTTAATTACTATCACAAAGTACAGTAACATCCCTGCATTTAATGAAAGAGCTGTCACTTTTTTTTGTCGTTAAATGGTCAGTAATGTCTTTTATATTGGAAGAAGAAATTCGAAGAAAATTCTTTCAGTGACCGTCGGAAAGTCTGTTCCTCTGCGTTGTATGACATTGCATGCGCCTCACGTTTTGAAACCTCGCAGTGCGGGGCAAGGGGCGACGAAACTAATATGCATTTTTATAGGGACCGATAAACCAGTGTAATTATGCTCATTAAAATGCAATGCCAACAACCCGGAAGTTCAGACATTATAACCGCTAATGTCACACTACTCTTAATCTCAGATCTGGCTCTTGTAGCATGTAATCAGCATCTAGTTACTTTGATGCGACTCCTAGCGTAAAATTTTGTGGACATTTGTTACTTGGAATTACTCCCGTTCCGTGAAAAACACCTTCGACCTATCAATTCCTCTGATTCGATTACTCAAAGATTTAACTTGTTTTTCGTACAGACAAAGTTAAAGATAAGTCTTCTAGGCAAGTAATAACATGTTGGGTACCACAGCGTTCAATAATGAACGGCTTTTACATAAGGATAATTTATGTTACCTGATTTAAAGTCAGTCATATGATTTAAAATCATTGACGTAGCATCAGACAAGATTTACTTGCATGTCTTCAAATGCAACAATGTAGTCTGCACCGGACTGAAAGTGAGTGGTGTATCTGTAATTCACTCAATAGAACTGAAGAATCAATCTGAAACACTCCTTAAAAGCGCACGTATTTCCTGAATTGCATTTGGTACTTTTTTAAAGTTTAAAAATTGTTGCACGTGTCGCCATACGCTGTCCGCCCTCCAGAAATTCTGGAATGTGATTATATTCCTATTTTACGGGTTCTTCTGGTGTTCGTAAACGTTCCGTTTCCCGGCTGGTAGTATTTTTCTCCCGGTGCAATTTTGGAGGTAATTTTGACAATTTTATCTCCTGTCACTCCATCCATTGTAATGCGCGAGTCCTCGCATAGACGATGCTCGTGAGCTCATCAATACTGTGTACGGTTCTGAGAAAGGAAGTCAGCACGCACCTATTACAGTTGGCTTGGCCTGCGATCTGTGGGCACTTAAGTCTAATTCACACTCGCACAATGTAACCAGGAAAGGGGAGGAATTAAGAGGAATGAGGAAAACGGTATGAGGTTGAGGTAGCTGCCTACCTGAGGAAGTAATATTAAGTATATTTTTTCTGTTTTGTTTTCCCTTGTACGTTTGATTTAGATTTGCTCTTAGAGATCTTCTTTTTTTAATTTTTCTATTTATTCATAATTAATTGGCAAAAATGCAGGTTTTTACTTCTGACATCGTATTTCCACAACAAGTTGATGTATTTTGACAATTCTTTTTGTAAATCAAACACAAGGGTATAGTATAGCGAATGAAGTAGAATGATAAAGGTACTGTCGAATCGTAGAGACAGGATTTGATTATTTCAGAAAAAATAGTTGTTTAAAAGTGTGTTCAGGACATTTTAGTTCATTTGACTGAAACTTTTAGTGACACATCTATTCTTGTCCATTCTCTATATGCGTGTTGTGTTGCAAATTGACTTGTTGCAACTCGGTAAGACGTCCGTCGCTTAAGCAGAATTCGAGACCAAGGACCAAAACCCCTTCGGCCAGGAATTGAAGGAAGAGTGTGAAAAGGAGAGTTTCAGTCCATGCATTATTTTATGTAGCGAGACTCGGGCCATAAGGTCAATTTTCCCTTGGCTACGCAAATTTCGCTACGCTCTTTTCACCATCTAGCGGAGAAAGAAGGTATCACTCGGACGGCGAAGCAGGCGATTTGAATTTAGCTCAGAGGCTTATTTTAGGTTTGAGAACCTTATTCGTGCAGTAAATTTATTACATGGGACAGCTGGCTTTACTTTCCCTCCGAAGGAAGGCGTACGAAGGATTTTTCGACCATAAAAATCCACGGCAGCGATCGTGTTTGAACCCGTTAACTTGAGAGTAACATCCCAACAGTTCTACTACCCAAGCCACCCATAGTTAGTTGAGAGCACCCTTGTATTCCACAATAACAAGTGCTAGGCGGGGTTAGAACCCAAGATGCTTAGAATCGAGACCGCTAAGGTGCTTCAGTCTTTACCATCTCGACTACTCTGGTCGGCAACCCTGGGAATGCGTGCGTTTAGATAGCCCTGCGGAGCGATGGTGCAAGGGTGCGTTCTGTGGTTACAGTTGCGGTTCCATGAGAGGGGGTGTTGGATTGCAGGGGATGTGGGGGGGGGGCTTGTACACGATCCTCCAGAGGGGCTGGGGACATCGGGGACGCAAGTGTCCTCCAATGCTCTGTGGTTGGTGGACTAATGGAATTCCGCCCGAATGAAACTAGTAATAAATGCGTGTACACGAAAATGATAATGGAATATGATGTTGAGGATTCACTGAGAGAAAGGTTTGAGCATAATGTAAAAATATATCAAATATTTTTGGATAGGGCTGAGAACACAAAATTATTTGATTACGTTTGAGCCACTTTTGTATATGTCGTAATTTGTTTAGAGGTTTCGCATACAAAAACCACATAACGTGAAATTTCTGAAATGAGGTTTTATGACTCACGTGGGAAATATGAAAATAAGTCACTGGACAATTTCCTGCTGAGGAACTGTTTTTTAAACTCTATTGTACGAAAAGATTTGTGATGTCACGTAGTGCTTTGTTGGGAGTTCCAGTTAGTTTATTATAGCATTCATTACCTACAGATTTGACCAACCTAAGCTTTTCAAAGTACCATCTGCTCGGAGGTTTTGTCATAATGTTTGTACACAAATTTCTCGGCGCTTAGAGTGGGAGTTATTTTTCTTAAAATATAATGTTTGAAACAAAATATGAGAAATTTTCATTAAAGTTACTACTTTAATGATACAATTATAAATCCAATTGATATTATATTCAACATTCACAGAGTTATAAATTGATTTTAAAAGCCTGTGCCCCAAATGTAATGTATCAACTCCTCAAATAATCAGTTTAAAGGGCGAAAATAAGGAATTTATCATGTTCACGGAAATAAAATGTTATATTACACAATACTTGCAGTACACTTGAAGGTAAGATCGTGGTTGTCCTCGCTGTAGTGTGAAGTGGAGCAAAATCTCTTCTGCGTTGTGTGTTGTTTTCCGGCGGTGATAATCTCTACTCTAAGTATATAAAAAGATTTCTCAAATGATGATAGAGACTTCATGTGATGAAATGTAAGGGAAACGGGAAAATCACGACGAAATTTGCTGATATCCCGCTTTGTTCACCTCAGATTCCAAGAGGATTTGTCAACGATCGAACCGGGAGAGGTGGCTCATGTCATCTACTGATGTCACAGCAGTGCCTCTGTCCGAAAGTCCTAGGATTACAAATTCAAGGGTGATGTGTCTAGTGACTTACGACACTAGATCGATAGCTGGGTCGAGTTTCAGTCGTTATCTGGACGAGAATTCTAGCGGCCGACTGCTCTGATCGGTAGTTTTCCGTGGTTTCTCAGATCAATCCCAGGTGAATGCCGGAGCAGAACCCTAAGACGAGCCACGGACAGCACGCGGACTTACCTTCCTCTTCCTTGTCCTAACCTCACCCCTTAGTTACACTTACATGCACGTCACCACCACACATGCCGGAGACAAGTTGGGGGCTCAGAGATTGTCCCGGCCGGGGCGTGCATCTGCTAATGAGAGAGACTTCATTGGGTGAAAACCCGTTAGCCGACGATCGGTTGATCTCTCCGTTCAGCAGAGGAAGATCACTGTCAACCCCCCCCCTCCGAGAAAATAACATGTCATACACGTACCCGACTAATGACCTTAGTAGTTCACGCACCCAAGTCATCAAATCAATCAATCAATCAATCAATGAGTGTCCTCGCCAATTAAAATCACAATACTACAATACTTGTGATCAATGTTTTTTTACAGGGAGAGGGGGATAAAATCAGTAACGTAGCATGAAGAAATAGCATATTTTGTAGTTTTCCACTGGAAATGACCTTCAAGACGCATAAACGCTGCATGGTATGCGCCAGCCCTGCCAAGACGTCGTAACTGCTATGTTTTCCGTCTTCGATTAACATAAATTGCAACCTGTAACTTTATCTTCCTTTCGATCGCCAGAAATGAAATATTAGAAATGGAAGTATTGATTCTCTTGACTGCTACAGTAGATTGATTTTTTTAAAGTAATACTCTATATAAAATGATTTTATAATTAGCGTAATTAGTATCGACAATTGCCACCGGAAGCAAAATCAGAAACAAATGCATGCGTATATCCTATTCTTCATACGTGTATCACTGCATTGTTACCTTACTACCTTACATTCATGTATCACTGCATTTTGGCGGTGTTAAATGTGTTCTGTTTTAAAATAAATGTTGTAAAAGTCAATTTCGTAATGTTTTACTCGATATGAAAGTAAATTAAACGCCAGATAAACGTGAATTAAATACGCTTTCCTCCTCCTACGGATGGGTGTGGTACACTAGAGAACCATCAGGATGGTTGCGTAGCCTGAAGGCCAAGCGACGTGGAAAGGCGAGCTATCTGTCGGGGCGGACGCAAGCTTTCGTGGCTCACGACACTGGAGAACGTTCGTGGTCTGGTGCGCACTGCGTAGCCTCGAGAGCACTGCATAGACCAAGGTCGGAACACCTGTGAGTTGCCTCGGTGAAGGTACTAGTTCTCAGCAGGACTCTGATTCTGATGAGCTAAAAATTCTTTGAAATAATTATATGTGTCGTCATTGTCAACAATATTATTTATTAAAAGAGTCGTTTCGTAATCGTTTTTGTGGCTTCCATACAGCAGAAAACTGATGATGATGGCTAAGCCATCGAAAGCTGCTCTTTTAATAAATAATATTGTTGGCAACGACGACGCATATAATTATTTCATTAGAAATGCCAACGATAATTCACCACAATACCTATAAAAATTCTTTGAAAATCTCCTATAAAATTACTTAAAAATAAGGGGGAAATGATTTTTTTAAATACTAACAAATTTATATGAAAATGTTTATTTATTTAATGAATTTTACAATCTTTATTAAAATGTATTATATAAAATTTTATTTAATATAAAGTCTTTATAGGAGGTGATGTAATCCTCAGCTCTGATCTTCCAACCAAAATTTTGAAAGTTAGTGGAAGTTACCGTAGATCTGTGTAATTTTGAAAGTATGAAAGTCAGTCCACTGCGGTAGAGAATTTCGTTACAAACTGATAATACAATAAAAACATTGTTTTAGTATGTTATGTAAATTCATGAAACATTCACCAACAAAAAACACGAAATAAATCAAAATGCGTAAAAACGACAAAAATGACGCAAAGATCAAAAGAAAAAATTGGAAAATAAGAAAAAATGACCCGATAACTATATATTTCTATAACTTATATGTCGTGATAAACATTAATTTACAAGTTAGGTACGTCTAGAATGCACCAATGGACAGATGACATGTCACCAAAATCCGAGCCCTGGTTATCAGCAAATGTATCCACACGCAGACTTGAAAATCGATAAGCTTCAATTATCTGATAGCGTGGCGGTTAGAATAAGTCACGAAGTGCGACGATTGATTGCCTTTTCCCCCGTGTGTGTCAATTGCTGTGGTAATTAGTCTCGTAAGTGTCATGCATGTTTTATCGCGGAAGGCGACTGTTTCGTTCTCCAATAGTTGAATTGAATTGAATTGAATATGCCTTATTTTACGTGGCGAGACTCGGGTCATCAGGCCCGCTCTTCCGTCTGACCACGCAAATTTTGCTACGCTCCTTTCATCAACTAGCAGAGAAAGGAGGTATTTCTTGGGCGAGAAACAGGCGATTTGAATTTAGCTCAGAGGCGTCATTTAGGCTTGAGGATCTTTGCAAGTAAATCTACTAACATGGCACAGCCGGCTTTACTTCCCCTCCGAAGGAAGGCGTACAAAGGATTTTTTCGCCCTTAAAAATCCACGGCTTCGATCGGGTTTGAACCCGCGAACTTGGGTACAACAGTTCGGTACGCTAACCGTTACACCATCGCCGCCGCGTAGTTCGTGATATTTCACGTCGAGCTCCACGACAATTTGCTGGGGACCCCTTCGCCAGGTATTTCCTCCAGCGGGGCACCGGCGCAACTGCGACGAGCTCTTGACTTCCGACAGATCTTTCGACATGTGTGGTAGAGTAGAACCATGTATGTGTGTGTGTGCGTATAAGGTGTGTGGAGAATAGTCATTGATATCAAAACATCGATGTTCATAATACATCGACTAAAAAACATCAATGTTTTTGAACATCGATGTTTTCAAGCGGGTTTTATAACCATAACATTAAAATTCATGTGCAACAATATTTATTTTGACAGTGGTCATGTTTTAAATTCCTCAAATAAAGGATGGAGAAGAAGGGGCAAACCCTACGTCTACAGCGCATTTGTTGACGTCGTCTCAATATGCGAAATATATATAAAGAAAGAGGAAATACAAAGGCTTCATCTCGAACGAGGAAGTTTGGTCGAAAATTTGGTTCCAACACTTTAACTACTTACAATGTTATCATCAGTTGTTTCATTGCGTAACTTTTACTTGTGTTTATGGGAATTTTTCTTTCAGGAACAAAACATCGATCACAAAACATCAATGTTATAAAACATCGGTGTTAATATATCGATGTTTAAAACATCGATGTTTCTACAAAAACATAGACATAGATGCCGCGTCCATAGTGGAGGAGGATGAAGAAGGGAATATCGCGCGCGGTATGTGGCCCGTTTGTAAGATACTGCTTACGCATTTGCCTGGTATTGAATGCAGAAACCACGGAAAAATATCGATTGAAGCAGCCTGCTGCTAGAATTAACCTTCGGGCAGCGGATGAAGTTGACGTAGCTAAAACGTTGTGTCGAAAGTCCGCGTCCATCAGGAACTCGATCAAGAATATTCCCTGAAGAGAGAGACGCAGCAGAGACAACTGTTGTTGGTCTGTCCCACTTCAGTGGGTGGATAGAAAAGACTGAAGGGGGCAAAACGTGCGCTGGGCGCATGGACACCTGAAGGCCGAATCCCGTTGGAGGGAGTGCGTGGTGGTTATGTGTTGCGTCTGTGGGCTTACTTCCATCTGGCAGATTACTCCAGGATTATTGTGCGGGGCCCCGCACAATACGCTTTATGATGCGTTTCCTGCGCAATAGTTGTGAATTGAATTGAATTGAATTAATGCCTTATTTTACGTGGCGAGACTCGGGCCCGCTCTTCCGTCTGACGACGCAAATTTCGCTACGCTCCTTTCACCAACTAGCAGAGGAAGGAGGTATTTCTTGGGCGAGAAACAGGCGATTTGAATTTAGCTCAGAGGCGTCATTTAGGCTTGAGGATCTTTTACATGCAAGTAAATCTACTAACATGGGACAGCCGGCTTTACTTCCCCTCCGAAGGAAGGCGTACGAAGGATTTTTTTCGCCCTTAAAAATCCACGGCTTCGATCGGGTTTGAACCCGCCAACTTGGGTACAACAGTCCGGTACGCTAACCGTTACACCATCGCCGCCGCTGAATTGCACCGGCATGGCGCCCGTGTCGGGACCCACTACACCACGTGCATGGCGGAAGGGATGTAACGTGTTCGAGAAACTGTAAAAAAAATCAGTTACGGAACCGCACAAGGAAAGAGAGAAAACTGAATAAAATTAGCCTTTCTTTGGGTATTGTGGAGCAGAAGGCAATGGGAATTAGAATAAACTAACTTTGACCGACATTGAGGGTGCGCCTAAGCAGTTTCTAGTAACGTGCACATTACTTGTCTTGTTCATAATGCGACGAAAGAAAAGTTGTTTTTGTCCAAAACGGAGTCTTCTAGATAATAAATAACATAGGCATTTGTTTAAATTTCCTGTTATTTTTATATTTTGTACGTGATGTTATCATTCGGCTTTTGCGTTCTATTTTGCAATGTATTGAAGGCCGTAGAAGAGTCAACAAAATACTTTTATATTTTAATATTGGTTTCTGCTACTATCATTTTCACAGCTTGTTTATGACTTTGTGTGTAATTATCTTGTAGTAAAATTTCAAAGAAGTTCGGAGTACTCTATCCCACGAATGTATTTTGTCAAATTCTTGCCTGAACGATCTATTCGTTTCTTCGAAGTGACGTGCGGGAATGGAAGTAAATGCGAGATTGCTGATGTCTTGCAGTCGTTCGCCGGCAAGAAGGTCTAGGGCATATGCAATATTGATGTCTCCATTAGTCTTCTACCTTTATGACCGCGCTTCAAACCTCGATCGATCAAGGTATGTGTCGCTGCGCCCTCTCCAGGTTACCTTCTCTTCTCCTCTACTACTTTCTTTGATTTTTACATTTCTTCTAGTACTTCTAGTATTCATTCCTTTTTATTTCGTCGTCCACGACTTCTTTGCCCTCGAATGGTGATCAGGTCTTCAATTCATGTGACTGCAGAACCTCTGACCGGCAGGTCCTAGGGATCGGTTCCCTACAATTGCGGGATTTTCGACTCTAGCTAGGTATAGTTCAGACTGTCTGGAGAATATTTCTAGCGGCCAGCTGCGCTGATTGGCATTTTCCCACGGTTTCTCCGATCAACACCAGGTGAATGCCGGAACAGTACCCTTACACACGGGACACGGTGTGCGCAATCTTTCCTTCCCTTCCCCCTCCTTGTCTACTCCTCATCCCATTAGGAACGCACACATTCATATGTACTACAGTACTATACTTCTCGGGATACCAGGCGGGGGCTTAGAGCTTGTCCCAGCGGGGGCGGTGCCACGCGGGGGGAGATACCTGGTTGAGAAAAAGCGGACGTTGATCGGCGGAGCAAGGTCACTACACTATAGGGACTACACAGACATGCACTACACTAAAGGGACTAATGTCCTTATCTGTTAACCCGCATGGAATCACTAATCAACCTATCATTCTCCTTTGGCTTTGTCTTGTCATTCCCCTTCCGTTTCTTTTCACTTCGCTTTCTTTCCTTTCGACTCCTTCCTCGTATTCGCCGTAGTCTTCTCTCCTCCTTCACCGTCATTTTCTGAACGTTAGTTTGTTTTGCATTCACTCTTCCCTGGAACGACCTCGAGGCAGTTGTACCGTGTTCTTTCGCGAATGCCTTCCGAATGTTCTCGCGCTACAGGGAACCTCGCGAGGCCAGGCGAAGGGACGCGCGTTTGAGTTTGAAGCCAGCCACACGAAAGGACTGCTAACCGTCTTGCGCACAAAGACGATCCAGAAGAGGAGAGTATCTATTTTAATTGGTTGGTTTTTACGTGCTTGCCTTGACCTCAGATAAACGAGAGCTGGGGCTCCCGGTCGTTCGGTTTGTTACATGATAGAGGCAGGGGACATTATCTGGTTTATGTTTCTAGAGGGATGGTTGGGTGACTTTTTGACCCTCCGTGATAGCAAGCTACCCCGCTCTTCGTGGCTCCTGCGTGCTTGTAATGCCTTCTCACTGTATCTAATGTGTTGATGCATGGCGAGACATGCAAAGCATTCCCCTCTCTCTTGTCGCTGTTATCAAGAAGTGAAGTGGAGGGAATGTTGTAAAACTCTAACCAAACCTGGAAAATGTGCCTGTAGACTTTTTTATAATTTATGTGGATAACTCCATCTGTTGCATTGTTGTATTTTTTGTTATAAACTGATTGTAGGTTACTTGTGTTGGAATCCATTTTACCAAGACTGTACAGACTTCGTTGTCAAACTACACTACAAACTTACGAATTAGTTTGGGTTCTCTTCGAATATTCCTAATTGGAGAAGAATTGCTGTTCTACGAGTTGTTCTGTCAAGTTTAGTGACAGGGATGCAAAGAGTGACCTTCAAAATTAACCCTAGAAATATTATGAACAAATTATATGTAAGTTGATTTATTTGTCCATTGAGGACTTCTAGAAGGAAGATGCGGGAGAGTTAACCGATCTTTCAGGAGAATCATTTAACCATACTATTATTGTCGAGACTGGAAATTGCGTAAGGTGAATTTCGCTATGATAAGTGTAGGAACACCTCGCGAATGAGTAAATTTCATTCAGTGTTTTCAGCGTTGTCAAATATATTTCATTTTGAAGTGATGACTATGTTTATGTCTTCGACGTCTCGTGAGTCGCGCTCTCCGCTTCGAGTCGCGCTCTCCGCTTCGAGTCGCGCTCTCCGTTTCGAGTCGCGCTCTCCGTTTCGAGTCGCGCTCTCCGTTTCGAGTCGCGCCCTCCGTTTCGAGTCGCGCCCTCCGCTTCGAGTCGCGCTCTCCGCTTCGAGTCGCGCTCTCCGCTTCGAGTCGCGCTCTCCGCTTCGAGTCGCGCTCTCCGCTTCGAGACGCGCTCTCCGCTTCGAGTCGAGACGCGCTCTCCGCTTCGAGTCGAGTCGCGCTCTCCGCTTCGAGTCGAGTCGCGCTCTCCGCTTCGAGTCGAGTCGCGCTCTCCGCTTCGAGTCGAGTCGCGCTCTCCGCTTCGAGTCGAGTCGCGCTCTCCGCTTCGAGTCGAGTCGCGCTCTCCGCTTCGAGTCGAGTCGCGCTCTCCGCTTCGAGTCGAGTCGCGCTCTCCGCTTCGAGTCGAGTCGCGCTCTCCGCTTCGAGTCGAGTCGCGCTCTCCGCTTCGAGTCGAGACGCGCTCTCCGCTTCGAGTCGAGTCGCGCTCTCCGCTTCGAGTCGCGCTCTCCGCTTCGAGTCGCGCTCTCCGCTTCGAGACGCGCTCTCCGCTTCGAGTCGAGACGCGCTCTCCGCTTCGAGTCGAGTCGCGCTCTCCGCTTCGAGTCGAGTCGCGCTCTCCGCTTCGAGTCGAGTCGCGCTCTCCGCTTCGAGTCGAGTCGCGCTCTCCGCTTCGAGTCGAGTCGCGCTCTCCGCTTCGAGTCGAGTCGCGCTCTCCGCTTCGAGTCGAGTCGCGCTCTCCGCTTCGAGTCGAGTCGCGCTCTCCGCTTCGAGTCGAGTCGCGCTCTCCGCTTCGAGTCGAGTCGCGCTCTCCGCTTCGAGTCGAGTCGCGCTCTCCGCTTCGAGTCGAGTCGCGCTCTCCGCTCGAGTCAAGTCGCGCTCTCCGCTTCGAGTCGAGACGCGCTCTCCGCTTCGAGTCGAGACGCGCTCTCCGCTTCGAGTCGAGTCGCGCTCTCCGCTTCGAGTCGAGTCGCGCTCTCCGCTTCGAGTCGAGTCGCGCTCTCCGCTTCGAGTCGAGTCGCGCTCTCCGCTTCGAGTCGAGTCGCGCTCTCCGCTTCGAGTCGAGTCGCGCTCTCCGCTTCGAGTCGAGTCGCGCTCTCCGCTTCGAGTCGAGTCGCGCTCTCCGCTTCGAGTCGAGTCGCGCTCTCCGCTTCGAGTCGAGTCGCGCTCTCCGCTTCGAGTCGAGTCGCGCTCTCCGCTTCGAGTCGAGTCGCGCTCTCCGCTTCGAGTCGAGTCGCGCTCTCCGCTTCGAGTCGAGTCGCGCTCTCCGCTTCGAGTCGAGTCGCGCTCTCCGCTTCGAGTCGAGTCGCGCTCTCCGCTTCGAGTCGAGTCGCGCTCTCCGCTTCGAGTCGAGTCGCGCTCTCCGCTTCGAGTCGAGTCGCGCTCTCCGCTTCGAGTCGAGTCGCGCTCTCCGCTTCGAGTCGAGTCGCGCTCTCCGCTTCGAGTGCGTTCAAGTGCGTTCAACTCCCGCGCGTTAGCGCCCGGCGCGGGACCGCAGTGCCGACGGCGGCGGTCGCCAGGGTGCGCTCTGCGGCTTCGATTGCGGCGGAGGGGGAGGGGTAGGAGGAGGGGTGGCGTGGGTCAGGATGCGCAACCGGAGGGTGGGTGCTCGGCCTGAGGGTGGATTCGATCCGAAGGGGTGGGGATGCCGAGGGCTCACGCGGCGCCCTGTGTAGTGCGCTGCGGTTGCACGCTATCCGCCCCCACCCCCACACTCCGCCCCCGCTTCGCCCCGCCTCGCCCTCCTGATCATTGGGCTCGGCGCTCGAAACCGCCACCGTCGCGCCCTCTGCGCTCGCAGATGTTGCATGGACGCGAGTAGTTTTTTGAAGCTAAATCGTCAAATGTTGCACGCGTGTAATATGTGTAAAACTGCTGAGTTAAAAATACGTAAATTTTACCTCTTCCTCCGCCATAAGCTTCTCTCGCCCCATTTGCAACGCCCCTTCCTAAATGTTGCCCTTTCTCGGAAACCAGGGTTTTGTTTTCCTCCTAGACAGTTTGTTTGCTGTGGTTTTTTTAAAACGTATTTAAGGCCACTTTAAAACTACTACCGCCATATATCGTCCCCTGTAAATAATTTAGGGGGTAAAGGGAAGGGTGTACAGACACTCTCAAACATCCATGTCCCGGGTGGTATTCAAACCCGCGCCCCTTCAGGCGCGAGGTACATACGACTCTTCAGCCTAAACGATTTCGGGTATCCACGCCGGATAACTTTCGCTTTGTCACATTCACTAACATAAAAAATTGTAAATGGAGTATTTTTGTATATATGTTGTAGCTGTAATGATCCTTATGCGATTGAGACGCTTTTAGGATAAAAATGTAATACAACACTAGTTCGTTAGTTGGTATTAACGTCTACAACATTATATTATTATTAGTATAAGTACTAAAGTAGTGTTAAGAGAAGAGACTCTGTGTTGATAAGTCGTATTTATATTTTGGTGTAAAATTCGTTGATATGTTTCGGTTGTGGATGTTTTATGTTAATCTCGGAGGCTGGTAGTCGAAGTCTCGCTATGGATTTGGAAATTCCATGCATGTCCCATGAATCCAAAAGCTCTAGCCGTCAAAAAATACTGTTCTGTTTCCATTTCTGCACTAAGAATGCCGGGCGTGAGTTTTTTAATTTGTTTTTTATTTTTTATAAAGGGCTAAAAGATGTTTATAAAAGGAACACGTGTGAAATGTGTTGTGTAATTGGTAATCATGCAAAATGGTGTGCGAGTTAAGGTAGTTGGATGGAGTAAGCTTAGCAAAAACAGTTGATAATTTCACACTGTGGATTTGACTGAGTTTCCTCGCGCATTAGTAAGTGGACGTCGTGAATCTGGATTTCGAACTCGTTATTTATTGAAAAGAATCTTCGTATCAGCCAACCTAAACTTTTCAACGGATTTTACGACAAAAAATGGATGTAGTTAATCATGCTTCCTTCGAGTATCTAATATATGTCTACAAAATTAAGTGTATGTATTCCATCCGTGTTCCATTTATCCATGCGTGTATTTTTCATAATCTAATCTAATGCCTACCCCATATTTGAATCTTAAAATTATGAAAAAAGGGTTTTGTCGAATTTAATGCGCATCAATGAGAGTATAATAGGTACGGTGTTTTATTAAAATGTATATATTATAACACGGGGGCGGATTTGATGACCTAAACCTTTGCAAAAAATGATCAATAAAATGCTTTTAAAATGCTTTAAAAATGCCCTAAAAAGACGAAAATGACGAAAAAAATTTGGTCAAAATTCCTTCAAATGAACAACTCAAGCAGTTGAATATATTATTTATGTAATCGATGTTTCTTCCGTTGGTTGAAGTGAACTGAGCTTGCAAACTTTAGCTTTCGACTGTTCATTAAAAGAAAATATCTGCCTTTATTTATCGCGAAATCGGCCGAACTGACAATGGCACCTATAAACATCACAGGAATCTTAGATAACAGTATTCACAGCGGCTGACATAACACTGTAGAGCAAAGAAATCAAATTGGCTACTCAGGAATTCTGTGATGAAGATTTGTTGCACCTCGTAAATATTGCTTGAAGCAAGTACCATTAAAATGATATTAAAATCGACTAAATCAGCGAAATATGCAGCAAAAGTGTCATAAAAATGTAAAAAAAAATGAATTACTAGTCGAAATTGACAAAAAATGTATAAAAATGGGTCATTTCGTTTCGTCATAACATCAAATGAATTTCTATACTAAACGGCGTTGTTCTGAAGTGAAAAAAATGAGATTTCATTAAAATCCGCTCCTTAATTATAACAATGGATTTATCGAATTCGTAAACCATCAGATAATAGAGTTGAACATTTCTTAATGTTAGGTGACACACTGTTTGAGAAAAAAAATGAGTGAACGTGAAATAAGGAAAGTTCATATTCAAAATGTATCTATTAATACAGAAAAATTACAATCATCGTTATTCACAATTGGAACGGATTTGCGCTCGAATTTAATGCGCATTGGATTCGCGTAAATACGGTAATCGATTGCAGAACGTCCATCATTCGACTAATTGTCCACTATGAACCAATGTTAGTGTCGGGGTTGTAGGGGTCTGTCCTTTAAGCTTTCCAGAATTTGACTCGAAAGCTTCAAGTAACTTGCTGGAAAAGAATAATCGTAAAGCCTATAGCAAAAGTCGCTAAGAGAAGAAGAAAGAAGAGAACAAGAAGAAATGTTGCTAATGCATGACATTTCTTAGATTTCGCCAGAATATCTAAACCCAACATTACGTCTTAACTTCATAATTAAAAGTATTCCGTAGTCCCTTCGAATATAATCAATAAAGTAACAGACCATATAGTAAACTGGGCAAAGACGTATAGCTTAGTCAAACGTAGGAGATAATTTGAGTTATTGCACCAAAATATTGTTCGTCATACTTTGGTAACTGGCATAAAAGGTTTGCAAAATATTTATGAGATTCAGAAATGCGTTTTATACTGGTTCGTTTGAAGTTGCTCAGGCGATCACAATGAACAGTAAAATTGATGATATGGATTTTACTGGATACGAAAAAAAAATTAATTAACGGAAGAAGTTAATTGCTTTCGCGTTTCATACACAAAGTTGTAAATATTCGAAGTAATGGGGCTTATTCGATTCGATTCGGTTCGATTCGATTCTCCCAGGCCTCGGAAACGTATATTTGGTACGCATGGTATGTTTGTGATGTGTGGGAAATCAGAACGACTTCCGCGTGATTTGATGACGTACCGATTCTTCTGCTGTATTTTCTGCTCTTCTTTATTGTGCTAGTTTATCATCCTCGTACACATACATCATTCACTTGGTGCCTAACATGGCGAGAACGATTGATGGGCTTTTGGATAGTAGTGCCCTGGAGTAGTAGAAATTCGTCTGTCGAATGTGTGGAAAATAGGGGCCCAGGTGAAGTAAAATTGGTCATTCTGAATGGCACACTTCTTCCTCATCACAAGCCGTCAGCTATGACACACTGTGTAAGAGTGTGTATTTTATATATCATATGGCTACACATCTCAAAGTAAATGATCATGTTTATAAATATACAAAACAAGGATCTATACAAGAACGAGCACAATGCAACACCCATAAACATTAGTCATAAACGATATCTAAGTTATTAATATACATTTTATTGCACTCTCGGCCGCAGTCAGAAAATTTGTCGGCCTGCGAGCATAGGATCTTAATGGACACACTTCCACAATATACTTAACTTTTGTCTTTTAGCATTGCAGTCGCACTGTAAAGATTGTTTGTTTCTTCATTTGTAGAAAAAAATTTGGCATATCCCGTAATTTGTCCGCATTCGTTTAATGAGCACCAAGTTTTTCGTGCTAGTTCAAAATCTGGTGGCTTCTCTGTTATGCATGGTGTTTAGGCTTTCAGCTGGTGCGTTTTCTCCCATTTCTCTCTCCCTCTCCCTCTCTCCTCTCCTCTCCTCTTCTCTCCTCTCCTCTCCTCTTCTCTCCTCGCCTCTCTCCACTCCTCACCACCTCTCTCCTCTCCTCACCTCTCTCCTCTCCTCACCTCCTCTCTCCTCTCCTCACCTCCTCTCTCCTCTCCTCACCTCCTCTCTCCTCTCCTCACCTCCTCTCTCCTCTCCTCACCTCCTCTCTCCTCTCCTCACCTCCTCTCTCCTCTCCTCACCTCCTCTCTCCTCTCCTCACCTCCTCTCTCCTCTCCTCACCTCCTCTCTCCTCTCCTCACCTCCTCTCTCCTCTCCTCACCTCCTCTCTCCTCTCCTCTCCTCTTCTCTCCTCTCCTCTCCTCTTCTCTCCTCGCCTCTCTCCACTCCTCACCACCTCTCTCCTCTCCTCACCTCCTCTCTCCTCTCCTCACCTCCTCTCTCCTCTCCTCACCTCCTCTCTCCTCTCCTCACCTCCTCTCTCCTCTCCTCACCTCCTCTCTCCTCTCCTCACCTCCTCTCTCCTCTCCTCACCTCCTCTCTCCTCTCCTCACCTCCTCTCTCCTCTCCTCACCTCCTCTCTCCTCTCCTCACCTCCTCTCTCCTCTCCTCACCTCCTCTCTCCTCTCCTCACCTCCTCTCTCCTCTCCTCACCTCCTCTCTCCTCTCCTCACCTCCTCTCTCCTCTCCTCACCTCCTCTCTCCTCTCCTCACCTCCTCTCTCCTCTCCTCACCTCCTCTCTCCTCTCCTCACCTCCTCTCTCCTCTCCTCACCTCCTCTCTCCTCTCCTCACCTCCTCTCTCCTCTCCTCACCTCCTCTCTCCTCTCCTCACCTCCTCTCTCCTCTCCTCACCTCCTCTCTCTTCTTCAGGCCCCGGTGGTACTGAAATTTTCACTGTGATGTGAACTAGCTTCCCTTTCCAGAGTTAACTGAACGTTCTGGAATGTGTAGCATTTTCCATACTCCTTTAGAAGCCCCGATTGCTTTCGGAGATCGTATATGACTTAGGAAATGCAACCTGTTAACTAGAGTAGATTGGATAGTGCCAGATATGCGACGCATGGTGTTATTAAGTTGGCGATCCACCAGTTTGGTATGCGCGCTGTTGAGCCATACTGGTGCACAGTACTCCGCGTACTATGCCAGTCCCAGGGCTGAAGCTCTCGAAGTAGCCTCTGAAGATCCGCATGTAGCACCAAACAATTTCTAAAGGATATTGTTCCTGGTGTTAAATTTTGCAGCAGGGTTTGTTAGGTGCTTTTTCTAAAAGAGAGTCGTATCCAGTGTGACACCAAGGTATTTGGGATTTTTGTTATCTTTCAGTAATTTCCCTTCGAAGAATATTTCAATCTCTTGATTATTACTGTTTGTTATTACTAGGGACGGATTTTAATGAATTGTCATTTTTTCTTTTGACTTTAGAACAATGCCGTTTATTATATACATTTATTGAACATTATGACGAAACGAAATTACCCATTTTTTACGTCATTTTTTGCATTTTTCGTCTATTTCGACTAAGTTATTTTATACCTTTTTACGTATTTTTTTGTACATTTTTCGCTGATTTCATCGATTTTAATATTATTTTAATGTTACTTCAAACAATATTTACGAGGTGCAAAAAATGTTCATCACAGAATTTCTGAGTATCCTCTTCCTTTTTTTCACTCATATATTGTAATGTTAGCTTTGTGAGTACTATATAATCTATGGTTCCTGTGATGACGCCTAACGGCGCCATGGCCTGTTTGGATGATTTCGCGATGAATAAAGGCGGAGACTTTCTTTTAAAGAACAGACCAATCCCAAAGTTTGTAAGCTGAGTTCACTTGAAGAAAGGGAAGAAGTCTCAATTATATCAGTAACGTACTATCTCATCAGCTTGAGTTGTTCGTCTGAAGTAGTTTCGATTAAATTTTTTACGTCATTTATCTTTGTTTTTAGGACATTTGTAATGCATTTTAAGAGCACTTTAATGATAATTTTTGGCAAAGTTGTAGGTCATCAAATTCCGCCCCCTAGAAATTAGTAATACAAGTGTTTTTGTATTTTTCCCTATTTTCTTAATATGGTAACCGACGAAGTCATGAACACCTGTCGCATGGCTTCAGGCTGCGTACTTTTCTTTCTATTTCTATGCACATCGAATATTAATAAAGAAGGCATTATACTGTTAATCACGCTATTTTCTAAGATAGACGCACTAAATAAATCTCCCAAAAGTATTTTATGGGGGTTTTCAGTTAGTGCCGATGTAAGGAGGTCGATTGATACAGATTTTTGCTTTGAATACTCGATGGAATAATCTTCGAAAATCTGACACTTCTATGAATGACCTCTAGTTGCAGTTACTTGTCCCCGATATTATTTAAAATCGGATTCTAAAAGAAAATAGAACGTTTAAACTCGGAAAAGGATTTGTTGTATATTGTTTATTTGCAATTTGTTCATTTTACCGAATAGTGGACGAGTAAATTTACAATTTAAAAAGAACATGGAGAAATAATACGATGTTAATCGTCCCTGGCGACTCGCGTATTTATGCTGAAGAGAAAGAGAACAAGTAATTATTACGAATACAGAATATTTCAACTAATTTACTAAATCTAGATGCTTTTACGCAATCTTCTTGTTTCGTGGCTCTTGTCGGGAGTTTTTAATACACAGTTGTTTCGGTTATTCTCAAGAGGGTGTAAATGTCAGTTGGAAAGGACTTTGATTATTTTATTGTTGGATTTTAAATCGGAAACTCTGTGCAGATGTTACGTTCTATAGTCCAAATTGGTCAGGAAATCACGATTAAATGCCAATGTAAACTGAACGTTCGATTTCATGTCGACTTACGGCTAGTTTCTTGTGGAAATATTACAAACCTTGCTATACGGTAACACAATACGTTTCATAATGATCACACTAGAACATACGGAACTAAAATCTTAGCACGGGTTTTCACATTAAGGCAAGTGTTGTAATGTGGCAGACCACATTATTCAACCTTCTCCCTGTCGCAATAACGGAATAGCGTGTAAAATCAACGTCAGGGGTCATACCAATGTCTCAGCCGTGTACATACTGTCACATACATTTCAGACGGTAGAATTGGCTAACCTATGAGACCGATTTCAAAATATCGTGACAAAAGAAATATTAACGTAATCTTCTTTGCACTCTGCAAACGTTTTCCTGGACTCAGAATCCCTATCGTCTTTTATATGTTATTGAATTGTTCAGTAAAGATACTAGTAAATCGCTTTGTCGGTATCGTAGAAATCTGCATTTTCACCTCCGTTTAATAGAAACAATTCGCATTGGCAAAGTAACCTTTAATTTGATATCTCTTCCAAGAAGAAATTCCATGAAGAAAATCAACCTCTTCCATGAAGAAATTCAACTTCTACTCTCGAATCTGGCAAAACGAGAACTTAAGAAAATGGGCGTAAGTAAGGCATTTTGTTTTAACAGTTGAGAGATAATTTAACATGATGTACGAGGTAGATAGCTCAACATGAGTCAGTGTAGTTTTCGCCGTATGTGCCCCGAAACAAAATTATTTTATTTTTCTGAGAGGAAACTTAACAGTCAGAGAAAAAGTGAGTAGACAGGTCGGTATTCCCTCGGTTTCGTGCCTGTGGGAATTGCGCAGTAAGAGTTAATAGCAATAAGATGCAACCATATTGACAAAAATCTTCCTTTATTTCCACAAAAAAATGTTTTACAAAACTAAGCCAATACCTCTAAACTAATGAAAAGAAGTAACACTGTGAAGAAATGTGGTGCAAGAATTTTACTGATTTGCCCATTAACTTCACTGTAAAAAGCATTAATTATATGTACCATATCATTTACAGGTGGATAAACAAATGCCTTAACTTGTTGATATTTAAACATTGGTTTATTAATTACTATAGACAATTTTGTAACATTATTTTCGTTTGTTTCAGGTAAGAAGACTTCTTTCCTTGGAGGTGCTTTCCAATATTATTTGCTGGTAAAGTAAGAATACTATAAGAAATGCCTATTTATATGGTGTAGGGCTGTTAAATGTGAAGCAATTTCTCCTGACGATAAAGAGTAGAGCGAATTAATGCATTTCTTTGGAGACTTCGGCAGCTTTTCAGTTGACTTTTTTTTTTTGGATTACCTGAAGTTTTCTGAGAATAAGGTACTCGACAGTAAATCTAGATTTATCATAGGGATTTATCATAGTGTAATTAATGAGTGCAGTTTGCGCAACCTTCAGTGTGCCAGCTTTTAAGCGCAACGTTTAGAGTATCCGTCGATTATTCCCAAGATCGCAAGTTCAGTTCCCTGGTGATATCGATGGATTCTTCGGTGAATCTCGATGGCACGGCAGTTGTATATGGCATTTGAAAGAACCTTTGGGAACTATTTGTGTTTTGATTTCATTTATTTTATTTATGAATAGTAAAACTGTATGTGACGTACGCATTTTCGAGGAGTAGAATTTGCGCACGTTTTCTTGAGCTCTGGAATCCCTTCCCTACCTTTTAACCCTAAAGAGGTGAATGATGAATAAAAGTACCAACAAAGCAAGGTTAGTAACAATTGAAAATATACATTTCCGCTCCCGAATTATAGAAAATTGTTTACACTGGTAAATAAATACAGAAATGAGTTGTTAGTGTTTTTTAAGGCTGACATCGATGGCCGAGGTGGCTAAGAGCATACGCCGAGTCTGCGCTTCGGTCCAAAGAGTCGCGGGTTCGAGTCCCACCTTGTGCCAAGGTTGTTTGCCCCTTGAATTTGTATGTGTTGTCGCAGAGGACCTCGCGTTCTGCTGACCCCAGATGAGAGGAGCCCGTAAGTGAATTGGTGTCTAGTGTATGGCCGAATACACGTCGCAACGGGATGTAAAGGGCAACCGGTTGTCACCTGGATAAAAGCTTTAGGAGAAAAAGTATTTTTAGTAAACAGACCCCCCCTACTCCTACTACAACTAGTCAAAGGAGAGCCCAGCTAAACGTGTGTGTAGTGAAGCTACATTTATGTCCCGAGGCAAAACAAGGAGCCATCGAAGCATTCATGCAATGGATTAGGGAAACTGGACAAAATCCTAGCTGAGTTGGGGGGTCATTGACCCTGAAACAACCGTGGATTCCATTGGAGTAATGCACATAAGGAGAGGTCGTCGAATATACGCGTTACTGATGAGTATCGGCAGTGCTGAATGTCGAAGTTAGCTAAGTCTCATTCACATAAGCTGGCACCCCTGATTCACATAAGCGGGTTCTACTTATAAGATTGCTGAAACTATACTATAAAATATTTAGGGGAAAGACAAAACACCATTATTGGCTCCACATTTGATAATCAAAATCTCTTTTCGGTATCAGTAAATCCTTACCATAAAAACAAATTTTAAGAGGAAATTATACAAATAATATGACTCATATAATCCCGGACTCAAACAAGATAGCGAAGTACAACAATGCATGGAAAAAAATTACAGTGTAGTGAACAATCCATCAAATTTGTAGACAATGGAATGAACAATGAAAATATTGATTTAGGAAAGACTTAGACAGTATAATATTTTATGCTGTACTATTTTAGTTTTTAAAACGCACTTCAGGACTGACTGACTTGATAGTGGTAATCTTTGAGTCTCCCCGTAACTTCCAGTTGGGAAGCTTTTTCTGTAATGGCTACAGCATTCTATACTAAAAGCCGGTGCGGTTTCATACCCGCCCAAGGAATATGCGAACAGAAGAGATTCTTCCGTGTCCGACCTATGGTAATGCCAGGCTGAAGCAGTTGGCATTGAATTGTAATAGCCGTTGCGACACGCCTGGATGCGAGGGAAGGTTGCAGCATTGACTTTTCGCTTTCCTGGTACTGCGTTTTCCGTCATCTATCATAGTCGCCGAGTGTGTCCAACGATGAGGCGATTTCTCACAATCAGTATCCGCGGAAGGAACTTTAACTACGTAATGTTTGAAGTGTACATTTCGGTTTTTGAAGCTTTAGTATTTTCAGTTTTTCTGCGGCGTTTTGTATTCTTTTTTCTGTGCTCCGTGTCTCTGTGCCTTTCTCGGTTCCTACCTTGCCGCTCTTTACTTGGACAGGCTGTCCATTGCGTTTCATTTCCCATTAGCAACGCTGTGTGCGTGTTTCACAATTCATGGCGATTATTCAGTGGTCATAGAAGCGCAGTTGCATTATATTGCATTGTAGGAAAGATAATTCCAGCAACTTATATTGAAAACTCTGAGTACATTAAAATATAACGAAATATGTAGCTGTAATTGAAATTTGTAAAATAAAATGTTTCTAATTAATTCATAATGTCTTATAAACTTAAAAAAATATTATTATTCGTAGGTATATTGTTTCTATAATAGTTTATGCAACTATTTTAATAATGTTAAGCTTTATTGCATGAGAACGTGTTTTGAAAACTAGTAACGTTAGGAGCTACTTTTCAAATTTGTGCGAATGCAATGAACCAACATTATAAACGAGTTACATTCGCTATTTTTTGTATAACATTATAAATGTACAAGAGAATCGAAGTTAATTTTACAATGAATGGAAATATTTTTCAACTTTTTTTGGTCTGTAAGATTACGAAGAAAATATTCATAACTGATATGAAGTATATTCTAGAATTCATTTAAATTGGCACTGTAGACTCTCGCTCTCGCATCATCCATCATGGCGTGGGCATGGTTTGTGATCAACCATTTCTCGCTAAAGCATTCTTCCTTCTCCCACAACTTACTCCATTCATATTGTTAGGTGCAGCCAGCATCGCCAACTAATTTCTGCTTTAATTATAATTAATTACTTTCATATACAACACAAGTAAAATAAATACAAATTGTTTTTACTGTGCTATAATTTACTTTCACTTTTTGCATTTACAAGGGGGGGGTGTTGTCGCAAGCGTTACGTAATTATTTAAGGGAGTTCAAGCGCGTTACGGGTGCGTTACAGGGGGGAGAGGGGGTATTGCAAATACTGCAAATTTGCGTTACGTGTTTCATGGACGTTAACGTGTTTTATGGACGGCCCCTTACGCTACCTCTCCACGATTCTCTCGCTGCGATTGGCGGAATGTGTGATGACGCAATTATACCTACCTTCAACGACAATAATATAATCTCTTCCGTAACATGCCCTTTTATGAACAATTTCTTGTAACGAAAAATAGCGTTTATAATTCTGGAATAAAAATAGTTATTTATGATACAAGTAGTAAAAGGGACCTTTTATTATGCGAGTGGGAAAGGTTGCGATACGAGGCCGTTAAGCCGAGCAAAATAAAATCAGTTTTACAACGTGAGTCATAATCTATTTTTTAGACAGCCTTATTAACTTTTTCTCTATTGCGTTCTTTTTGTCCTTTTTGTAATTGTGTCGTTTTCTTTGTTAATTGATCTGTCCTTTAGGTCGTTTTCGTCCTATTGTTCTTTTTGTCTTTTTAGTTATTTTGGTCCTTTCTGTCAAACTAAAGTATTTTGTTGTCGTCATTGCATTCACAGATTCATCAGCTCATCAAGCATCATGTCACTTTTAGCAATAGTATAAATTGAACTTTAAGCATGCTAGGCAAATCCTGAAAGAGCCACTTTTAATAGTGGCTGTCTAAAACACACACACACACACACACACACACACACACACACACACACACACTAGCGGATCCTGGCAGACGTTCTGCCCTTTATTTCCCTCTATCTCTCTTCGTCTCCCCCTTCTCTTCACCTCCCTGAAAAATTGTAATAGAATGTTCAAAGAATATCATCCTATAGATTTCGGTGTGAGAAACTGTGTTTTAGACCATTGGCATATACATTTTGGTTTTGAATGTTTTAGTATGCTTCATGTAGGAGTTATTAAACGATATAGATTCAAAACATCTTACCGAGTGTGTTACGGGTTGCATTTGACATGGGTAATGAGTTTTGCTCTACAGCGCCATTTAGTGAATGTTTAGGATATTTTAATAGTTATTCTGTCATTCGGGTCGGAAATGAATTCAACAAATCAGAGATAATTAAAAGTAGTTCAGCCTTTCTTAAGTTACAAATGCGGTAGCTGACCGGACTTTGTATTAAAAAGAATGTATTATAGAGAAAATAAATATTCAATAAAAGAACCACAATCAAGTATTTAAATGGCGTATCAGCCAGACATTTTGCTTTATCGAAGCTATGTTTTTGCTGTATGGGTTGCAGACGGGTTGATTCTCTTCAGTAAAGCACCTTGTAATACACGATATTTTTCGTTTTGATATCAGGCGTAAGAACAAATGCAGCGGATGGTTTGCTGACACGTGAACATGCTGCGTACAATTGACCATTAGAAAAACATGCATTTTTATAGACCACAAGCACGCGTGTATTGTCCCTGAGATTTGTTAATCGTCATGTCAAATGCAAGGCGTATCGGATATTGAGTTCGTTTAAACTCAAAGGGTGAATCGGTTGGGATCGTTGGAATCTTCGGAATGAGAGCTTCCTCCTTTCCGCTTTGAATTTTCCTGGCAGTATCGTCGCCTGAAATACATTCATCATCAGTTTCCTTACACCAAACGCCTTCCATTGCATAGCTATGGTTGGTTTAGATTTCTAAGCATGATGACTACCGAGCCAACCCTTTTGTTGTAAATTGTGCTCTGGTAAGCCAGGCACATCCATTGAGTTTAAAAATTCAGTTGGATTGTTTGTGGCTGCGTCTTCGTTTGTTACACAGACAATAGATTTGAATGAATGCAAATTACCAAGGATTTGATTCTGAATTACGAATTTTTAGGTCATCCACATCTTTGTTTTTAGCCACCAAAATTGCTCGCTCAGTCAACAATGTTATTTTGGGGTTATCAATGATGATCGGGAATATTTTGTTGAGCTCGTATTTGGGTGAGACGAAAATTTGAAGGAAATGAAATCAATCCGCCGCACAGGAACATAGGCATAATCGATATTCAGCCAATGCTTGGAGAAATCTTCAGCAGACGGATCGTTCAGCAATGCCCCTCTCATGATGCTGCCAGTTGAAGTTTCTTCACATAGCGCCACAGATTTGATGATTTGAGGCAAGCGTTATTTCATGGGCAGCAGTCCATCTTGGAATGACAGGTAGTGTTTTGCGGAAATCACCCGACAGTAAAAATCGTAGCGCCTCCAAAACATCTCGAGTCATTGCGCAGATCTTTCAATGCTCGGTCAAGTGGTTCTAATACGCGTTTGTGCGCCATTGTACATTCGTCCCATATGAAGATTTTAGAAACTACTACTAAAACTTTGGCCATTGCGGATTGTTTCGCAATGTTGCAAGTCCGTTGTTCAGTAGTTTGAAGGTTTAACTTCAATTTTAACGCTGAATGAGACATACGACATCCTCCTAACAATGTGACCGGTATTGCAGAAGAAGCAACTGCTACCGCAATGTCGGATCCCGCACGAACTGTGGCCAAAATTAATGAATGAGACATGTCTTTCCCTTTCCAGCCAGTCCAGAAAAAAATAAGCCACCATTTCCATCATCGATTGCCTTTATTAATGTATCATACACATCCTTCTGTTGGGAGTTCAATAGGGGTACATTTTTTGAACTGATTGATCTAATTCATGTAGATAATATCCACGTTTACATTCCAATTTTCGATTAAATGCTTCGTTCATTCCACGAACTGTCGCTGGCATCACTAACCTGACTAACACATTTCCACACGTGAGGTAGCCTGACACATGTCTTCGATCAAGAGCAAAGCCTGGTTATGCATCTCATCATTCACCTCGACATAGGAAATCCTTGAATTGATAGAATTCGACGTAAAATGTCTTCTGACATGTTTTCCTTGTATACAAATATGTTCCACGGGTCACGTGGATTCGATGGGAAGCGTGTCGAAATTATGAGAGCATATAATGTGCGTGTCTGACTTGGAGATGCAGAAATAATTGCTTCAGCGATTGTCGTGTCCCAATGAGTACCGTTTTCAAGCAAATTGAGCTCTTGACGTGAAGCACGAAATGTTCGTAGTGATTTAAACGACGTTGGCCCACAAATATTTACCAGCAACAACCGTAAATAGAAGCATTCATCATTCTTCGGATGAGCTGTGTAAATACGACCAAGGGCATCAGTGGAACGCACATGCGGAACACCAGGAACGGCATCGCCTTGCTTCCGACGTTGAAACATCTTCGGTGTAGCGTTCCAAGTGTCGCTCCCTCGCTGTCGTCTCCCAGCTCAGTATTAGTTCACATTACGACGTTCCCCAGCTCCTCCTGTCCTGCTCGATGTCACCCCGGGCCACATGGCAACGCCCAGCAACAATGAAGCTCGAGTGGATCGCAGTTTGAATGGAAATTGGATTAAAATGAATTGATATAAAAATGAAAACAAAAAATGTACTAGAATGTTCAAGAAACTTTCGTCTTATAGATTACGATGACTCTTTAAGGCCTTAAAATTTACCTTTTAATGCCCTTAATACCCTAGCCGCTTCATTTGTGAGTAATTTAAGGATATATAGCTTAAAAAATAAAGCTGATTGTGTGTTGCGGGTTGCATTTAGAATGACTATTTATTTCCTCTTGTTTTTGTTAATTTTTCCGATATTTTAATAATTATTCAGCTCTTCTGGGCGGAGATGAATACAACAAATCATAAATAATTAAAATTGGTCCAGCCGTTCTTGTCTTATAAATGGTGTAACTAACTATAACAACTTTGTTTTATATAAAGATTTCTTGTAACGAAAAATATCCTTTATAATTCTGGAATACAAAGTCACTATTTATGATACAAGTGGTAAAAGTGACCTTTTATTTTGGGAGTAGGAAAGGTTGCGAAGCGAGCCCTCTAGGCCGAGTGGCGCAATTTTCAGAGCAATATAAAATCACTTTTACCACGTGTGTCATAATCTATATTTCAGACAGACTTATTAACATTTTGTCCTTTAGTCCATTTTCCTTTTTGCCCATTTGGTTGTTTTTATCTTTTCGGTCAGACGAATGTATTTTGTTGCTTTCATTGCATTCACAGATTCCTCAGCTCATCGAGCGTTGTTTCACTTTTAGCAGTGCTAAAAGCTTTTAGCATTCTAGACATGCCCTGAAAGAGCCGCTAAAGATTATATATATATATATATATATATATATATATATATATATATATATATATAATATGAAGTAACGTAACCCTGGAGACGTTCTGCCCTTCGTCTCCCCCTTCCCCTCTCCCCCAGCTAAAATGTAATAGAATGTTCAAAAAGTCTTATCCGGTAGATTACGGTGTAAAGAAACTGTTTTTAAGGCCATTGGCGTGTATTTACGTGAAAACCCGTTGCGTAGTAATGTCGGCGGGGCGAGGGCGCGAGTGGGAGACGCGCACAGCGGCGTCGCCTGTAACGGTAGGGGGAGGGGGAAGGAGGAAAGCGGGGCGATTAGGTACTGAGGACACGTAGGGCGACGCAGCGCACAGCTCTGCAGGACGTGTCGCGGTCTCCGCCCGCGTTCGCTCGAGGTGCTCGTGAAAGGAGACGGGTGAGGTGGAAATTGAGCAAAGAGAGGAAAATAAAGGGGTTAACTGGGTGCACGTTTCGTATTGTCGAGGAGCCTTAAACTCCTCGTCAGCCTGAAGGGTATTCGTACGTTGGAAGAAATTTCCATGAAAGAGAGGAAGGTCGAAATGTGGCAATCACCAATCCGATCCCTTTTGTAATCGTAAATACAGTCCTGCAAATAATTATGTTTTAATTTACGTAATTTTATTAATTTGTTGTAAATATATCAAAACTATGTAACCATGGGAGAGAAGTACAATCTGCGCGCGTTTTCGTGACCACCAGCATGCCTATTCCTGGTTTTACGGCACATTCTTAATTTATGAATAGACGCTTATGTAATAAGAAATTGGAACAGGAGAGTGGTTGGCACTCCAGATCGTATATCGGCCATAACTACGTAGTTATGTAACTTCCATAAGCCACAGAGCTTCCATTTGTGTCAACTTAAGGAATCCTAAGTTGATCGTGGAATCGGAATCTAAAGTGTTTTAGCACGTAACACGTAATGCATTTGTAATTGATTTTCTTCTGTAAAATTGGGAAGGAAAGACATAGTTTCTCTGCCTTTTTCTGCTACTATCTTCAAACAAACTTTTGTTTTTTGGTCGATTTTTGTTTCTTATTTGTTTAGTTCCTTTGGCCTCTCTATGGCCACTTTTGATTCAAAAATCCTGTTCGGGGGTGATTGCCACTTTTCGGTTGGAATTGGTTAGCGTAGTGTAAACCATGTATCGACACTGGCCTATTCTCTGGCACGCTACCGTATGAAGCGCTTTTAGTTAATTCCTCGAGGGCGTAGTATTCTCGTGCTGTGGATCTATTCTTCCGCTAAGGCTCACTGAGCGCAGCGGGGCAGGAACAACGGTCCGGAGCGGCGCGAAAGAGCTGTGCTCGCCGCTACTGCAGAGCTCGCTGGCGGAGCGAGGCAAGGCGGGGCGGGGCGGCAGGATGGGGAGCGGGCAGGAGCGTGGGGGCTGCGCGGCTTGGATGGCTGGAGCGGGGCGGGGAAGGGAAGAGAGGAGCGTGGTGTGGCGACGCAAGACGAGGAGGAGCGTGGCGTGGAGTGGGGCGTTGCAAAGAGGATCGTGCCGAGCCGTGACGAGGAGGGGTGGAGCGTGCCCTGTCTGGGAGGAGAGGAACGGGGCGTGCCCTGTCGAGCGGAGCGTGCCGTGCCGTGTCGGGGAGGGGTGGAACGTGCCCTGTCAGGCCGGGGAGAGCGTTGCGTGCTGTTCCGTGGAGGGGCGGTGCGTGCTGTGCCGTGTCTGGGGGGTGGAAACGTGCCCTGTCAGACCAGGGAGGGGCGGTGCGTGCTGTGCCGTGCCGTGTCGGGGAGGATGGAAACGTGCCCTGTCAGGCCGGAGAGGAGCGGTGCGTGGCGTACCGGGGAGGGCGTTGCGTGCTGTTCCGGGGAGGGGCGGTGCGTGCTGTGCCGTGCCGTGTCGGGGAGGATGGAAACGTGCCCTGTCAGGCCGGAGAGGAGCGGTGCGTGGCGTGCCGGGGAGGGCGTTGCGTGCTGTTCCGGGGAGGGGCGGTGCGTCCTGTGCCGTGTTGCAGAGGAGAGGAGCGTGCCGTGCCTTGTCAGCGAGGGGCGGTTCTTGCCGTGTGGGAGCGGAGCGCGTGGCAGAGTTTGGCAAGGCGTGGGAGGCGACGCTGGTGAGGCGGGCGATTAGCACGTGGCGGCACGTACGTAGCTCCGTAGCGGTGGTGGCGAATGGAAGAGGCTGTGGAGAAAAGCGGGGAACGTGCCTCGGTCGCGCCTTAACAGACGGAGCACGTGGGTGGAATTTGTGGAGGATGGGGGGACCGACAGAGTGGATCGGCATTCTGCCGAAGGGTAACAGTCGATGATCCTGCCCGAACTGTAGTGGTCACACTGAGCGAGTATTCGTCGGCACCCACCGGCAAAGGTGGCTCAGGGCATCAACTGATGTCACCGTAGTGTCTCTGACCTGGAGATCTTGTAGTTCAAATTCCGACGGTCGCCGTATTTTCCACGCTGACTACATAGCTAGTTGGTAGAATTCAGGCGCTGCCTAGATGAGAATTCTAGTGCGGGAGTGTCCAGCTTGCAAGGCCACAAGGGCCACAACTGAAACCTTCAATATGGTTGCGCGCCATACATCCTTTTCTCGGGCGATCCACACCTGACTTCCCCGTATTATTGATCTCAGCAATTTGCCCGGCTGCTCTGAAACGGGAGGGGGGAACCACGCGTGCCTTACCATGCACAACGCAGTGAAACACATTGGGATGATTTTGAATTCGTGAATTTACTAGAATAAAATCCTTAAATTTAAACGTAACCAACTATTACACTAAGAGGGTGTTGGTCCCAGCAGGGCGCGGGTGAAAGGGACATTCAGTATTGACTAATAACCTTTCCTGGGCCACAATAATTGGCACCGCGGGCCGCTAGTTGGACAACCCTGTTCCATTGGGCGGCGGCTCTGATTGTGAGTTTTCCATTGTTTCTTCGATCAACACCAGCCGAATGCCGGGGTAATACCCAAAAAACGTGCCACGGACCGCACGCGATCTTTCCTTCCTCTTCTTTCTCCTGTCCTCGCCCCATACTTACACACACTTACATTTACATGCACTCTCTACCACACGTGTCGGAAGGTTAGAGCTCGTCCCTGCTGGGGCGGTGCCACGTTAGAGGGAGATACCTGTTTGTGGAAATGTTGTCTAGGCTATCCGGGACGAGCCGCGTCAATGTCATGGTGGCTAACTTGACAAAATGATGAAAAAAAGAACATATTTTAACTGAAGTAAATCTGGGATTAATGATTTTGAAACGAAGATGATATTCAAACTAAATTGTGATTGTGTAGCTTTTGCTTGAAATCATTAACCTCTCATTTACAGCATCAACAGAAAATTATTGTTTTTTGGCTCTCCTGTAAAAATTAAGCATTCATGACTTACCAGCTTATTCACAGGGTTCAAAGATTTATCTTCTAATATATTATTGTTAACTTGACAAAATGTATTTCATTTTCTCTTTCAGTACACGTGTAAACGGACTTCAATATGATCAGGATTTTATTAAATTGCGTAATACTAATATTTCCTTTTTACTATTTTAAATTATCGCTAAAAATGTATTTCGGGGTTTCAGTGTTACTTAATGAATGGTTCTCTTATATTCCGAATTCTAATGAAATTATATTCTTGTTTAAGTTGGGTTGGCATATGACCCAAATTAGTGTGTAATTAGAACAGTATTATTGTCACCTAACTGCCTTTTGGCTGAACCATCAGAATAAAGTATCTTAGTGGAATTATTTAAAAGGTACCATCACAGAATTTTTTGTTGGTCGTAGAGTTAGGATTTTAACTTTATTTCTCAAATAATAATTTCATCCACACCGTGCTTCGAAAAAGAAACAATCACAGTTTCTAGCATTCCGTATTGTTTAGAAATTTTACTGCTCTCAGTTCACAACATAAAAAACAAGCTATGAAAATTTTTGTTTCAAAATCCTACAGAAAGAGGTAGAAAAAACAAATGTTTTGTTTTTACTTTTCTGTGGCATTATATACAGTGCCCGTGTTGGAAATTAAACAAAGAGGTGAATTAACTTGAGGAGCAAAATTTGGATATATTATTGCAGAACAATAAATAACAGTTGCATTGTGTTATTTATAGGATCCGATTATCAAAACAAATCAATTTTCCTTTGTTTCCATGTGTAGTATTTTCAATCCTGAATATGAAACATAGTATTACCTTTGTGTCTCCTCAAGCTCTGTCATCGCCGCAATCATTGTTTTTTTGTTGTTTTTTTGTGTGCGATCTCTTTGTTATACTTCCAGTGCTTTTTGCGTGTACTAATTGATAGGGAAAAAGTAACAAAAACTCCCTTTCTCTATAGGATTTGGCTTCTAGATTTTTCACGATTTGTTTGTGATTGTTTCAACATTACGTTGTAGAATTATGAAATAATTCAGAATATGAATGTTACGTATGAACATTATTATTATGTTAACTTACTATAAACTAATTTATTGTTATTTGCTAGGCTGTCCGGGTGACGCCGCGTCCATGGCGAAGGTGCCGACGTTTCGGTCGCCATTCTGCGACCTTCCTCAGGGCGTAATGCAGGTCGCAGAATGGCGACCGAAACGTCGGCACCTTCGCCATGGACGCGGCGTCACCCGGACAGCCTAGCAAATACTGACTCCGGCCGCGGAAGCCTACGCTCTCACCTAATTTATTGTTATGCAAAATGTCATACTTTCTTTATCATGTGCTTCAACGGGGTCAGTACTAGTGATGTGACATCAATGTTCAAAAGCAGTGTTAGCATACATCGATTTTCAAAATGAAAACATCGATATTAAAATATATCGCCTAAAACCCATCGATGTTTTTCAACATCGGTGTTCTTAGACTGGTTTAGTAACCTATAAAATTAAATTCGTGTGCATTAAAATTTAAATTGACGATGTTCGTGTTGATGAATTCGCCGAAGAGAAGAAGAAGGGAGAGACCCTTGCCCACCGAGTATTTGTTGACCATCTGTCAATGTGCGAAATGAATATGAAGAAAGAGGCAAGAGAGAGTTTGGTGGAGGAAGGAAGTACAAACAGCATTCCTTTGTACTCGAACTATTGTGATATGGCAGTTTTTCATTCAGGAACAAAACATCGATCACAAAACATCGCTGTTAATAAAACATCGGCATCGCTGTTAATAAGACATCGCTGTTAATAAGACATCGCTGTTAATAAGACATCGCTGTTAATAAGACATCGCTGTTAGTAAGACATCGCTGTTAATAGGACATCGCTGTTAATAAGACATCGCTGTTAATAAGACATCGCTGTTAATAAGACATCGCTGTTAATAAGACATCGCTGTTAATAAGACATCGCTGTTAATAAGACATCGCTGTTAATAAGACATCGCTGTTAATAAGACATCGCTGTTAATAAGACATCGCTGTTAATAAAACATCGGCATCGCTGTTAATAAGACATCGGCATCGCTGTTAATAAAACATCGGCATCGCTGTTAATAAGACATCGCTGTTAATAAGATATCGCTGTTAATACATCGATGTTTTGAAAACATGGACATCGATGTTGCATCCCTAGTCTGTGCAGAGCCCTCGGAGAAGAAGTCGTTTGCGTTTTGAATTGAGCCTTCACCTGTGCGATTGATTCTCTGATTTTTCCGAGCGTGTCAACTTCCCTTGAATGATAGGTTGAAGAAGAGCGGGTAGAGTGGGGATATTAGTTAAGTAATCAGCCACTTGATTTTATGAAGCAATGCCAATCTCTGGAGAATCCGTTATGCCTTCGCCAGTTTCTCAGTAATTTGCGTTCTAACTTTTTCAGGATTTCGAGGTATCTCCTGTGATGGATTTTCACCTGCTTCGGTCATTTCTTTAGATTTGTTTTGGAGGAAATTACGGACTGGAGTTCTTGTTTCCCACAAAAAATAGATTTGTATTTCGCCCGAGTGAAGATGTGCCTGGAATATTCTCATCAGCGCTCGCTACCAGATTTTGCCTTCAACTGTTGCTTGTGCCAGAGAGGGAGAAGCAAGGACATCGTTCAAGAAAAGTAGCGCGATTAAAACTATGGTCGTTTGTCCCTTGCGTAGTGTGCATGGTACATCCCGGATTGTGGCGATGTTCTTTTCTCCAATACAGCGCCGACCTCACTTGGCTTGCGGGAAGTCTAGAACGTTTCCCCTGCGGGGTGCCGCTCCAGCCGGGATGTGTGCGAGCTCATTAGCATCTGTGTGTGTGTGTGTGTGTGTGTAGGGAAACTACCGATCAGAGCAGCCTGCCGCCAGAAATCTCGTGCAGGCAATGGATGAATGCGACCAAGATTCCAAGGGTTCAAAATGCGCCACTTACGAAATTGGAACCCTAGGTCGCTACAGTGAAAGCAGTCATTGCCCGGAGCCAACTCAGCCGGTTTGAAAGTGCGAAAGAGGCTCGCCTTGGACCTGCGTCATTGATCTAATTATATCTGAAACCGCGCATCTGCATCTGTATTGTGGTTCTCGGCCGGCAACAGTCACCTCGTCCTTCTTCATTTTCCTCTGTGATTCATATTGCCTCGCTTGAGCGCACACTATTCTGGGTCTGAAAAACGAAACGTCTTGTAAACCAGAGCAGGCATTTTTCCTCGTTCTTCTAGTGCTGATTGAAGCATTTTATGCAATATGAATGTAATCTCGTCAAGTCATTGAAAAATGTTTATAATTAATTTCAAGTGTGTACGTCTAAACAGAACATTTGCCTGAAAGTCGGATGTCTAATTAATTATCAGTGTGTTACAAGGACCCTTTCAATTAAAGATGTATCATAGCATCTCTTGCAGGTCCTCTCCGATTGGCTGTTTGAAATGCGTTTTCTTGATTTCCGTTTCAGAACTGTAGTTTTAAAGATCCCTAAAAACGACAGCAATTTGTGAAAGACGCTATCTTCAATTTCAGCCATAAAGGCTGGAATTGCACGTCGTGAATGTAAAAGGTTATGCAGTGTTTTAAAGGTGTCATAAAAACAAAAATTTGAGGTTTCATGAAGATTATGCCAATTTTCTCTTTTTAATACTTTGCTCAAGAACGCTATTTTAATTGTCAAATAAAATGCCATATTTCACATTTACGACTCGATTGCATGGTAGGCTTCTAGGAAGAATTGTCCTCGCTTTGTTATCTTTGAACACACTATTTTGCGGAATTGTGTATTGATTTAGGTAATATTTGTTTGTTATTTAAGGTCGCATCAACTTCTAGGACATTAGCGACCACTATTGCTTGTAACGGTATGGTAACTGTGAGGATGACACGATATGATGATGATAGGGGGTGAAAGGGCGAACACAATACAACCATGCCAGAGGCGGGAGTCGAACCCGCGATCCTTCGATTCGAGATCCCTACGGCATTACTGATTTAGCGATTTCGGCCACCGGATCGGCTAGTAATGTTTTCATTCTCAATATTTAGTGCATTTCGTAGTAAATTTATAGAATTCTCTCGTGCATTGCATTTGTGATTACGCATCCACTACATTTACGGTGGATTTTGAATCATTGATTCAATCGCTCTTTAGTATAGCTCTGAAGAAGGCCACAGCAAGGTGGCCGAAACGTCAGCACAATTGACCGAGACGCGGTTCATCCCGGATAGCCAAGAATGTATTGTCTCCGGCCGCGGAAGCCTACGAACGCATATTGATTCAATCGAATTATTCCTCAGAATATTTAGTCCCGTTGTTAATGTGTCATCTTTAGGTCACGTGCTGGAAGGAGAGGGGTCATCCAATCGGGAGCTTCAAAATCAAAACTGTAAGTAGTATAGAAGCTCCCGAATGAATGAGTGTCTTCTGCTTCCAGGGCGTGACTCTGAGAAGACACTACATTTAAATCAGGCAATAACTCCAGAATTTTATTGTTGAATAAATACAAGCGTAGACCTATGATGGGGATGGACAAACTTGAATGAAAATACTGAACGAGACTGAACATGGCTTGTTAATATTATAATTATTAGAGAGAAAAAAGATTGTGTGTTATTCTTTCTCGTCAAGATAGGCATGTTCATAGGAGTGGGTTTACTTCCATAAACAGTAATTTTCCCTAATGTTATAATGAAATTAATAACCCAAAAGGTTGTTCTACGCCACTGTCGTTTAGTTTAAAATATAGCTTTTAATGCAATATTGTTGAATTTCGGTGAATCTTCAGAGAGAATAATGAAATGTGCCATTAAGACTAAGCCGAATTAGTATGGACGAATAAAGAACAAACGATACACCATGAGCATAAAACCGCCCGCAATTTTCTTCGTCCGGACCCGATCGTTAAAGTGCTTTAACGATTATGCGAGGTGTCGGAAGGCGTACATGACTGATACGACTGCCATATTTGTCGTAATTCGGAAGACATACGAGCCCGGATACCGCACGTGATTTGTTTTTTACGATCAAGTAAAGTAAATGAATGAATGTAATGCCTGGAAATCATGTTTAGTGAGTGTTGTTTAATATCGCTATTTAATGAGTGGCGATTCAAAAAGTTGTGCATGTTAAGGAAGTTGGGTTAATGTTAGCTTAGCAAAAAAATGATTTTTTTTTCGACGTAGCCGCAGGTCGGTATGGTGTTCGATCGCATCATGATGGTATTGATCAGAGGATACTTAATCGTAATTGCAGTGCACCCGCCTTTTACGTTTTACTGCTAGGTGTAATTAGTTTGTGTAGGTTCGCGACGAACCTTAGTCGTTTGCCAGTTTGGCGATTTGTTAAGTCATATTTGTGACTGTCATTTTAGAGTGTGTTATGCCCTTAGTATGTCTGATTGAATTGTATTATTATAATTATTACAACCTTATTTTAAGTGTCGAGTCTCGGACCAACAGGCCCGCTCTTCCGTCTGACCACGCAAATTTCGCTCTGCTCCTTTCACCAACTAGCAGAGAGAATGGAGGTATTTCTGGGCGAGAAACAGGCGATTTCAATTTAGCTCAGAGGCGTCATTTAGGCTTGAGGATCTTTTACATGCAAGTAAATCTACTAACATGGCACAGCCGGCTTTACTTCCTCTCCGAAGGAAAGCGTACGAAGGATTTTTTCGCTCCTAAAAATCCACGGCTTCGATCGGGTTTGAACCCTTCAACTTGGGTATAACAATCCGACACGCTAACCGTTACACGATCGCCGCTGCCAATTTCCAATTTGATGCGAGTTAACTGACGCGCATTTCCAAGTCGACGGCGAATGTCTGGCCTTCGGCCTCCGTGATTAACGTTAAACATCCTTACGTTCAGCCAACGTAACATCTCCATTTCGTTTATCCATGCGCTTTAGCCGTTTGTCAAAAAAAATGCTTGTCTATCTTAAGTGGAAAATAAAAACTCACCCAAAACATGCTTGACGGGTGTGGAGAGAGATAATTTGAAATGCAGATACAAAGATTATTCGATTAAATTCTACTTGTCGCATTTTGTTATCAAATGATACCGATCTCCCGTGTAGGCCTTGTAGTGTGGCAGAGCCCAGCTATGCGTCTTGACATTAACTTACATCTCTCAGCGACTGCTGAGAAATAACTCACCCGATGTTGTCACTGAATACACCTATTCTGTTTCTTAACGATTATCTTAAATAAATTGAAATTACGTTCAAATTGATGAGACGTATTCATTCAGTCAAAACAAAATACAGTTATCTATCTCTATCGGCAAAAGTCCATCTTTGTGTTTTGTGGATTTTAAGATTTTACATATTGATATTATGGCAATTTTACGTACAAAAACCTTCCTTGTTCTGACGCCAACCTTCTTAACATTTTGAACCTGCTGCGTCACATCTCTTATAAATTATTTGTGAAATTATTGATATTGAAATAATTATTCACGAAGGCGTATCGTACATCATATAAGCTTTTCTCTGCTTACGGACCAACTCTCATCAACAACCTTTGGTGTCCATTGTAATGCGTTCTCCCACCAACTTACCAACAATTTACTGTTCATCAAACGTGTTTCTGTGGGAGATCATAGCGTAAGAATGAAAGTACTAACTTATTGATTCTTTTTAAATATATGTTTTTATGGCAATTCATTGTTGATCATAATTCTCAGGTAATTCAAAATTGCCTTCCCTACCTCAAATGCTACGTCATGAGAGCATTCATGTGATATCCTGTCGTTGTGAAATCCTAAATCTATTCCCGCTAATGAAGACTCACTCACCCCAGGGTGACAAAATTGTCGATACACACCACCATAGCCTGTCAGATAGACGTACGAAAAGGGAATGAACTTATTTTCCCGGAGCGAAAACTCCAAGAAAATCGCTAAACGCTGCACTTAGCACTCGCTGCACTTAGCACTCGCTGCACTTAGCACTCGCTGCACTTAGCACTCGCTGCACTTAGCACTCGCTGCACTTCGCACTCGCTGCACTTAGCACTCGCCGCACTTAGCACTCGCTGCTGTTTCTTAAATCCATTTGCAAATTTTGTGTATTTCGCATCGAAAATGTTACACCCTACCTTACGCAAACACAATCGTGGAGGAACAAAAACTTAGCATGTTTATGTACAGATTGTAAGGGAATGATTTATAAAACTCGTGCTAGCAAAGTGGAGCAAAATCATCTGGAATATTTTCAGAAGGATAGCTATCCCCAAATTTCTATTTGCAGAAATACCATCATTACGGATAACTGTAATTCCATGTCGCGGGTGTGAAATCAATTCTGAATCGCTGGGAATAAGAGATAGGATCCCAACGATTGGTTCGAATTGTGAGGCCCCTAGATCTTGAGCGATGGTTGAAGTCTGAGCTTAAGGCTTTGAGAGCTGGTCGATCTTTACGTTTTGTCGTTCCGTCGTCGAATACAAAATCCTTTAAGTTTTCTATGATGAAAATTTGCTAGCATACTAGTACTCTCTGGGGTTTGTTTCATGATTTCCACTTAGTAGATACCACAACGTTCTAGTATTTGTACTTTCATTAGGAAAATCATGTACTCCATGTATGTAAAAAAATTCTTCCACTGTATTAGATGAATCGTTTTTCCTTCATTTCCTTCCTTTTCTTAATATTTGCTCAGTAAATTACTCTCTTTGCCCCTGGTTCAGTTTAGGTAATAAACCGCGGAAACCTACTCGTCAGTGGCGTCTCTTGCACGTTTCTTAAGAGGAACAGGGACAATGAATATACATATATTCAATTACGTAAACTACTTCAAATGAAACATGCAACAAAATAGATTACTTGCGTCGACTTACAATAAGGTAAGTGAGAAAATATCTTTCTGATCGGGTTGCCCATTTCAATGGGTGTTACACCAGCGCACGATGTGCAACTACTCTGTACCCCAGGAACACTGCCCACTTCCGAATTCCTCCTGGCTCCTGCTGGCGTGTGACAACATCAATGTCCCGTGACTAGTTCGTATAGTTGAAAGTGACGCCTGTAGACCGCAGGTCGTTAAAAGATTTCCTTTAGCAGTTTAGCTCCATTAATACGTTTTCTCTTCTGGTCGCAGTAGCGCTGTAAAATGCGGGCGATTAACACACGAAAGTGTGAAATTTCCATCTTACAGCGATTTAGATCGTTTTAGCTGCGCGTAAAAGCGCTCGTCGTTTAAAACTCATTCAAAGTAAATAACCTCATAGTTATATACAAAAAAAATACATTTTCCCCTCAAACATCAAAGCAAATATTCTGATTGATAATTACTTTCAGGAGAAAAAAATACGCGGGGACTATTTTCCCTTCCCTCGTTCGAGAAACGGCCTCCGATGCTCGTTCTCTTTGGCAAAACAGTCGGGCAGGTTCCGAGCGATGCGACCTGGGAAGTCGGGCGAGGTGAAGCGGGGAGGGAGAGGAATTTCATGGACCGTTTTCGGAAACACTCCCCCCCTTTTTTTTATGACTGAAGCTCCGAAGTTTCTGGCTGGCTCTGAAACGCTTGCACGTTGCCCTCGCCGCGAAACGTGGTTAATGAGGTCATCAATTTAACGAATCGCTTTTCTTGAGGCGGTCTTAAACGAGGAGCGGGCGTAACTATCAGCAGGGGACGGAAATTACCTCCTAAGTTTCGCTCATCCTCGAGGATTGTCACGAAAAATTGTTCTTGGTGCCTGCTGTGTAGTTGAGATTTTGTTTCGCCATTGCTACGCACCTTGTGGCCAACAGTGAGGATATGTGCAGATTATGAAGTGAATAAAGTGCAATTTAAAAAAAAATAGTAAGAATAGGAAGTTTTTTTCTCGTTGTGTAGAATGCTACCAAAAAGGTTATTTTTTCTGCTGTGTAGTTTAAATTTTGTTTCATTATTGTTGTACACGTCATTAGCAACATCATAATGACGGGACATGTCGGATTACAAATTAGCTTTTAAGGTTTCGCTCATCCTGGAGGATTATCACGAAAAATGGTTTTTGGTGCCTGCTGTGTAGTTGAGATTTTGTTTCGCAATTGCTGCGCACCTCGTGGCCAACAGTGAGGATATACGCAGAATATTAAGTGAATGAGTGTAATTTAAAAATTTTGTGACAAAAGGTTTTTGTCCTCACTGTGCAGAATGTTACAAAAAGGGGTTTTTTGTTTGTTTATGGTGTGTAGTGTAAATTTTGTTTCATTATTGTTGTGTACATCATTGAAAACATGATGATGACGGAAATAATCTGAAGTATTGCTCATCCTGCAGGATTGGTACGAAAACTGGTTCTTGCTGCCTGCTGTGTAGTTGAGATGTTGTTTCACAATTGCCAAGATAGTTTGAGGCGTCAGTAAAAGCATTAACTAGCCTAGTAATTGTGGAACAGTACACAGGGCATGAAGAGAAATCGTAACAGTTGAGATTTGATTTGATTATTTCTTGTTTCCAGGCGCGCCAACTGCTATGGCAATTAATCTCTTAAGTGTAGTGTATGGTGTTTTATTTTTGTTTCCTTTTTTTTCAGCAATACATCCCTAAATTGAGGACGATTGGAAACCTTTTTTAGTTCTGTTTTGCTTCTTCGGTTTTATGCAACGATAACCGTGTAGCGTAGCACATTAAATCACGGAAGAATTGATGGACTGGCGCGAGGAAAGGGGTAGAGCGAATGAAGATGGGCAAGGCGGAATCTTAAGATCGCCTCGAGATCGAAGCTAGGGTGCAGTGTACTTTCTCCCCCGACGAACCTTTTTTTCGACGACATTGCCATTGTGCGCCCTTTAAAGAGGCCTCCGTGCACAATGGGCCCTCGAAGGTCATTTTGACTTATCGGTCGGAAGGATCCTCGGGTGGAAGTTCCTGCTAAAAGAACTGCGCGATAACCCTGCGGGTGCCTCTTGCGAATCAGTCTTCTCTAACCTTCCTACCATAACTTATGGATGTCCGATACGGGGAGATGCAGCTCCTTGCAATACGAAAGAATATATTTCCAAGAAATGCTCCAAATGCTCCTTGGTTCATTACAAATGAACACATTCCGCGAGAATTAATAATCTCAAAACTGGAAGAAACCATAGTCAAATTAGCAAACACTCTGCATATCTCCCGAAGTATTTTATCATTTACATCATCATCATGAAATTACATAATTTTTTACTTGGGAAAAATGCCGTATATCCAAGCATAAAATCAAGATTTCTTAAAGATATATTCAAACCTCTGTACGCCGTAACACCCTCAGCTCCTTAATATAAGCACTTACCTTCCTCTTTCTAATTAACAATCAGCAGTTAATTGCAGCAAGTGCAAACAGCTCATACTGTTATGCAAACAAATCGTCCAGACTGTTGCAAGAGTTTCGACACATGCTTGTCAGATAGGTCGAATTCATTACCTCTCTGGAGGAGAATTCTAGCGGCCTGCTGCTCTGATCGGTAGTTTTCCGCGGTTTCTTCGATCGACACCAGGCGAATGCCGGAGCAGTACCCTAACAAACGGACCACGGACCGCGCACTATCGTTCGTTTTTCTTTCTTACCTTACCCTCACCCCTTACGCACACATGCACACTCTTGCATGCACTACACTACCACGCTTGTTGAGAGACCGACACGATCGGGAGCTCAGAGTTTGTCCCGACTGGGGCGGTGCCACGGTCGTGGGAGATACTTGGTTGGGGGAAATCCCCGTTAGTCGAAGTAGGTTCGCGCCATCCAGCGGGAATAGCACAGCCACCTCCCGCGAAAAACACTTCCGGGACTATGACTTCGGCTGTTGACGTGTCCGGAATAACGAATTGTTCAATCAATCATTCTGCTCGTATTATATATATATATATATATATATATATATATATATATATATATATATAATTTGTTTACCGGTATTTTTGCTGCCGCAAGCTACTGGTTCTCTCTATAATTGTAAAGATAGTATTTTCGATAAGCAATATTATTTCCTATATGCTCAGAAGTTGTTCCACCGATAATGAATTTCTTGCGAAGAAGTGGACAAGGGGTAAGAGGGGCCATTGCGTGTGATATTCATGAGGTTTTTTTACTCTTTTGTCCATCCGGGCCGACTCGATGTGTGGCCGTACACCTCGAGTAAAACTGACTCGAATGATCTCTGTCTTCTTCTAATTTTCTCCAAGATACGAATTCGTAGTTGACCATATCATGAACGCGTTTTTCGAGTAACCCTTTACTAGTTTATTTTGCACTACACTCTGGTCACCTGTGCCTTGGAGACTTTTTTTCTCTATTGCTACGAACGGTAATCACATAACGAGCAGTAACTTATCTTTGTGAAGAGGAATAAATGTAATCCTTGATATCCAATAAGGAGTCTTCATTGCAAAAAATGCTGGGAATTGTTTACGTAGAATGAAACGACTGTGCGTTCTAAGAAATAAACATTTTTTGTGTGTTTTTGCGATCGATAGAGTCGTAAGTCATCTTAAAGAGTTCTACTATTTGTTTGGTAGTTTGTCATGTCTTGAACTCAAGTACGATTTATGCTACCATTCTTCATCGATCTCTTCCAAAGCCCAGTAAACTAATGTGCATATTGCTCTCTGTTATTTAGAGCAGATAGTCGTGCAATGTTGCCAGACTGCCAAATTTTTCCCATAAATGGAGAAATATGCTGCTTGTTGATAGAAAATTACGAAACGGAAACTTTGAGTAAAGTGTTGGGAAATCCTTTAAAGGAATATATCTCGTTCAGTTGTAAAAGTATTTCTGTTATTTGAAAATGTAATATTGTACTGTTGTTTGTAAAAGAAAAAAGTCATAAAATGGTAATACTGAAGCTTGCTTAAGAGATTCTGGTGGAAAATAGTGGTACCAATTTCTTAATAAAATTCAAACATACACATAGATGTAATTTTGTTTATTTGATTTGTACGAATTCGAAATACATTGACTCAAATTCATTTTCGTTTTTTTTTTTATTCAACCGAAGATTAATATACTAGGAAACAGCTTCAGTTGAAAATTGATAATAAATTATCTGATCCAAACATAATTATATGCTAGTGGAAGGAATTGTATTATTTTAAATGCATTGGAATGAATTTCCGGTAAAATTATGGAAAATTGCTGTCGAATACTTGGTAACAGTGATGATGTGGATTGAAAATTAAAAATAGCACCTTTGCCAGTGAATAGAAACGGGATACTCGATATAAATCTCCTAGGCACATTTCATTTCACGCACATTTTATTTCTCAGAAAAGTCTGCTGATATTACTAAGGTTTCCGGTTCATATTACGAAGATTAGCATTGTGGTATTGGAAGATTGCACTTCCTTCCAAGAGATATTTTTAATACCCGATTCTGCAGGGCAAGATGTGAATCTTGCAGAGATGAATTGCGTATTAAATTGAAGGAAAGCGGATTTTTCGTGGGGGCGCCATCTGCGCAACCGTCTGAAGCAGCGGTTTTCGTCGCGTGAATGGAGGGTGAGGGGTGGGGTGGGGGGTGCGCCAAGTGGAATATTGAATCCGCTCTCCGACCTGTGCTGCCCTCTATAAGCTCCCCGCGCCGCCTTCGCCACCGTAGCAGTCTGCGGTAACGCAGATTCGATTGACCGCAGAGTCGCACTAGGGACAACCACTAATATAGCTGGCTCGAGAGAATGAGAATTAAAACTCGCGACCAGACATATACGTGGATATGGAACGCGTATTTTTATTGTTTTCGAGAAGGTTAACATCAGGTGTCCGAATCTTTAAACAAAATTATGCATATAAAAATCTTTACTTTCAGATACGTAAATTGTTATAGATAACACCTAAAAAATACGAGAAAGTAGCTTTTCGATATTTAAAGATGGAAATTCTTTAATCCTGCAAATTACGCTGTTTTGTTATCGGAGTTACTCACAGAACGAATTCATTATCTTGGTCATTTACATTACCGTTCCACCTTCTTGATCATTCCTTCTCACAATGTCTTTCCCTCTGTCTTTAGCGGATTGTCGTGTACTTTTTTTTATCTGTTACTTAAAACTGCAGAATGAGGTTAAAATGTTCTCCCTGTCGAAATGGAGTCCTGTTGATTAACACATTTCATATCACTTCTATGTCGCTTCTATTTAATTCTGTCGTTGATGTAGCAGTTGGTTAAGTGCTCTTCTTTCTCATTTTTCAATCCATTTTTTCTCACTTTATTTTTTCCTTTTTTATACGGTATATCTTTTTATTTCGGCTCTTCCATTTTTTTTTCGTTCATCCCTCGCGTGAGTAATCGATCGCCCGCCGGGAAGGGGCGACGCGTGGGCGGGTGAGCTTTATACGAAATTAGTGGAACCGCCAATGCTTCGGTATTGCGTTGTATTATACTTCACACGCTACTGGGCACGTGATTGTTAATCACGTTTTCTGCTTCGCTCTGCAAACTTTTTTAATAGATGAAAGGCTTTCTCGCAATTATGAGTTTGTTTTATATCCTGATTTGGGCTGTCAAGTATCCTATTGTTAAAACGTTATCCCTCAAGTTTGTGTATGCATTTGATATGGCACTGTCTTGGACAAATGTGATGTACTTGTCCGAGATAACGTTCAAGTATCAATTCCGGCCGATATTTCACGAACGCTGGGGCAGAATTGGCAGCGAAGGCGCTCTTAATACTTGGTGGTGCTGCAGGTTGCGTAGCGTTTCTCAAGAGGGGCGCTTGTGTAAGCAGAAACGCGTAAAATCATCAACGCCCCATTTTGCGTCAGAGAAAGCCCGATTGGCATACGCACATACACGTTCGATTATGCCTATATTATTCGGGCACAAGCAAGAAATAAGTTTACAACGTTTTATCGCAATCGGATGAACGGTACGACAGCGCATAAAATATGACATTGATCACATGATAAACAAACATTGGTTTTTATATATTAGATTATACAGTGGGGTTTTCCATGTGCTGATGGAAGTGGGGTCTGCCTATTTCCCCATTTCATCGTTGCTTTTTTTTTACTTTTTTAGTCATTGGAATGTCGCTTTAATTCTGATTTTTCTTCCTTTTATTAGAATGTGCTTCGCAACACCACACGAAATAATGATCTTCATTTTAGGATATGCAAATTTTGTCCATATTCCCGAATAAAATTTGAAGAAAATAACTTTTCGATTTCAGAGAAAAGGGAAATCCTTCAAATTACGCTTTATCTTTTGATATCGGAGTTACTCTCAGTCCGAATCCATGATGATCTATTTTCGTTTTACCTTCTTGATAACTTTTCCTCTCTTTCTCTCCGAGTTGACTCTTTCTTTGCCTGCGCTTCACGACGTAACTTTCTTTCTCACGTTTCAACCACGTTTTTCCCTCAACATCTTTTATCGGATTTTTGCTTTTCTTCGTAAGAAGAGAAATTTATGTAATCGCGTGGCAGAAAACGTCGCAATTTTGCCAGAAAAAAAAAACAACCATTTTGCCGGGTTCTGGTTTTTGTGGCGTTGCCTTCTCAGTTCCCGCGTTCTCTTATTTCTGTCGGTTCTTCCATTTCTTTCGTTCATCGCTCACGTGTGAGGTTCCCCGTTCCGCCGAGGTGACGCGCGGCCGCCGGCGTCGCGCTGATAAAACGTTTTTTTCTTTCCGAAGCGAAGAGACGAAGGACCTCCATCGGCGTCGGAGGCGCGCTGTCTACACAGCTCCCGAGGAGGTGGCCACAACTAGGAACATAAGACGTCCGAGTCGAAAGATTCAAAAGCATGAACAGTGCGTTGGGGTTGTTCTGGGTGAGATGACATTGCTGCCATCTTCGCGCTATATTAATAGTAATAATGATGATGAATTAATGATAGTGATTGGTGATGATGGTGATAATGATGATGGTGATGATAATAATGATGATAAAATTTGTTGACATAATTGGTTGCCCCGGCCGGCACTCGACCCGGGCCTTCTGGTTCACGCCCAGCTGCTCTAACCGCTAAGCTACCGAGACAACCAATGTGTGTGTGTGTATACATATAATTATCACCATCCCGTCACCTTGGTTGACGCCATTACGTTCGGCGAATATATTCCGCAGTCGTAAAGAAATCCAATTGTGACCACGATTGCAGAATATATTTCCGAGCGTAATGGCGTCCAACAAGGTGACGGGATGCTGACAATTGTGTATAATGATAATACTAATAATAATGATAATAATTTATTATTATTATTATTATTATTATTATTATTATTGCTGACAGTGATTATTATTACATTGCAATATTTTGAAATTTCGCACACCTTTGAAAGAGTGAAGACTTGAATAAGGGTTTCCCGTGCCCTGCCAATAGTCGGCTTCTCATTTACACTGGATCATCGCTATTGCTTGGCTTACTAGAAAATGGTTCAGAACTTGATATTCTTTGGAATTTTTCAATCCCGCTTCCCCCCCTCTATTCTCTCTCACTCTTCAATCCCGTGTTTGAGAACGTTACTCTTCTGCATCAGTATTGAGAAAGCTTTTTTTTTTTTTTTTTTTTTTTTTTTTTGCTTCTATTTCCTGATTTTTCTCGCCCTGCCATTTTTTTGCGTTTTCCTTTTACTGTCGGTTCTTTCATTCCTTTCGTTCATCGCTCACGTGAGTAAGATGGTCTCCCCCACCCCCCACCCCAGCTCGGAGGTTGACGTGCGGGCGCCGGCATCGACCTGATAAAACGTTTCCCTTTCGGAAGGGGCCGCGGGCGGTGGGCGGTGGAGGTGGGCGATGAAATTCGCTTTCGTCGGCCTTGGCCCGAATCCCCCTGTCGCTTCGACCCGGCGCGGCGGAGAGCTGCTACGATTGTAGTCCAACCCCGAAGCTGAGTATGCAAAGAGGGGCATTAGTAGTTGCTCGCTTTGAATTGCAATGTTTAATGAAATCACTGCCTACCTCGGCCGACTAGGATGGCTCTGTGATAATAAGAGAGAGCGTAGGCTTCCGCGGCCGGAGTCAGTATTTACTAGGCTGTCCGGGTGACGCCGCGTCCATGGCGAAGGTGCCGACGTTTCGGTCGCCATTCTGCGACCTTCCGCAATACGCCCTGAGGAAGGTCGCCGAGTGGCGACTGAAACGTCGGCACCTTCGCTATGGACGCGGCGTCACCCGGACAGCCTAGTAAATTCTGTGATAATAAGCTTTGCCACTGCGGCATCGGTGACCAGGAGGTTCTAGGGTTCGAGTCCTGTCGGTGGTGGGTTTTTTACACTAGCTACATCGAATTCAGCCGCTGTCTGAAGTAGAGTTGTAGCGTCCGGCGTCTCTCATCGGTAGTTTTGTGTGTTTCTTTCCCGGGCGCATTCCTGTGCTGCATCTTAAGAAATGGACCGTGCGCACGTTTGCTTCTTTTGGTCTCCCTTACATACACACGCGCTCGCGCCCCGCCGCACACACACACACACACACACGCACACATGCACTACACAACCATATGGCGGCAGACCAGTTGAGAGCTAGTAGCATGTGTCTGCTGTGGCAGTGCCCCGTTGGTGAAGATAGCCCTGAATTGAATTGAATTGAATTGAATTAATGCGTTATTTTACGTGGCGAGACTTAGGCCATTAGGCCTGCTCTTCCGTCTGACCACGCAAATTTCGCTACGCTCCTTTCACCCACTAGCGGAGAAAGGAGGTATTTCTTGGGCGAGAAACAGGCGATTTGAATTTGGCTCAGAGGCGTCATTTAGGCTTGAGGATCTTTTACATGCAATTAAATCTACTAACATGGGTCAGCCGGCTTTACTTCCCCTCCGAAGGAAGGCGTACGAAGGATTTTTTCGCCCTGAAAAATCCACGGCTTCGATCGGGTTTGAACCCGCCAACTTGAGTACAACAGTCCGAAACGCTAACCGTTACACCATCCGCCGCGCGCAGCTCTGTAAACCTACGTTTTCGGTCGACGCCGGATCTCGCTTCCAAATGGGGTGGAACACCACCATTAGTAATCATGATGTATGGTGGTGTGGTCAGTGTGTACTTATGTTCCTCACCACCCGTGAGGTGTCCCACTTTCAAGAACATGTAGCTGTTTATTTACGTGTTTACTCTTCTGGTGGTTGCAAGATCATGTTTAATTCTTTATAAATTGTTTTCATTTGAATTGTATCAAAATAGAGTTTGTTAGTATCCGTATCTGACTCGTTTTTTGTGGACTTATCTTTTTTTTTCTTTTTCTTTTTTCTCATCTTGTACAGCCCTGGTGATGGAATTGCATTTTCCGAAACGTTGGCAAACAACCGCTGTTTAAGGTTTTTTCGCCTACTACGAAAGCTTCGTAAGCTTGACTTCAGTAAAAAAATATATTAAATTTATTCTTTGTTTCAAAAATTAAATTTATTTTTAATTTTCAGATGTATAAATGTGCAGAAAGAAAAACACAAATTATAATTTGCACAAAAAGTTCCATTTTCAGTGATGGGAATGATGTGAAATTCAAAAAGCAAAGCAAATGTGTATTTTACTCGTATTATTATCTTTAGCATTTTGAAGCATTATTTAAGAAAACAATTAATTGTTTAGTTCACTTTTTTAATCATTGGGACCTTGATTTTGATTATATCGATTGTTTTCGTCAATCGACCCACCCATCAACCTCTTGATGATAATTGACCTCCTTTAAAACTTCGAAACCGTCGCTATTGGAAATTCTTGGAGAACGCCATTTTGTTGATAAGTGTCTCGATTTATTCTTGGTTGAACTAGAATTGTAAGATAATTGTCGAAAACTAAGAGTTAAGCACAATTGAGTACTCGAGAAAATTACAGTACCCAAAGTTAGTTATTTAGTACAAAAATATATAACCAGATGTCTTATTACAAGTTGTGTATATATTGATAGAAACAAAAAATAAAGAGTTAAGTTCGATTTTACGAATAGTTATGCAACATCAGAATCAAAATCAATGTTAATACTCATTAGTATTCAGGTAGTATCTTTACACGGTTTTGTGCCCCGTACGGAATACATTCGCCCGTTTTGAGCGTCCATCATGCAAATTAACAAGATACTTTATCCTGCCCGGTCGGTATTTTGAATTTTAGATTAAATTTATTCCCGGAATTCGGAGCACGTTTTTACACGGCGTAGGGTTTCACAGGGCAGGCGGGATTGGAAGCCATGAGAGAGAATCCCAATTGCACGGCGAGGATTTCCCGGCCCCCGCTCCATGACTCGTGTTCCCCTCCCGTTCGGCGTGAAATACAGGCAACACGTGACCTATTCTGGCTGCTTACGCCGGGTTAAAGAGGTGTCGGGAAAATGATTTATCAGCGGAGGCTTTTCGCTAGAATCAAAAGGATCAGGTGTATTCCACGGAATGATAACTAAACGCCATCTTGTGACGAACAAAATTTGCAAAAGCATTATTTTTTACAATATTCTAATGTCCACCATGTGATGTAGATTTGTGTATTTTTGTTTGTAACATATGAGCCTAGTGGTACGTATTGTTGAGATAAAATAATTTCAGAAATTAATGCTCATGTAATTCTCTGGGAAACAAGGCAAGTTGAAGGGCGTGACTTAAAAGAATACATAAAGAATGGTAGAATAAAACGTACATACGCGTACTCATATTAGCAGCCGGGACATTTGCCGGAAACCCTAATAATTTTATATACAGGCTATTTTAATTTATCTTGTATTCACACAGTTCTTGTAATAATGGTTAGTTACGTGTACAAAGCAGACACATTTCTCGCGAAATCAGGGTATATCAGAACAATAATTGATAATTCAATGATTTTCGAAATCACTAAATGGCAATATTCTCAATGCCACACGTTCCATCATGACGACGTGGCCTGGCAGAAATGTTAGTCCAGAGTATTCTTGAGAGCATTCAGGGTCTTTGTGTAAGTACAGCCTGTAAAAAGAGCTTTCAACGTATGCACGATTCACAATACGGATGAGTTCGTTATAGATAGTTTTACTTTTTATTAATATAATTAAAACTCCTTTTCTCTTTTCCCCTCTCTCTTCTACTCCCCCTTGTATCTCTTAATCTCTCACTCACTGTCTCTCTCTCTTTCTCACTCTCTGTCGTTTATTTTACTGTTGGTATTTATTTATTTAAAAAAGCTGTTTTATCGTGTTTCATTTGGAACACAGTATCGCCGATTCCGCCGCTTAGTTGTAATTTATGTGCGGGTCGACGTGTACACAGCGAGGACTCTGCAGAACCAGCGGCGCTGTCTTCCTGCCCGCTTCTGCACGCCTCCCCTGCCGCTGGGCGAGGGTGAAATACACGCGTTGCGGCCTCCGCCCCTACCCATGTTCCCTTCCCCTTCCCCTTCCTCCCCCTCCGCCTACACGCTCCCCGTGCCGGCTGCTGCCCACCCCTCCCCCCTGACACTCCCCCTACCGCCTTCCTTCCTTACCCCTCTCACACGCTACCCGAGCTCACCGCAGCCCTCCCCCTCCGCCCTGACCCACCCTCATTGCCTTCCGTCCTCCCCCTCCGCCCACACGCCCTCCCCCCGTTTCCACTGCCCGTACCCAGCCCCCGCTTCTACCTCACCCCGCCCATATCTCCCCGTCCTCGCCGGTTTGTGCTTGCAGTCCCTTTAAATTAGCGAAAGAGTGGGACATATGGCCGCAACTTCACTACGAACAAACTTTGGTTTATTTCTTTTAGTAGTATTTGATGTTACTGCGGTTACTACCCAATGAAATTTACAGTGACAGTTTTCACATTCAAGCCATGTCTCGACGTAAGTCCCTTCCCGCCCACTTTTGCCCCTCCGCACAGACCTCACTCACCATCGACCACCCTCCGTCCTGCTTGATCTCGCCCGCCCGTCCTCATCTCCTAACCCTTGACCCAGTCCTCGTGCTCGCGCCCAATCTTCATCCGTTCCTCTGTATCCGTCGCCTCGTGCCCACCCAGCCTACGTCCATCCCATGCTCTCGCCCGCGCTCACTCCAGCCACCGTGCCCAGCACTTGCTCATTGGTTTATTGCCCATCGTACGCGGTACTCGCCGGCTCGTGCCTGCAACAACCATGTCCCTCCTCACAGCCACCACCACCTCCAGCCCAGCCCGCCTCCTCCCTGCTCGCCAGCTCTTTCCCCTCCCTTCCAACCCTTGCCATCGCCCACACTCCCACTCCCACTCACCCTCCGCCAATGCCCCCGCCCCACGCCGACTCTCCTGCCTCATGTCCACGCTTCCGCCCCAAGCCCACGCTTCCGCTCCTTGGCTCCGCCCCATGCCATCACCCCACGCCTCCCACGACCCTCCTCCACACACCCCGCCCCGCGTTCTGCCCGTCCTCATTCTGCGTCCCCATCCCAACTCCTCGCTCTCAACCCTTGCAATCGCGTCGTCCCCGCCCACCACCCGCCCTCTCGGCGTCCTCACAGGGCCATTCCACGCACCACCGTTCCTCACGAAGCCCGCAGGGCACGTGGGGCGTTAGTCACGTGGACAGGGCCGGCTTACCTCCCGCAACGTGCGACCTCGGATGCTGACAATTAATGATTCCACTCGATCTAAATTTCCTTCCAGTAATCCTTCTGCCTCCCCTTTTTTTGTTGTTGTTGTGTACTGGCCAACTCGGACCGCGAGTATCCTGCTTCAGCAGGTGCAAGTTCCATTATCTGGGGAGTCAGTATTTTAGCTGGATTCCGATTTTTATCCCCCAAGGTTGTTAGCCCTGGGGTATGAACCATGATGATGATGATGATGATGATGATGATGATGATGATGGTGATAGTGATAGTGAGGGATGAAAAGACGGCACCCTCATATATAGACATTCACAAATACACCCATCCCGAGGCGGGACACGAACCCACGGTCTTCTGGTCTCAGACCGCTATTGCACTACTGCCCTAACGATCTCGGCCATCTTGACCCGCTTCTACCCCCAATATTGTAATATATACATGAAAATTTGTTAGTGGCGATGCTTCCTACATGCGATCTGCTCTTCCTCTTTTTCACTGCAGTGTTGTGCTTAAATACTTTTTTTGGAAGACAAAATATTTCTTTATCGGTGGATAACATAACACAAAACCAACCCCCACACCTCGTTTACGAAAGGAATAACTGTGACAAGTGAGTGGATGTGAACACACCAAGCAAACGAACACAAATCTGCTGTAACAAATGAATTCGACCAGATTTTCCGGCGTCCGATAAGAAGTTATGTGCTTTCCACATTTAGCGAACGAATGCTGTTGTATTGTGTTCGTGCTTACGCCGGCAATGCTTATGATAATCATCAAAAGACCAAAACCAAACCTCCTTTTTATGTATGTATGCATTTAAAGTATTTGTATATATGTGAGTGTGCGTATTTATTTTCGCTTTGTTTTCGTTTAAGATAATTAGGGAGGAAGATGAAAGAAAATTCAGTAATCTACAAGATAGCATTTTGTTTAAGAAAGCAGAAATATTGTATTAGAGAAATACAGTAGATTGCTTTCTATGTGGCACTTGGCCTTTATTTTCCTTATCTCTTTATGAAACAGTTTTCTACAGAGGTAAACAAATATTTGATCACATTGAACTGTAATCTTACTGATGTTTTTCGTTTGTTTTTGATTTCAAACAAGTGGCAAAAGAATACCCAGTGATTTTTTAGCGTCTTTCAAATATACCTCCGTATGTAATTAGCATATCTACCCGTTTTCTTGCTGCTTGAAAGGCAGAATTGACGAACCGAAAGATATAAAATATTAGTTTAAAAGTCACTGTGATGTTTAGTTGCAAATATTCACTTATTAGGTGCATTACAAAAATATCACGTATTAATTTATTCGGTTCCTGCAGAGAACATTCGAAGTAAACATACAACATGGTTGAAATGAATTGCGTAGTATATAATATAAATCACTTTGGAAATATTTCAATTTGTAGGCAATATTCTATGTGTTCAAAATACAAAGGATTTTAAACTGAAACTGCGAAATTGCTCCTTGTTTCTTCCCGCTGGCATTGATTTGTTATTTGGTTGTGAGTTGCAGAAAGCTTTCAATATTTCTCGTCGCTGCCATTGACATCTCACTTGAGTGAAAATGGATTTTTCCGGCTTGAGATGAGAACGATGCCTTTCGTGACAGCTGCAAAGCCGACTGTCAAATGTGAGGAAATGCCCTATATGTGATATTTCGTGAAAGTAGTGCATTTGTAGCGGGGGCTTCGACTTAGATGGCTTGTAAAAAGTCCTTGTATTAGAACTACGAATTTATGTTACCGTAGTATTAGAAATTGTGTTAGAAGCACGAAGTAATCTATCTTATCATTAGCCCTCCATTTTAGGACAAATGCCTATTTAGTTCCTTTAGGAGGGTGTGGAAAATAATAGCAGATGTGCACAAATAATAATAAAAAAAAGTACTGAAAGCGTCCGATAGTGCCTAAAATGTCCTAAAAGGGTGGTTCATGTAAATTGTATTTTTTTTACCTACAACTAGTAATTCTGAAGAATTATTATATTTTGATTACACATTTGCTAAATTTGTATACCAAAACGCAAAGACTTTCCAGAATTTCCAGAGACGCGAATATACCCTGATCAAATACGCAATGGACTATGCACCGAAATCTCTCGTCCAATACACCGAACATAAGGTACTTTGCAAAATTCCCAAGAATTTCAGCTCAAGTAGCGGGTGAGCCAATGGATCAATATCCAAGTGTTCAGTATCAATCAAGGATTAAAAAACATTCCTCACCCTTATCAACGTGAATGCAACATATTGTAAGTAAATGTGAAGCTGACTGTCGTTTAAGAGAAACGAGGAAAAATGGTAAACGGAATTATATAATATTATCGATATTTTTAATTACATTCGGGAACTTTCTGGGAATGTGGAGAAATTGTTAAAATTTAAAATATTATAAAATTTCATTCAGACAATGAGGCGTACATTAATACGAAAATAAATATCGTGAAGGCGATTAAAATGGTAATATACTACAGGCTAGATGAAATATGAGACACACTGTTCACATAAATTAACACTTGAGTTCATATTCCTGGATTATTGATGGTCTTCCATTCAATATGCTCTTTGCAATTGCATTAATTCGTCTGAAGACCTATATTTCCTCTTCGCGGCTTTCGAGTGTTTCCATTACCCGTTCCTGCCATTTTCTAAGCTAATAGATAGCTTCAATAGTTGGAATTCAGAATCAATAGCCATCTCGCAAATTTCTTGAAATAGCAAATATTGGTACCTCTATTGAATTTCGAGAGTAAGTGAAAGAGCAGGCGTCACGGGAATAATGGAAGCTTCAGTTTGCAGGCTCCTCAACAAACATTTCTGTCCTTTCCTTTCGGTCAATTTTTCTTTGAAATCGTGTTTAGGAAATTCGTGTTGGGCTTTTCCGCGACAACGCTTCAATAGAAGTGAAGACGATGCACGTTGTAGGTACTGAAGGAATTTCTTTCAGAATCATTTATACACTTCATTTAATTTTAAGAAAAAATAACTGAAGTGATATCTCTGAGAAGTGTAAATCAATTACTTATTTTTCATTACGGTGACTTAAGGTGTTGATGTATTATATTTATATAGAATTAGCATGTTTTGGAACTGACAGTTTTTAAAAATAATTTATTTTATTTTCTGTTCAAAATGCCAAACATCACTAGACACCTAGAAATACAATTTCGCAAATCAATTATACAAATGAAATATTGATAATATACGAACCTGAGTGAACGAAACGTGATATTTTATGACTAAAGTGTTGATAAAGAAGACATCGAATTTCGTGAAAGAGTTAACAAATAATCTGAATTTCAGCTCGTGAAAAAGGTTTACTTTCCGAACATTCGTACCTTGCCTTGAATTTTCTTATCTAATAACTGTTTTTTGACAATATGTTACTGCAAATTAAGTTTTATTTTCCTTTTTTGGAGCATTCCTTGCTGCTAGTTCCGCTAGAATCGTCTACTTCAATAAAATACATCGCATACCCGAGCATTTGTAGCGTACCTCAGAATGGACGATAACATAAAAACAAATGGGCCCAAATGATGCGGTTTATCGCCGGAGATCGGGTGCTTTTTTCTCTCTTTAACACCCTCTCTTCCCCTTCACCCCCTCTTCTCTTCACATACCACTCTCTCCTTTACTATTTCCATCCCTCCCTTTCTTTCCCACCCTCTGTAAACGTCGCCCTCTTTTTACATTATCCTCCCTCTCTGAACACTGTATTCTCCTCATATCCTCATTTCGTTTCTCGCCTTCTCCACTCTGATGTTACTGCAGCGCCTCTGACCGCCAGGTCCTAGCTTCGAGTCCCGACGGCGGCAGGTAGTTTTCCATAGTTTCTCCGATCAACACCAGGCGAATGCCGGAGCAGTACCGTAACAGACAGCCACGGACCGCGCGAGATCTTTCCTTCTTCTTCCTTGTCCTATCCTCGCCCCCTTACACACACCTACACTTACATGTACTACACTACCATCGGAAGACAAGTCGGGGACTTAGAGATTGTCGCGGTTGGGAAGATGCCCTGCTGGTGAGAGATACCTGGTAGGAGAAAACTGTGCGAGACGATGTGTAGGTCGGTACCGGTTCTCGATCCAGCTGGGGAAGATCATCGCCCCCTTCCCTGAAAAACATGAACTACATTTAGGGGACTAATGACCATAGCAGTAGCCGCCACGGAAACGCGAAATATTCTATAAAATCAGTCATTCGAACCGGGGGAACCGGGGTTATTCGAGAGCGCCTACAAAAGCACAATACTTCCGCCTTCTGCTCGCTGCAAGCTCTACATGAACCGTTGCACGCAGCTTTTCCTGCTTCGAATACATAAATCACCGTTTCTAGGGTAAAATCGTTAGCCTAGACCTGTTTAATAATCGCTACGCTGCGGATTCGTTGCTAGAGTCGTAATTCATGTGCGAGCTTACGGTGCGCTGTGCCGCATATGATTCAGCAGTTGTTATTATAAAATATTGTCAAAACGCTCGTTCCTACCTTTGTTCATTTGAGTTTTGTAAAAGAGCAGTGGTACAAATTTCGGGGCTCAAAAACACAAACGCTTCTCTGCCATACGTCGTATACGTTATCAGCAGAGAACTGATTTTCATGTAAATACTTATTTCCACAGATATAAGATACTTACTTACATTCAATAATACATTTTATTGGGTTTACGAGATATTTTGTATGAATTAGAACCATTTTTATTTTGCATATTTTACATATGTTGGTATGATTGTATATTTTATCAATTGCTACATATTTCGTTACATTTTAATATAAGTAGTAATGGAACATTTCTGGGAGTTCGCAATATAGTATGTTACTGGAATTACCTTTATTTCAAATCAATGTTAAATTTTCCGCGCTTTTATGTCCACCGAACCTTCATGAATTGTGAATCTTAGACCCCTCCCTGTCTTCTTGAAAACAGTGTTCTCGGAATCAAGGATGATTAATTGATGGTTTACTGATTCCGGGAGGGTCAACTGCTGTCATTAGTCTTGTTAGTGTAGTGCATGTTCTAGGCCGGGAGATGGCTGTCATATTTCCTTGTTGAATGGCGAGATCCGACGTCGGGTTGCCGGGATTTTCCCCATTCAGGAATCTCCTCACCTGCTACGGCGAGCTCTAAGGTCCCGACCGGTCTCTCGGCATGTGTGGTAGTGTAGTGCATGTAAGTAGGATAGGACAAGGAAAAAAATAACGCGCGCGGTCCGTGACCCATTTGTTAGGGTACTGCTCCGGCATTCGCCAGGTTTTGATCGAAGAAACCACGGAAAGCTACCGATCAGAGCATCCGGCTGCTAGACTTCTCCAGAACTGCGGTTGAATTCGACCTAGTTTTCTAGCCAGTATCGAAAATCCTGCTATCATCGGGACACGAATCCTAGTACCTCCCGGTCCGAGCCTCTGCAGTAACATCAAATGATGCCCTGAGCCACATAAGCTGGAACTGGTCGAAAGCCGCTGTCGTAGAGCGATGTGTGAGGCGCGAAGAGGCGGAGAGGGAGTGCTGGGTGGGCGATGACGGAAAAGGAGGCTGATCTCAAGCAGAGGCGCAGGCGAAATTCCTCAGCCTTTTATGGCCCGTGCTGGCATCTAGCGTAGTGCTGAGGCCTTCGCGAAGGCAGACACCAAACGCCCATATGCGAATGGATTACGTGACAGTTATGTCCGTTTCGTCCAGTCTTCCCTGCCCGTCCCTAACCTATTAGTACTTCTGACGTCAGGCTCGCACTTTCGGGCACTGAAAAAACACTTCTGAGCTAACTTGATTTCTGAACTAGGGATATATCGTCACGAAAACGTCGATGTTTCTAAATATCGATGTTCAAAATTAGAACTTTGATGTTAATGAAAACATCACCTCAAATCCCGCGTTAAGTTTTTAATTCGATGTTTTTTAATCTGCGTTAATGTTCCTTAGTGTTCACATGCGGGTAACTTAGTTTAAAAGATTAAATAATTTTTATTTTAATTTTAATTGACAAAATATCGGAAAAAAATTTTGGGTCATTTAACAAAACTTCTATCATGTGATTGGATAAATAAAAAAAATAATATGTAGACTTCATTGATCAGAAATGGAAACTTAATTTTAATTTTTCTCACTCTTGATGACATTTGTCTGAAGAATGTTGAATTGGTGAAAATCAAAACATCACTATAGATTTTTATGATGGTACATTTTTCATTAAAAAATAAAATATTACCTACGTAAAAATATCGAACATAAAACATAGGTATTAAAAGAACATTGGCTTCAAAAAATCGCATCTCTGTTTTGCCCGAAGTTCAGTTGCTATCGCTCACGCATTTCCTAGTTGAAGGCGAAGTCATACTTTCAGTCTGAGGGATTTGTGGTTAAAAAGACTCTCCCATGTGCAACGCAAAATTGCCTTCCAAAGTGGTAGCAGTCGACAATCGACTCGGAGAACATGGCGACACCGAGTCGGCACGCTACTCGTCGCTGGGCAAGTATTGCTTTGAGACTACAGAAAACGTAACATGCAATCATGACGTCAGAAGAAGTACCGGTGGGGGAGGGGGGGACGTGGAAAATTGTACGTAGGCTGCATGTTCCGGTCTGTCCGTCCGATAAACACTAGCCACAAGCCGATGAGTAAAGCTGTCAGGACGTGAACCCGTCGGCTGCAGATTTTTTGGGAGATACGATTGTTGGCGCATCCAGTACTTCGATTTTTTTTGTGTCCATTCATTTATTTGTGTCCTTTGACAGATCATCAGCTGATACGGTGTCATCCAATCGGGATCTTAAACGCCACTTGTGACGTCAGTATGATGTTCAAGCTCCCGATTGCATGACATCAGCTAATGAACTGTCAAAAAACACTAAATAGATGGAACTATAGTAAGTTTGCGTAGGGGGCGGTTTATAAATTACATAACGCAAATTTGGCGTATTTTGAATATCACCTCTCCCCATGTAACGCACCTGTCACGCGCGCTTGATATAAAAATTCAGTAATGCTCGCGACAGACGTATCCAATTCCAATGAGTAAAACTCAGTTATAAAGGAGAAACGACTTGTCTTAATTGTATTTGTGTTATACATTTGCATTTATTATAATTAACGTGAGAATTAATTGGTGGTGCGGAGTGCGCGTAACAATAAGTTTGGGGATTTTTTTTTCTTAATGAAAGAACGACGCATAGGTCAGTAAACTTGTTCCTCGTTCGCGGTCTGTATTCCGATTATTGCCCCAGAGAAGGTCTCAACTTGTTTGTCGTTCCTAGAATGCGCTGTCAGAAACGGTATCGCATCGCATCGCAGAGCTCATGGCGCGGGTAATGGCCGTTTCCGAGGCGACGCACCGCGAGCGCCGATGAATCCGGCGTTTATAGTTTTCCCGCGCGGCGCCGACTGAGAACGCGTCCGCTCTCGGCTTCTCCGGCGGAGCGTTCACCTCGCGAGAATCTCTCCTCCGGGCGCGGCGCGGCGCGCGCCGCACAACCTCGGGAGGCGGGACAGTGGGCCCGGATCTCGGAACGCTGGTCGAAATCTGAATGAGTCGTTTAATTATTAGCGTTTTCCGTTCGGCCGCACAGGTGCGCACTAAATGTGCATTTAGGGCAACTTTTGTGTTCCATTTGACCGCCAGAGCGCACCAGGGCGAAGATGCGCATGTGCCATTCGCTCAGTGGCACGGAACCAGTGCGCACTCGGGGCGCCCTAACCTCACCGAGGTGCTCGTCAGTGCAGTCCATTGCACCGGGCCATTTTGAGGTTAGGTATGGAATTTATGAATGTTGATTTGTATTCGTGGTGGAAATTTGGAGGCAATTGATCTTCTGCCTTCACGCGTGTGTAGCAGCGATGACGTTTTTGCCCTGCAGTAGGGTGGGTTTCAGAGCAACGAATGGAAAACGCTATATGTCGTAGGCTTCCTCATAGGCGGTCATAGTCTGCTGATCTTGGTTGTCCGGATGACGTCGCGTCAAAGGCTGAGCTGCGGACGTCTGCACACCAGCCTTGTGGAAGACCATTGCATGATGGTTCTATTTCGGCCTGCCATTGGAGATGCGGAACCACTGCGCGTGGGGAAACGCAATTTGCCAGTCGGTTCCTGTAGCTCCGCCCCTCCTTTCCTTCCTCCGCCCCTCCGCGCGCGCTTTGTTACCCGCGCTCGTCTCCGCATAGCTCAACTCGATCTGGTTGATGCCGGCGGGGGCGGCGGTGGGCGGGTCGCCGGGGCCAGCCATCGCCCCGTGGAATTAGCGGCGTTTCCTGGCGGGCTGTCTCGGCGCTCTACGGTGGGTTTCGTTGGGGGCTCGGATTGCTTGCGGATTGAGATGGAAGTGGTGGCTGGGGCGGTGGACGGAGGTGTGCATGCGGAAGGGAAAAGCTGCGAGGGAAGGAGAGGGCAGGCTTGACATGCAGGTGAGAGTGGTGGGAGGGGATTGGGAGATTGGGATGATAGGTGAAGAGAGCGTGTGGTTAGATGTGAAGTTGGAGGCGGATGCTTGAGGTTCAAATATAGAGAGTTGGGGAAGAGATGGTGATCATAAGAAAGGTCATGGGTTTGGGTTGGAAGTGAGGGGGACGAGATTGGAGGGTAAAACGGGAGGTAAAAGAGAGGAAGGTAAACGTGCAGGTGAAGGTTGGAGAGTAAAGGTAGAGGAGAAGGTAGGAAGGTAAAGGTGAGGTGAGGTGAAGGTAGGAAGGTAAAGGTGAGGTGAGGTGAAGGTAGGAAGTTAAAAGTGAGGTGAGGTGAAGGTAGGAAGGTAAAGGTGAGGTGAAGGTAGGAAGGTAAAGGTGAAGTGAGGTGAAGGGTGATGGTAGAAAGGTAATGATGAGGTGAGGTGAAGGGTGATGGTAGGAAGGTAAAGATGAGGTGAGGTGGAGGTACGAAGGTGAAGGAGAAAGTAGGAAGGTAAAATGTGAAGGTAAGGGAAAAAGGAGTGGTGAAGGTAGGAAGGTAGAGGTGAAGGTTGGAGGTGGAGACCGAATGCTAGATGCTGAAAGCTGAATATGATGGCTGAGAGCGGGAGGTAAAGGTTGAAGGCCGAGGTAGAAATGCTGCGGCAACAGCGGAAAAGGAGGCAACATGGCGGCGGCGGCGGCGGCTGTGGCCGCGGCAGCGTCGGAGGACGGGGAATACAATATGGTCTAATTAATCGAGGCGGCTCACAGCCGGTTAACTAACGAGAACTCGCCGTAATGGGACAGTGCGCCTAATTAGAGTGTGCGAACCCGGGAATTTGCTGACATTCAGAGGGCCTCGCTCTGTACGGAGCTCCAACTAAGACTCAACATGAGGCGGACCGGGTGAACTTCGTTTCTGTTCTCGTGATGGGAAGGCTTGTGACATGTTAATGTAATTATTGCAACTGTCATGTGTCACTTTGCTTCGCGTGATTTGAATATCATAACTTTGTCACATATCATATAGAAATATCTTAATGCAAAAATAAATGGATGAATAAGTATTTCCGAGAAAGTAAAAGAGATTTGGTATGAAAATCTGTCACCATTTTTACTTTTTTTCTACGTCGGGATGTAATGCATAAGGCCTACTCTTCACCAACCAAGGATTTCGTGGGCTAGTTATATTTTTAATACAAAATTCATATTTTGTAGAAGCAAGATTTCGCCACTTATATATGATAAAAACAGTCTCATGGAAGCTCTTCCCCTTCCGTTAGGTGCTGAACAGCTTTCCACGTTAAATAATGAATGCTACGTGGACGCAACAACATACTGTTTGCGAGAAGAAGCTCTAAGAAACATGAATGACGTCAGCGGTCGTCAGTTGGTCGGCTTCATGTGCGACACGGTCGTTCTAAGTTCTTTTCTGACCCCTTGACTCGATGCCTATGCTCTCCACAGAGGCTGGTAGTGACAACTAAATCCTACGACACTTATGGATATGTCTGTGCTGTGTTTTGTATCCCTGCATTCATCATTTATCAGCTTGTCCATTTGTGTCAAGAAGTAATCCTCCCACGCAAAACTTCTTACCATGTTTTAGAATACAAGAGTCGCTGTAGAAGGAAAGATGAAAACAAATGCAAATTTAAAAGCACCTCAATAATGAAGGTATTTTTGTAGGGTGATCACCCAAATATTTTAATGTAGTATCGTAATAAAGAATCCTGCATATTTAGGTTCTAAAAAATGTAATTAGGTTTATTAAATAAGTTTCTTTTTTAGGTTTGTTAGGTTAGGTGGTCGTTTTTCGTGATATAAAAAATGTGTAACATTAATGAGTCATTATTATATGAACGGAAACTATTATTTAATGCCTTTCCGTGCCTGTGGTACACGTTGATTACTTAGGGGTGAAACCTCTAAAGCGTTTTTAAACCCGATGTTAATAACATCACCACTTCAAGCGCTCATGTGCCATTATTCGAAAATAAAATAGAATCTCGTAAGTTAGTGTAAACTTGCAGAAACACATTTAATGTACAGAAAATGCAATGCTGACACAAAAATTGCGTTACAGGAAAATATGATACGAATTCACTTTCATAAAAACATCTCGTAGATCACTACAGTGCGAGTTGTGTAAAGTGTGTCGCAATCGCACTCATGTGCATGTTTTCACACTGGCCCGTGTGTGGAACGATCACATGATTTGTTCAGCCCCGGAATGCAGCAATTTTTTTAAACAGCACGTTTCTCTTAAAAAAAAACAACTAGGAAGAGCGTGTCGAAAATTAACAGCAAACGACGTCCGCTCCCCGAAAGCGCGCCGGATGTCCACTAAAAGCAAAGCGAGGTCGCGAGAGCACGTGATCACAATCGAAATGTGTTTCGAGATTGTCGGCGAATCGAAATCGAAATGCTCAAATGTGAATTCCGTGATACGCGTTGAGGATAAAAGTAAAGTGCATATTGCAAATTTCTTCCTCAGGGACGAAATAAAAGAAATTGAAATGATACCAATCAGAGGTGACATGCCAAAAGCCTGCGTTTTAGTTTTTAACGAACTTTAGATGTGATGAATCCACAATACATCTAGCATCTGTCTTTTTCCTACGCCTGGAACTTGTTATCTTGCCAGCAGGCCTCAAGTGCATCTCGACCAATAAACATTTCAATCTAAAAATTCAAGTTTTCTTTTTCAGTTTCTTTGAACGGATACTTCAATAGAATGAACTGAACATTTCAATGTAAGTTTCGAAGTAGACTATGGAACATTTTTGTGCAGGTTTATACAGCTTCTCAGCACAGATTGTACTAGAAAGTAAAAGATTCGCCTTCAAGCAAAATATTTTAAACCGATTTGTTATGTGTTTTATTACTGAAATCTAACTTCAAATACTCGTTATGTATTAATTTTCATTATTGCATTTATATCTTAGATATTGATGCTTCTGATGCAAACCATTGTTACATTTTACATTATTTAATTTATTGTTGAAGTCGTTTGAATGATTAATAATATAATGTCTCCCTAGACTATTTCGTGCTTGACAACAATATCGATCGTGGTTTCCATCCGGTTTTGCAGCGACTTTCGGAGCAAATGTTCATATAGCCTTTTATTTGCCTTTGGACTGTGATAGTTTGTTCACACACGCTCATGTGACCGTCGGTGTTGCCTGACAGCACGCGACGGCGCCTCACACCACCATCGACCAATCGGTGCGAAGCTTGGCCGATTTGACCGCCCTCCATACGCTCACTGCGAACAACAGCAGTCGGGAGAGCGGATTGGCCGACAGAATTTTGGATGAGAGAGTGAGAGAGAGAGAGAGAGAGAGAGAGAGAGAGAGAGAGAGAGAGAGAGAGAGAGAGAGAGAGAGATCTATTCACACATCTCAGCTATTTCTCACATTCAATACACATTTACATGCATTGTTTGCTTGTTTGATTCGGGCCAATTGCTAAGGTCATTGGTCCCGTAAGTGTGGTGCATGTTTGTATCGCGGGACGTGGCGGTGATCTTCCCTAGCTGTGTGACGAGTTCCGGCTCTAACCTACACGTCACGTGGCTTGCAGGGTATTCCCCAACCAGGTGGCTTCCACCAGCGGGGCACAGCCATTCCCGGGACAGGCTCTAAGCTCCTGACATGTGTGGTAATGTAGGAGCGCATGTAAGTAAAGGGGAGGCTAGGAGAAGGAAAGGGGAGGCAAGATCATGCGCGGTCCGTTGCTCGTTTGTTAGGGTACTGATCGGGCATTCGCCGGGCGGGGCAGGTAGGGGAATGGGAGGAGTGGGTAGACGAGTGGGCTGGGCGGGTGGGGGGAATGGGCGGCCCAGGTTGAGGAACGGGCGGGGTGGGTAGGCGAGTGGGTGAATGATCGGGGTCGGGTAGGCGAATGGGCGGGGGTAGGTAAGCGAATAGGTAGGGGAACGGGTGGGCCAGGTGGGGGGGGGGGGGGGATGGGCGGGACGTTCAGGCGGGTGAGCGGGTGCACGCGGCCGATTGGGTTGGCAAATGTGGGGTGTGTGGGGGCCGTTGGGGAGGCAAGCGAGCGCATTCCGAAGCGCAAAACGTATTTCCGCGGAGTGTGTACGTAACACCGCCGGGAAACACGGAAGCTTGTTAATTAGACCGCGCTTGCGTCCTCGTGGATTCTGTTTCGCGGTAATCTCCCGTTGCGGAATATCACGGCGCGGCGCGGGCTTATTGTAAGCCGCGTCTATCGTGTTGGCAGCGGAGCTGCAGCGAGTCTAGTTTGCTGACAGGTAAAATACTGTGAATGGGTTTAGTTGAAGTGCTGTTAGGAATCTAAAAAATGTGAAGTTAAAAAGCGACAAGGGCGATTTCTGCCCGGTTTCTGTGTTTCATGAACTGGTTTAATCAATGTTTAATAATTGGATTGTGGAAAAAACAAGGAAAAAAGATATGAATAAGGCTGGTAATTAAATATGTGTAGTTTCCTTTTCTGCGAAGACATTTTCCTTCTTTTGAGACCTTTGCAATTATACTGTCTGTCCAGTTTCTTCTTATGTATTTTATTTGTCCTTTTTTGCATTAAAATAGGGAGCGCACTTTCCGTTCCAAGAAATTCTTCTACCTCATTAGATCCTTCTCGTAGAAGTCATAAGATAACACATGTTGTTTCAGGCTTCATGATAAAGCTCATGTCAATCACAAAATGAGAGGGCACACTTGAGAATGGTGTGCTGTCATATACGTTTTGTGCAGCAGTTCCTGGTTTCGTAATCCATGCCAGTGTTGAACACTTCCTTGAATATTTCTATCGTCACAGCTGACATCACTTCCCCCACTTATTCATCATTACGCATTCCATCGCCTTTTACCAGCAAGGTGCCTCAACTAATGTCACTGTAGAGCCCCGGACCGGGAGGTCCCAGGTTTCCACTTCCAACAATGGCAGGGGTTTCGACACTAGCTAGACATCTAGGTCGATATCAGCTGCTGTCTGGAGGAAACTTTCAGCTGTCGGCTGCTCTGATCGTTAGTTTTCCGTCGTTTCTCTGATAAACACCGGGCGAATGCCGGAACAGTACCTTAAGAAAAAGGCTGCGGACCCCGCACGATCTTTCCTTTCACTTCCATGTCCTGTCCTGTCCTCACCCCCTTACATTTACGCACACACATTCATATGCACTACACTACCACCCTTACCGGGAGACCAGTCGGGAGTGATGAGCTTGTCCCGGCTGGGGCGGTGCTCCCGTGGTGGGAAAATGGGATACCCCGTGGAAGTGGAAAATCCCCGCAAGCCGTCGGAGGCCGGTGCGGGATCTCGCCATCTAGCGAGAGAAGATCTCCGACAACGCCCGCGATAAGAAACATGCACTGTACTAACGGGACTAATGACCTTGGACGTTGACGCGCCCAGAATCACTAGTAAATCTCTCTCTCCTCTTTCTCTCTCTCTCTCTTTCTCTCTCTCTCTCTTTCTTTTTTCTTTCTCTCTTTCTTTTTTCTTTCTCTCTCTCTTTTTCTCTCTCTCTTTCTCTCTCTTTCTTTTTTCTTTCTCTCTCTTTCACTCTCTCTTTCTTTCTCTTTCACTCTCTTTCTCTCTCTCTTTCTCTCTTTCTCTTTCTCTCTCTTTCTCTCTTTCTCTCTCTTTCTCTCTCTCTTTCTCTCTCTCTTTCTCTTTCTCTCTCTTTCTCTTTCTCTCTCTCTTTCTCTCTCTCTCTTTCTCTCTCTTTCTCTCCCTCTCTCTCTCTTTCTCTCTCTTCTTCTCTCTTTAATTCTTTCTCCTCTCTTCTCTCTTCTTCTCTATCCTCTCTTCTACTCTTTTCTCTCTTCTTCTCTCTCCCTTCTTTCCCCTCTCTTCTTCTCTCTCCCTTCTCTCCCCTCTCTTCTTTCTCTCTCTCTTTCTCTCTCTCTTTCTCTCTCTTTCCCTCTCTTTCCCTCTCTTTCCCTCTCCTTTCTCTCTCTTCTTTCTCTCTCTTCTTTCTCTCCTTTCTCTCTCACACTCCTTCTCCTGTGCCACATAATGATGGTCTTCATCTCTACTACACACTGCGTTCCATTGTCACCTCCTCCAATACATGCCGATCATCTAAACTTATCCTGCCATCTTAGAACAGATCGTGTGAGAGACCAGAAGGAAGGATGCATATCTAAACGCACTGCATTTAAAATTGCAAGCCGAATGTCTTCGCGTGGGGATATATACCGGTGGTAGTGGCCTACTTCGCCGCGCCGTCGGGTTGTCGTCACGCGACTGCCGAGTTAACGACAACTGCGTTGCCCTTAAACCCCTATCAGCCCGAAGAGATGCTAATTTTATGACGAAAATATGCGGTCGTCTTCAGGAGCTTGTGACGCAGTAAACGCGAGTCTTTGCTCGCAGCCTGCTTCGTGACTCCGACTATTACGTCGGTTATCTCTTTGGCGACCGACGAAACATTCGTGAAAGTGCCGTATTTTTACGCGAGAAAACGAAAGAATAGACGGAGACGGTGCTTCTGTCGTTAATGGAAGACGCGCTTTATGATGTAGTGTTTCGTGTGCTTGGCGATATTTGGTTCAGAAACTGTATCTCCAGGGTGCACGTTCGTTTCGTGAAATTTATAAAGACTTTTTTTTCCCCTTCCGGGTTTATGTGCAGGAGTGCTTTATGGTCGCTATAAAAAGAGAAGGGGGGTCAATAAATTTCCGTAAAGAATGGCTTTGTCGGAGGCAATCGGATTCTACGAAGATTTGTTTCTATATTAAGCTCTGGAACTGCACCGTCACCGTTTATGCAGTTCGTTCCCGACGTTTTTGTCACTGGGAGGAGACCGCTAAATCAGAGATCTTCTTAGCGGATCATATGAGTTTTGAGAAAGCAATGAAATGCAAATGTGGCTATTGAGAATTGAAAGTGATGGACCCGTGTCGTAGATTTGCAGTATGGAAAAGGTTAGGCGATAGGTGTTAAGGATTTCGACACTAGTTATACAGCTGAGTGGAATTCACCCGCTGTCTGGAGGAGAATTCTAGCTGCCTGATCGACTGTTCTGATTATTTTTTCATTGTTTCGTGAATCAACACCAGGCGAATGCCGGAGGAGGACGGGCCACGGACCGCGCGCGATATTTCCTGCCTATTCCTTGACCTATCCTCACCCTTATGTACACATACACATACACGCTCTGTAATACCTCACATGCCGGGAGATCTGACACGATTAATTAATTAAGACAGACTAAAAGGTGGAAATAAGATCTGTCAGGAGTTTACAGCTTGTCCCGGCGGGGGTTGTGCCCCGCTGGTGAGAGATATCTGGTGGCCGACGGACGGGTAGATCGGGGAAGGATCTCGCCATCCAGCGAGGGATGATTGCCACCTATTCCCGCCATAAAAAGCATGCACTACACTTTCGGGACTAAAGACCGTAGAAGGTGACACCGCCGGAATCACTGATTTGTCACTCAATCAATGGCCTGAATGCCGAAGGGTAAATAGGATGTGGAGGGATGATGTGTTTCGCGGTGGGAGAGGTAGCTTGGTCCGGTAGTAGAGGGCGTGACGTCAGGGATGAATTCAGAAACGAATTTTGAGAGGTCAAAATTAAAAATGTTATGGTCAGATGTATCGTTTTCTAGATTTTGTAAAATATCGCTGGCTACACTGCTATACGGGTTTATTCGTTTTAATGATTATCCAAAATTATTTTGCTTGAAAGTTTCGTGACAAGTTAAAATTAATATCTACTGAAATTTTTTAGGGTGGGGGGATTTTTCTCATTTCCCTCCACGTGCATCTGCGCCTGCGTGAAGTAAATGTGGAAAGGGATTTAAGGGAGTCCTGGCGATAGGGGGAGGATTTTAGTTCTTGAGCGCAGCAGGCAGAGTTCAGTCGTGGATGAGTGTGAAGTATGGACTTCTGAACGGAGAGGCACAGCACAATAGTGCTAAATGCAGAATTGGAAATACAAAATTATTACTAGACGTGGCAGTGGAGTTCATCGTAGAAGGTTCTGATGAGGAGACTTGATGGACTTTGGAATTTGGGTAATATTAAAGAATACATTATCAAAACATACTCTTTCTATTATGCAAGCACTACGGTCTCCTAAGCAGCAGGGGAGAATCCCTATAACCGACCATCCGTGATTTGGTATTTGTGTTTGCTTGTTTGTGTGTGCGAGCGCGTATGCGTGCGTGTGTGTATTCTGGGGAGTGCCGACCTTCCTTTAGAGCTGTATTCGGGTACGTTGTGACCAATCATAATACTAGGGAGAGAGCGTCAAAAGAAGATCTGTACAGAAATAGTGCACGAGAGCCACATTCGTCCACATTAACAAGAAAAAAAGGGATTTGACGTATCTCTAGGCGCGTGGACTTCGTGCTTACTTTTGGTATTTTTATAATACATTGCTAAAATCAGTAGCTGGAGTTTTTGGAACCTATAAACCTGAAGGCAGCTCTTATGTAAGCAACTTATCATTTTTCTGAGAAATCGTTTTCCTCACTCACTGACGCACCACCCTCAATAACATAAGCTTGTCCAATCTGGTGCAATGCAGCCAAAAATACAAATAATTGAAAATGATTTCGTACGAAGAGTTGTTCTAAAAGTTTCCTGGTTCATTTCAAATAACCCTAAAGCTGACTAATTAACTGTGGTTCCATTGACGGGTCGTATCATGCATGCTCTTGCAACGATTCTTCTCGCCATTATTATTTCTGTCGATCTCTTGCAAAATTCAACCTTTGGCATTTCATTAAGTACTCCCTGCCCAATCCTTTTCTGCTTTCCCAAGCATTAATTGAAAAGTTTCCTTGTCGCCCTCAAATTTAAATATAACTGTAATAAGTACAGTCTGGAAAATATATAGTATCAAACGCCAAAATATGTACATAAAGATGTAAAGAAAATGATACGAATATCTAAAAAGGGGGAGGGGAAGTGATATGATGTATAATATAAAATACACACCTATTTTTATATTATACATTTACATTTACAAATAATACATTAATTTATACCTTTTGATGTAACAATAATAAACTACTTATTAAAATAATTTAAAAATAAATATTACTTGACTTATTGAAATATTTAAGAGTACCTTTCTATGTTCGAGTGCAATGATAGCCCTCGTACAAACGTCGTAACTCAATGAACGAGTAACAAATGCTGTAGCATTATCATCGTGGTCTTTCACGTTTCGACAACCAATATTTCTCCTAAATTGCTTTGAATCAAGAAACGTGTCGTCACTGATGCTTTACGCACCTAAAGATTATATTCACAGCATTCTTGTCGCAACATACATACGTACATACGTACGTACGTACAAGTACGTACTTGTACGTTCGTACGTACATACGTACGTACATACGTACGTACATACAAGTACGTACTTGTACGTTCGTACGTACATACGTACGTACATATATACATACATATATACATACATACGTACGTACATACGTAAGTACATACATACGTACGTACGTACATACGTACATACATACGTAAGTACATACATACGTACGTACGTACATACATACATAAAGTGCAGAGGGATGTTGGCCCAGACCGAACGCGCATCTGACCGCTTGTTAATATGGGATATCTCGCATCGTCAGCACGCAACTCTGAATACGTGTAAAAAAAAGTCGATTTGAGAAATTAAAGCTATTTTTGAAAATATATTTTATGTTTTGCTAATAAATTTTAAGAAAATTGGTAGACTGATAGAAAATTGTAAAATATGTAATATAGTACAAATGTATGTAAAAGTGTGTAACGAAGCATTGCGAATCGTGATAGGATTGGCCTGATTCACCTATTTGGAGAATTGAACATAGAAAGATCAAAAATATGCTATTACATAACAATCCCATCTGTAATAATAGGTCTCATCACATCAAAATATACATTGCAAATCAATAAGATGAGCGTTCTTACGACAAAACCTTTTATGTTTTAAAACTATAATATACAGTAGCGACCTACGGAAGCTTAGCATTGAAATGTTTATGAAAACGTTACCGTTTGTAATCATCTCTGGAAGACAATGTATAAGTACGTCGAAAAGAAACAGGGAAATCAAGAAAGTGACTGACACATCGAGAGAAGAAAACAGCTCACCTTTCATTTTTCATCAAATAATGAATAAATCCACATATTTCGTAAATTTACTGTGAAAAGCCATCTAAACATTGAAAAAAGAAAAAACCTTATTGCCAGGCGGAAAATATCGAAATGAACATCCGAAAAGGTACCCCTTGAGTTGCTGTGATAAATGTGGCAAAAATAAACAAGAATGATCGCCTAAATATTACGTAACCAATGCCTGAAATGCTAAATTCAGCATAAAAAAGATGTAATGTTCGCACACAGAGTTTTCGAATAGAACGTAATTTGAATACCGAATACATACACCACCTTTCACATTTAACCAATGAATCACTTGTAATATGGATTTACTGTATTATTTAATATTAATATTCACAATGTAATGATGGGTAATTTAAAAGTAGAGTAATAACGTTTTATATTTTGAATCACTCATCCTCAAATCTGGGTGAGTATTCTAATATTTTCTTTCTAATGTTAAACTGGGATGAAAGTGTCGAATAGTTTTCATTTCAAAAATTATTGCCAAATGCATGTTGGTGGACGAATTCTTCCTTGCCCTTTTTCCTCGTACATTTATCAGCAACCGGAAGGGCCATGCTACACTATACGCTTGATTGAGGAAGGAGACTTCCGGTGAATTTGCTACCACAGCTAACTATTGCGTTTGTTCTAACCGCGTAAAAGCCAAGTTTTGTGGCGATTAGTGTCGATAGTCGTGTCCTTGCATATCCTCATTTTATTAGACTTGTCATTAGGCATTGAGTATATCTTCGATCTATTAATATTATTATTATTATTATTATTATTATTATTATTATTATTATTATTAATCAAAAATCATTATCAAAATTACTATTTTTACTATTGAAAGTATCATTATTTCATGTACGTTTTTCAACAACTTCTGCTGGGACCAATTCGTTTATGCCTATCAAAGTTATCGCTCGCATAGGGGAGAGAACTTCCAAACTTGGCATCCCGAGTCCGACATTGGGATATTCAGAAATTGATGAAATATTTTGGCACGTTACAGAAAAGGTGTTTTCTAACCTTCGTTCAGAATTCGTTAAGGTAAATTCCTTGAAGGTTTTACACTCTCAGCTGAGAAAGAGAGAAAGGTATTGTGAAAAAAGATGTCGTAGGCTTCTGCGGCCAGAGTCATGATATGGGCTGTCGCAGTACAGCTCTGAAGAGGACCGCGATATGTCGGTCGAAAGGTTGGCACCTCAGCCTTCGACGTGGCGTCACCATAGAGTAGAGATAGTATATCTCTCCTCTATGGGCGTCACCCGGACAGCCTAGAGCCAAGACCGGACAGCCAAGGTATTGTGAGGTCTCTGGCGGTTGTGTGTTGAAGACCGCGGGACTTGGTAGCGACCAATCGACGAAGAGCGCTACGTCACGTGACGTCAGAACGTACGGAAAGAGAGGACGAGCGCCGGCGGAGACGATAAATTATCGCAGCGCGTCAAAACTCGTTCAGTTCTCTTAGCTTTTTTGATTGACATTCGTTAGTCACTCTTTTCCGGTGCTTGTGCGGAACAGAGCAGACAACAGCGCTGTAGAGCGCGAAACAGGAACTACAGTGTTGCGTTCAGGAGTGCGGCCTGCCGGAGGCTGGCGCTAGGCGAGGACGCAACGCCAACCACCACGATCAAAAGGAAGGACAATCGAACGCAGCCGGAAAGGTAACGATTTTTTTAATGCTTCAAGCATATATCACCGTTTTCAATGTTTAGATGGATTTTGACAGTAACTTTACGAAATATGAGGATTTATTCATTTTTTGATGACAAAAGAAAAGGTGTGCTGTTTTCTTCTCTCGATGTGTCAGTCACTTTCTTGATTTCCCTCTTTCTTTTCGACGTACTTATACGTTGTCTTCCAGAGATGATTACAAACGGTAACGTTTTCATAAACATTTCAGGCTAAGCTTCCGTAGGTCGCTAGTGTAGATTATAGTTTTAAAGCATAACTACATACATCATGGTGCAGAGGCACCATAATGTATGTAGCAATGTGAAAGGGGTTGTTTTGAATTTTTTTTTATTTTTTAAGTTATGTAACTTGCAGGAAGCGTATTTTTGGGTTCGTTTTGTCAGTTTTTAACAAATATGAAATTAAATTGTTGTTTTTGAAAACAACTCTCGTATCTACTACTATGGGTGTTTTTTGTCTCAATGCCTATCCTATTTTGTGTGTTCTTTACAGGACACAGTTGAATCAGGACCCAATGAATGCTATCTGAACATGTTGCAACCCTGCGTGACAAGTAGTGACGCCTAACAATGGACTATTCGTCGTGAGGCATTGTTGTGTCAGTGTCTTGTCAAATTCCTCACTCTAAAGTCGTTTTATTTCTACAAGACCGTTATATTGTATTCTATTTTTAGTCAGTTCTGAGATTGTGGGTTATTATTATTGTTATTATTAGTATATTTGCCCAAAACCAGAGGTAAGCTATATTTCACACACCAGCAGTCTTGGTCTCTCGTTTATTTTGTACATGGGTGGAATTTCACAAAACGTTCCCTATCATGTGTATCAACTTCTAGATATATGTGCATGTACGTTCGACCTGTTTTCAATTAACCAAAAATGCTAGACATCTTTCTTATTAAAAAATATTTTTTATTACACGGTATTACATGAAACATGATGATTTCGTAAAAAACACTGTAAGGGAAATCGTATGTAATGTAATGGTGGTACGGTTGACCGCTGAAAACTTTGTCGCAGCGCTCACAGTAGGTGAATCTCGTATCGCTGTGTTCGCAGTGGTCTGTGAATTTCCCAGGTTGTGGTTTACGTGAAGAGTTACTTCGCAAGACGTACAATTTCTTGAGTCTAGTGAAATCTTGTCGCGCAAGTCGGTCATTCAAGGCAGTAATTCGCACGAAGAAAAAGTTGAAAAATACTTCACATGGAGAGGGTCTGGGCCATATTTCAGAAACTCTTATTGCATTTCATTTAAGGCAATCCTGGGAACTCATTTTCTGCGATGTAAATTAAATTTAGTATTTCTTATGAAATTCTATGGTTACTCAATTACGTGTACTATTATTGTCGTTTATTTTATGCACATGAATCGTAGTTGTCAACATTCCTTCTTTCTGTGTTTTAAATATATTTATTTTCCTTTCAAAAGAACACTGCGAGATAATGGCCCATTCCACAATCATCGTAAAGATTCAACAAGCTTATCCTGCGTTAATGGGGGAGGGGGGACTGCGCCCGTAATTACGACGAATTAACTTTAGACGCAATTTTCTGAAGTTGGCTCAGAGTACTTTTTACGAATGTTTTTGAACAATTTCATTGAAGTCCATGAGGCGTAATGTGAGTTTTACTTTATGATCACGATCGATGTGTATCGATAAGTGGACTCGTTAGCCGACACAGTGTTAATGCTGGGTGTATTGCTTGTGACGTAGAGATGACAAAAATTATTTTAAAGTTTTTAACATTCTTTCTTCGGGTACCCTTGTTTCTAAAATCGAAAGGGTAAATTCATTATAAATATTACAAAGAACTTTTTTTATTATGGTCTCAACGAAAATTTATGAACCGTTTCGAACTTGAAATTATTGGTAAAAACAATGATATGTAACCGCAAAGAAGGAAAATTATCTAACTAATAACAAGACAATTCCTTGCAGAATAGTTAAATACTAGGATTTTCTGGGTCGTAACTGTAATAAACAAGTGAAATATTCGTATTAGAACACATCTGCTCATTAATTTGTACTTGTTTTGATTCCGGGAAGAGAAGGAACTCCAACAGAATTCGTCAAAGCATTCGGAAGTTCCCGCCAATTCTATTTTGAACTATTTGACATTAAATAAGTAAATTGCAGGGACCCACTTCGGGGTTATAGTTTATATTTGGCTCACTTTCGTTCTATTATTATTGATTCGTGTACCCTTCAACATTACTGTGATCAAAGTAGATTTGCAATTAATCCACGCAACACATTAGCACGCAGCCAATATGAAAGAGGAAAACGTGAAATCAAGCAAGTCAAAATGTCATTTGTATCTAACCAGATACAACGCATATGATTTCACAATTGTCAAGTTTGAAGCGTTTTAAACAAGTATTTTAACCTAGTTTTAATATGTTTGATTAGTACTTAATGTTTGTGAGAACAAAGTTCGTTTATATGAACCGACTGCATTGCTCAGCAGCAACATAATTAACTTTCCTGCATTGTTGATCAGGGGGACCCTGTATTGGAATCGCGACGGAGGTGCATTGTTGACAGTAGCGGTATAGCTGAGTGGAATCCGATAATTGTTTGAATAATCTAACGGTCCGGTGCTCTGATCAGTAGTTTTCCATAAATTCCATGCGAATGCCGGAGTTGTACATGGACCGCGCGCGATGAACCATAGGCCGCGCGATATATCTTTCCACATGCATCTCCCCTCTTCTCCCTACATCCACACTTGTGCATATGCCCTTCACTACCACGCACGTTGGAAGGCCAGTCGGACGCATGAGCGTGTCCTGGGGGTTCCTGGGGCAGGTCCTCATTGCGGGTGGTATATGGGCGAGGGGAAACAAACGCAAGCTAATGTGTAGATCGGCATCAGATCTCTCGGTCTGGGTAGGGAAAAACACCTGCATTTACCCATATACGACATAAAACAAACTTACGGAACTAATTACCATAGTAGTTTACGCACCTGGAAGCAATAAATATTCACTCACTAACTGATGAATAAATTAATATAGGAACTAGTTTAATTGAATTGCTTGAGTCAGTAGCAAAGTAAGTTATACCGGCCACAAGAAGCCTCCGGCTATTCGTAAATGTTCACAACTCAATGTTGGTAGAAGTGTGTTTCATCTTGATACTACTGCTCCAAGGCCTTTATAAATGTGAAGACATACGTTGTCAGAAGAGCAACATTTGCTCTGAAATCAAGGTATTAACATTTACGAATAGCAAGAGTGAACTGTGGTTGGTGTGGCTAATCTTGTTCTTGCACCAGGTCCTTCCAGCCTAGTTCAAAACCACCGAATATGAAAAAAGTATTGCTTTACCGCAAGACGTTAAAAAAAAAATTTACGTCATAACTGTTAAACATTGTGTGTGACGTGCTGCGGGGAGAAGTGTATCCTTTCCACATTGTCTTATATATCGGATCCCTACCTTAAACGACGTACATGTTGAATTCTGAATAAAGAAAGAAATAAGAATTTTTGGCAAGAATTGTGAACTAAATATTCGCTTAGATGTAATAAAACCTATTTTCAAAGGCAAATCAGTTATAGATTTGGTTTCTTATCCTTGATGTCCTTCGTGAAAGAAAATACTTCTGCCACTACAACAAGGAGAACGATAATTTGAATGACTGTATTTCCCACCGAACTCTAGAAGGCGTGCACATATTATGAAGTTACATTGTTAATAACGTTTTACACATGAATTTGCCATTCCGCTTAATTAGCTCGATGTCGTTGCAAAGCCTGCGAGTATCAGGGCCGGCGTCTCCATTCCGGGGTCGTGCGGTGTCGTTGGCGCAGATTGCATCGCGCCCCTCTGGAGCAGTTATTCGGTCGCCGCGCTGGACGGATTTAGCGATTCATGAGGGCGGACCAGGGCGGGGCTGTCGCGCCAGCCATTATGGACCCCCCCCCCCCATTCCCGTGAAGCTGCCCCGATCGGCTTCTCACCTGCCATCTCGTGGAACTTCGTCGCCATCGCGAGGAATAGGGTGGGGGCCGTGCCTCCCTCCACACCCACTCCGCTTGAAAATGTGCCGTTGAAATAGATATTTTTTTGCACCTAGGGTATTATAAGGGTTGTAATGATCGAGCGGCGACAAAAAGCCCGATGGCTTTTGGTCATAGATCATTGGAACAAGTAAACGTTCGTGGTGTATACATGATTTCTTTTTTACCTGATTTCCATTATTCAGATTGATTTATATATTAATTAACTAGTTGTTATCTTAACTCGGTTTGTCTTTTCATATTTTCCTCCCGTAATTTCCCTTTCACAATTCCCTCCATAAGAGAACATACAGCACCTATCAACTGTTCTCATATTTCTCTCGTAACCACGATTCTCTCAATTGCGGTAAGTTATGCAGTATATGTAGATCTCCGGTTCGAAGGTAAAAACAAACAATAAAGTAAAAAAAAAAACATTTTTTCAAACTACTCTGACCAAGAAAATTGTTCAAGGATATACGCAACATCTCAGGATATAAAAATAAGGCGTGAATTAGCTAAGTGTCAGGCACAGGTCTTTTGTGTGAGCGCCATCGTCCGCCATCGCATGAAACTTACTTGTCGCCAGGAAGGAGTAGGCAGTTCTGTGTTCGCTAGAGAGGGTGGCACCAGTACGTGCCATGCCTCCCTCCACTCCATCCCGATTGCAAATATAACATATGGAAAGGTATTTTTACGAAATATTCAGTTCGTGAGATTTGGCTAGGTATATAAAACAAACAATATTACATGGTTTTGGCGTACACGTACATAACATAACGTACGTACGTAACATTACAAAACATCTGCTCATTACGCTTTTCGGTCAACTACCGGTGGTAGCCTCTGACCAGCGAGAAATAAACGGTTCAAGGGTCCAAAATTAAACAGATTTGTAATTTCTAGTTGTTCATCCTCATAACTGCCTTCCTTAATTTGATGCATGATTTATGAGGACTGCAGTAATAAACCTTGTGATGGATCAGGTTGTGAGAATAATTTTACATAAATCCTCACTATTCATCCGATCCGTTTATGACATTAGATTGTTATTTTTTAATAACTGCACTGGCTGAGGTGACTCAGGGCATCAACTAATGTCACTGCAGCAACTAATGCCTCTGACTGGGATGTCCTAGGGTTTGAATACCGCCTGTGGCAGCATTTTCGACATCAGATAGATAGCTAGGTCGAATTCAGTCGCTGTCTAGTGGAAAATTCTTGCGACCGGCTGCTCTAATGAGAAGTTTTCCGTAGTTTCTCCGATCAACACTAGGCGAATGCCCGAGCAGTACCCTGACAAACGGGCTTCAGACTGTGCGTGATCACTCCTTCCTCTTCCTTCTCCTATCCTCGCCGCTTACAAACACACTACTCTTCCACATACGTCGGGAGATCAGGAACTTACAGCTTGTCAGGGCGTGGGATGTCTCGGTGATGAGAGATACCTGGATGTGTAAAAACCCGCGGAAGCCGATGTAAAGTTTGACGCCGAATCTCACCATCCACCGGGGGAAGAACACCGCCCCCTCCCGTGACAAAAACATGAACTACATATGATATGTGTTGACGCGGCTGGAAGCAATAAATAATCAATAATCGAACATCTACCCATCTCCTCCGTTGCTTGGCGTCGTGTCTCAAGTAAGACAAATAAATGAAATAAGTTGTAGTGTTTTTGCACGAGTCCTGTTTGGAATCCTCCCCAGAGGTGGATTTACGCATAGGCACAGTAGGCACGTGCCTATGGCGGCAAATTTTCAAGGGCAGCAAATTTTCAAAGGCGCAAACTTTTCTTTATATCTTCTAAAACAAATTTAGGTTCTCTAAAAACTATCACAGCTTAAATCATATTTTTATTTTAAAAATATCATATTAATATTTAATACAAGCTATTTATTTGTCTACTTCATTAGAGTATACCTTATGATTTCAGAAGTATATGAATCTGAAACTAAGGCCCGTTGACGAAAGAAAACATGTTGCAATTCTAATTGTCATGTTTTAGTTTCCTTTTAATGTTAACGTTTCAGTGTTGAAACGTTAATAATGTTGAACGTTACTTGCTATGAAGATACAGTTTATATCCAAAGTTAGCTAATCCAAAAAAAATATTTAATTTAAGAAAACAATGTGCAAAATATAATGTTACTTTTAAAGTTAAAACGTTTAAATTAATGAGGAATTGTTACTGAAACGTTACAATTTGAAATGTAACATTAATGTTAAACAGGGGGCGGCAAATTTGATGTGCCTACAGGCGGCAAAAATATTAATCCGCCCCTGATCCTCCCCCTACGTCGCTATTGCATCGACCGAGCGCTGCCCCCTACGCGGGTATGGCACACGGGAGCAAGGCTGTTTCGTACGTCACTGCACGCGACCATCTCCGGACGAGACCCAGGCCGCTCGTTACCCAACTCTCCCCCTCCCTTACCCCCACCCCCACTCCTCCACTCCTCCCTTCCCCTTCCCGCTCGACCGTCTCGCACCCCCTCATGTGCTGCAACTGCCTGATCAACTTGCGAAGTTGGTTCCCGCTGCGAGTGCGACAACGTGGTTCCGTTGGGCTGTTCTGTTCTACGCTGGGAATCACAACAAAACAAGAAAGTCCTTCAATGAAAAAAACAAACAAACGAAAACGCAATAAAATGACTGCTGGAAAAGATGGTAGTTTGCGATGACGGACGTGTGTTCGATTACAGCAAAGTTGCAGAGTTTGTGATGCAGGAGCTTTTGCTTTCGTGTGTTATGTAGACCATACATTTTCTTAAGATGACACAAAATTCTAAGAGTCACTGATTATCAAGTTTCTTATATAGGTTCCATAAATATGTTTCAGTTCATAATTTTGTGAAATCCATTTATCACATACTAAAACATATGACTAATTCAATGTTTTGGAATTTTCAGTAAACGTGTGATATGCAATTATTTCGTGTTTCCAAGTGTAACAACTGACATGGTCAGTAGTCTCGTAAGTGTAGTGCATGTTTTTATCACGAGAGGTGACGGTGTCCCCTCCCCCTCCCACTGGATAGCGAGGTCATGTGACCTTAATATTTGAAACGTCCCTACACCTCAATAAAGAAATTATATAAATAAGTTTTGACAACTAGTAAACGTGGAATAGCAAATTTGCGGCACGCCATCCTTCCTTTTGGCAATGGTTTTCCTTGGAACGTGAGACTTCACTGAAAATGTGGGCAACCATTTCTTTTAAATAAAAAAAATGGAGTAAACTACTAGTTCGTGTGTGATACGGGTGTCAAGCGCTTCTGAGGTTTAATATAAACTTCTATTAAAGGCTTACTATTTTTGCTTTGTTATAATAAACATTGTTTGAGCTCTACAGGTGTCATCATTTGATAACTCCTCCCCATGTTTTTGTGTGAAAAAAATACTTTTACCGAATATTATATGTAAACAGTAGGTTAGGGCTGAAAATAATACCGAGTAGAAACTTTAGGGAGTTTGTGCTCGATGTAGCGGCAGCACTGTAGATCTTCTTCGTATACGCAGATGCACTAAAGCAGGCACGAATCCACGGCAAAGAAATAAGGGAAATTCTTCCCCCTCTTAAAATGTGTCAGTAACTTAAAATTTTAACTTGTCACGAAGCTTTCAAGAAAAAAATATCTTCGGGTAATCATTAAAACGAATAAAATCGTACCGCAGCTTGAACTGCGTGTAGCCTGTTACATTTTACAAAATCTGTGATATGACACATTCGAATAGAGCATTTTGAATTTCTCCTCCCAAAATTAGTCTCCGTATCCGCCCCTGACTAAAGTGATGCGGAACTTGAACTGCGCATGCGCAGTAGATCGATAGCGGTTTAACGTTCGAGGGTGCACTAACTACCTTTTGTGTCGTTGCGCGTATCGATAGGGAATGCTGTTATCGATTTAAGCTTCGCAACATCCGCCTCCGAGAGCAGGATGTGGGAGATGCGGTCGGTCAGGCCACTCCGGAGACGGCGGTCTAGTACATAGTACGTCCGAGCGCCGGCGGCGGCGGCGGAGGCGGAAAGAGAGTTATGGCTTTTAATTTTCGCCCCGCCACCTCACGCCACGCCACGCCACGCCCTCTTCCCGCGCCTGCTCGCCCGCAGCCTCGCCCATAAATCCGCCCCGGCCACGCGAAGCCAGCTCCCCCCCCCCCCCTCGGCATGCACCACCCCTCGCCGCTGGACATCTCCGCCCTTCACCACCTACCCCCCACTCCACTCTACTCATCCCACTATCCATTCCACTCCATTCCATACTACCCCACCCTACTCCATTCTATCCTACTCCTCTCTGTACCACTCCACTACACTCTATTCCACTCCACTACGCTCTATTCCACTACACTTCATTCTATTCTTTTTCACTTCACTCTATTCCTCTTCACTTCACTCTATTCCACTCCACTTCACTCTATTCCACTCCATTTCACTCTATTCCACTACTCTTCGCTCTCTTCGTTCACTCTCCACTCCATTCCAATCGCCTTACCCCACCGGTCTCGTTCTACCCGACCTCCACTTCGCCGTTCTGAGTCTTTTAAAAACATTTCGAATTTGGTTTCGTGTACCCGTTTTGGGTTCTTTTTTAATATTCGTCTTGTTGCTTGACTCATTTTGTTCCGTTTCATTTCCCTGCCGCTCTGCCTTGTAGACCTCCTCTTTAAGCTCTCTTCCAGTGCTTTATTCCTGCCCACCGCACCCATCTCGCGCTCCTACGCCGTCCTTCGTCATCCTGACGCATCCCGCGCCCACGGCTCTCCGCTGCGCCGCAGATTGCGCCTACGGGCCGAACGTGCTCCCGAGCAGAAACGACGCGGGCGGACGCGGGCAGTTCGTGCACGAAAAGGTTCCCCTCGCCCGCCCCTGCCACCGATACCCCCGCCCCCACTGCCGGCCCAGGGTCTGTCGTCCCCGTTGCCGGGATACCGATGCATCTCTGCCTCTTCCCCAGCCGCCTTCGCCGCCACCTTCTTCACCACCGCCTCCACCATCTCCGTCTCCTCTCCCACGTCCTCCGCCACCTTCTCCATCACCCTTTCCGCCGCGCCATCCGAATACACCTCTACCACCACACTTTTCCCCACTTCCTGCGATACCATCTCCACCGTCTACTCTTTCCCTCGCTTCCTGCGACACGCTCCGGCATCTTCGCCGTCACTTGCTTCGACATCTCCTCCGCCACCCTTTTTGTCACCTTCCCACCGCCTTTCTTGCCATCTCTTGTGTTGCCTTCCGCTCCACCGTCCTCATCTGCACCACTTTCACCACACCGGAAGAGGTGGCTTAGGGCATCAACTGTTGTCACTACAGTTCCTCTGACAGGGTGGTCTAGGGTTCGAAATCCGACGGTGGCACTGTTTTCATCAGCTACGTAACGAAATCAGTGGCTGTCAGGAGAATAATTCTAGTGGCCGGCTGCTAGTTTTCCGTCGTTATTCCAATCAGCACCAGGCAACTGCCCGAGCTTTACCCAAACAACCGGGCCATGAACCGCACGCGATCTGTCCTTCCTCTTCCTTGTCCTATCCTCGCTCCGCACACATGCTTACACAACCAGGATCATGTCCCGGCTGGGGCGATGCTCCGATGGTGGGCGATACCTCCTTGGGGAAAACCCGCTAGCCGACGAGCAGGTCGGTGCCAGATGTCACGATCGAACGGAGGAAGATCTCTGCCACCTCGAGAAATAAAATGTACTCTACACTTGAAGACCAAATGACCGTGGCAGTTGACGCGCCCGGAATCAACAAACAATCCACCGTCTCCTCCTACGCCACCTTCACCACCGCCGCCCTCTCCACTCACCACCACCTCCACCTCACCGTCACTTCCACCTCACCTCCACCGTCACCTCCACCGTCACCTCCACCGTCACCGTCACCTCCACCGTCACCGACACCTCCACCGTCACCGACACCTCCACCGTCACCGACACCTCCACCGTCACCGACACCTCCACCGTCACCGACACCTCCACCGTCACCGACACCTCCACCGTCACCGACACCTCCACCGTCACCGACACCTCCACCGTCACCGACACCTCCACCGTCACCGACACCTCCACCGTCACCGACACCTCCACCGTCACCGACACCTCCACCGTCACCGACACCTCCACCGTCACCGACACCTCCACCGTCACCGACACCGTCACCGACACCTCCGCCGTCACCGACACCTCCACCGACACCTCCACCGTCACCGACACCTCCACCGTCACCGACACCTCCACCGTCACCGACACCTCCACCGTCACCGTCACTTCCACCTCACCTCCACCGTCACCGTCACTTCCACCGTCACCTCCACCGTCACCTCCGCCGTCACCTTCGCCGTCACCTCCGCCGTCACCTCCGCCGTCACCTCCGCCGTCGCCTCCGCCGTCACCCCCACCGTCACCCCCACCGTCACCCCCACCGTCACCCCCACCGTCACCCCCACCGTCACCCCCACCGTCACCCCCACCGTCACCTCCACCGTTACCTCCACCGTCACCTCCACCGTCACCTCCACCATCACCGTCACTTCCACCGTTACCTCCACCGTCACCTCTCCCGCCCATTCTACGCAAGCTTTGCTGTCGCTGTGCGAGGCGACTCGCGATGTTTTAGTGATCAGCGGCCTGGCTCCCTCGCCCCGCCCCTCCCCGCCCCACCCCTCCCCGCCCCGCCCCGCTCCGCGCCACCGTCTTGCCCTCCCGGGGCGGACGCTGTTATCTGCGGTGAGTCTCCTCCCCCTTGCGATTCACCAGAAGCAGCCCCGAGCTAGGAGATAGAATCCTCCTCCCGTTGAAATTCTCACGCAAAGCGCTTATTCAACGTGATGATGATCAACTGCTAAAATGCTTCTGCGCGCCTTATGAACGCCGCTTGCAAACTTGCTCATTTCAATTTTGTTAAAAAATATCGCCGATTTTCTGAAATGCTTAATGATGCCGATCATCTAAAGGATTTATTGCAGTTACCGTATGTTCTATACTAAATCTTGCATGGTACATATAATTTATGGTTATTGGTATCGTGGTTAGTAGTGTGTCTCCTTCCTTTTTCTTAATTTCTAACGTGACATTTACTGTTTCTGCGTTTGATTGATTGTTACATCAAGGTCGTATGTAGGTGACCATTTAGCACGGAAATGGTTAATATAAGCTGAGACAAATCTACGTATATGGCATTCATGGTACTACAATATTCGTCCGTGCCATATAAATGCGAGTGCTGCCATTAAATTTAATTCTTATGAGTGCTTACTCTTTGCCTTTAAGCTTAGTTCCCCGAAACGGATTTACTCATTTGTCTGCGCAATATCTGATGGATAACTCAGATGATTGATCTCATTGCCCAATTGCTGTTGTATGTTTTACTAGCCTCTTCACGATTACCTACATTGAAGGTACCAATGTTGCCAAATAGCTTTGCAGTTTAACCTTGTTGAAGGCTGAGTTCGAAACGTACTGTACGTTACGTTGCTGTCAGAGTTGCGAATTATTTGTGATAGAAATCACTCTAGCCTCATCGTTTTGAAACTCGTCATGAATGAATTGTGTTTATCGTAACTTCTAATCATCCAGGTCCAATCCACTTTCGTTACCCACATGTGGCAAACCCAAAAAAAGGAACATAAACGTCACAATTACATAAACGGTAGAACGCATCATGTAAGACCTCAGAATTTCCGATGCCCTTTCCCCTCCCTCCCTTTTCCCGTTATCATTTCCCATTCGATGTAAATCTTCGCACATGGTAATTTTTAATTTATTACCGTGTAGTTTATACATTGCGTTTTAGCGTAATTTATTGTGTGATCAGATGTCTAAGAACAAATGTTACAAACTCCTGGGGCAGAGGTCAGAGATTACGTTTTGCCAATGAACTTGTAGTGCGAAATTTGATAACGGAGTTAAACACGGCAGGTCACTGATAATCAGGGTCAAATATCATATGAGGGACTCGGGTATTTAGAATTTCCCACTGCATGATCATTGGCAAAAAACCGATCATGTCGGACTTGCATTTTCCCCAGAAATCAGTAACTTTTATTCTGTGACATCTGCACATATAAAACTTAATAACCCGTGGCACGTTTGTGAGATTACTGCTCCGTCATATCCGAAGTATTGGAAGAAGAAACAATGTGAAACTAGCAATCAAAACAGGCCACTAGAATTCTCCTTGAGACTGTGGTTGAATTATGTAGCTAGTGTAAAATCCACTTGGGACGGGTATCGAATCCTAGGCCTGACAGTCAGCGTTCTGCAGCTCTCGCAGACGGTCCAATTTGCTTCGCGTCAAGTGGCAAAATTATAGACCACATGGCTAGAGGGACGTGTATGGGCGACTTATTTCCGGTGGCCTGTGACGTCTCCACTCGGGGGCGCCGCGTTATGTAGCTAGTTTAATATCACGCTACTGCAGAGTAACGAATTCTTGCCCTCCCAATCAGCGTAGCAGCAACTATCGCAGTAGGTTCATTTTAGTTCTGCACTCCCGAGTTTGAAAATAATACAGATACAGAAAGGCGCACCGGAAAAACCTAGATAGAATACAGAGAAAAGCGAATAAGTTTACCTATAGAATTCACGATTCATGCATGGAAACTTGTACTCACCTTCACTGTTTATTGATTGGAAAGTGTTGCTATGCGGTGTGCGTAAAGGAAAGAAGACATTGCCCCACGCGTACCGTAAAGAAGACATAGTCACATAAAACAACTAGGAACTGCAAAGTACACAAAACACTGGGGGCGACGTGAATCAATTAGGTTGCCGCCTCGCTCACTGAGAATGATCCCACGACTTTCATGCATTAGTGCTAATAACAATGTACGCAATACGTACGCAAGTATAAAACGCAAAACGTACGCAAAACGAGAAGAACAAAGGCGAGGCTTTGCGCTCTTTATAAATCGTACGTAGGTCAACCAGCTTGGAAGGAAATTCAGATTAGACTAGAAAAACCAAATTATTTCGGCCGAAGCGATCACACCCACAAAATTCGAGAAAGGAAACAAAATTCAGATCTTGGGAAGTTTTCCTTTTGTAACAGAACAATTAGAGATTGGAACAGATTACCTGCAGCAGTTTTCAAAGCTTTTCCTCTCAGTGTCCGAAGTTTTAGAAACAAATTAGAACAAGATATTAAATGAGTATGTGCTGTGTAGTGCGGTGAAGTGCTGTGAAGTGCTGGTCAGTGTAATTGAAAGCAAAAAAGTGTAGTGAAGTGAAGTGCGGTGAACGCGATCAATGCTCTTTTCAATGCTGCTTTTTGTCTTGTACTGTATTGTACGGTATTATTATTATTATTAGTAGTAGTATTAGTATTAGTATTATTATTATTAATGTAAGTGTTGTAATTTTTGCAATTATTGTCATTAACTGCCACCGGGTTATACCCAATTGTAGTTCTAATAAATGTATGTATGTATGTAAGTCCTGGGCGTAAATACTATAGCAGGACAAGAAGGTACATTTAGGATTTTACTGATTATGTCGAATTATTTATTTATACTCCTCATGGCTAGAGCGACATTTTTGGCCATCCTACTTCCGGTCGCCTGTGACGCCTGGCATAGAAGGCGCCACTTTATGTAGCTTTATATAGTGTAAAATTCACTACGGCAGAGTGTCGAACCCATGGCATCACAGCCAGCGGTGCTGCAACTATCGCAGTCGGTCCAATACAGTTCGACACGTCCGACTGGGAAAATAATAGACCACATGCATGGGCGACCTACTTCCCGTCGCCTGTGACGCCTCGGCTGGGGGGCGCCGCGTTATGTAGCTAGTGTAATATCACACTACTGCAGAGTATCGAATCCTTGGCTTCCCAGAGTGCGTTTCTGACGCAATCTTAGTTGATCCAATTTAGTTCGGTACGCCCTTCTTCTTTGGTCCTATCTTCCATATACGGAAGTTAGGTGACCCATAACGGGTTTTCTTGGGATAAATTATTCAGGGTGGTTTCCCGCTGCCTTCCCTGACATGATGATGATGATGATAGGGGATGAAAGAACGTACACAATACAACCATGCCCGAGGCGGGACTCAAACCCGCGATCTTTCGGTACGAGATCGCTACGGCACTACTGCCTTAGCGATCTCGGCCACCGGATCGGCCGGTACGCCCTAGTGGCAAAAACATAGACCACATGAATAGAGCGACGTGTATGGGCGACCTACTTCCGGTCGCCTGTGACGTCTCGACTCGGGGGCGCAGTGCGTGCTATGCAGCGAAGCCACGTAATCGCCACCGCCGCCGCCCGCCGCCGCCGCCGGGTCGCCAGGCGTCCGTTGCGTAACGTGGCGACCTATGCTCTTCAGCGCACGCGACGGAGGTTTTGGCGGCGAGAATCGCGTTTTCCCCGGTTACTCTTCGCTCAAGGTTTCTTCACAGCTGAGCTCTCTCTACTCCTCCACCAGCACGACACAGTAATGTCTTTCCTTTCTTTTTTTGTCCTTTTCTTACCCCTTACTTACACTTACATTCACCGTACTTACACATACACTACCACACATGTCTGGAGGCCGGTCGGGAGCGTAGAGCTTGTCCCAGCTTGGAGCAGTGCCACGCTGGTGGGAGACACCTGGTTGAGGAAAACCTCGCCAGCCGATGTGTAGGTAGGCGCTGGATCTCACCAACCAGCGGGAAAAGAATGCCGTTTCCTCCCACGATAAATCATGACTAAACTTAATGGGACTGATGATCTTAGCAGTTGACGCGTCCTGAAAGACGAACTATTATATCAATTAGATATCTTATTTTGGTTTCTATTTCTCTGCTATACTACTTGAAAGTTTAGAGAAAGTATTGTAATTCTGCAGCGAGAAGTGCCGATTTTTCAATAAAACTCTCCGTGTTGCATCAGTCAACTCAGAGTTGCAATCCGCTTCCAAAGGAGCTGATGTAAGGACTGTCGGTGCAACTACAATACTTTGCGCAAATGTCAGCTGTTCCCATTAGAGCAATGTCTTGCACTTCCCAGTGTTTTGAATGACGTGATAGTTTAGCCAAGTTCTTACGCAAATTTCGCGGAACAAATCTCAAAGCTGTGATTCAGGGTGTTTTTTCGCTTTTACGGTCCCATATTCTGCTGATTTCGATTTCCAAACTCTTGTATTTGCGACGTTTTTCAGCCTCCTCGGTTAGGTTTGATCACATGGCAAAGCAATATCTAAAAGAAGACTCGTTTTTCTCCAAATCTCGGAAAACAAGTTCCGGTTTGTTTGCCGCTATAGCGCGATCAGTTTGATTTGTTGGTCGTACAACATACATTGTACACAGTCCAAGAGATGTCACCGGTTTTGGTGAGTGTTCGTACCATTTGAAGCATGTGTTTGGAACATCGATGCGGTACAGATCGGCCACTGGAGGTACCTAAACACCCTGTCGTGTGTTTTCGTGTATACTGTCTTTGCTAGAATTAGGCAGGCTGAGACAACATGAGTAATGGTTTCTATTTGTTCCTGGCAGATGTAATATTTTATTTGGGGAAATTTTGATAACCACTTTATCATAAGGTCGTGTTCTCAACGATTGATCTTGAGCAGCTATTTCAACTGCTTCCGATTCTGGCTTCATTCTTCCCCTTTTAAGCCACATAAATGATTGGTCTTTATTGACCAGGCCATTCTTTTTAGATACTTGTCCATGGAGTGGTTTGTCTCTCCACGATTTCTTTAACAGTTTTTGTGTCTCACATTTCATATTTAGTAGCATCAAACGTTCAGTGTCTGTGTTATTCTGTGTGTATTGCATATTTTTCCTTCCAATACTTCTTGCTAACATTGCCTCTGTTTCCCATTCTTAGGTGAGATTTCATGACCTGCCTCATTAGTGGATCATCTTGATGACTGACTTCGTACTTTCCCATCCCGACTATTGCATTGTGCCAGGAAGCTTCAAATTGTCTGACGCACCTTAATCCTTCCTTACGTGACACATTTAACATGTAACTTCCTTACACACACTATGTACATCAGCTCAAGGGTGGGCGATATCATGCATTGTTAGCATTTTTCTTATTTTTTCGTACCACGATTCGAAATTCTTGCTCAGTCCAGTCCACGACACTGTACTCTACTACAGGCACAGCCAAACTACGAATTGCAGATATTTTATTCCTGGAGTTCCGGGCGGACTGCAGGACGAGTCTCACTCATCTGTAATACTTCCTACGAATTATCTCTTTCATTGCGTCGTTCGAGATGGTCTCACATTCTTCAATTCTCAGATATTTGTAAGTTTTAGCTGGCTCCAGATCTTGAGTCACAGTGTGTATATAAATTTCAGTGCTCTTTGAGTTACTTTGCTTCTCTTCTTCGTCTTCTTTTTCTTCTTTTTCTTCTTCTTCTTATTTTAAACAAACACTATTAATATAAGCGAATATAGCGTTAAAAGTTGCGTGGGTAGTCACTACGTGAAAGTCCGAAGTCAGAGCGTGAAAGTCCGAAGTCTAGCGATCACCGCACTTCGATTAAAAGGCGCGATACCCGAGCGCAATTCCGTGGCGGGGAGGCCGGGAGTAGGGGGCAGAGGGAGGTGCTCCGCTGGGGACAGCGCGCGAAGGTCGTCTCGGCATCGAACCCGCGCCCCTCGCTGCCTCCGGGCGCTCCGTGCTCCGCAGAGGCGTCGATAGAGACGGCGGCGGGGGTGGGGGCGGAGGCGGCGGCGGCGGTGTCGCCTCCGCAGAGCCTCCGGCGACGGCTCTGCCAGCACGCGCGCGGCCTCTGCCGGGAGACGGAGAGAGAAAGATTGTGAAATCCATTTATAGTGAAAACCTGCTGATACCGCCTCCTCGATTAAGGGGTCACCTCCTTAACGGCCAATTTATTTCTTTTTTTTTTTCTTTCTTCTTTTTTATGGTCACCACTTTAACGACTTTTTTTCTTTTTCGTGGACACCTCTTTAACAGCCAATTTATTATTTTGTGTTCTTTTACGTAGTCATCTCTTTAGCAGCCAATTTTTTTTTCGTAGTCACCTCTACAGTGGATTTTTGAAAATATTTTTCGTGGTCCCCTCTTTAACGTCCAAAATATTTATTTATTTATTTACTTATTTATTTACTTATTTATTTATTTATTTATTTATTCCTATTCACCTCTTTAACGGCCTTTTTTTTCGTTTTCGTGTAACACATTGATTTTGGCTGTGGCCCCGGCAGCTTTTCTGCCCGGGAGGTCCCAAGGTTTGTGTCTCGTACCTCGCTAGTCCGAACACTGACTCTGTCTGGAGGAGAATTCTAGGGACCGTTAGTATTCCGTCTTTTTTCGATCGATTCTTGGTGAATGCCTAAACAAAAAAACGACTATATAAATAAAATATTTAATTCAATTAATTTAATAAAAGCAGGCCATGGAACACGTGAAACATCGTTGCACTTTTAACCATATTTTGGGTATTGTGTGCTTGCTTCCGATGGATCAATCAAAATAACTTTTGTAAAAGCTTTAAAACTTACACTTTTTAATGAGACAAGGTTGAAAAAATTCCTATAAGATACTTTTTTCCGTTAAAGGAGGTTGAAATAAACCTATTTTACATTGTTAGTATCCCACGTAATGATTTTAAGAACCTTTTGTATCTCTAGCATGTTGAAACTAGTTTGGTTCTTCAATCATCGTACTATTTAAATGGTTCACTTGGTGTAAGGATGGAAACAAACGAAGTTCACGGAAGAAAACTTACTTTTTTGCGTTTAGTTGGGTAAAAATACTGTTAATGTGAGCGAACTGTCCTGTATTCACCCTTTTGGCAGCTGTACCTGCCTACTCTCCAAAACGTCCTTATTCGTGAATAACAGTGTCGGTAGCCGCGTCAGGAAAGCTGCAGTATAAATTTGATAAGCGCTTTTGAGTACACTAAAGAGAAATGGAGATGTAATTACATTTTTAGTTAGAATTATGATGCTATATATGTTTGGTAAAATTTGTAATCATGGTAGCATAACTCGTCCTCAGTGCGAAAATGTTTAGATAAGAGTAATAGTACAGGATAAAAATTATGGGTGCCATATCCATCCATTATAAAGAGCTCTTACATCATGCAACGAGCGACATAACTAATAACGTTTACTTTAATACGACTAAGGAAAGTTATTACATTTTCCTTATGAGTAAAATAAGTGCTCAAATTTTTTCTTGCCGTTAATTGCAAACCATATTTTTATTTTGCAGGTGAGTGTCCATGATCTAACCGGCAGACTAAGGAAGGAGTTCCTGTAAATAGGTAAACTTTCAGAGATGCTATCTCCTACGAAAATATCGTTGAAATCAAACTTTATGTTAATAAACAACACGAAATTAAAACAACACAATTTATTTTTTTGTTTTTTATTTCAAAGTTTCCTTTATTATGAGTAATACTCAAATTGGGCTCCACGGCACAGTCCTCGAGAGGACTGTAAAACAATTTTAGGGAGTTCCAAAACAAATTTTGCACGCGCTTTTATGAAATGTTACAGCGATTTTTAAAACACTCTTAACAAAACGAAAGACTGAAGACAGTTGATGCTTTGGCTCTATTACTGTACCGAAGTGAGGGTTGAACTATAAAATGAAACCAACAGGAAATAATTCGATTTTCGGAATTGAGAATTCATCCACTTTTTTCAGGATTTTCACAACATGCCCACAAAAAAGTGTGGACATGAGAGATGGCTTACATATTGAGTTAGTTACTGACCTAAGTAAAACACACCGAGAAAATTGGAAAGATAGTGTCCAGAAAATGCGAGAACTGGGATAAATACAATTCACCCACAATATTTGTTCAATCCAAATGGGAAAAGAAGAAAGTGCGACGTCCCCATAAGAGTGAAAAATATGCAGACTGAACAGGCTGCTCGTACGTAGCATTTTAGGTCACGTCAAGTAATCATTAGTCCCCTGAGTGTTATATCCAAGTTGGTGGCGGAGTTTCTTCACCACGCCAACGTACACGTCGACGTGCGAACTTTCCCATCCGGGTATCTCCTCCAGCGGGCGCCGCGTCAACCGGAACGTGCTGTAATCTCCCATCATGCAGAGTATGTAAATGCGAGACTGTGTGCCCAAGAGAAAAGGGGGTGGGGCAACGATGAGGAAGGAAATATCGCAAAGGGTCCTTGGTTCTTTTGATAAAGTTCTGCCCCAGCCAGCTCACGCCAGGGGCGCTACAGAGGCACGGCAATGCTGCTACTCGGCTATCTCAACAGTCACGGAACAGATAAAGAGGTCTAATCCTTGGTGTCGATGGTGAATGTGAACGTGGGAATCGGACGTCATCTGTTACTACCGTCGCGTCGTTGCCGTGGTCCCGCATGAATTCTTCATCGGCCAGAAACCGCTGGGGAGCTCACCCGGCAAGGCAATGCAGAGCAGAGCAAAGCAGAGCGGGGCAGCGCCAGCCGCAGTCCCAGGTTCGACCCTCCTCAGCGCTCGATACCGCGCCAGCTTTGCCGCGCCTCTCCCGCTCCCCGCTCCCCGCTCCGACGCCGCGCGGATTTCACTGGAGTGGCCGCAGCCCTGCCACAGGGTGTGAATGTACAGGTTGAGATGTTTTACGTGTCTGTGTATATACGATTTGAGTGTGTATGTACGATTTGAGTGTGTATGTACGATTTGTGTGTGTGTATGTACGATTTGTGTATGTATGTACGATTTGTGTATGTATGTACGATTTGTGTGTGTATGTACGATTTGTGTGTGTATGTACGATTTGTGTGTGTGTATGTACGATTTGTGTGTGTGTATGTACGATTTGTGTGTGTGTGTATGTACGATTTGTGTGTGTGTGTGTATGTACGATTTGTGTGTGTGTGTATGTACGATTTGTGTGTGTGTATGTACGATTTGTGTGTGTGTGTATGTACGATTTGTGTGTGTGTGTATGTACGATTTGTGTGTGTGTGTATGTACGATTTGTGTGTGTGTGTATGTACGATTTGTGTGTGTGTATGTACGATTTGTGTGTGTGTATGTACGATTTGTGTGTGTGTGTATGTACGATTTGTGTGTGTGTATGTACGATTTGTGTGTGTGTATGTACGATTTGTGTGTGTGTATGTACGATTTGTGTGTGTGTGTATGTACGATTTGTGTGTGTGTGTGTGTACGATTTGTGTGTGTTCGTACGATTTGTGTGTGTGTGTGTCTGTGTTTCTCTCTCAGTCTTCTTCTTCTTCTTCAGCTTTTCCCTTTTAGTGGTAAGGGGTCGCTGTTCCTTACTCTTCTCCTCCACTCAATCCTGTCCAACACATCTTCCTCGATTAACTCTTTCTCTCGCAGGTCTTCCACGACACAGTCCTTCCACCTTCTCTTTGGTCTCCCTCTCCTTCTTTTCCCCTCCAGTTGCATACTACTCACTTTCCTTCCCACATATTCCTCTTCCCTTCTCATGACATGTCCAAACCACTGCAATCTTCGTTCCTGAATCTTCTTTGAAACCTCGATCACTCCTCCCATCTTCCGTATTACTTCATTCCGGATCCTGTCTTTCCGGGTCTTTCCCATTGACCATCTCAGCATTCTCATCTCTACCACTTCCAACTTCTTTTCCTGAGCCTTCTTCACCGGCCAGGTTTCACTACCATATATCATTGCCGGCCTCACAACAGCTTTGAAGACCTTTCCCTTCATTTTCCTCTGAATCCTTCTGTCGCACAGCACCCCTGTCATTCTCTTCCAATTTATCCAGGCAGCTTGTATCCTGTGGTTAACTTCCCTGTCTAGCTCCCCTTTCTCGTTGACATAGGAGCCGAGGTATTTGAACTCTCCCGTTCTAGTCAGTAATTGCCCCTGTAGTGTGATGCTTCCGGGCCTGCCATCTCCTCCAAACCACATGTATTCAGTTTTTGCTCTGCTTATCCTGAGTCCTCCTTCCTCGACTGCCTGTCTCCATCTCTCCAGTTTATCCTCCAATCCATCTTTACTCTCATCTACCACCACTATGTCATCTGCAAAGAGCATAGTCCACGGGGCCTGTTCTCTCACTCCTTCCGTCAACACATCCATTATTATATTAAATAAATATGGGCTCAGAGCGGATCCCTGGTGTACTCCCACTCTCACGGAAAATCTTTCCGTCAGTCCCACACTTGATCTTACTCTGGTGTGTGCTCTATCATACGTGTCCTTCACCAGCCGCACATACTTTTCCGGCACTCCTTTCACTCTCATGCACCTCCACATCTCCTCTCTAGGTACTGTGTCATATGCTTTCTCCAGGTCTATGAAGGCTAGATGTAGTTCCTTCGGCTTTTCACCGTGCTTCTCCAGTAACTGTCTCAGGGCGAACAAAGCATCCGTTGTACCCTTTCCTGGCATGAAGCCGAACTGTTCCTCTGATATTGATGTTTCCTTCCTCAGTCTTTGCTCTATCACTCGTTCCCAAATCTTCAATGTGTGCGAGACCAGTTTTATTCCTCTGTAGTTTTTACAGTCCTGGATGTCGCCTTTCTCCTTATATAGTGGCACCAACACACTATCCCTCCAAACATCGGGCATTTTTTCCTCTTTATATATTTTAAGAAACAGATCTAGCAGCAGGTCTATACCTTCCGCACCTAAGGCCTTCCATACTTCTACTGGTATACCATCCGGCCCTACAGCTTTGCCATTTTTCATTCTTTTTAAAGCTTCACTAACTTCTCCCCGTTCTATGCCTATTGTAACATTTTCGTTTGCAATTCCTTTACCCCTATCAACTCTTGGACGCTCTTCATTCAGCAATTTGCTGAAGTAGTCACTCCACCTCTTCTTGATGTTTTCTCGCTTCTGAGCACAACTCCCTCGCTATCTTTCATTTGCCGGATATGTGTAAAGTCTTTTGATGCTCTATCCCTGGCCTTAGCTATTCTGTGCAACTTGTTTACTCCCTCCGGTGCATCCAACTCGTCGTACAACTCATCCAATGCTCTCGCTTTTGCTATTGCAACAGCCCGTTTAGCCTCTTTCTTACTTCTTTTGTACGCTTCCCTGTTTGCCACACTCCTTTCTCTGTCAAACTGTTTCTTGGCTTCCTTCTTTGCCTTGATAATTTCTTGCACCTCGCTGTTCCACCACCACGACTCTTTGTTTCCGGGCTGCCCCTTTCCTGATGTTCTTCCAAGTATTTCTTCTCCCACTCGCATTATAACTTTGCTGTTTGTCTCCCACCAGTCATTAGCCTTCTCTTTGGTCGAAATCCTCCCCAGAACCTCAGATTTAAAGGCCTCCGCAAGAACTATATCTTTTAACTTCCACCATTTAATCTTCCGCTCTCCCAGTTGTTTCCCTTTCCTTTTTATCTTCAAATCACAGTCTACTATCACAGGTCTTTTTTTACTAGATACACTCTCACCCTTTATAACTTTACAGTTCTTGACCTCCACAAGATGATTCCTTTTGCATAATATAAAATCTATCTGAGTTTCTGTTCCACCACTACTATAGGTAACATATTGGTTCTCAGTCTTCTTATAGAAACTGTTAATCACAGCCATATCGCTAGCAACAGCAAAGTCCAATATTCTCTCTCCCTCTAAATTCTGACTAGCCAGTCCCCAGCCACCATGCACTCTCTACGCCCAATCTCTCGCAGCCAATGTGCCCATTGAGATCTGTACCAAGAAAACATCTTTCGTCAGTTGGTATTTCTCCTATTTCTTGGTCTAGGGCTCTCCAGAAGTTTTCCTTATCTTCGTCATCACATCCTACTTGAGGTGCGTAAGCAGATACGATATTTGTCGTTGCACCCCCAATATCAAGACCAACACTCATGATCCTGTCATCCCTACGGTTTACTCTTACTAGATGTTCCTTCCATTCTCTATCCAGGATTATTCCAACACCATTCCTTCCTTGTCCGTTTGCTCCACTGTATATCAGTTTATATCCCTCACCTATCTCCTTAGCTTTATTGCCTCTCCACCTTGTTTCCTGCACGCAAAGTATGTTAATCCTCCTCCTTGCCATCAAATCCGCAATCTCTCTACTTTTTCCCGTCATACTCCCAATATTGAGAGTTCCTATCCTGACTAACTTCTTTAACCCCACTCGTCGTAGGTGGGGTAGCCCTTGTCCTGTCACAGCAGTCAGGCGAAGCTGCTGAGCGTCGCTATATGCGGGGTACGCCCTAGCCGTTACCTTATCTGATTCATTCTCTCTTTCCATTTTTCTTTGGATTTGGCCAAAGTTTTACGGCCGGATGCCCTTCCTGCCGCCAACACTCACCATTTATCCGGGCTTGGGACCGGCACCAAGTTGAGCTGGCTTGCTCCCCCGGTGGCTGGCTTGTGTTTCTCTCTCAGTAACTCACCCCATATTGGTGAAGGATGTGGCGTGTGTAGAATGTAGAGAAGTAGAGGAAAGATGTCGACCAATGTCATTATTTGATGAAATTAGCCTATTTTATAAACATTTATAAGATTGAAAATTCGATGTAAATTTTTTCTCAAGTTTAAATTTAAAATGTTGGATAACTAAAGACGTTTGTTTGCTACATTTTTTAAGTCACTTTGTACGATAACCTTTCGTCAACATGGTAATAGTTCGGAGTCACCCGCTTGAAATCTGGTTGTGGAAGTGTTTTTTCGGGTATTTATCGTGACTAGAAAACGAGAGTATTCTTACTCATTGGGGGTCCCATATATTCCAAAGCAGTATACTGTCTTCAATGATCAAATTAAAATCATGCCGATAGTTTCTATGGGTTGCTCATTATTTTCTTTGCTTTCTGGAAAAGTAAGAGCAAAAAAGGCATGGAAATGTACGGCGTTACAATTTCGTTTTTGAAACTTATAAAACCCGGCTAAGTTGTACCAAACGTGTTGGTAATTAATGTTAGTCTAACTCCCGGTAACCACATTCGTTAAAATGAGCTAGTTTGTATACGTATTAAGCGGGTAACGTTATTTTATATCTGTTTTTAACCTGTGCTTCTAGGAAGTCCAAATCCGCTGCGTTAACTTTAACCACCGTGGGCGAACGACAGAAAAGGAAATGGGACCTTTCTTTCGTGGAAACATTGATAAGGAAAACACTGGGATGAGTTGTGAGAGAACAGAGGTAACGAGGCAATAGTGTGAAACAATCTTATATTTACCTGCAAAGAAATTCGTGTGAAAATCATTTTGCTTTTTCGTTAGTTGTAAACAATTATTTTTCTAAAATTATATTTGTTATACAATTATGTTGTGATACAATTATGTAAATTATTATAATATATTTTACCCAACAAACAGTTCAATTTTGAAAAATGTGGTGGATTTTCGTAACATACGATCATTCTCTCACATTCAAATGATCCACTGGGAATTAATAGCAAATAATCAGTAATTATTTGTGTTAATCTCTCTTGTTGGAAGTACGTCACCCATTCTTTTTTTACGGTCGTATTAAAATTAGGGGTTAAAAAAAGTTTCACAGAATAAAATGTAGGACACAGATGGTGCTTTGTTTAGATAGCTGTAAAGAGTAGCGATGGAACAAATGAGGCTTCGTAATGGTATCATTTTTGAATTGCACCTGCAGAAAAAAAATATAGTTTCTGAGCGAAGTGGTTATTTTCTGGATGATCTCGATTGTTTTTTCTGCGTCGAAAAAAAACTTTATCTTGATGTGCAAAAAAAACAACACTCATTTCATGCACTTAATAATAAAATAACTATTAATGTGGAACAAATTTACAATTACCCGCTTATTTTTTTAAACAACTTCTTTTTAACAATAAAGGTCTAACATTTATTTGTCTTCAAAATAAATATCGATATTTGGTTGTTTCAAATAATCATATTTAATTTTTAAAAATGGCAATTATTGTTTATTTAAATCACCATAGAGAAAAAATTGTCAGCTTTTGTTGACTTATCAGTTTTGTAATTCTATTATTAGAGATTCCCGTCCTTTTAGCAGATGCGCTGACTATTCAATATATTTAACGCTGACAGAAATGTGTTATCATTTTATGAATATTTCATAATGCATCTGTCATATCAATGTCAGTCATGTGTTGCATTCTTGTCATAATGCGAGACCTTTTGGGAACGCGCATTTGTGTATTGAGAGATTAATTACCATTCGTTTTATATAATTGGAAACACAATTAATGGAATCGCAACGCTTGAAAATGTCACCGTCCTTTAATTAAAATGTGAATTGGTTTTCAGTTTTATAAATTATGTTGAATATTGCGAATAATTAAAGTGTTATTAAAATTAGCTCGATGTGTTTAGTTGATTTCCAACGCCGGTCGATGGAATAGAGTATTTTGGGGATAACTCTGTACATGTTCGTGGTTCGGGAGGCTGCAATTAATAATACTATGAGGTTTTTCTGGATTGATTGATAAGAAATGTCAAATGTATTTTTGTTGCGAACAATATTATACCCATGTAAAACTTAAAATATACGGGTGGAAGTGTACCTTCTACACGGACTAATAAATGGTCTACGTGAATGGAAACACTGATTTTAAAAGGAAAATAAGTCCCCTTTTTTCTCTCTCGGTAGAAAGAGTTGAGGTAAACATTTTCATTGTTATTCATCAAGCTATCGATATGTGTAAAAATTAAACTTGTCCAGCTTAAAGTATGTGTTCAATTGCAACTAAAAATTCTCACGTCTGGAAAAGGGAAAGAAATCCAGGATTATTTTCTGATCCTCTCTCAGAAGAACTAGTATTTTCAGCTAGGAAACCCCTAAATACTTCATGACAAAGGTAATAGATACCGAGGACATCATAGACATCAACACCTGGTGGTCTTAATATTTTAAGAAGAGAGCCAAATCTTTTGCTCGTCCTGGCAGACCTCATTTTTACCTTGATGTGACGTTTTCCAAGAAAGAAACGGCTCACGTATGATAGAGAATATTTCGGCTCGTGAGTACATTTATTAATGTGTGGGCTTATTAAGTGCCAGCAGTTTGTCATATTTACAGAAATAAAATGGTTTTTACGTCGGACTACGATGTCGCCTTTCGACATTTTCTGGGGTGCCGCAGGGGTGCTCCCTGACCCTTATTCCTTGTATACAATGTTTTCATATGAATATATTTGGGGGAAAATATTTTAATAAAATATATAAGTGATGAACTCATACACAAGCATAATATCGCGTGCGCTCGCAATCTTTGCTTTGTTTCGTGTCTTCCCTTGCGCCTATGCGTGTTGCGTCCCGTAACCACCATCATTGCCTCGCTCCGTCTGGTGGTGTTGGTGGGGGTGGCGGTGCTGCCAGCCGAGCGCGCCGAGTCCACCAACCCCCGCGACGCGGCCACCCGCACAGCGCAACGGCTGCGGCGCGGCGCCTTTGTCTCGGACGCGCCCGGCCCCCGCCGCTCGGGCGTCGAGCAGCGACCGGCAGCGGCGGCCCGCCGCGCTACAAGACGAGCGGACAGACAGACAGACCCTCGTTGAGTAATCCCCTCGCAGTGCAGATGCGTTTGCTCACAAAGGCAGCGCCATAATACCACCCACCCCCCGCCTCGCCACGGCTCCCGCCGTCCAATCCGTTAACATGTTGTAGAGAGGAGACTAAGAAGACGGGAGGTGGTGAATGGGGATGGGGCAGGAGCGAGAAACGGGTGTGGGTGAGGGAGAAGAAAGAGGGGAGCAGGGTGGTGAAGTGTTAGGGGAGGGAAAGGGGGAAATAGAACGGGTGGGGGTCGGGGTAAGAAAGGAGAGAAGAAAGGGGAATGAGGAGAGATCGGCAAGGAGAGGGGATAGAGATTGGGAAGGCGTGGGGGAGTGAGGAAAGGGAGGGATAGAAGACGGTTGGGAGTCGGGGTAAAAAAAGAAGAAAAGACGGAGAGGAAGGAGAGCGGAGAGTTGACGACAAGAGAAGCGTAGGGGAGAGGATAGTTTGGAAAGACGACGGGGCATGGTCAAGTAGAAGAAAATGAGAAGGTAGGAGAAAGAACATGGGAAGCGAGGGTCGTGAGAAAATAGGCGAGGGAGAAGTCTGAGAGAAGAATAGAGGAAGTGTGCGGGTTAAGAGGTGATGCAGGAAAGGGGGAGGAAGAAAAAGAAGGGAAAAAAATATAGCGAATCGGTGGGAGAGGAAAGGAGCTCACGGCGGGGGAGGAAAAAAAGATGAAAGTTTCCAGAGAATTCGGCGCGGCCTGCAGGCGGGGACCGCGCCCGTTTCACGCCTGCTGCTCGCTAGAATGTTCGTCCTCTCCGCCGCGCAACAAATGTATGCAAATTCGCTCCTCCAGGCGGCACCCCCCCCTCCCCCCACCCGCTCTTCGTGTCATATCGAGAGGCGGAAATAATCCTAAACGGAACGGCTGGAGTTAGAGAGCCGAGAGCGGGCCCGAGAAGCTAGGCGGAGGCGGGGTGGGGGCGAAGCTCGGTGGCGAGTGGAAGGACCAGAATTCTGTGTAGAATCGAATCGCTTGAAGGACCTCGCCGAGTAATTCGCGGAATGGAGGAGAGAGCGCGTTCGTGCGCACGGACCGGAAAGCTTTGTTCTCCGGAGAGCCGCGTCATCATTTCGCTAAAATGCGTTCGCTAAGAACACGACTCTGCTGCCGCCGCCACTAGCGACTCTGCGCTCTAAACGCTCTCTAGCGCCAATGGCTCGCGGCTTGGGGGAGGGGGAAATGAGAGCAGTGGAGGTTGGTTTAGAGTCTGCAGAGATTTTTGAGCTGTTTTTTGTTTCGACGAAGTGTTGGAGAAACTGGTTGTAATGGTATAGTGCTGGTGTGTCGAAGGCTGTGATGGCGACGGTTCGACAATTTTGTCGTAGTCTTTCTCAGGGCTGGTCTATCGTGAACATACCACGACAAGATGATCGAATCTCGCCATCATAGCCTTCGACACGGCGACGCCCGGACAGCCAAGAACACTCAAGAGCTCGTCTTTTCTTCGACCTTCCTAATAAGAATCCTTGCCATCAGACGATGGTCAAATCCTCGATCCTCAGACCGGCAGAGGTGCCTCAGGGTATCAACTGATGCCACTACTGTGTCTCTGTCCAGGAGGGCCTAGGATTCGAATCCCGACAGTGGCAGGATTTTAGACGCTACCTAGATAGCTAGGTTGAGTTTTTGCCGCTGATTGGAGGAGAATTCGAGTGGCCGGCTGCTCTGATCGATAGTTTTCCGTGGTTTCTCTGATCAACATCACGCGAATGCCAGAGTAGTACCCTGACAAACGGGCCACGAACAGCGCGCAATCATTCCTTCCCCTTCCTTGCCCTATCGTCACCCCTTACTTACACACACTTACACTATAAAGCGCTCCACTACCACACATTACCACATTAAATTTCATTAGTTTGTAAATACTGTGTTGTATGCAGGTGAATTAGTTTATAAATGTTAACTATAACGTTAAAATTACTTTCGTATAATTTTGTTCATACATGAAGTAGAAATTACCTATTTGCGTTGAGCCTGGATTAAATTGATTCAGTTTTGTGAAGTTCAAGCTAAATTTCCTCACGTTAATCCAAGTAAAGCAGAGTGGATGAAGACATGTAGTTCTGAAGTTTCTCTCAAAGATGAAACTCTGTTTCCAACCCTGTGTCGTAAAGAGACCAAGGAAGTTGTGCGGAGGAGTGAAGCATGAAATGGAATAAATAGAAGAAAAAGTTGTAGTACAGTAGAAATTTTAGTTTAGCATAGTTTGTAGTAGATGCATGTTATATTTTTATATCTTTGGCGTTTTATTTTAAATGTACGCACCTCCTAAAAACTTCGTAACTCATAAATCATCATTAGCGGGTGTATTTCATTAGTGAATGTAATAATGGAGCTCTTGATGTACTTCGTTTATGAGGTTCTGGACTTTTAAGCTTCAACGTGGTCCTCTGCGGAAGACAGATGAGGTGCTAATGTGTTTTGTGGACAAATTGTGCTGAAACTCGATTTGTCAAACACCATTTATGAAATTTGCGTCTTCAGTCTCAGTGGTGCAAATAAGCCACTGATGGCCGAGCAAGGAGCTACTCAATTGTGGTGCATTTATCCAGTATCATACTGTTTTTTAACTAGTACACATAATGTGATTTTTTTAAATTTCTTGTTTCCTACAGTAAAATGTTCCGAAGATTCAGGTATTCAGTCAGATGAATGTACCCAGTTTTCATTCTTAACAGTCTCTCTCCAGTTTCTGTAAAATTCACATTATCATTGTTTGTTTGTAAAGAATTTAATAGGTTACCGTGCTGCATACAAACGTAATTGAGTGCAATTCAAAAATTCCGACGTGACACAAAATATTTCATGTTAATGAATTTGGCAGTATATTTATATTTTTACTTCTTCCTGGGGGCTTTTTCAAGCTCCAGGTCGTACATGAAAGACAAGGCGCAATCTACCATGCCCACACTGGAGTCGAACCCGTGACCTTTCAGACCGAGGCGCTTGGTCGGCTCTCGTCCATCCAGGTCGGCTGGCATTATACAGGGTGCGGCAGCATAACTTCCTTTTTTAAAATCCGCGCCCTTTTTTAAAATGCAGGCCTCAACGGCAAAGGCACGCTCCTCACTATTCCAACGCATGATGGCGACTGAACCGTGTCGGGACAAAACTTTACAGTACCCCCTCTTGACATCCCCCTCTTGACGCTCCGCTATGACATCAACTAACTGAATGGCGCGCATTTTAAAAAAGGAAGTTATGCTGCCGCACCCTGTATTTACATGCATAACATTAAATGTCAAGCAGAGAATAGTATCAGAATTGAGTGAATAGTTCTGAATTAATCTTGCTCCATTAAAAAGAAATGAGTTCCTGGCTAGCCTTCAATTTCTTCTTTATGAAGGCATTAATTCCAGAGACTGCAGTTTCAGCTCTTCTAATCTGAAGACATGGTTTTAATTTTTAATTTGTATGATATGTAGCTCAATAAAAATCGACCTGCACGATACTTCACCTTTGGAATATTCGTCGTACAAACGTGTATCTCGCATTAATGTTCCCTTCCCGCCGCCATGCACATCTGCCAGGGATCGGTAGGTCAGCTTTTGCATGTGCGCGCGTGAGAAGCTGGGTTGCTACGCGTCCGAAACGAGCAAATAAGAATCAGTCAACGAAGGTTTTGAAGAAAATACGTGGTTTGGGGGTCATTGTCTCCAAAGTTGTTTCGAGGTTTCGAACGTCTGACTGTGAGTGTATTGTTACGTAGTTCTTTTTAATTATTCTTGATTGGAAAACGTCTACTCATTTTGTTCTCAATAATTTGTAGCTTTTTTGTTATTTAAGGTCGCATAAACTTGTAGGTCATTAGCGACCACTATTGCTTGTAATGGTATGGTAACTGTGAGGATGAAACGATATGACGATGATAGGGTGTGAAAGGACAAACACAATACAACCATGCAACCGAGGCGGGACTCGATCTCGCGATCCTTCGGTCCCAGGTCGCTACGGTACGACTGCCTTAGCGATCTCGGCCATCCGGACCGGCAATTTGTAGTTGTTTAATTCATATCTCCCAATTTCCCAACGCGTTCCGTACGAAAGAGAGGATGCAAAAGTTTTGATTGATCGATTACTGATTCCGGGCGTGTCAACGGCTAAGACAATTCGTCCTCTAAGTCTAGTGCTTATTTTATCAGGGGGTTGGCCGTATTCTCCCCCCTCCCAGTGGATGGAGAGATCAGGCGCGACCTACCGTCAGCTAGCGGAAGTAGGGGGTGGGGATAGGACAAGGAATAGGAAGGAAAAATCTGACCCGGTCCGTGGCCTGTCTGTTATGGTACTACTCCGGTATCCGCCTGGTGTTGATCATAGAAGTCATGGAAAACTACCCATCACAGAAGCCGGCCGCTAGTATTGTCCTCCATACAGTGACAAAACTCGTCCTGGATATCTAGCCAGTGTCGAAAATCTGGCCACCGTGGGGACACGAGCCTGAAACCTCCCGGTCAGAGGAACTGCGGTGACATCAGTTAATGCCCTGAGCATCCTCGTCCGGTCTATACTCAAAAGATGATTCGAATTTGTAATCGGCGATTTATTCATTTATGTCTTCTGCACAGTAGAACATCCAGCCGTGACAAATTAAAATGGTATAATGCCAATTCCTTGATAAACTATTACGAAACACTGAACTTTTTTTTTCATTCTCTTGATATTACTTGTACCCTGAACTCTAAATATAGTGAACTTTCGGTTACATAAATTCACTGGTTCCGATCCGCATACGAACAATTAAACACAAGTGCTTCAGTTATTGTGAATTCTTCATATCGGCTATGTTGAATACCGAAAATACGTCGTTAACGAAATAATACGAAATAAGTTTGTAAATGTGTGTGCTTGTAATACATAAGAATGTAATATGCCTTCATCGGATCATTTTGACCAAGCTCTAAAGTCACGGAAGTTAAGCAGCTCAAGACACCACAGGTTCCAGGATGGGGGAACATCTGGGAACTCTTGGTACTAACAGAGCTGGGCTTCTGACAGATAGGGATAAATAAAAGACAGGGACTTCATTTCTCCTGACACACGTTCAAGGAGGATTATTTTCCACGAAAGTAAAGGGTTGGAACGTTGTTACGCGTGTAACGTAATCTATGGTAAAAAATGTGAATTCAACGTCAAGTCATCGACATCGGTACCACAGAACGCAGTGTATGAATATACGAAATTTACAGGCTTTTTTTCAGTGTTGTCGCAGTGTCCTTGCAAAGTTTGGTAAAGATTAATACATCACAAATGCGGAAAATATGTAATTTAAGTAATGTGGTGGTATACACACCATGATCATTATTTTTCGCATGTCGCTAAAAGTCGATTTGTTCCAAACGTATTCCGCCAGAGGACAGTAACGGCGCAGTAGATTCTCTAGAGGCCAGTATCAGTGCATAAAATGAAAATTTTAATGTAATAGAAATATGCTGTAGAATACAATGAAAGGAAATTACAGTATTTGTTAAAATTTGAACAAATTATATTAAAAATAATAATCTTAAAGATTGTTAATTATATGAAATGGATCTTTGTTCTCTTTCACAACAGTTGAATACTAGGAAGACCCAACCAACGCCGGGTATATTGCTAGTTAAAAATAAAAATAAAAAGTAATAAGTTTAAAGTAAAGTAAGTAAAAGGGGGCGGAGAGTCTTGTGAGTTGTTTCTGTAGCATTAATGGAGAATTAAAGATTCTGAAGGAAAATACCACAGGTAATTATTTCAACTTTTGCTCGGTTCTTCTGTCGAGCGCGAAGATTTAAGTGGAAGACGCTAGAAGAAAATAATGGAATCCTGTCAGTCTGGGACGTTGTTAATGCTGAGAAAGGGTCTTCCTGAGCAGAAGAAAATCAATATGATGACAAAGAGTATACAAATAAAGGTGTTCCCACAGAACAAGTGATATTCAATAGTTTCAAGGGCGTGCTAAAGTAGATTGTTTGTGGACTTTGAAGAATAAAGAGCCAAGAAAGCCCGGACTAAAGAAAAATTTCTGCAACAGCTAATAATAAAAAAATGTACAAATTAAAAACAAAACATTATCATTTTAAGGCTACATGAATATATTGAAATTCGCGGTGTTTGAATATTTTACGTAACGTCTGTAATAACAAAATCAATCATCGAGGTGAAAGTTTATTTTCGCATTATCGGATATTTAATGAACCTCTGATGTAGAGAACGAAACACAGAAGTTTACTATAACTGGAGTTGACTACTGTACTTGATGTTCTCGTAATCACAATTTTCCGATCGTTTTGTCTCAATGTTTTAACAATACATACGTTAAATGAACTAAAACCCCTGTGGCGCACATTTTTGAATTAATATTTTAAACTTCCTGTAATTCATTGGATTCCTAGGTCACCTCGTCAGCAACAGTTACCTGGTGAGGAAAGCGCCGATATGTATCGCTCTCTATGTCCGATCGAGATCTCGATTTCTGCGGCTGCCTTCGGGCGCCATCGTGCCTGGGCGGACATCGCGTTAGACACCGCAGAGCTGTAGCGATGACCGCCCTAGGGCCTGTCCCGTTCCATCACACTGGTCACGACTTCATCTGTGCCCACGTCCCTGCCCCAGACCAGGACGGCACCGCCCCGTCACACCCACCACTGCACTCACCGCCTTCGCCCACACTCCCACTCTCGTTCTCGCTCCCGCCCTCGCGATCGCTCTCGCCTCCGCACTCTCTTGCTCACCCGCCATACTCGCCTTCGCACTCGCCTTTGAAATCCCCGTCACACTCGCCCCCGCCCGCCATCGCACTTGCCACCACCACTGCTCTTGCCCTTGTTCTTGTATTCGCCCCCACACTCATCCTCGCACTCACCATCGCCGCCACCTCCGCCATGCTTCGTCCTCGCCCCCACCTACAACTCTATCCTCCCCGCGCTCCCTTCACGGCTCCCCATGTGTGTCCCCTCCCTATGCCACCATCATCGCCCTTACTCACTTCTCGACCTTCATCCCCATCACCTTTCGAGTCAATTCTGGTCTGTATTCTCCGACCCACCCACACCTCGTCCACGTCCCCAACTCAGGACCCGCCCACGTCAGTGTCTATATTGAGGCTTGCCTACGCTCCACCACGCTACTGCCCCGTCCTCGGTCTCAGCCCCGATGCCTGCCTGTACCACCGCCAACAACTTCTCCACCACCACCTCGTCCACCACCAACAGCGCCCTGCCACGGCCACTGCCACTGCCACGGCCACGGCCACGGCCACTGCCACGGCCACGGCCACGGCCACTGCCACGGCCACTGCCACTGCCACTGCCACTGCCACTGCCACTGCCACTGCCACTGCCTCTGCCACGGCCACGGCCACTGCCACTGCCACTGCCACGGCCACGGCCACTGCCACGGCCACGGCCGCGGCCACTGCCACGGCCACTGCCACGGCCACTGCCACGGCCACGGCCACGGCCACTGCCACGGCCACGGCCGCGGCCACTGCCACGGCCACTGCCACTGCCACGGCCACTGCCGCGGCCACTGCCGCGGCCACTGCCACGGCCACTGCCACGGCCACTGCCACTGCCACGGCCACTGCCACGGCCACTGCCACGGCCACTGCCACGACCACTGCCACGACCACTGCCACGACCACTGCCACGACCACTGCCACGACCACTGCCACGACCACTGCCACGACCACTGCCACGACCACTGCCACGACCACTGCCACGACCACTGCCACAGCCAATGACACGGCCACGACCACTCCCACTGCCATGGCCACTGCTATCCGCCACCGCCACCATCATTACTTGTCCTGGCTGGTGCGGTGCCTCGCTCGTTGGGGAAAACCCCGCAAGCCGACGTACGACGGTGCCAGAACACGCCATCCGGTGGGCTAAGATCACCGCCACCTATCGCGATAAAAAACACGCACTATACTTACGGCATTAATGACCTTTGCACTTACCGCGCCCGGAATCACTGATCAATTATACAAAACAACCATCGCCACCACCACCACCACTTCCACCACCACAACCACCAGTACTACCAAAGCCTCAACCACCACCGCCCAGTCCACGCTAACGTCCTCTCCAACGTGTTCGTGCCGCTCCCACCCGTCCACCCGCTGGGCTTGCCCGCCCCGCCCCGCCCCCGCATTAGGGCCTGTTTTATTAAGCTCGTGAGCGCCGGCGGCGACGGCAGCTCGTAAGAGAACTGTTGAAGTTGGCGGCGCTGAATTTTACATGCTTCGTAAAACTTCCAGCGCGGTTCCAAGCCCCGCCCGGCGCCTGCCTGCCTGCCTGCTCGGGGCCTCAGGCGCCCGCCCGGCCCCGCCCGGCCTGGCCCGTGCCGGCGAACAGCTCCTCTTCCAGAGCCCGAGCGCGCCGCGCGCTGCTTTTTTGTTTGCGGCCGATTTGCAAGCGAAGCGACCTGACTCTGCTGCTGCTGCTGCTGCTGCTGCTGCTGCTGCTGCCGCCGCCGCCGCAGCCGGCGGCGGTGACTGCGGGGTTGACGGCCCGGTGCGACGATGTCTGGTTTTTTTGTGGTTTCGGGGTGTCGGGATGCTGTAGAAATACACCCAGGCCCGCGCTGTATCTGAAAATTCTTGATATGAAGGTAAACTGGGACGATTTTTTTTATTTAATGTTTATTTAAAGGTCTTCGTACATATGAACAAAAGTAAATGTGTTGATTTGCATTAGTATTGACTGAAGAAGATATTCATTAATACAATTGATTCACGTACAAAAACATCTCAAGATCTGTAAGGCAAATCTGGCGGCTTGATTTTTTTAAGATGTCTCATTTCTAAACGGTTATCTAACAAATTTACGACTAAAATATTAGTATTTCGTACTGGTATCAATGTGCGAGAATTTCGGACGGGGTTCAATTAATTTCTTATCTCATAGAACTCTAAATCTCAAATTTCTTTCTTTCTCCGTGATTTGTTCATTCGTTTCAAGAATTGATTGAATTGAAATGTCTTTGGAAACCAGTACAGTACAATGTTAAAGCAGGTTTGCCTGTTCATTTCTTGCGCAACACATTGTGCTGTTGTTTCTAATAGTTATATGTAAATAACGTTTTTGAGTCATTGAATTGACGATTTTTTTAACGGTGAATGTAGCTTGCTTGTAAATACACTGATCATTATACAATCTATTTAGCATTTATTTAGATCTCAAATCTATATTTTCCTGGATTAGTAAGATAGATCTCCGACAATAAGTGGATTAAATTCACTTTTAACACAACTCGGCCATTGCTATAGAGCACCTCTTATACAGATTTTAATTCAATGTTTCTTGTTTATTTGCATGTATTATATAATAAATGTTGTGAAGTGAATTAAACATCCTGTAGCCCCAAGCGTAGTTTCAAAGCGTTATTAAATGAAATAACTCGGTCTCCCGGTTCTTCGTGCTATGTCTGTAAACCGATCGTACAAAATTCAAAATAACCCTACGGAAACTTATTTAGTAGACATTTTACGTTATACAGGTTCTACAAAAAACTTTTCATCACGTACGATTTCTAGCACCGTAAATATGAACGTTGTTTGTGACCTTTGACATTTCAGTCTTCACCAACTGTGCACGACTCCCTTAGACCGCCAAATATATTTATGCGTATGAAATGTCTGCTCAATTACAATTTTTGCGGACGAAAACCCTTATTTTCCTGCACTTCTTGCGCAGCTCGTTTTGACCCATGGTAGCGCTTCTGGTTGCTGGTTGGAAGGGGGACAGCAAAATATCCCCTGCTTGGAGTCCCATGTTCAGGCGTGTCTATAAATACTAGCACCAATGGCAAGCACCAAATTTGCGCCACTGTTCGACTAATTTCAGTCCTCGTTTACCAACATTTAGTATACTGGTTGGACCCGTGCGAATATTCCGCACATTGTAAATCGTTTTCTTTTCTTTTTTTTATTTTTATTTTTTTATTTTTTAAGTAAAAATAACTTAACTCGTGAACTTAGATCGTTTTTGAACACACTGCTGAGGGAAATGACATACTTGAAAATATATTTTTAAAAAAAGTCTATAAATCACACGTTAGCGGCGGATTATTGTTCCAGGGGGATAGACACATCGTTTAGTGCATATTTGTATGAACAATATTCGTATATCAACTATTTTAATGAATACAAACATTATGAAATCAGATAAATTGAGAGACCTTTTTCTCAGTTTTCTGGAAATTAGGAATATGGCGTTTGACGGGTTTCTGAAATGAGCGATTTAATTGACGCCCGGTGCCACCTTTCGCCTGGGACGTCCCGCGCCCTCAGAAGCCCCGGGCCGGTGCGTGGGCGGCGAGCGCTGCTGCGTGGGTGTTGCGAGGCGCGTGTCAACGCGCGGGCGGAGCGGCGCCGGGGATCGGGTTGCGCAGCGCGGCGGCGGCGACTGTGTACCGTCGCCATGGCAACGCTCCCACCCACCCACCCGCTCGCTCTCTCGCCCGCCGATATTGAAGAGCCGCCCCGTGTCGACGCCGCCACCGGCTCGCGTTTCCAAACGAGATGGACGCGTAGCGATTCAACAGCGTGGCTGTTGCCAGGGATCTGGAGGCGCCAGGGGATTTAGTGATGTGAATTAAAAATAAAGAATAATTGATCGAAAAATGTAGCAATCGCTGTTTCTGTTTTTGTCATTGGCATCGGTTGTGACGTCAGCGAAATCCAATAAAATGTTTATGAAATTGAAGATTACTTCGCTGTAAATGTGATCTGTTTGGTAATCTTTCTAGAATCATGATCAGCAGCTTTTGTCTCGCGTTTCCAAACGAGATGGACGCGTAGCGATTCAACAGCGTGGCCGTTGTCAGGGATCTGGAGGCGCCAGGGGATTTAGTGATGCGAATTACAAATAAAGAAGAAATGTTCGAAAAATATTGAAATCGCTCTTTCTGTTTTTGTCATTACCATCGGATGTGACGTCAGCGAAATCATATAAAATGTTTATGAAAGTGAAGAATACTTCGCTGTAAAGGTGATCTGTTTGGTAATCTTTCTAGAATCATGTTCCAAACGAGATGGACGCGTAGCGATTCAACAGCGTGGCTGTTGCCAGGGCTCTGGAGGCGCGAGGGGATTTAGTGATGTGAATTACAAATAAAGAAGAAATGTTCGAAAAATATTGAAATCGCTCTTTCTGTTTTTGTCATTACCATCGGATGTGACGTCAGCGAAATCATATAAAACGTTTATGAAATTGAAGATTACTTCGCTGTGAATGTGATCTGTTTGGTAATCTTTCTAGAATCATGTTCCAAACGAGATGGACGCGTAGCGATTCAACAGCGTGGCTGTTGCCAGGGCTCTGGAGGCGCGAGGGGATTTAGTGATGTGAATTACAAATAAAGAAGAAATGTTCGAAAAATGTTGAAATCGCTCTTTCTGTTTTTGTCATGGGCATCGGATGTGACGTCAGCGAAATCATATAAAACGTTTATGAAATTGAAGATTACTTCGCTGTGAATGTGATCTGTTTGGTAATCTTTCTAGAATCATGTTCCAAACGAGATGGACGCGTAGCGGTTCAACAGCGTGGCTGTTGGCCAGTGCTCTGGAGGCGCCAGGGGATTTAGTGATGTGAATTACAAATAAAGAAGAAATGTGCGAAAAATATTGAAATCGCTCTTTGCGTTTTTGTCATTGGCATCGGATGTGACGTCAGGGAAATCATATAAAATGTTTGTGAAATTGAAGATTACTTCGCTGTAAATGTGATCTGTTTGGTAATCTTTCTACAATCATGTTCAGCATGTTTTGTCTCGCGTTTCCACTTGACATGGAAGTGTAATTTTCAACGATACGACTGTTGTCAGAGCTCTGGAAGCACGAGGTGATTTATTAAAGTGAATTCAAATAACTAATAATATAATTTGAAAAATAGTGAAATCTCTTTTTGTCATTTAAAGGGGTTTTTACATGATTCAAATTAGACCAAATTTTTCAGGAAGCACAAAAACTTCTATCTATAGAAATACTTTGTGATAAATTGAGGATTCCCCCCCCCCATTTTTAATGTGTTTGGCACGTCTAGAGAGAAAATGTTTCCGCTAATAGAGCCAGCTGTAAGGAATAACTGAAATATCTCAAAGTATAAAATTTTGTTCTTGTAAGAAACCTCTCATTTGCATGGAAGGTTACAATCTCATCAGCGAAAGCATACAAACTATTTTTGAAATTGAAGAATCCTTTGCGGTTAAAGTAAAATTTTTGGTAATCATTGTAAAAATCTTTGTCAGTAGGTTTTGTCTTGAGTTTCACACATCATGGAAATGTAACGTTTGAACGGCACTGCTGTTGCCAGGGTTTAGACGCGAGAGGGTAATTAACAAAATGATTTAAAATAAAGAAAAAGTGTTCTCGCCAGTGAAAGTGGTTAGGTCACACGTTCGCGAACGTGATGGATCAGGGTTCAAATCCCGGCATACCAGAGGATTTTCCAAAGGTCCACTCAACCTTCTTTCCAAACGAGTACCAGTATTTACGGGCTTTGTTAACAGTAAATATTGGGTAAGTAAATATCTGGTTGAAGCATGGTGTTTGCCCTGCTATCTTTTCCCCACTCAAATTCATAATAAGACCATCTTGAAATATATCCATACCATGAACTGTTCAGAGGGCAATGGAAGTAGATGATAACCGAAGAAGGGTAAATAAATAGGATTCCTAATATCCTCCAAACCCGAACCTGGTCATCCTGCAGTACTCCCAATGCATAATGAGGAAATGATATTCTAAAAATATTGAAATCGCTACGGTTTTTGTCATTTGAAGTGTTATTTTACAAGAACCAAATTTGTCAATTCGAGACTTTTCAGTAGGCTCAAACCTTCATATCATATAGTAGTATAGTGATATTTTGATGATTTCCCCCGCATTATATCTTTCAAAGTGTTTGGTACCTCCAGAAAGGAAATACCCCAGCAGATAGCGCCAGTGGTAAAGAATAATATGGCGAAATATCTCAAAATCTGGAATTTTGGTCTTGCTTGGTTCTTCCCCCTCATTTGCAATGGAGCTTACGAACACGTCAGCAAAATCATGTAAACTATTTTTGAAATTGAAAATTACTTCGTTGTAATTATGACCATTTTGATTTCTCTCGAAGGCACATCAAAAATAAAATATGAAACGATCATAAAATGATTGACATTAAGACAGGAGTATGAAATGATACGAGCGAGGGATAGGAGAGTCAGCTTAGGATTCAACTTATCAAAGAAAGCCAGCAAAGTCCAGTACCTGTTCCTATTTGTTATAATTAGGGAGCGGATTTTAATGAAATGTCATTTTTTTCTTTTCACTTTAGAATAACGCCGTTTAGTACAGAAATTCATTTTATGTTATGACAAAACGAAATGACCTATTTTTATACTTCATTTCTTTTCATTTTTCGTCGATTTCCACTAATAACTCGTTTTTTATCTTTCTTACGTCATTTTTAGTGCATATTTTGCCGATTTCATCGATTTTTATGTAATTTTAATGGTACTTGCTTTAAAAAATATTTTCGAGATGCAACAAATGTTCACCACAGAATTCCTGAGTAGCCTATTTGATTTCTTCGCTCATATATTGTAATAGCAGCCGGTGTTCGTACTATGTAATCTAAGGTTCCTGCGACACCTACCGGCGCCATTGTCAATTCGTCCGATTTTGACATTAATAAAGGCAGATATTTTCTATTAAAGAACAGTCGAAACCAACAGTTTGCAGACTGGGTTCACATGAAGAAAAGGAAGAAGCCTCGATTACATCTGTAACATAACCAACAGCTTGAGTTGTTCATCTGAAGTTGTTTTGATAATAAATATGTCATTTTTCTTTATTTTTAGGGCATTTTTCATGTATTTTTAGAGCATTGTATTTTTGGCAATATTTTAGGGCATTAAAATCCGACCCCAAGTTATGACCTTAATTCATGATACAGTCCTCGTATTGGGATTCAGTATTCTGATTTTCTTCTGAGTTTTGATAATAGGGGAGGACTAGTCCGGTTTACCCCTCCCCCCCCGGACCCGGGCACTAATAAACACGATCCAACGAAATGTTTAATATAACTGATTTTAAACGACTATTATAATTATGGTTTGTTCTCAATTGCAAACTTCTATTTAATCAAACACCTTCACTATGATGATGCTGTTCCATAATAGCTATAATGCAAGTATCTGCAGCTAATACTTGAATTATAGGAAGGGGGTAGAAAAAGGTTATTTTCATGCTATACCAACACTTGAATCAATCTCTAAAAGTAGGAACAGAAAGGTTGTTTTTGTAACAGTAAGTGAAATCCTGACGAATTGAGTGATTGACGGAGTTCTGACCTCGTGAGGTAGAACGAACTTATTTAAACTGAAATGTCACTGATCCAGGAAACCGTTAAGTATCTCGGCAAAAAGCAAAACTGAGCGATGAGCGTAAAGGTAGCGCCGTGTGTTCGAAAGTAACGATATCGATATATAAGTGACTGCGATATCGTGGGTTCGATCTCGGAGAGATGGTAGAAATTTGCTTGACATGTTCAACATCACTAAGTTTGTTGTGCCTACCGCGATTAAGTTCGTAATTTGACTGCTCCGATGATTGGGTTCCCTGGCTACCAGGCGAACGACCGAATCAATCTAAACAACCTGCTCGCGACCTGCGCGCGATCTTACCTTCCCATGCCTTTCTCCATTCCACCCCGACCTCCAATTAACCTAACAGATGAAGAACCTCCAAACTACATTGAAATTAAGAAAAAAATAGTACAAGAGAATTGTTTTCCTAAAGTAGAAAGTGGCATTCTTTCCCGAAGGGAAAATCGATTTCATTTCTACCTAGAAATCCCACCAGCTTTAAAACAGGAGCCACACTTCCTGCGGTCCTCCAAAGCTGAGAGGCTGCCTCTGAGCACACCACGCAGAGAAACAGGAGAGGGGAGAATACGAAGCCAATATCGAACCGCCCTCCTTCCCTCCCACTCTCTCCACAGGCTCTCGAGCCCCCCATCCCCCACCCCCACCCCTCACCCCCACGCGCCTTTCCGATAACCTCTAATTGCCTCCCAGTCGATAATCCAAACGAAAGCCTCTCCCCGGCCCGAGGCCGAAGGGGCGGGGGATGCGCGGGAAATGGAGAGCGACAGAAACCCCAGGGAGAACGTTTCTTTTTTGCCTAAATCGGTCGAATGCGAAGGAAATGAACAAAATGACCGCTGCGGAAATTAACCTCTGACGCAGCTTGGACAGGCACGTAGCACGCGGAAGAATTGGAGATTTTATTTCCAACACTACGTATCTCCATTTCCGTTTATTTTCAGATTTTGTGTATCAATATATTCTTAAGACGTCTGTCCATCAAGCTGACAAATATGGTTTTCAAAATTCGCCTTTCTTCTGTTACAGGGTATCCGAAAACCGTTGATTGATGTCTTGAACTAAAAGGATGTATTTAAATACTTCCCGTGTCTGAAATATTTTGTTTCTTGGAGATACATCACTGTCAAAATAAGCTATTCCAGTAAGATGTGCCGAGCAACGGGACATATGCTGGAAATAAGAAAGAAAAAGAGAAGGAAGAAAGGAAAAGTGAAAGAAAGAAGCAAATGAATCTCATTTTTTGGAAAACGATGCGTGCGGCTGCAAAGTGCAAAGAGATAAAAGAGTCTTGCAGAACCCTAACTAAGTTTGCGAAACACTCGCTCAGATGTCTCGGGAACTGAGCGCCGTTAGTATGATCGCACTTTCGTGTTAGTTCTAACTAAGCAGTGAATATACAAATATTCCATTTATTTCATGGTTATTACGTGGTTTTCAGATGCATAAATTTAAGTCATAAAAGTGAATATCTTGTCATAAAAGTGAATCCGGAAGTCAACACAATATTAAAAACTAGATAAAATAGCAAAGTAACTAATTCATTACATTTTAAGTGTAGTTTTCACATTAATTTGTAATTTTTAAAACTTATTAACAGTTGAAGATGATCCTCCGATATCTGGATCAGTTGATTATCCTTGTTGTTTGAATATGTATTATTCTCTAATGCGTGCATTGTATTTTCACTGTAGTTACATAGGTTGAATTCTGTCAAATTCACCGATCGGCTCTGATCAGTGGTTTTCCGTGCGAATACCAGAGTAGTACGCTTTACAAACTGATCATGGAGCCCATGCGCTATTTTCTTCTTCATTCTTGGCCCCTCCTCTACCCTCCCCCCCCCCCCACACAAACACTCATGAACTACACAACACAAATCGGGAGACTATTGAGAGCTTAGATTTTTCCCCGGCTGGGGCTGTGCCGCGCTGGAAGTGACACATGGAGGGTGGGGGGAACTGCATAGCGACATGTTGGCCGACCGGTTGTCACGTTTCAGCGAGGAACAACGTCGCGTGCTGGCTGTTACATGCGCTATACTTCCGGGATGAACAAAATTATTGATGCTCCCGGAAACAGAGGAGTAGAGGTAAGCGCGAGTTACTATTTTGTTAGCAATGCAGAAAAATCATATATGTAATTCGTTTACCGATGCAAATAAGTTTTCTATAACTCGGGATCGAAAATGTGTTGTTTTTTCAAATATTGCTAATCTCGCGCTTTTTTAAATTATATTTTTATTTATTTAATTATCTTTTAACATTTACCCGTCTTTCAACAATTTATAGTTAAAATGATGTAAAAGGTTTCTCGTAGTCAAGAAAACGTGCGCAGATGATCTTCTCTCCCATACGTCACATACAGTTTTTACTGGTTTTCTTTACTAAATAAATCTAAATCTAAAAACTAAATACTCAGTCACTTTCATCCTCTCTTAAACCGACAAAAATTTCGCAATTCTTTCCCCCTGCTCTGCTCCTTATTGCGTCTGTTTGGAAACGATGGGAAGCTCCATGTCAACGGGGAAAAAGCGAGGATCGCCGATTGTTCTCATCTTTCTATTTTTCATTCATCGTTTCGGCGCGGATTCTTCCTCGTTGCACAATGGCAATTGTTCTCGTCTTTCGAGGCTCTTCGAGACGGGGGAAAAATGTGTGGGGACGGCATTGTTCAACTTGCGTAAGTCGATTCGAATTTGTCGACATGTGGCTTAGTAAGAGATGGCGTTTGTAACATTTGAATACTTTTTCTCGTACAGCAGTGGCGAGGAAGATTGTTTCATAGTGAGACGAGTCATTTATTTTCACCGGAGAAGAATGCTATTGAGTTATTTTTTTAGAATGACATGAATATTTCACTGTCAGGGAATTGATATAAAATACGCGACCGGGAGCGAACTGAATTTTGCTGATGTAAAAAAATGGGAGGTTTTGTGTAACTTCGATTAGGTTGGCATGTATCTTGAAGAAAAATTCTCGTTCCTTTTAAATACTCCACTCTCGTAGAGTATCAAGGGTGGTTGGTTGGTTCTTTTATTAAGGAGAGAAATTACTGTCTTGTCCTCGAAAAAAAATGCTATTAAATTCTTCTTAATGGCATATGTAGATGCAATAATAATTATTTTCATTACAGAAAAATAATATTCATAATTTCTGATACTATATATCTTTATTCAGCGATTAAGTTAAATTGAATTGTGTGTATCAGGGTATAAACAGCGTTACTAAAAGGAACTCCAACTTGCCTGTTTTGTGTGTTATGTACGTTGCATAAAAAGTGTCATTACCATACTCAAAAGTGCATGTCGCGTTTGCATAGTCTTCTTGCTTTTGTGACGAAACCATGCTTATTCAGTTTCGTCATTAAGATTACAAAGTTATCGACTCCTTACAAACAATGCTCCATAGTTTTTCTGAAAATGAGCTTTAGCACTGCTACGTAAAAACTTACCATTTGAGCAAATTACATTTTCTTCTAAATAACCCATACGATTCTTTTTTGGGAGGAGGGGGTAGTGTCGTAATGGCTAGGCTTAAGTTTTCCAGAGTTGGGGCCAGGGTTCGATTTCCAGTGAGTTTATGTGGACGTGTGGTCAGGACAGGGTTTGTCGGGATTTTTCCGTCTTCTCTGCTTCTTAGTCTCCAATATTTATCGCTGTCATCTACTCATTACACCATCACTCTTGTGCCTTAATGATCTCAGTGGTCACTAAGGGCTAGTAAACTAAAAATATAATAATAATAATATAATATTATTATTATTATTATTAACAACAACAATAATAAATCAACATATATTCAGAAAAAAATAATGCAGTTTTACGTACACATTCACAGAATGAATGAAAACCACAGGATGAATGAAAACAGAATTTCAAGATTGTTTCTTTTTAGTCGTTAACTAAAGCAAGGGAGAAACGAAGTGGATAAAAGAAATCGAGAAGAATATCAGACAAGTACACATAACAATGAACGATACAGAAAATGGAAAATGATCCAGAAACACTATCATAAATCATACATTTTACACCACAACACAGAAGATGCCAGGATGTAAAAGTCAACGAAACGAAACAACACATGAAGATAAGTTGGGCAGAGAAAACATCAAGGTATCATCAAGGCATTCAAGTTCAAACGATCTCTTTAAATAGGAATAATAATAATAATAATAATAATAATAATAATAATAATAATAATAATAATAATAATAATAATAATAATAAATCACACGATTTGGGGGAAGGACAAGTCTTGAAATTAAAAATGCAGGATGAGGAAAAATATTGAATTTGATGTGTACAGTTGTTCCTATTATTGGTTTATGTGTTGAGCATTTCGGGTGTGACGAATGTTGTGCAATGACCATGCCCTGTGGCGCGTTATGCCGCTCGACCTTTGCACTCTGGCTTCGAACAGGCGAGCGTTTATGGGGGTGATCCTCTACGAATTTACCCGAATTTAATGGCCGACAACATGTGAGTAACGAGCGCCGCCACATTAATTTTCCAGAGTTATTTGTTAGCGCAGTTGAAATAGGTTAATGTCTCCATGGTACTTGACGCCACAGCCAGTGAACTATACGATGAACGTTGGGCTTAGCCCGTACGAACCAAGGCCTCTCGACCCGTAGAACCTAGGCCCAAGGGGTTAGCTTTTCATTGGATATATACAATTCATGACGGAAATTATTTCATGTTTTGCACGAACACGGTTTTAAAATGAAGGTCTCAAAGAAATCGGGTTTTGAATAATGTGAAATTGTTCCAAGGTTTAAATTATACCTTGTTAATTCAAACGAAATTGTGTAGTTGTGAAATGCATTAATATTATCGTTCTTTTTTTTGTTTTTTGTTTTCTTTATTTTTTGTCGCATCAACGACTAAGGTTATTAGCGACAACATTTTTAATTACAGGTGTTTACAGACAATTATGACTTCATCTGTCATTACACAAACAAAAGTATCAGAATGTATTGGTCATAACAAAATACAGTATCACATATTACGTATCTTACATACCATCAACATACAGAACAATCAGGGCATGGTCATAACATCTTTTCGAGGGTTACACATCATTACATTTACATAATATAACATAACATAACATAATATAACATAATAACATAACATAATTTAACATAATAACATAAGTTATAACATACTATTATCTTACATACTTGTAACACAATCATACAATATCATCGGGGTAGGATCATAACACATCAACTCTTAGAGATACGGGCGGGCTTACCATAACGTTATATTTCAAGCATGACATTTGTGTTTTTGCAAAATTTGACAATCTGGTTCTGAAAGGGGACAGAGTACAGGATTTTCTCCATTTCATTTTGGATTAAAATACATAGTTCGAATGTGATCATATTTACGACAGGACATAATAATATGTTCGATTGATAGTCTTACTTGACACATATCACATAGTGGTGGTGAGGTATTCTCCAGCAAGTACCTGTGTGTAATTTTAGAATGACCAGTTCTGATTCGTGTAATTAAAACTTGTTCGCGTCTAGTCATCTTGGGGTCCGATTGTAGTGATAGGAATAAATCGATTGATTTATGAGTATTACTAGACTTATGACATCGCCATATCGGTTCCCATTGCTGGAGCATCTTCCTATGTACGAATCTTATGACATCTTGCTTGGAGTATCCAGGGTTAGGTCTTACATTGTTTCGTTGGAGATCAATTATTATCTTTGTGTTAGTTTCATTGTTATGTATTTCGGTCATAATAATTGGATACAGCTGATTAGGTAAAAGAAGAAAAATTACTGATAAGCCTTGAAGTTTAATCAAATGAAGGAGTTCTTTAATTCGAGCCGTCGTTTTGGATTGTGTTTCATCATATATTTTGAAGATATCTTTAGGAATTTTATTAGTGATGATAGTGGCATCGGTACTGTTATGGGTTATCTTTTTAAGCGCTTCCAGAATTGCATGGTTGAACATGTTTTCCTGCAATGCTTCATAAACCGGAATTTCACCAAAGATTTGGGATCCTTCACAATGGCCTCAGAAAATTATGTATTATTGCGTCCGTCAATGAAGATATTGTAGTTATTTTTGTATTTATCATACGCTTCGCAGTATTTGAGTTTCCATTCGTCTAAGTCAAGGTTGTTCTGCTGAACTTCAACCAGGGATTTATCGACTTCAATGATGTTGACGGTCCAGGGATTTACAGCGGGGATCTTTTGACTTTCTATAGGAAGCCTCGAAATGTTGAGGGAGCTGAATAGCGTAGCTACTTTATTATAGAAAGGTGTAGAACACTGTGGATTTCCACTTCTAATTCCAGGAGATACATCATTACGTATTATTTTATTTAAGGATGTTTTGGCTTTAATTGCGTATTTGATTGACAGGGTTTGTTTTCGATATGTGAGGTTAGTTTCAGCCGCTTCGATGAGAATACTACCAATTGGACTTGTGTGAAAGCAACCAGTGCTTATTCTGAGTCCGCAATTGTGCAGTGTGTCCAGTTTCTTGAGAGTTGAGTTGCACGCTGAATTATATACAATAGATCCGTAATCTATCTTACTTCTTATTAAGGCTTTGTATGTAAGTAGTAAGGTATTTTTGTCTGATCCCCAGTTGTTGTGATTTAGACACTTCAGGATGTTAAGTCGATTTTTGCATTCTGCGTATGTTTTAGAGATATGTTCTTGCCATGTGAGCCTGTGGTCAAATATAAGGCCCAAGATTTTTGTATGTGTGACAGTCTTAATGGCTTTGTTGCCCAGGAATAGTTTCGGGTAGACGGGGCTTAATTTTTTAGAAAAAATCATACATTCAGATTTATCAGTCGAGAATTTGAAACCGGTTTTCATTGACCATTTGTAAATACAGTTTACAGCAGTTTGCGTTAATTCATTGGTTGAATCGAAGTTCCTTCCTTTGCATAGTAACACCATATCATCGGCGTATTTCCGCACGACAACTGGGCTTACAATATCATCATCAGCATCGTTTATGGCGATTAAAAATAGTCACACAGAGCACTGATCCTTGCGGTAGCCCATTATTAAGTTTCTTAATTGTTGATAAATTATTACCTATACGTACTTGAATACATCTGTTGCTAATAAAGTTGGTAAGGAACTTAAACATATTGCCCTTGATACCAATACTAAGTAATTTAGCAGCTATGCGGTGTGTCCATACCATATCGTATGCTTTTTCGATGTCTAGATTTACTAAGATAACATGCTGTCCTTGAAGAAAGGCTTCTTGGATTATCGTTGTCGTGCTGATAAGATGTGAGGTGGTGGAGTGTCCAGTTCTGAATCCAAATTGGTTGTCTTTTATTAAATGTTGAGATTCAAGGAACCACCTTATTCTTTTGTTAACGATTTTTTCTAATATTTTGCATAGGTTGCAGGTCAGTGAAATTGGTCGGTAATTATAGCTATTTGACTTGTCCTTGCCAGGTTTGGGAATCGGAATGACTGTGGCAGTCTTCCAGAGTTCAGGAAAAACTTTATTTAGCCATATGTGGTTATATATTTTTAATAAAATGTTAATACCTCTCTTTGGGAGATTTTTTATTAGGCAGTTTGGAATTTTGTCTGGGCCAGGAGCTGAGTTGTTGATCTTTTTTAAAACTTCTTGTAGTTCCTGCATGAAAATTGGAGAATTCATGTCATTATCATAGATGCTGTCATCAATAGGTGTCATATTTGGTTTACTTTCAGCTTTTTCTTTATAAGTGATGAATTCCGAATGGTAATTGGAAGTGCTGGAATGTTTCATGAAGGTTTCGGCAAATTCCTCAGCAATAATTTTGGGGTCGCTAATTATCTGGTCATTGCAACGCAAGAAATGTATAGTACTATTAGTCTTCATACCACGTATGGATTTGATTTTTTTCCAGCTCTCTGTTGAGTTCGATTGGCAGTTTATTGAGGAGATATATTCAGTCCATGATCTAGCTTTGTTTATTTTTACAGTTCTGCGGGCAATAGCTCTAGTTCTCTTATAGTTGATTCGGCTATCATCATCTCTTCTTTTTTTATACCGGTTAAATGCTTTTTTAGCGTTTCTAATAGCGACTTTGAATTCAGAATTCCACCAGGGAACGCTTTTGAACTTAAACGGGCCATGGTGCATTTGTGTCATTGAGTTAGCAGAATTGGATATAATATTACAGAATGATTCTACTATCTGGTCAATGTTATTATCGTCCTTGAAAATATATTCTTCGTTGAGGTGCTCATCAACTTTTTTCTGATAATCCAGCCAATTAATGTTCTTATAATTGGGGATTGGGTTGCGCCATTCATGACTAATTGACACACTTGGTTTGTGGATATCAATCAGTATTGGAAAATGATCACTATCGTAAGGGAAGTCCATAACATTCCAGGTACATTTCTGTGCTATTGTGGGAGAAGCTATTGAAAGATCAATCGCACTTAGCCTGCTGTTACTGATATTCATATGTGTGGGATCACCAGAGTTGAGGATGATGCTGTCATGATCGTCAATTACTTTTTCCAATAATCGGCCTCTTTTATCAATTTTGTACGATCCCCATAAGGAGTGATGGCAGTTAAAGTCTCCAAGAATTATGAAGGGCTCTTTTATCTGGTTTATAATATCATGCATTTCGATTTCTTGTAGTGGGTACCTATTAGAGATATAGACATTTCCGATACATATGGGGTTAGTTGAATTAATTTTAATTGCCACGAATTCCATGTCAGTTTGAATTTTTCGAATTTCGATGGGAATCGATATTTTGGAATATATTGCCACACCACCACATGCATATTCAGGATTACTTCTATTTTTAAAGGTACAAGTATATCCAGTCATTCATTCATCCAGTTATCCATGTGAATTTCCTTTAAAGTTTGTTTCTTGTATACATATTATATCAGGGCTATGTAGTTTGCATAAATATTGTAAGTTTTCTAGCCTGCTATAAAAGCCATTTAAATTCCATTGCAGGACTATCATTACTTCTTTATATTATACTCTACTTTCAGATGTGTCAGCATGGTTTAAATTCTATGGGGTGATTACATTAACTGGTGTTGATTTCTATACTGGAATCTGTTTCAGTACTTGATTCATCTGCAGTATTAATTACTGAGTTGGTTTTCTTGATAATTCTGGTGAATCTGCCTTTTATGGTTTTGTTGGTGAGATGAGGATACAAATTACGCATCATTTTGGTGATGGATGATATGTCCTGTGAGTAATCAGCAGCTATAAGTATAGGATCATTAGCACTGAAAGAGTTCTCTAAAAAGGATTTAAACTGGATGTAAGTAAGGGGGAAGTTATTTTGAGTGTCTTCAATGATGTGTTTGATAGGGGTAATCAACTCTTCCATATTCTTCTCTTTCTTCTTTTTTTTCTTTTTTGGTTGTTTTGAGACTTCTTCCATATTCTTTGTTTCAGTTGTGTTGCTTACAGTGGAGGGTAAGGAGGAGTCAGTCTGGAGGCATCTTTTATTATTATTAAGGGAAGCTATGTTGTCTTTAGTTGGGATTTCTTCATTGTTTTTAGCTTCATTAGTAGGAAATACAGATTTGGAAAGTGGTGAGGGACCAGTTGTGGGTATTTCTTTTGTAAGATCATTGTGACTTTGCATATCTACAGCTCCAGTGTTTTCTCCATTGATGGCAGGGTCTGGTATGTCACAGGATTTTCCCTTGAATTGTTCAGATTCCATGGGAGCACTGCCTAAGTTAGTAGTCTTGTGTTGATTAGAGGTGTTATGTGAAGGGCACTGTCCAGCCAAGTGCCCTGTTTGGTGACAGTTAAAGCAAGACATTTAATCTGTTGTAAAAAATATCCTATATGTTGAGCCATCATAATACACAGTAGTAGAATCTGTTAGTAGACTCACATCTTCAGGGGCAATATACACTTGTCTACGGAAACTCATAATATGGGAGAAACCCTGTCCAGGAATACCAGCTTTTACAAATGAAATTTTAGATGCCAATTTGATATTCTTTGTGGTGAGTACATTCTCTATTACTGAATGTGGGATTATGGGACAAACGTTAGATATAATAATTATTTTGGCCTTTGTTACAAGTGGTCTCAACTTCAGTTCATAGTTTTTTATTTTAATAACTTTATGGTTGTTCGTAAGGCTGTCAGCTATAGCTTGAGAGCTTAGAAAGATACACACTCTGTTATTAGCAATTCTTGATATGAACCTTATTTCACTGGCGTCAATAATATCGGATAGACTGTTTATGTAATCTTTAATAGTGAGACCGTCATGCGAGTCGATAATTATGGCCTGGTTCTTGGTGAGAAACACTTCAGTTGACATAACATTTGCGTAAGTTTTCATATTTGAGTGAGTAAATACCTGAGGTGACGATGTTGAGGTTATAGGAGCCCTGATGTCCGGAGGCTCCATCCTTGCAGGTTAGCCGCTGCACCGTCTGACCATACAGTTGATTTCAGACACTCACAACTCGTGGGACAAGAGATTACCAGTAAGTAAATGTTATTAAGTTCACAAACTAAATGGCAATGTGATAACAACTGTTTCACTGCACGCGATCGGAGCACGATGTGACTCGGTCGGCTGCCGCAATGGAACTGAGATTATCGTTCTTGTTAATACTACGTTCTGAGATTGTCAGACAAGTTTTTCTTTTTTTTTTTTTTCCTCAATATCATTTTATTCAGTAGAAGTATGATTGATGATTTTACGGATACTTTACAAATTATTTATCTTTCACTCCAGATACAAAACATCGACTATTCTAAAAGACGTATCGAAGATCTTCTGAGTTCTGTATAACACCTCTTTTCTAACTCAAAAGAAACCTTTTTAGCAATGTTGCTTCGGATTATCCCAATGAAAATATTTGATATGTTAATGTTGTATTCTGCAAACTATAATATTTAGTGTAAACAAATCATATAATTTTTATAGTTACACAGCTGTTGCAGTTTTGTTCACTATCTTCAAATCTCTTAATTCGTTAAAACGTTATGTAGGGAAGATGAAACTGACAAAATCCCACCAAAGTCATAGCCCTCCTTCTTTCGCACTTTCGCGTAATTCTTGTCTTTTTTTATATTTCAAAGAATAAAAAAGGCGTATGTGCAAAAAATGCCAATATTAGGCACATATGTCATTTATAGATATTTGTTAATACTAATTTACTTTACAAAATTATATTTTAACTTATCTGGAATATTTTGACTTACATTAGTTTCGATTCAGAAAACATACAAACGTTCACGAATACAGTTATTCATATCTTCTTAATCATAAACATCTACAAATACAAAACGGTCGGTCCGGATGGCCGAGATCGCTAAGGCAGTAGTGCCGTAGCGGTCTCTAACGGATCTCTGAAGAATCGCGGGTTCGAGTCCCGCCTCGGGCATGGTTGTATTGTGTTCGTTCTTTCACCCACTCTCATCATCATCATCATCATCATCATCATCGTACCGTGCCTCATAGTTACCCTACCGTTACACGCAATCGTGGTCGCTCGACGTTGATGCAACCTTAAATAACAAAACAAAACAAAAAAAACAACAAAAAAAACTTCCGAAAATGCATTGTATATTACTTAAGAAATATATACATATTTAGCAATAATTTATTTTACAAAAGTGTATTTTAACGTTTCTGGATCATTTTGACACATAACAGGAAAGAAACACGAAACACACAAGCAGGAGAAAAATTCAATATTTTGTTTCCACACCTAGAAACAGAAGAAGATAGTAGTTGTGGATTATGTGATTAAAGGGAATTTGGAGTGAAACTTCCGCTTTCGCGATCACGCGAAATATTCGCTGGGAAGTCCACGAAACCTGCTGCGGTTGTGTCTCTGCCGCGTCGGCAGTGGCTGTAGTTCTGGCAGCGGCTCTGCGGCGGCGGCGGCGGCGGCCGCTGGCCCGAGAGATGATTAGAGGACTCCGGCGTGCGGAGGGGGAGGGGTAAGGGGCAGCAACCAAGATGAGAAGGTCTCCCCCGCATCAAAGCCGGGCGGGCGGGCGCGCGACCGTCGTGTGCTCAGCTTCCTAGAAGGGCTTTCGCCGCGAATTGCGTCTGCCCGCTGCCCTCTGCCCCTCCGCTCCTCGAGCGGAAGGCGCGCGTCGAGTCGCGTAGGCCTCCTGGGCTCCGTGGGATGAGCAGGGAGCGGCTCCGGGTTGACACGTCGCTTGTGGTCGTGCCCGCGGAAAGACGGCGGCGGTAATTTGTTGTGTCGGTCTGAGAGGGCAGTTGAAGGCAAGGGTGCATATCTCTCTCTCTCTCTCCCTCGCTCTCTCTCTCTCTCCCTCGCTCTCTCTCTCTCTCCCCCTCTGTATCTCTACCTATCTATCTCTGTCTCTCTACCTATCTATGTCTCTCTAGCTATCTATCTCTATCTCTTTGTCTCTCTGTCTCCCTATTTCTCTGTCTCCCTATCTCTCTCTATCTCTGTATCTCTATCTCTCTCTTTGTCTCCCTATCTCTCTCTCTCTCTCTCTCTCTCTATATATATATATATATATATATATATATATATATATATATATATATATATAATCTCTCTCTCTATCTCTAATTCGTCGTAAAATGTAATAAGTAAAGAAACATGAAATTAATATTTGTACAAGCAATCTTATTTTTGTAATACCTTTATTTACACATTCCACAACTTCTGAATTGCGTGTCAATGTAAACAAATTTTCTGTTTATCTTCCAGTATAATTCCGAAAACGGACTCTAAGCTATACCGACAAACCATATATGTACTTCGGAACTCTCAGTATTAATAATGGATAATGTGGGTGTCAAGTAGTTAAGAGAAACCGTTTTTTGTAACTGGTTGAGGCCCTAAACGCTCTAAAGAATAATTATGCGGGAACCTGCACAGCATAACTGAAATTCATTCTGTGCGAAGAACAAAGTACGTATATGGTCGTTTAGATGTTGATGCTACCTTAAATAACACACACACACACACACACACACTCAATCACTCAATCACTCACTCACTCACTCACTCAATCACTCACTGAATCACTCACTCAATCACTCACTCAATCACTCACTCAATCACTCACTGAATCACTCACTCACTCACTCAATCACTCACTCACTCAATCACTCACTCAATCACTCACTCAATCACTCACTCAATCACTCACTCACTCACTCACGCGCGAGACGTTTAGTCGATTCAAGAGAACCTTCCTACGAAATCTGCGATTCAAATGTAGACCTGTTCCCTTAGTAAATATATGTATTGTTCTTAACGGTGTGTACTGTGCAGTCATATTGTAAGGAGATGTGCATATCATACGTTTTGTTTAAATCCTAAAAATGACATTTTACTGTTTTCGCGATGGCAATGCTAACAGTTTTAAAACAGGCACATTTTATTATCATCGCTCTGTTTTTCTCTTGACAAATTACATTAAATATTTCACGAATTCTGCACTCGTTTTTTTCCCTCCCAGTCAGGCTGCGAGAATAGAGATATTAATTCTTTTCAGTTCGACGATGTGCTCGTTAGCGAGATTATTTGGACCACATGTGGAAATACCGCTCCTGGGATTTGCGATAATAATGGTGAATTCCAGAAGAAACGAAAGATTCCAATTAATTCCGGATTAGTGCAGTATTGCTCCACACTCTGATCGTAGTATTTGAACCACGGCCGACGTTCACTGTAGTTCAACTGGCTGAGGTAACTCTGGACTTGAACTAATGTCACCCTCAGATCGGGAGGTCCTAGGGCTCCAACTGAGGCGGTATTTTCGCCGCTAGATGGCACAGCGAGGGCGGATTCAGCTGCTGTCGGGGAAGGAATTCTAGCGGCCGGCTGCGCTGATCGGTAGTTTTCCATTGTTTCTCGGATCAACATCAGGCGAATGCCGAAGCAGTACCGTAACAAAGTTAGTGGTTGGTTTAGTGGTTAGGCGGAAGAGCAGGCCCTATGGCCTGAGCCTCGCCATTAATAAAGACATTATTATTATTATTGTTATTATTATTATTATTATTATTATTATTAACAAAAGGGCAACAGACTGCGCGCCATCTATCCTTCCTCTATCCTCACCCTTTCCTAACACACCCTTATTTTCACATGCGCTACACCACCACACACGTTAGGGGACTAGTGAGGTGCTATGATCTTTTCTCGGCTGAGACGGGGCCCGATGGTAGGGGATACCTGGATGGAGAAACCCCCAAGAGGGCGTGTAGGCCGGCACCGGATCCCGCAAGGCATCTTCTGTGACACAGTATTCACTACACTGACGAGACAAATGTCCATGCCAGTTAAGGCGCCCGTAAACACGAAAAAAAAATGAAACTATAAATAATTAGTTCGTAATTTACGCGTGCATATTACTTTCAATGATACTCTGCTTGATTTTTTGTTGCTTGTTTTGACGTAATGGACCTTTAGTTATCAGTTTATTACTTATTGCGTAATGGTGTCGGTGGCTTTGGCCTTGTGGTTAGTGTCAGGAATACCGCGCCTTAGAAAGTTGTAAATAAGCGCTCAAACACAAGGTGACACGACTAATCTCGCAATGTGCATGTGTCGCCTCGCCTGTTGGTCTACCTCTAGTCACCTGTTCTATTTAGAGATTACTATAAGAAAGGGCCGGTTCCACAATATGGCTCGGCCACTGCCGGCAGCAGCAAGTTGGCCACAGCTTCGCCAGTGCAAGTTACGTCCATACAGTCATTTTGTCACTGGGTCGTTTACAGATAGCTCATTTGTAAATGCTTTCTTCATCAGTGTCACCGCCCTGCATTTCGCTTATTTGTTTCCAGGCTTGACAAAGTGGTCCCTTCTTAGAGTAATTCCTATATGCCTATTACTGCCTTACGCCTCTTGTTCTATCTGTGGCCTCTTCTATATAGTTATTCTCTTGCCCGACTGCGTGTATATGTTTGCTTTGTTTCTCAAGTGTTCGTTATCTTATGAGTCAATACCCTCGTACTCGTTCTGTATTTTCATTTTGTAACCGTTTCATTTAAATATTCCCAATTTTGTGGGTTAAAAAATACGAATTGTCGGGATATCCTTCATAGTTCATGGCAGCAGGGTCCCGCTGTAACCGAAAGAACATTTTGACTCTGAATGCCCACGTTTTTCGTTGCCCCTCTCCGCCTGGCCAGCTCGCCCCGGAGCAGGTCTGCCGTGCGTGTGAAGGGCACGTGATTCGAGCGCGACCCTCCCCGTGTGTTTCCCGGGCGGCGCCGTCCGAGGGAGAGGCCCAAGATGAAGGCCTTTGAAGGCGCTCGCGCCGCCGTCAGCAGCAAGACTTCGCGACCGGCCTCGCCCCGGTCCTCGTCCCCGCCTCCACCCCCGCCTTCTCCCCTTCCACCTTCCTTCCCTTCCCCTCCCCCGCCGCCACCACCGCATCTGCCCCTCCCCACTGTTTGATGTTCCCCTACCCGCCCCGTACTCTCCCCCTACCCCGCCTCCGCCTCCCTGCTGCTGCCTTCCCCCAGCCACCGCTCTCTTCATCGCCTCCTCCCCGCCGCCGCCGCCCACTCTCCCGCCCACGCCACCGCTCCTCCCCGGCATCCTCGACTGCCAGCGTCCTCTCTCCCCGCTCGCATCACCGCGACCGTCCTCGCGGTCGCCGTCGCCAGCCCCCGCCCCGGTCCGCGAACCCGGTCATTTTCCTTGTCCCCGCCCCCGCCCCCTCCCCTTCCTCTCCCATCTTCCCTCCCTCACATACGCCCCTACCCCGCTTCTCCTCGTTCCCGTCCCCCTCCCCGCTCTCACCTCCTCCTTCACCCACTCCACTGCCCCCCTTCCCGCCCTCGCCACCGCCCTCCCCCGCATCCTCCACCTCAACCGCCAGCGCTCCTTCTCCCCTCCCTCCCCTTCGCCCTCGCCATCCCTTCCCCCTCTCTCGCCCCACCCGAAACACGCCACGCGTTCGGCTCTGTTCTGGGCGAAATCGATTGCCCACGGCCAGGGCTGCACCCTCCGCAGTCCTCTCGACTCATGCTCTTTCTCGCATTTCCTCTTTTATTACTTCTTTTCATCTCAGGCCCTATTTCGCCGTATTTTTCTTTTGTCGTGGCCTCCGCTTTCTCTTGTCCGCCACTTTTCTGTCGTTCCCTCCTTCCGTACCCGTATTCCGTATTAATTTCTTCTCGTCGACATCTGTTTCGTGTTCTATTGCCCTCCCTTTATATCTTGGCCACCTCTTCTCGTGTTCCTCCTTGTGCACTGTACTGTTCCCCAGTTCTCCTTTTCCTCCTGATTTGTCTGTTATATTTTATGGTATCTTTCCTCTTCTCTTCTCTTTGCGTTACCCATTATTACGACAGCCCTAATTGCATCCATTGCCATTCTATTTATTCTACCCTTCACATCCAATAACAAATTCCGAAGAACTATGAACAAATGCACAATTAGTTAAAAGAAAGCTCTCGAAATTTTTAATATGGTACGAACCACGCAGCTGGTGACGAACCACGTACAGTACCTGGGTTGATTTCTCAACACTTGGTTACAAACAGGTTTGATAGATTTGATTTCACTTGAACTTCAAACATTTTTCACAACAATGCGGGTATTCAAGTTTTAAATAATGCTGTAAATTGTTGAAGGGGAACGATAAGGTAATATTGTTGTCGAATACGTGATCATAAGTGCCTTATATATATATATATATATATATATATATATATATATATATATATATATATATATATAATTGTATTGTGTATGTATGCCGACACCTAACGATGGCTCAAAAGCATGCCAATGTACCGGGAACTCATGAAAAAAACCACTTTTACTTTCTCGCATACTGATTGGGTAGTAAAGAAAATGTTTTGTGATGCAGCGGAAAACGGCGGATAAAACGAGATCGAAAAAAACGGATATTCTTGCTCGTATGTGTAGTTACAATTCACGTTTTGTGGGTCCTTGATTACGAAAAATTTGTTTATGGTAAAACATCTGTGGTCTGTCCGTCCGATTGTCAACAACGCTAGCAGCTGAAATGGAGCCAGGATATTAATTAAAAATTATTGTTCCCCGATCGATCTGGTTGATGTCACTGCCTCTTGGATCTAAAACTGATATTTTCATTTTGGGGATACTTTACATGAAACCTCAACATTTTCAAAATGTTCTGAAAAAATTATACCATTTTTTTTCTTTTTAATTTTTTCTGCGCGCTTCGGCTTATAAAAATCTCGCACATCTGATTTTTGTTGAATTCTCTGGGGTTAAACACATTGTCTGCATCTTTCAATCACTGCAAAGTTAAAGATACTGATTTGTTTTGTATAGGACAGGAGTTCTTAAAAAATAATCTTTAAATAAAATCACGTGCTCTTGTTTTTTAAAATATTCGTCTTCGTCTAATTTTGCATAAAATAAAAGCATTTTTATAAAGAAGATTTTCTCAGAAACGACTCCAACTTTTTCTTTAATTTTTTTCTCCGTATCCGTAAAAAAAAGGAAGGCCAATGTAAAGTACACTGATAAAAACAATGCAGGTGCTTCGTATTTGATTGTACTCTTCGAGTTTTTGAAAATTGAAAAAGGAAATACAAATAATGCAAAAAAAGTAAGTGCTGTTGTAGCTTCTCTAGTTTGTATGTGGTTTTGCATTCGGCTGTATTTGTCATTGGGCTTGTTTGTCTCTTCGCGTTTCCTTTGAAGTCTTCTTTCGACGTGCGTGTAATAGGGCATCTTGTAAGCAGGCACGCTTTGTGGGAATTCTCTTATCGCGTCTCGTGATGCCTGTCCTTTGAGAAATAATTCGCATGTCGTACATTTGACTCGTACTGAGATTACTTACTCTTGATGCGACCTGCTTGACTCGTTCGCACGAAAGAATCTGTAAATATGAAATTCGTGACCTAATTAGAAATACGAAGTTTGTTCATATTATCGCACGAGTGAGCTGAGTTGGAACTGAAAATAACATTCTCTGCTCTGCAGCATTATGTTATTTTTTTTAAGTTTTTGCATCACCACAATTTTTGTTCATAGTAGCACCGTACTTTACTGACTTTCTGTCGTGTCAGGAATTTTCGTGATTTGATTATTAATAAAAAAAGCTTAAACTTATTAGTATTAATTTTCTTACTGTCATTATTAAATATTATTTATTTCGATATTTGGCACGATTTTTAAATATAATTTCTAATCCTCTTCGTTTCCTTGTATGAGTGTCCACTATTAGAGTCGCCGTAGAGTGACGTTAAGTCAGTGTCTTTGTTTCTCGATGTTTGGAAGTTTTAAGTTCACCCCTGGGCTGACAACAAAATCGAATGCTTTAGTATGGAATGATCCTTCCTGAATTTTATTTGCATAGTTTTAGAAGAATGTTGAGTATTGAGGGAAAGAACTAAATGTGTTGCAATTGTTGCAGAAACTAGAATCCATAAATACGTTTGAATTCGATCCTCTTGAAACCACATGCAGTTCAGCACACACAGTATACAAATATTTTCCATATTCCCACATATTTTGCACTGCCACTCTTTACTTCGACGGAATTATACGGCATTTCCTTCTGTGTGTTTTATCTGTTTTTGGATTCGTGCCGGGCAGTTAACTTTTATGAAATGTGTGCAAACTGCAATATATGTGCCGAACGCACACGATTCGCTAGTTTTTTTTTTATTTTCGCACGCATATGTGATACGGTCAATATTTTTAGCTACAACCGAGAATAAAGAACAACATTCTGTCATTAAAATAACATTGACAACGTTTTTTTTGCCGGGATTATGATTTTTTTTACTGACGCTAAAAACTGCGCTCTGCCAAAATGAAGTGGATGATATTTTGTAGTATTTCAAACAAGGAGAACGTAAATATTATTTTTCATTATTCGGATGTGTTTGTAGGGCATGTTTAGTGATACAGAAGTTTCTCGAGCATTTTCAAGAAGAAGGGAGCATTAGTACTTTTTTTTCAAGTAAACGTTAAAATTATTTTTTTAGACAATTATGACATTAAAGTCTAAGAATAGGATGGATCTATAAAATTAAGTCAAATGTGCCTAGTTCCTTTTTATTCGAAATGTCATGGACGTAGTTCTTCAATTTAAAGGTGAACAAAAATTAATTCCTGAAATTGGTCGCTGTCCCAAACACGTGCACTTGTTCCTGGATTTAGTTAAACGGTCAATCATTGGTGTTTATTTATTTTTGTATCAAAATAGAGGTCTTCGGACTCTACGTGTCGATATTTCGGCTTCATAACTTTAATATAGATGCATGAAAACCTCATGATACTTTTTTTTTTAAATGCATTTTTTCTGAGTGCTCATCACTTCCGTATGAAAACAGGCTACGAAAATGTGTGCAATGCCTCTGTCTCCTCTAGTGGCTCCACGAACTTCACTCCACGAGTAGTAGCGAGCAAACGAAGGTCAAAATTGCATTTCGTTAAATATATTCTGGGACCTTACAACCCTTAACATTAAATATTTCATTGCATTTTTCTAACTTAACACAGAATGGCGTGAAACAATTAATCATTCATTTCAAAAAGTTAAACCTTCAAATTGTCATAGTTTATTTTATACCTTATTTTGTTGTTTGATTGTTTGTTGGCTTTCATTCGAGTTACGTCGTTCAAAATAAATTCAACTTGACCATTAACAAACACGATTATACTAAGATGATTTTATCATTGCAAAAAACAAATCGGAAGGTAGGACAGATTTACATGAAATTTCTGCCAAAATGATAGGATATCCATCTGTACGTTAATGAAATAGACTGAAAGAATTGAAGCCCAAATAATATTTTCAAAAATATTGTGTTTTGAATTACTATATATGCGCGTTTTATAATGGCTGATATTGGGAATCAGTGGATCAGAGGTAAAATTCTAAATCATTCTGTTACCAATAGCGCTTCACGACAAAAAAAAAAAAGAACAGTTGCAGTATACCAGATCCATGATACTGTAACAAGTTCCCTTGTTACAGTATCATAGATCTGGTATACTGCAACTGTTCTTTTTCTTCGTGTAAGTAATCTGTTCATTCGCGTATCAAATCGCGCCTAATTGATTACCAGAGTTTCTGAATCATGCTCTTCGGGATTTACACTTTGTGATTTCTGAAATGCCCTTTGCTAATTGAAGAAAGCGTACCTTTTGAAATACCGTAGTAAATGGATAAATCTTTGCAAAATAAATGTGGGTATGTGAGAGTTTGGCATTTGGGGTCGGATTATGCCGATTTGTGCCAGCTAGCGGTGTTTCTAAGCCTGGCCCCTGTTTTCATTTCCACGCCTAGGGTAAGGATGACATGTGACGAAATAAATATGATATTAAAATTATATTTGTGGGACGAGATATTTTTTAGGTGGTAACAGTAACAGAGGCGTTCAGAGAAAACAAAGGACCTGGGGCAGTACATAGACGGATTCTCCTTATTTCAAACAAATCCAAACCGCCTCCGAATATACTAGCAGAATTCGTTTATACACTCTACACAAATAGGTAAGAAATGGATAGTGGTTGACTTGAATTAGAAATAATAGTTATTTATGCATCGTTTAAGGGTTTTAACGATCCAGCAGCGACACAAAGGGGCTTTTTGTCGACGTGATTATTATAAACAGTTAACGCCCGTGGCATTACAATATTTTTTTTACCTGCTTTTAACAATTCAGATTTATTTATTTACTACTTACTGTAGCTAGATGTTAACTCGTCTCGGTTTGTCTTTTAATATTTCTCTCCCATAATTCCCTTTGATAAGTTCCTCCATAAGAGAACATGTAGAATTATTCAACAGTTTGCATTTTTCCCTCGTAGGCACGATCCCCTGGATCCAGGTAACTTTTGCAGTGTACATCCAAGACAATAGCAATCAATAACTTAACAGTAAAAATTAAATACGTTTTTACATGTTGTAAATAAAAACAAATTTCGGGACCCCAATTAAGTTGGGACTTGGGGCAAGTTGACCCACCTGCCCCGCTCCTGGACACCCCTGTAGCCTAGTAAGCAAATCTGCTGTGTTTGGTCATTTTCTCGCTCAATGACAGATACACACCCCTCCTTCTAAAATAGATCTCGGTTGCTGTCGGCGCGACACCAGCGAACACGCGTCCCCGGCAGTGGAGCGGCAGTAGATTAGCCGGTGCGCCGTGCTTCTCAACACGCCTTGGGCTTCTTGTTGACGCACGTGGGGCAGGTGGTGCTGGTGGTGATGGTAATGGCGGCGGCGGCGGTGGTGGTGGTGGTGGTGGTGGTGGTGGTAATGGCGGCGGCGGCGATGGTGGTGGTGGTGGTGGTGGTGGTGGTGGTAGCGGGAACGATAGTGTGGAGCCGTGAAGGTAGCGGTGGAGGTAAAGATGATGGCGGTGAGCGTGGTGGTGGTGGGCGGCGGCGGCGGCGGCGGCGGGGTGGCAGTGGAGGTGGCGGCGGAGCGCCGTGGAGGTGGACGGCGGCGGCGGAAAGTCGTTGAGGTGGGGGGCGGCGGCGGACAGCCGTCGAGGTGGACGGCGGCGGCGGAGAGCCGAGGAGGCGGGCGTTGGCGGCGGGGGGGGGGGGGTGCAGTAACGGTGAGCCATGGCGGTGGGCGGAGCCGGCGACGGCGGTGGCGCTTCGAGTGACGAACGGCGCAAACGCGCGGAAACTAACGACTGTCGCCGGCAAAGGAACAGCGTGTCCCGCGTCGCGGGTCCGTGTCCGCTGCCACCGCGCGCGACGCTGCGGCGCAATCGGGCCGGAAAGTTACGCGCGCGGCGACCGGCCCCAACGACCCCTCACGCCGGCGATCGGCCACCCGCTCGTCCAAACGCGCCCACGCTAGCCGATCTAAACGCTCCTCCCACCCGGCTTTTCGTCCAAATGCCCCCCCCCCCATATCGAAATGGCTCCGTTAGCCGATCTCTCTTGTCTGTCCAATACTGCATCCGACGACGCAAAAATCCGTTTGCACCCGTTTGTCTTCCCAAACTCTCTTCGCATCTACTGAAACGGCCGCCCACCTTATTGTTGATGTTCGTCTATCCCGTGTTCCATTTATCTACTCGAACACTCTTTCCAACCACCCAACATCCGTCTGTGTGTTTACCCAACACTCCTCCCGCCCGGCCTTTCCACCAAATGCCCCCTAAATCTAAGTAGCTCCGTTTGCCTCTCCTCCTTCACTTGTTTTTGCAATACTCCATCCGACGACGCACCCGCTTGCCTGCCCAAACACACTTCCCATCTACTAAGACAGCCGCTCACCTTAATGACACCTCACATCTTCCTCCATTCCTCTTCTCCTCCCAAACACTCCTTCCTACATGGCGAACGTCTACCCAGAAACTCATCCCGCCTGGATTTTCAACCAAATGCTCCCCTAAACACAACACAATCCGGCTGTAATTGTGTGGAAAGACAATGAATCAGAAACACGAGAGTGCAAGCGCGCGTCGATGGTTAAACGGTTAGCGTTTAGGACTGTTGTACCCAAGTTGGCGGGTTCAAACCCGATCGAAGCCGTGGATTTTTAAGGGCGAAAAAATCCTGCGTACGCCTTCCTTCGGAGGGGAAGTAAAGCCGGCTGTCCCATGTTAGTAGATTTACTTGCATGTAAAAGATCCTCAAACCTAAATGACGCCTCTGAGTCAAATTCAAATCGCCTGTTTCTCGCCCAAGAAATACCTCCTTTCTCTGCTAGTTGGTGAAAGGAGCGTAGCGAAATTTGCGTGGTCAGACGGAAGAGCAGGCCTAATGGCCTGAGTCTCGCCACGTAAAATAAGGCATTAATTCAATTCAATTCAAGCGCGGAACAGTGACACTAGAGCTGCGATGGCGCGAGAACAAAACGGCACTTACTTCGTGGTAACGCTTCGTTACATAGAATGTTACTCCCTTGCTGAAGCTCTCCTTGCCCCAACGCTCCCTCGTCCAAACGCCCAGCTGCCCTGCGCGTCGGATCCCTGCCCGTTTCACTCGCTGCGCCTGACATCCAGTTGCTCCTGACGGTGTCCGCTTCTAGTCCCCGTGTTCGCCCGCCTGCAACAGACAGCCCACCCCACCCCCTCCCGTTTTTCTCCCGCACACACACAGACTCGATCCCGTCGGTCGCCCCGCCCACATCCCCTGCTATCTCTGTCGCCCCGCACTGGATCGATTATCTTGATGCTCCTCTTGTTCGATCTCTGCCCACCAGCGCCGCTGGGCTGCTGCCTTCATCTGTGGGCGCTTTTGTGCCCATGGGTGATCCCTATCGAACCGCTATCGACCGCGTTGGCTATCGATCTTCTTTCATGCCGTTCTTTTAGTTGCAATCTAAAATTCCTCAACCATACTTCTCGACCACAAAGCTCTTAGGCTTTCATTTCTGGGCCTTCCGATCACCTCACATTTACCTTTTTACGTTACAGGATATATCAGAATAAATGTTACAAACATCTAAGGTTTGCAAAAGAGATGTCTTTTTGCCCTTAAGATAGATTGGGAAGATTCACTTAATAGAGCTATATTCATTTGTACCTGTTGAATTGGCCTCTGATTGTTAGGTAAAGCCGTACGCATAGGAGTTCAGCAGGTACATGAAAGGTCTTCTCTACATGATAACGTAATCTGTCGAACATTGGTGCAACTAAAATTTTGCACTACTTGTTCATTGGCAAAACGTGTGATATTTTCGACCGCTCTACGTGCTCGAGACGTTTGTAACACATTCTGAATTATATCTGGACTCGCTGAATCCTATTTCCGTTCTTCCATCCCTAGATTTCCCTCGTCTTCCATTCCCATCTTCCTTCCCAGGTTCCCATCTTGCTTTCCAGCGGCACTTACCTTTACATGACTTCCTCAGACTTCCCATTCAGTTACTTTTGTCCACATAGAGAATATGTTAATCAACATGTATCCTGTATCCTGTTAATCAATGTTTATATAATTTTTGCCGACTCCTATTTTGAAATTAGTGTTTTCCATTATCAAATACCGGTTTTCGGTAGCTACTTGGCAATCCAGAAGATGCCGCGACACTGGTGCCAACGTTTCGGTCGCCATTCTGCGACCTTCCTCAGGACGAAATGCATTTCGCCCCGAGTGCCAAGTAACTACTAGCTCCGACTGTGCAAGCCCACGTAATTTTTTTCATCTCCGCATATCAACGTCTTCCCAACTCGGCTTTTTCAACTGCACTCGTGTTTCAACTTGCGCCTGCCCTCCCACTCAATCACCATTCCATCTCACTGCCTGCCCGTCCACCCGACGGACGGAATTCCCTATTTGTCCGTGAGGCCATCCGACGTGTCTGTCTGCATATCCGTTGGCCTGTCCGTTCGGTCATCCACCCGGTTTGTATCTGTTTGTCTGCCCAAACGTTTGTCCGTTGGTTCGTCTTTTCGTTCATACATCCGTCCGTTTGTTCATCTGTCCGTCTGCCCATTGGTTCGTCCGTTAGTCCGTCCGCTCATGTCATCCATCATCCTGTCCGACCGACCTTCGCTGTGTTCGTCTCTCTCTCTCTCTCCTATCTCCTCTCTCTCCTCTCTCTCCTCTCTCTCTCCTCTCTCCTCTCTCTCCTCTCTCCTCTCTCTCTCCTCTCTCTCCTCTCTCTCTCCTCTCTCTCCTCTCTCTCCTCTCTCTCCTCTCTCTCCTCTCTCTCCACTCTCTCCTCTCTCTCCACTCTCCTCTCTCTCCACTCTCTCCTCTCTCTCCACTCTCTCCTCTCTCTCCACTCTCTCCTCTCTCTCCTCTCTCTCCACTCTCTCCTCTCTCTCCACTCTCCTCTCTCTCCACTCTCTCCTCTCTCTCCACTCTCTCCTCTCTCTCCACTCTCTCCTCTCTCTCTCCTCTCTCCTCTCTCTCCTCTCTCCTCTCTCTCCCCTCTCTCCTCTCTCCTCTCTCTCCTCTCTCCTCTCTCTCCTCTCTCTCCTCTCTCCCCTCTCTCCTCTCTCCCCTCTCTCCTCTCTCCCCTCTCTCCTCTCTCCCCTCTCTCCTCTCTCCCCTCTCTCTCCTCTCTCCCCTCTCTCTCCTCTCTCTCCTCTCTCTCTCTCCTCTCTCCTCTCTCTCCTCTCTCTCCTCTCTCTCCTCTCTCTCTCCTCTCTCTCCTCTCTCCTCTCTCTCCTCTCTCTCCTCTCTCTCTCCTCTCTCTCTCCTCTCTCTCTCCTCTCTCTCTCCTCTCTCTCTCCTCTCTCTCTCCTCTCTCTCTCCTCTCTCTCTCCTCTCTCTCCTCTCTCGCGCCGCCCACCTACAGTTACCGCGCTCGCCCGACCCTCTCCACGCTTTCCAAACGTTCGCCCATTGCAACGGAGCGCGCGGGAGGCGGTCAGTGCAGGCAAATTGTGGCATCGCCGCTCCGCACAGGCTCAGAACACCGCGGGGTGTCGTGTTTTCACTCGCAGCGCAAATTTGACGCTGCTGAAACGTTGATATATTGCACTTGAGCGCGGGTTTGCTTTTGGTAACGAAAGGTCTGTAACAGAGCGCAGGTAATGGATGTAACCGAGGGGGATGGCGCAAGAGGAGTAAAGTTATATCCAAGTCCGAGGAATGCTGAAACCTGTAATGAACTGACACTGACACTCATTGACTTCCCAGCAATTCAAATTAAAATGCAGCAAGATAGAAATGCAAGCAAAACAATCTCCATGGACTTGCTTACCTTTAAGGCCCATTCACAATGCAAACGTAAACATAAGCATAGCGCATAGACATAAACATTAACATAAGCGATAGACTGAAGTATTCACAATGCGTAACATAAACGTAAGCAAAATAAGTTTCTATTGGCTGTGAGACTTTCTGGTTGGATGTGAGAATCGCTTTCAAGATATCGACTCTATCTCCCATATGGCGTTAGTACTTCTATCGACTTCGCACCAATTTCAATTCTCGATTTTGAGTTACCTTTCTGTTATTGGTTCATTTCTTATGTCCTCCGTAAGCATAAGCACAGACGTTTGAAGCTTGCAAGCTTTAAAGTTAACGTCTTACGTGTTATGTCTTTGTGAATGAGTCCACTTATGGACGAATTCCTAAGTTTTCTTTCAACGCCATGCTTATGTTCACGTTTGCATTGTGAATGGGCCTTAAAGGTAAGCAAGTCCATGGAGATTGTTTTGCTTGCGTTTCTATCTTGCTGCCTTTTAATTTGAATTGCTGGAAGGTCAATGAGTGTCAGTGTCAGTTCATTGCAGGTTTCAGCATTCCTCGGACTTGGATAAAACCTCTTGCTTGAGGTGGGATTGTAAGTTACTCCTACTCCCCCCCCCCACGCAATGCGCATGTATTAACAGTATTTATTTGACATAAAGGTATATTTAATTACGAATGATTCAAGGAGATATTCTAATTTATTTATTTAAAGATGAAGACCCGCTCTACCGTGACCTCTGCGTTGTAATGTACAGGATATTTCCGTACTTAGTACAAAGCCTCAGTACTTGAAAGTATGTCAATTCCATTATTTCGTGTAAGAAACCACGTGGTATGCTAAATAAAAGATTAAACGAGCGCGAATGCGTGCGAAGAAAGAGTTTTGTGAGGAACAGGCACATGCAAACACATACATACAAATATATCTCCTTCCACTTTGTATAATACGCGACTCGCTCATTTGCTCTCGTGTGAGCTTAGTAACTCATATTGCAATATTTCTTGAATACTTTTTTTGCTCGTACTTCGCTTGAAACTGACATGCAAACTCGTTGATGTTGACATTGAAACTTTGTACGAGTATATAGTATTTAACGGAGTAGTATTGATGAAGGCTTCGTGTTTCCAAGTTAGGGAAGGAAGGAATTATTCTCCTGAAATATGATCATACTACTTTTTTACCTTTGTGTTCATTTCCATGAAAGATGTTTGGGTCATCCCGAGCGGTGAATACTGCTACCAGGTGAATGATTGTGAATGAGCTGTTCAGAACAGATATCTGGTTGCACATCCGCATGACCTAAATTCACAATAACATGATGTAAAAACCCATGCCCTTATATTAAGGTTCGAAGACGCTCCCTCCAAATCCGCGGATTTGGACGTTAGTCAATACACCATCAGCGAAGCCAGCTTTAACGAAGCGTTCGTGTGTAATTACTCTTTTGTAAGCAGCGGAAATTCTTAATAAATGTTCCTGGCCTCAGCGCGGGTTTTTCAGAATTTCTTTGCTTTTATTACGTAAGCGTGTGACTCGCCTTGTATGTAGGTCGTGTAATACAAGGTTTTATGGTTGCTCTGACGCAATGGTGTGGAATGTTATCGTGCCGATCTCCTCTTTTGTCGCGATCTAATAAGTACTCGTGTGTTTTACGACACCGGCTCTGTGTTCTACTTCCTTCGTTCCTATTGTTTATTATTCATGTACTTGACAGGCGGACGCGACACGTGTACGTTGACTGATTCATGTACTTGACAGGCAGCGGAACATGGAAAATAATGTAAAGATCCTCAATGTCATTAGCTCTCTTCATACACGTGAACGTTCTATATTAACACTAATGTTTGAAGCATCACACTACATTGTAGCACCATACCTGAGGTTCGACTTGGTTATTCTGCCTGCGAATTAAATTGAATTTGGCTTCATAAACCGTGTGAAAATATTCATACTTTTTCTTGAATATACACTGCCTAAAGGAGGTTTTATAAATTATTATTTAGTATTTTACTGACAACTGTAATGGCAAATGCACCTACGTACATGTGAAGTACGCATTGCTTAAGAAGAGCAATGAATATTTCTTTCAACTTGTACGTGAAAGAAATATTACCCTTCATGGTTAAAATTAGGGTCTCGCCGGGAGCAGGCGCTCAGGTCACGGGTGATTAAGACTACCCGAACCGCTGTCAACGTTGACATGATCCAGACGTGGAAACAGGAATGTTCGGGAACTGGTTAGTTTTCAAGAAAGGCAAAAGTCCTCTGACAGTTATGTCAGTTTATTGCGTCTAGGGGATGCCGGGTTCTGGCGGGGGCGGCGTAATGGCCTCGTTAAACTCCCTGTTTCCCATATAAGGATCTGCTAGCGTTGGGAGGCGGAGACCGCCTAAAGACTTTGCTATGTACACATCACGCTGCTCTGCAGCTCTATTCTTATATTAAAATTTCATACTTCATCGGACTTGGTCTCTAATTGAAACCTCGCTGACCACCACGCTCCTCCAGGGAACTTAGCTTCCCTGCGAACCCAATTTTTATTGCATCCTGTACTGGAAGCAATTGTAATTGCCTGCAATCGCTGCTAGCAGCACTACACCTGCAGCGAAAGGCATTACATGGTGGCAGCGGCTTGGATTGAGGAGCACAGCGAATTCAATTACTTTCTGCTGACGGCCGGGCTGGAGAGACTTCGCGCCTGTACCGAGGTGGGCCGGAGCCTTTCTCGAGGGAACAACGCTCCAGAGGAATCCACAAGGCGCCGTGGTACCCGTTCACCGCCTGCAGAAGCCGAGTCCGTGGTTTGGAGGCCAGCACCAGCAGCCGCTGACGAGCCCGAGGGACGTCTTCGGTGATTAGCCGTTGGCAGCCTGCGCCGCGAGAGGGTCCTCTACCCTGAGGGGAGCTGCGAAGCCATCACTGGAGGCCCGAACTGCGCATCTTCAAGCCACCCTACATCTTTTTCCTGGTAAGAGGTTAATCCAGCCATGGCAGACAATGATATTGGCGATAATGAGGAAAATTATATATCAGTTATACAGGCAGTAAAATTAATATCGCGTAACTTTGATGGAAATCCCCGACATCTTAGAGAATTTATAGAAGGAGTTGAGGCAGCAACGGAAGTAGTACACCCCAATAAACGATCATTGCTTTTGAAATTCATTGAATCAAAAATTACTGGCAATGCTAAAGATAGGTTATTAGCACGAACAGAACGCGAAACTTGGGAACAGGTTAGAGCGATATTAGAGGAAAACTTCTCTGTACGGCGTACGTTAGAATATTACGCGGGCGTATTATTCACGTCGAAGCAGGGATCAAATGAAACAGTAGCACAATGGGGTTCGCGAGTAGATAGTATGGCTATAGATCTGAGAAGAGAAGTAAAAGGCAGGTTGGAAAAATTAGAACAGAAAGATAATGCGCGTTACGTAGAAGGAGGTCTGCAGTTAATAGGAGAATTCTTAAAGGGAACGTTTATTGCGGGACTGAAAGATGAAAGGATAAGGTATATTGTTAAAGCTAAAGGAGAAGAGGAATCTTTAGCACAAATAGTTGAAACCGCTTTACAAGAAGAAAGCGAAGTGAAATCGCAAAGGTATAAGAATAATCAGGGGCAATGGAATTCGCGATACGAGAATACGCGATATGATTCTAGGAGGCAACAAAGTACGCATATTAAAAGTGAAGTTAATGTTACTGCTGTAAATACTGTGAAATGTTATAAATGTCAGGAACTGGGTCATATATCTAGGGTTTGCAATAATGAACCGAAATGCGCCAAATGTGGTAGGCGAAATCATGAAACTAGGAATTGCAAACAGGGAAACAGGCAGTAGAGTTGCTTGAGCAGCCGCAAGTAACTCTACAAAATGGCTGCGTAGGTGATATGGAAACTGGAGGAAATCACAGCCGTGAAAGAGATTCGCGTGATAAAGATACTGTAAGGAATAGCTCTTGTGATAGAGATTCACGTGATATAGTTACTGTGATGAACCCTGGATGCGGCAAGGAGTCGCGGGAGGTTAACTGCGTAAAACAAGGGGACGCCTTTGATAAAACCAGTTACATGAAAAATGATTTGGGACCATACGAGGTATATGTATTGTGTCCGGAAATTAAGGGAGGCTTAGGAATAGCCTTAATTGATACAGGGGCCCAGGTATCATTGGTAAGGGAATCCTCATTAGTCAAAAATATTGCCCAAAGCGATGATGTAATTGAGATTCAAGGTATTAGTGGAAAAAATATCAAGGTAAAAGGTATGGTAAATTTAACTCTGAATAATTGCAGTGAGTCAATAGAATCCAAATATTATGTTGTAAATAAATTGCCTAGAAATATTGATGTTATATTAGGACAAGATTGGCTTTTAAGGAATAATTATGTGTTTACTAAAAATATTGCAATACCACCTTTCAGTGAGTCAGTAGTTCAATTCCCGACCACAGAAAAAGGAGTGAGATATGTAGAGCAACAATTATTGCAGCCAGGAATAGTCTGTGCGGCAACTTTAACGAATTGTGATAAAACGTTTCCGTGTCTTATTGTAAATGTCACGCCCGAAACGTTAATAGTACGAGAAACACCAATATTAAAGAAACCTCCGACTCAGTTAAATAATGCTACTGATAGGACGAATGAAGACGCGTTCACGAAGCGGAGAATAGAATTATTATATGATAACTTGAGATTGCATCATATAGAGGAAGGAGCTAAAGATATTAGAGACATATGTAGTGAATTTGTAGATGTTTTCAAATTACCGGGAGACAAACTGACTAGTACGACAGCGGCAAAACATTATATTCCCACACCCTCTATTCCTAAAGGTAGACCAATTACTTTAAAGAATTATAGGTTACCTCAGGCTCATCAGGAGGAAATTCAGAGGCAAGTAGAACAAATGCTAAATGACGGAATAATTACTCATAGTAAGAGCGAATGGAATTTTCCTTTGCTTGTAGTTCCGAAAAAGGTCGATGCGACTGGCAAAAAGAAGTGGCGAATTTGCGTGGATTTTAGACGACTTAATGACGTAACAGTAGGAGATAGCTATCCTCTTCCAAATATTCAGGATATTTTGGATAAAATAGGAAGATCGCGTTACTTTTCTGCTCTCGATTGTGCCAGTGGGTATTTACAAGTGCCAATCGAACCAGAGGATCAATGCAAAACTGCATTTAGTACGGCTAGCGGCCATTATGAATACACGCGTATGCCTTTTGGTCTAAAATCAGCTCCTGCTACGTTTCAACGCATGATGAACTCTATTCTGCACGAGTCAATTGGTGACAGATGCTTTTGCTACATGGACGATGTGCTGATAATGGGAGAAACATTAGCCGAGCATAACAAAAAGCTAAGGGAAGTACTCGGGCAACTCAGAAAACATAATATCAAAATTGAACCCGACAAATGTGAATTTTTGAAGGTGGAATTAAACTACTTAGGACATGTAGTGACAACAAAAGGAGTAAAACCTGATCCGCGAAAAGTTCAATCAGTTACTGAATTTCCCAGACCAGGAAATCCGAAGGACATAAAGTCATTTTTAGGTTTAGCAGGTTATTACAGAAAGTTTATCGATGGGTTTAGTACAATAGCAAGACCTTTGACAGAGTTATTAAAGAAGGATGTCGAGTGGCAGTGGACAGAAAAGGAACAGAACAGTTTTGATTTACTGAGACAAAAGTTAACTGAAGCACCCCTTTTACAATATCCCGACTTTACCTAGCCTTTCATATTGACGACTGACGCTAGTGGATATGCAATTGGAGCAATACTTTCACAAGGAAAATTAGGTGAGGATAAGCCAATAGCTTACGCCAGTAGAACCCTGAACAAGGCAGAAATTAATTACAGTACGGTGGAAAAAGAGTGTTTGTCAATCGTCTGGGCTTGTAAACACTTTCGACCTTATTTACTAGGTAGAAAATTTACAGTCGTTACGGATCACAAAGGATTAATATGGATCTTTAATGTGAAAGATCCGAGTTCAAGATTATTGAGATGGACATTATTGCTAGAAGAATACGATTATGAAATTAAATACAGAGCAGGGATTAAAAATTGTAATGCTGATTGTTTAAGTAGATATCCTGTAGAATGTATGCAATTTAATGTAGAGCAAATAAGCAATGAGAGGAAATTAGCAATTATTAAAGAAATGCATAATTGTCCGGTAGGTGGTCACCAGGGAATTCAAAGAACTACAGAAAGGATAAAATTATATACAAGTTGGATGGGAATGGAGAAGGACGTAGCCGATTATATTAGGAATTGCAAGGTGTGTCAAATGAATAAAGACCCCCATCACAAAATAAAACAGCAATTAGAAGTCACTGATACTCAGGACGAACCGTTTTGTAAACTTTATCTCGATGTGGTAGGTCCCCTTCCAGTTACGGAAGACAATTTTAGATATATTTTAACTTGCCAAGACAATTTAAGTAAATATGTTATCGCTATTCCTATTAAGAATCAAACTGTGGAAGAAATAACAGATGCGTTTGTGAACAAGGTGATATTAATATACGGTATTCCAAACTCTATAGTCACTGATCAAGGGAGTAATTTTATGTCTGACGTATTCAAAAGAATATGCAAGTTGTTTAAGATTGAAAAAATCAATACCGCAGCGTATCATCCGGAGAGTAATGGAGCATTAGAACGGACTCATAAAACGCTTGTAACGTACTTACGTTGTTTTTGTGATCCAAAGTCTTTTAATTGGAATACGTGGTTACCGTTTGCATGTTTTTCTTACAATACTACTCCGCATAGTATCACTAAGTTCACACCTTATGAGATATTATACGGTAGGAGATGTAATATTCCAGGGATTTTACAAAGTACTCCGCAACCTTTGTACAACTATGATGACATAATACGGAATGTTAAATTTAAAATGCAGAATTGTCATAAAATTGCTAAGGAAAGATTGATACAATTCAAGGAAAATCAAAGAGAGAAAACAAAAGCCAATCCTGTAAAGTTTAAGATAAATGATTTAGTAGTATTAAGAATTGAAGCTAGGCATAAGTTAGAACCATTATGGAAAGGTCCTTATGAAGTAAAGATGATGAAGGAACCTAATGCAATTATTCTAGAGGTGGGTAAACGTAAGCATCAGGAAGTACATACCAACCGACTGAAACCATATTTTTCTTCCGTTTCAGGGAACGAAACGAAGCATGAGGGCTCTTAGGAATTGGGCAATATTAACGGCGTTATTATGGTGGTGGGAAATGGCAAATGGACAGGAAGTGAAGCAGCTACAATCGCAAACCGGGATTTATTTTGATGAAGCTGGAACTATCTCTTTTTACCCAATGCGATGGAAAGTAGTAAGCTATATAAATTTAGAACCCATTAAGGAGCTTTGGAAGAGTACGAAAGAACATCACAGAAAGGTAGCCGAATATTGTAATAAAGTATCGGAAGCAAATTGGTATCATCTGACAGACTGTGGAGCTTTTCAGCAATACATGAGATCTAAAACGTATTATATTGATAATTTGAGAGATTTAGTAAGCGAATATATGGTAGATTCAGAAAATGTCGAATCTTTCAATAAAAGAGCAGTAAGAACAAAGAGAGGAGTATTAAATTTGGTGGGAGAAATAGCAAAGGTACTTTTTGGAACTCTAACACAATCGGATGCAGAGGAATATAATAAACATATTTCAGAATTAGAAAAAGAGCAAAGCGAATTTTTACACATTTCCAAAGATCAAATGACGGTAATAAAATCGACATTAAGTTCTGTTAACTTAACAATTCAAAGAGTGAATCAAAATGAGAAAACATTAAAACAAAATTTGAATAAATTAGCTAATTATACTGATAACAAAGTTAATGCATTAGAAGTGGAGATAGAAAACATCAGTCAGATCAATGAGCAAATAAGAATATTGCAAAGAGGTATCGAGGAATGTCAGCACTCGTTTGAAATTTTGCTAGATGCTTTTGTCCATGCAGAGCAGGGAACGCTGCAGCCACAACTCATTACTACCGCTAAGATCAAAAAGGTAATGGAGAGCCAGGCACTGCCAAATGGTTTGGATTATCCTCCTTTTCCCCTTCCTGAACTCCAAAAGATAATGATTCCCCATGTGTACGCTTTAAAGCAATATTTGGTGTATGTATTAGAAATTCCTCTTCTCTCCCCCAATATCTATCATCTCTATAAGATCCTACCTTTTCCCGTGTCCAAAGGAACTAACACATATGTATTTTTAAGTTCAAGCAAAGAGTTTATTTTTAGTGATTCCATGAGGCAACATTATGGTAAAATGTCAAATGATGAGTTGTCAAAATGTTTTCAAACTAGTATGTTAAACTATGTATGTAAGGAAGATGTACCAATTTATACTTTTATTCCCGGGATGGATTGCGAAGCGTCACTCCTTCATCCATCTACTACTATTATGCCACATAATTGTGAGACTAGAATAATTCGTTTGGAAAGAACTTTTTGGATACCTCTCTTTCTAAGTAACCAGTGGTTGTTTGTAACTCCAAGGCAAGAAAGATTGACTGTTCTGTGTGGAGATACATCCGATCACATTACAATTCAAAAGGAAGGAAAGTTATGTTTGAACCAGAGATGTAAAGCTTTTTTCACGTATGTAACTTTGTTTGCTACATCAACTCTGGAGAGTAATTTCACTAATGATTTCTTGCCAATTGTACCGATCAATTATGATTGTTGTTTTGACAGTGACAAGGTCAAAACTTTTGCAGATTTAGAATTAGATATTCCTTTAGTCAATATTATGTCCTCAGTTGATGATTTGAAAATTGCTAGTGTTAAGGTTGATGAGGTAGAGAAACTAATTGAGGAACAAGGAAGAAAGAATTATACGTATTGGTACGCTAATGTAATAACAGGTAGTTCTGTTTTTGGTATATTTATTGTTGTAACATTTTCATGTTGTGTGTGTTTTTGTTGTGTGAAAAAGTGTAGAAATTGTACTTATTGGTTATGGGATAGATGTTCGCCAAAGAATTGCTGGAAAGAAACAAGAGAAAGATTCTGTATTAATATTCATAATTATTCAGGAGCAGGGAGAATTGTTAGTTATCAGACAACTGGCACTCGTGACGAGCAGTCTTCTACTGCAGAAATAAATTCCACAATATCTCCTGCTCACTCACCAAAATCTACCAACATAACTGAAGTTGATGGCGAGAAAGAACATCTACCCATATCCACACGAACGAGAAGCTCAAGTAAAGCTTTCCGTTAGAAAAGTTTTCATCTGTTGATCAAAACTTTTTCTAAGGGGGGAGGTGTAATGGCAAATGCACCTACGTACATGTGAAGTACGCATTGCTTAAGAAGAGCAATGAATATTTCTTTCAACTTGTACGTGAAAGAAATATTACCCTTCATGGTTAAAATTAGGGTCTCGCCGGGAGCAGGCGCTCAGGTCACGGGTGATTAAGACTACCCGAACCGCTGTCAACGTTGACATGATCCAGACGTGGAAACAGGAATGTTCGGGAACTGGTTAGTTTTCAAGAAAGGCAAAAGTCCTCTGACAGTTATGTCAGTTTATTGCGTCTAGGGGATGCCGGGTTCTGGCGGGGGCGGCGTAATGGCCTCGTTAAACTCCCTGTTTCCCATATAAGGATCTGCTAGCGTTGGGAGGCGGAGACCGCCTAAAGACTTTGCTGTGTACACATCACGCTGCTCTGCAGCTCTATTCTTATATTAAAATTTCATACTTCATCGGACTTGGTCTCTAATTGAAACCTCGCTGACCACCACGCTCCTCCAGGGAACTTAGCTTCCCTGCGAACCCAATTTTTATTGCATCCTGTACTGGAAGCAATTGTAATTGCCTGCAATCGCTGCTAGCAGCACTACACCTGCAGCGAAAGGCATTACACAACTCAGATGGTACAGATGACGATGTAAAAATGTTGATAACATAATAAAACTCACTCATATAGACAAGCAGTATTTTGCGTGAGTGTGCATGCGAGTGACGTTTTCGTAAGCATCTCGACAGAGATTCGACATTTTCACAAACAAGTCTCCAGAACCAACGGTTCACTTCGTCCAAACAGTGACAGCAATGGCTGTCTAGGTGATTTCGGGTTTTCAGTAAACAGATGTATGCTGCTTATGTGGTTGGGTTTGCGAATGAAATTCTGTGAACCGGTAAAATCGAATTTCGATACCAAAAGGCTCTACGTAAGAAATTGTTTCCTTTGCTATCATGATTCTGTTGAATGAGCCAAGTCTTGAGTATTGTTCCTGATTGTCAAACGCGACCTCTCCAGGGCACAGCTAAGCTGAAATGGACCACGAGAAACGAGAGATTTGTCAAAATATTTTCCTTTATGGATTGAACGTGTAAAGAAAGTGCTTTGATCGCCTCAGATTATTTTATTTACGCCAGTAAATTCGAGAATAATTAATTGCATACTTTAAGGGTTTGAGCGAGTGCGCTGGAATTTCGCCTCTGACTTTAGGAGATTCTAATTGTGGTAATATCCGTCGGAAATTAGTGGTTAAGAAAGCGGCTCCCCCGAAAGATTCGTCTTCTGTCTGAATATTGCCGGCAGTGCGCAAATACATCTTTCTTATAAGAAAGGGCATTATGAGTATGGGAACAAGAAGCAAACATTAATAGGTAATATAAAAACACAGTGTCTTCCAGGTGGGTGAGATCGATAATGCAATAGTGTGGTAGCGATCTCTGACAGGAGGATCACGGGTTCTAGTCCCGATTCGGTCTTGGTTGTATTTGTGTTCGTCCTTTCACCACCTATCATCACCGTATAATGTCATCTTCACAGTTACCGCTACGGTAACTGTGCAATAGTGGCAAACCGTCCAATAGTGGTCGCTAATGACTTAGATATTGATGAGATCTGAAATTTAAAAAAAAAAAACCTGCCTGTAAAGTAGACATTATTTAAGGTTTTTGACATTATTTTAGGTTTATAAATCATATATTTATTTTACCGCACTCTCCTATCTGTCTCTCCTTCTGTCTCCCTCTCTCTCCGTCACTCTCTTTCTCTCCGTCACTCTTTCTCTCCTCTCTCTCTTTCTCTCCCTCCCCTCTCTCTTTCTCTCCCCTCTCTCTTTCTCTCCCTCTCTCTTTCTCTCCCCTCTCTCTTTCTCTCCCCTCTCTCTTTCTATCCCCTCTCTCTTTCTATCCCCTCTCTATCTTTCTATCCCCTCTCTATCTTTCTATCCCCTCTCTATCTTTCTATCCCCTCTCTATCTTTCTCTCCCCTCTCTCTCTTTCCCCTCTCTCTTTCTCTCCCCTCTCTCTCTTTCTCTCCCCTCTCTCTCTCACCCCTCTCGCTCTTTCTGTGTGTGTGTGTGTGTGTGCGCGCGCGCGTGCGCGTGTGCGTCTCCCTCTCTCTTTCTCTCTCGTGAAGTCCCTTGTAGAGGGTTTACACGGCATTTAAATGAAATTCCCATTTAATAATAATATTCATCGGAAGAGTAAAATGTGCTAAAAGCAAAGCCATTCCCAGGATGCCCCGACACTGCTGCGAGCCCTTCCCCGGAGCGAATCTTCCTTAAGCGGCTTGCCCTCCTGATTGGGGCCGCCCACCCAGCCACCCTCGCGCCGCGCAGTGGTCTGTAACCCACGAAAAGCGCGACCCGCACTTAATCTGTCAAAATGAAACTTTATCCCAAAAAATGTACCTAAAAAAATTAGTGTGACATTCACACTCAATAAAGATACGTGTTTCCTGGTTCAAATGAAGGAAAATAACCAAAAAGTAAATCAAACGAAAATAACTCGTGTGTGATATTCTCACACAATAAAGGTAAACATTTCGTAGTTCAAAGTATGAAGAATAACAAATATATTACTCAAGCAAGCACTGTGAACTGTTAAAGAAATACTTAGGAAAACTTTGAAAGTTAAAAGAAACAGAAAATAAACCTGGAAAATTTTTCCAGTCCGGATAAGGCAGTAGTGCCGTAGCGATCTCGGACCGGAGGATCGCGGGTATGGTTGTATTTGTGTTCGTCCTTTTACCCCAAAATTTCACCATATCATGTCATCTTCACAATTCCCATGCCGTTAAATGTAATAGAGGTCGCTAATTACTAAGATGTTGATGCGGCCTTAAATAACAATGGAAACCAGAAAAGTGTGTTTTACTACGAAGTCATCAAACCTCTTTAAATATTGTTCTCGTTTTGGTTTATAAAATATTTCGAATTCCTTGTTGGTATTCATTTCGATTCCAAACGACGTGTCAACCAACCCTGACTACACGTCCTGAGAATTTATATTCTAGAATCACCGTAGCAACCTGATTTGCTGGGGAACGCTTGAAGTAATAAAGAATATATATGGCTGAGACCGTTGTTAGAAATTGCTGGCCACTAACTGGGGAGGTGTGTGAGTGTTTATTGATTCCCGGCGCGTCAACAAATTCCGTTATTACTCCCAAGAATGTAGGTATGTTATTTGGAGTCTGTGCATTGCATGGTGTAACCGTATCGGACTATTATACCCAAGTTCGCGGCTTCAAACCCGATCGAAGCTGTGGGTTTTTAAGAGCAAACAAAATCCTTCAAACGCGAAATAAAGCCGTTTGTCAGAACTTTCATGTAGAAGATCCTCAAGCCTAATAGAAGCCTTTGAGCACATTTCCTAGCCCGACTGATTCCTCTTTTCTCTTCTAGAAGGTCAAAGGAGCGTTCATGGCGAGGCGCAGAGGAAGCTTAATGGCCTGAACCTCGGCACAGAAAGTAAGGCGTGAATTGAATTGAATAGAATATTCCTGGAGGTGATAATGTTCCTCCCCATTGTAACGTAGGATCCAGAGCCGACTTACACGTCAGCGTGCGGGGGTTTATCGTAAAGGTATCTTCCCCGCGGGACACCGCCCCCCACTAGGACAATCTTTACGCTAGTGAATTGTGGCGGCACCACTAGGAGAATATTTAATCTCCCGAATTGTGGCTGCACCTGTGCGGTAATGTAGGTAATTCGTAATGTAGTAAATTCCCGTGTGTGTGTGTGTGTGTGTGTGTGAGGGGAAATGATGCAGCTAAGATGAGGAAAGACAGATCCCCTGTGGCCCGTTTGTCAGAACATGTTAAAGATGAGGAAGGAAAGGTCGCGTGCGCCTGTGGACCATTTGTTAGGATACTGCTCCTGCATTTTACTGGTAATGGGCGAAGAACCTACGGAGGAAACTACCAATCAGAGCGGACGTCCGCTAGAATTCTCTTTGAGACAGCGGATGAATTCGAATTAGCTACGAAGCGTGGGCCGGAAATTCGCCACTGTGTGGACTCAAATCTTAGGACCTCCCTGCCAACGATGCTGCAGAGGTCATTGCTTTTGCAAAGGAACCTTCACAACTTGTGCGCTGAGTAACACGTGTGACTTCGAGATTGATCCATTGGGCCATGACAGGGGTGGGCGGATGGCTTGAGCACTAATTGCCCGGGCATTACAAACAAACGAATGATTTTTGTATGTTGGGAATCGGCTAATTTACTGTCGCGTCGCGCGCCGTTTGGCCCATCGCGCGCGGCGGGCCGCTGCGTCAAAGCGCCGCCGCCGGGGGGCGGTCGATCCGGGCTGTTGATTTTCAATGAATATATGATGGCCTCCACCCTGCCCCGGCCGGCCGCGCACACGCCGCCGCTTTTTACGACGCGTTGCGCTCGGCCTCGTCCCCGCCCGCCCGCCCGCCCAACGCCCTCACCCGCCTGCCCAACGCCCGCACCCGCCTGCCCAACGCCCGCACCCGCCTGCCCAACGCTCGCCCCCCCCCCCGCCCGCCCAACGCCCGCCCGCCCGCTCGCCGGCCCGTCCGCCGGCCCGTCCGCCGGCCCGTCCGCCGGCCCGTCCGCCGGCCCGTCCGCCGGCCCGTCCGCCGGCCCGTCCGCCGGCCCGTCCGCCGGCCCGTCCGCCGGCCCGTCCGCCGGCCCGTCCGCCGGCCCGTCCGCCGGCCCGTCCGTCCGCCCGCCCGCCCGTCCGCCCGCCCGCCCGTCCGTCCGCCCAACGCCCGCACCCGCTTGCCCAACGCCCGCACCCGCCTGCCCAACGCTCGCCCCCGCCTGCCCGCCCGATCCCCGCCTTGCTCCGTCCCTCTTCGACCCGCCCCGTCCCGCCCCATCCCGGCCGCCTCATCACATCTCGCCCCGCCCACGCCTCATGCCTCCCCGTCCCACCCCGCCCCGCCCCCTCCCACCCCGTCCCGCCTCATCACGTCTCGCCCCGCCCACGCCTCATCCCTCCTCGACCCACCCCGCCCCGCCCCTTTCCACCCCGTCACGACCCCATCCGACCCATCTCGTCCCGCTCCGCCTTGCACCATCCCGCCCTGACCCGCCGCGCCCCGCCCCGCCGCGCCCGACGATGCGACTCATCAGCGATAAAACGCCGGCTTAGTCGCCCCTCCTGTCCCTGCGACACGCCTGTGCGACGCCGTGCCTCTTCTGTCTCACTTGCTCCGCCACGCATATGAGTAGTTTTCTTTTTCTTTTTTTTTCTTTTTTTTCTTCTTTTTTTCCCCTTTGACAAAAAAAGCTTAAGCCTATATATATATAAATAAAACGCGAGTGGAGTGGGCGTATTTAATTCACTATAGGTGTCTCAGAATAAATGTTACGAAACCTCAGGGCGTGTAAAGCGGTCGATGGCCACTATGTTTCAATGAACGTGTGTGTTGGGAAATTTCATTTACCGAAGTTGATCATGTGGCACAACCTCTGATTGTGTGGCTTCTTCCGACGTACTGGTGTTTGGCAGGTCAATTTCTGGAGCAGACAAAGAGTATTCGTTTATCTGACGAAATAGGAAAACACTTCAACGACGCTATATATTCTCGTATGAATGGGAATTAAGGGGATGGAAATATGAAAAGACAAGCCGAGTAAAGTTAACATCTAGTTAATTATTAAACATGTAAAGCGTTAAAATTAGGTAAAAATAAAGTATTGTATGGCAAGCGTTAACTTTTTCTCATAATCTCTGGCTACAAAAACCCTCAGGTGGTACGCTCTCGGGTTTTTGACGCCGCTTCATCATTAGAATCCGTATAACTCCCGTGGTGTATTAATATATATTATTTTATGACTTCTTGGCTGTCCTGGTGACGCCTCGACGTTGGCTGAGATGCCCTTAGTTGGTCTCTCAGTCACTCGAGCCGCGGTAGCATACGTGTACATCTATTATTTTACTTCAGAGCATGGGTATAGAACTGAGAGTGGAACTGCATATTCACCAAACAGATTTATTTATACCAGTTTATCTGTACTGGCATAACAGCTCTTGTCGGGGCCAAAGCCTAACTCACGTCGTCCTGTCCTGGCGGACGTGGGTTAAGGGATACGTGTGGTTAACTCATAGACATCCCTTCGCCGAATTCTGGTCTTCTCAACCTGAGAAGTTAGCTTTCTCATCGCCACACAGCAACAGATACTAGGACATTGCAAGAAAATGGCACACCCTAATATGCCCCGACCGGGAGTCGAACCCGGGGGTCACGTCATGGAAAGCGAGCACGCTGACATGGCGCTGACGCTACCCGTGAGAACATTTATGGCTCTGTCCCAACAAAACTATTGTATTCATTACCAAGGTTATATTATACCCATGGTATTGGTGCTTGGAAACTAGCTTTTTTTTGTGATATTGCCTGCTCATCCTCTCGTTGATTCGTCTGACCCGATTTTTTATGCATGGACACACTCATCTTTATCGAATATTAGAGCTGCGTGTATTCGTACGGAAAAAAGTGATCACAAAACACGCTGGTAATTAAACAGTGAAATTAAAAATAATGGGAAACATTGCCACATGCCTCAACGGCCTTCGCAAACGTGGGAAAGCGTTACGCATTCGCACGTGTTATATTAAAAGAGAGATTCGGTTTTGGAAGTAATGGATAGTGTGTTTAGCGCTAGATAAATCTGAAGATTGTGTCGTTGATGTGAAATAAAAAATTCTGCGAGATTCAGTGAAAAGCAAAGTGTTTCTCTCCGGTGTTCTTAGCCGTTTGTGAAACTGATTTTGTAGTAATTGGCAAACTGCGTATACAAATCTAAACAGTAAAGTGATTTTGTAGTAAATGGAAAACTGCGTAAACTACATACAAATCTAAACAGAAAAGTTTCATTGATTGCTAAGTGATTCCGGGCACGTCGACTACCAGGGGCATTAGTCCCGTAAGTGTAATGCATGCATGAGGTGGCGGTGGTCTTTCCCCCGCTGTGTGGCCAGATCCGGCGCCACCCTGCCATCGCGGCGATTAGCGGGATTTTCCCTCCACCAGGTATCTCCCACCAGCGGGGTACCGCCCTAGCCGGGACAAGCACGTAGCTCCTGACGGGTCTCCCGGCATGTGTGGTAGTGTAGTGCGTGTTAGTGTAAGTGTGTGTGTAAGGGGTGGGGATAGGACAAGGACAAGGAAGAGGAAGGTGAGATCACGCGCAGTCCGTGGCCCGTTTGTTAGGGCACTGCTCTGGCATTCGCCGGTGTTGCTAAACGGAAACGACTATATTGTCTTATAATTATAATATTTAGAATATCATTTGTGAACGTTTGTGGTGTATACTGTTTGTTACGTTTAATTCAAAATTACGCCAAGAGGTCTGCGACTATTGCATTATCGAAACTAGTCAGTTATATATCTCCATTGCCTTCTCAATCTATTTATGTATCAGAAATATAAAATACAGAAAATTTCTCAATTTACTTAATTATTCAGTTGATCGGCTTGAAATGACTGGAAATGCAAGTTTATGTTCATGTACGTGTACATATTGCGGCTAATAGCCGAATGTGGCTATGGCAACATAGCCGGTTAATAATCACAAAAACCCGCAATCAGCGGATAATGTCCGAAGTAGGGACAGCCTCTAAATGCACTACCTCGGACATAAGCCGTACGAATTACGCATAATCTACACGAGATGGCTCGGGTAACAATGCTGCAGAGGCAGTGGTTTTGCTGCGGAGCTGTCGCAGGTCCCCATCAATAGCCCAAGGATGTTTTTTTTAGTATTACATACTTTCTCTACTTAACATGTACTAGAAAGTGGAAATTGGTTTATTTTCCTGGACTTTTTCATTAGTTGGTCGCCCTGTGTGGCGGAGACCTTAGTGAAACTGGTTAGCCATCCTTAGAAGACCGCAACGAACCACTTCCCAACATTTAGTATTAATTAAGTACTCATTAATAATCATAATTGTAAATTAATTTGGCCAGCCATGTGCTTAAAATATCGACGGTCAGCTAGTTTCAGACTTAGGCTTGGTTGTTACTTACCAAAATATAAAAAAATAAACTAGTAAGTATGAACTAATTACTAATTTTCATTATTCAATTTTAAAGTCATATTAACCATTAAATGGTTACAAAATATGCACAGAACACGCAATTCTCCACACAGTCTATGAATTCGTAGATTGTTTTCTTATCACCCGACCACAGATTTCATAATTACATGTGAGTATCATATATTTAATGACCACACAGCTACAGAATTAAAAGTTATGGTAATTAATGAGTAATTAGTACAAAATTTGTGTGTACCGACGTGGATGGCCGAGGAGGATATAGCAAATGCCAGGTCAGCGCCTCTGTCTGAAGGGTCGCGGGTTTGAGTCCCGTCTTGAGCGTAGTTGCTTGTCGCTTGTCTTTCATATATACGAACGTGTCTCGTACGTGCTGTCGCGGAAGGCCTTGAGAACCTGCTGACCACAGACCGAGGGGCTCACAAGTGTTTCTAGTGTGAAGGTTAATATGTGCTCCCATGAGGGGCATAGTGGGGACCCAGCGCGGATAGTCGAAATCGACCGGGAGAGATGGCTCAGGGCATCAACTGATGCCACCGCAGTTCCTCTGACCGGGAGGTCCCAGGTTCAAGTTCCGACAAGTTCCTAGCTTGTCAGCTAGGTCGAATTCGGTCTCTGCTTGGAGGAGAATTCTAACGACCGGCTGCTCTGATCGATAGTTTTTCGTGGTTTCTGCGATCAACACCAAACGAATGCCGGTGCAGTGCCCTAACAAACGGGTCACGGTCCCCGCGCGATCATTCATTCCTCTTGTTTGCCCTACCCTCACCCCTTTACACACACACACTTTCACTAAAACGCCCTACACTTCTACACATGCCGCGAGATCCGTCACGAGCTAAGAGCTTGTTTCAGCTGGGGCAGTGCCCCGCTGGTGGAAAATACCTTGTTGGGGGAAAACCCCGCTAGCCAACGGTAGGTGGGCGCCGGATATCGCCATAGAGCGGGAGAAAGATCACCGCCACGTCGAGCGCAAAAACATGTATTGCACTTACGGGACTAATGACCCTGATAATTGATGTGTCTGGTATGACTAAATCTATCAATCAATCAATAGTCGAAATCGACATCCACTGAAGCTAAAAAAATCGCCAAAAAAAATCAGCAACAACTAAATGTTCGTATGTGGTTTCGTTGAGGTCTGCTAAGGGTGGCTAGCCGGCTTGAGAGGCGTATGACAGAGTCCCTCCGCCCTAGCGTGGAGGGCAGCTACGTTGTCAACGGGCAGCGCGGATAGTCGAAATCGTCACCCCTGAAGCTGGAAAAAGCCCCGGGAATAAATTTAAAAAAACAACCAGCAACAACTAAATGTTGGGTGTGGTTCGTTGTGGTCCGCTAAGAGAGGGCTAGCCGGCGTGGGGAGAGATGTATGGCGCAGTTCCTTCGCCCCACCTTCGGAGGGAAGCAACCGTTGGCCCACGGGCGGCAGCGATTGTCGATCCCTGGTGGCCCCCAGCGCGTTGTCGTAAACGCGCCAACGTCCCTTGCAACCGCGTCGCCGCCACTCAGACTAATTTACGCGGAAGCTGCTCGGCTGTTGTGACAGCGGATGATCCGTCGTGCTTGAAGCGGATTCGCTATGATTTGCAGCGGCCCCACGCCCATTGCGATGCGATGCGATGCAACGCGCGTGTCGGCCGTCTAATGGAGATGCAATACGGTTCGCGCGATGCGGTTCGGAGCGTTTGTCGAAACTTGTCAACGTGTAAAAGGTTGTTTACTTCTCCGGTCGTGTATTTTGTCGGGCTGTCGGGGTTGTAGTCGGGCGGCGGAATTAGAGAGATTTATTTCTCGTTACTGAGAAGTGTCGACTAACTAGAGTTCTTTATTACCTTCAACTTCAATACATAAAATCCTCGTGCTATAACTCCCAATATCTCCTATACCTAAAACTCTATATTCTCCGTAATTTCTAATTAGAATAAAACGAATTCTCATATCGTGAATATGAATAACTCGAATTCTCTGTCGCTATGATTTGCAGCGGCCAATGTCGAATTACAATGGGTCGATTTCTCTGTCATGTCGAATTACAATGACTCGATTTCTCTGTCATCTCTAATTACAATGGCTCGAATTCTTTGATATCTCGAACTACATTGACTTGAATTCTTTGTCACCTCGAACTTCAATGGCTCTCATATCGCACTTTAATATCTCAAATCTTTGGTACGTCGAACTCCAAAATATGCCGAATTTAGCTTCATGAAACAAAGTAGAGATGAACCGGGTAGAACAGGACGATCGGTTTTTGGGGAGTTGGACAAAAATCCCAAAAACCGGAACAGGAGGAGAGGATGATCGCAAGGGCAGTGGACTGACTGACTGACGAACGAACTGTCGTTCGTTCGGATGGACGCGATGTTGGTTGGTCTGTCGGACGAGTGAGTGGTGGCAGACCTCGAAAAAATGACCCCCAGCCAGCCGCCTAAATTTATTGTTCCTAGTACGGTGGGCGGTGAGTGAACGTGTGTGGCCGGGCGTTATCGCTCACCGCCCGGGTGGGGAGGGGCCCGAGCAGGGTGTCGCCGGGCAACGCGAGCTGGAGGGGGGCCTGGGCGGCGAGCGAGAGCGAAGGTCGAAGGGCATGGACGTCACGCTCCTACAGGCCGTCCGTCTCCTGTCTGCACGTTCCACCATGCACTCACTCTCGCCGCCACGCAGACACATTTGAAAAATAGTTGGTGCACATGTGAGTGAATATGTTATGTGTATGATTGTATATGTTATATGTGTGTTTGAAACGATTTGCGTCTGAATGTGTATGTGTAAATAAGTGAATGTGTGTGGGTGTGAATGTGTGATTGTGGGTGTGATTGAGTGATTGTGGGTGTGGGAGTGAAGGTGTGGGTGTTGGCGTGAAGGTATGGGTGTGAGTGTGAAGGTGTGGGTGTGAGTGTGAGGGTGTGAGTGTGAAGGTGTGGGTGTGAGTGTGAAGGTGTGAGTGTGAAGGTGTGAGTGTGAAGGTGTGGGTGTGAGTGTGAAGGTGTGGGTGTGAGTGTGAAGGTGTGGGTGTGAGTGTGAAGGTGTGGGTGTGAGTGTGAAGGTGTGGGTGTGAGTGTGAAGGTGTGGGTGTGAGTGTGAAGGTGTGGGTGTGAGTGTGAAGGTGTGGGTGTGAGTGTGAAGGTGTGGGTGTGAGTGTGAAGGTGTGGGTGTGAGTGTGAAGGTGTGAGTGTGAGTGTGAAGGTGTGAGTGTGAAGGTGTGGGTGTGAGTGTGAAGGTGTGGGTGTGAGTGTGAAGGTGTGGGTGTGAGTGTGAAGGTGTGAGTGTGAAGGTGTGGGTGTGAGTGTGAAGGTGTGGGTGTGAGTGTGAAGGTGTGGGTGTGAGTGTGAAGGTGTGGGTGTGAAGGTGTGGGTGTGAGTGTGAAGGTGGGGGTGTGAGTGTGAAGGTGGGGGTGTGAGTGTGAAGGTGGGGGTGTGAGTGTGAGTGTGAAGGTGGGGTGTGAGTGTGAAGGTGGGGGTATGAGTGTGAGTGTGAATGGGTGCGTGTGGGTGGGTGTGAGTGCAGATTTATGTGCGGTAGAGGAAGCCGTGCATACATTCCTACGAACATATGTACTTGCGTTAGCAGTATCATTGCTGATCAGTTTTTACGGTATGGAATTACGATAACCACCATATTCGAAATGTATTTGTCTTTCATTTCACGATCGGAATGTCATATTGTAATCGAAAATTTATACTTTTTTCCAAATCACAGCTACGTAGATGTACTGAATTGTGGCCACTATTCAAACTTGTATGCTCTAGCTCGAATGTCTGTGTTTCGAGATACAGTGTTACTATTCATTCAGTCGATATACTAATTTGCAGTAAGTGGTCTACGTAATATTAGATTATTTTTGTAATGTGTGTATTACGTAAGTATTACGTGTCCACATGTTTGCTTTTATCGTGAAAGGCAGTGTCAGAAACAGAATCAGGCAGCGTAAACAGATCGAGGTCGAGGGTTGGACGCCTTCTGGTGTTATTAGCCGTAAGTGTAAACTGAATGATAGATTAATGGGATGCGCTGAAACTCTGTTTGGATTTTGTGACCTCGCAGCTCTGGACTCTTAAGTTGCTCTCTGATTCGTCTGTGGGGCTCTCGGCCCTTTCGTAATTCATCTTCTCATTTCTCTTTCTATGTTTACAGAATACACACGTAGAACGTCGCCCGTACGTCTGGCCTGCATACGCCGTACTCGATTTCCCTACATTATTCTGCTCATTTGCAGACATGTCTCTTTCGTTATGTAATCTCGTTTCTCTTGATCAGATGTCCTCTTGGAATAGAATACCGTGCTACTTGCGTTCATGTTTTCTCTTCCTACCAATTTCTGTTTACTCTTATTCTCTACCTCTCGCCATCTTTCTGTCTCACTCCCTCTAACTCCCTCTGTCTCACTCCGTGTCTCTTTCCTTCTGTCTCACTCCCTGTCTCTTTCCCTCTGTCTACTCCCTGTCTCTTTCGCTCTGTCTCTCTCCCTCTGTCTCTCACACTCTCACTCCCTCTGTCCCTCTCAATCTCTATGCGTCTGTCAAATTTTCCTTCTGCCGCTTTTACCCTTTTTACTCTCTCTCTCTCCTCCCCTCTCTCTCTCTCTCTCTCTCTCCCTCTCTCTTCCATTTACTTTAACGCTCACGCAAATTCTCTCACACCAAATGCTCTCTTATCCTCCTTCCCGCCCAATTGTAATTCTTTTCCTCTCGCATTCAATTTTTTGGCCCATTTGTATGCCGTTAATGCGAGAGAGTCGCGCCGAGGGGGAAACAGCGTGGAAAGTAACCGTGAAGTGCCGAGGCGACAACGCGGGCTGGGGAAGGGCAGGTCTGGTTTTGCTTAGTGCGTGCAACGCACTCCCCCACCTGGGCGATGTCAGCAACGTCCCCCCGGGGCGGCCGGCCTAAAGAGCAGAGCGGTGCCGTGCGTTCCCGACGCTGTCGACCCGAAAGGTTTGCGATGAAAAGCGTGGACTGGCTTAACATCACGTATTCCGTCTATCCTTACATATTGGTAGTAATGGACCAACCTGCCTCAGTCTGTCCGTCACGGCTAGGCCACTTTCCGTCTACCAGACGAGCCAAATGAGTGACTCTTTACCGCCAGTCGAGACATCACTGCGAGCCGTAAGTGTAGTGAAGATTATATCCCGGGAGGTGGTGGTGTTCCTCCGTGCTGTAATGTGAGATCCGATGCTGACCTACACGTCCGCTTCCATCGAAATATCTTCTCCAGCGTGGACAAGATCTACTGGATACCGACTGGACTCCCGGCTTGTTTGGTAGTGTAGTGATCCACGTGCGCGAATATGTGTTTGGGGGAGTGTAGGGGGTGAAGATGATGAAGGAAAGATGGGTTGGTTGCCGTGGTCCGTGTCAGTGTGTAAGGATACTGCTCCGGCATTAGCCTGGTGTTGAGTGGAAAAACCACGGAAAACTACAAATCAGAGCAGACGACCACTAGAATTCTCCTCCTGGTAGCTGCGGCCGTGTTTTGATGCTAGTATCGAAAATTCTAGGGCCTTCCGGTCAGGGACGCTACAGAGCCAGCGGGTGCTGTTCCTGACCCATCTCAGCCGGTCGGAGCGGAGTGGAGCGCAGTGTAGTGGGCGACCACTTCTGGTAATGAGATCTGCGCCGCCCGATGCGGCCGCGATAACCGCTCCCCGCAGCCACAGACACAGCCCCTGCCTTCTCCCCCGTCCACGCCCATGGCCACCGCTCACGCCTTCTCGCCCTCCTCCGGCCCCGCACCTCCTCGCGGATCGCGCCTTCGCGCTTAGCTCCCCTCCGCCCCCGCCTCCACCCTCGCCCCAGCCCCCGCCTCCGCCATCGATCTCCGCCCCCGCCCTCTCCACCGCTCTCGCCTTCGTCCCCGACCCGCTCTCACCCCCGCCCGCGCGTCCGTCCTCGACCCCGTCCCCATCCATATCCCCGTCCTCGCCATCGCCCTCGGCACTGCCTTCGCATTCGGCACCGAGCCCGCACTGGTCCCCGTCCTCGCCCCCGTCCTCGTCCCCGTCCTCGCCCCCGTCTTCATTACCTACTTTCCCCCACTCTTGCCCTCACCCCCACCTTCGCCCTCGCTCTCAGCAACGTCCTAGCCCCACCCCAACCCCACCCCACCGCTCTCGGCCGCGCCATCCTTGCCTCCACCCTCCCCCGCCCTCGCCCTCCATCCCATCCTTATCCCCACCCTCCTCCACCCTCACACCTGCCTTCGCTCTTGCTCTCAACGTCTTCCCTTTTTCATTCTCGGCACCGTACCTCACACAGCCCCTTTCACCCCTCAGACACGGCTACTGTCTCCTCCCATTTTCAGACACCGGCTGTTCCACAGCCCCGCCCCGCCCCGCCCCGCCCCGCCCCGCCTCGTCCCACCCCGCCCCGTCCCAAGCGACCATTTCCTCGTTGGCGGTGGTGGTTCCACCGCGCGACTTGCCACTCGCGAAAGGTGGGGAACAGAACGGAGCACAAGAGAGCAGGGGATGGGAACGGGGCGCGGACGCTCGTTGCGAGATCCGCAGCTGGCGGCGCAGCCCTCGTAATGCCGACTGGAGGGCGAAAGCGGCTCGTGGCTTCAAAATGCGCTCTTACGAAGATCTCATTTGCAACAAGGAAATGCAACTACTATTTGCAGTTAGGGTTTCCACATTTTTCTTTTCATGTTTTATGAACGGAAGTAAAACGGTATAAGAAATTTTCTTTGACTCCAACCGTAGTACTTCTCTTCTGCAAACAAACGCTTAATGAGCACGGATTCTCAGGCGGTGCTAGGAAGAGAAGAGGTGTTCTTAAAGGTACTTCAAGCACATTTACAAAAATGAAAGGGATTTTTATTTTATTTTGGTCACAATAGCATAATTTTCTGATTATTTTTTTCTGTTACATTCTTGCATATTTTTCTATTATAAATGCGTTTATTACAATTCGTTTTAGTTCTTATTCATGACTCGTATGTAATCATGTTTTCAGGCAAATGTCTCAAAAGTTTGCTAGTGGCTAGCTTCTGTAACCCGTATTAAACAACATTGCCACGCGTGCCAGCAATATTTTATTTACTCTCCTACTTTATTAAATGTTTGATGTAGATTCTTTCTCAAAGAGAAAACAAATCCAGTAGCCTGTAAATGAAAGACGAATATGGTTGATGGTAAATTTTTCACACTGCTTCTAGCTCACTACATTCTCCGCTTTTTCTCGACCTTTGTACAGGTATTCCATTAACTCATGACACCCTCCTCTTCAATAATTAATAAGCTTGTTAGTCTCTTAATCTTATGAAAATGGGCTGAAGATGAAGCCAGATCCCCCGAGATGTTGCTTCGTAAATTCTAAATGAGCTATGTTCTAAATAGAGGCGAATGTGTATTAATGGATAGGGACGAGCCCTCAGAAACTTTCAAATGCGATTTTTGCTAGGTTTTTTTTTCAATCTACCCCTTTGGGAAGAGAAGGTCGCAAAGTAATTTAACTTGCTTCCTAATAATGTAACGCTCTTCATTTGACTGCTGGGTAAACTGAAATTTCCAGATCTCATCATAGGAAAGAGTTGTTTAATTACTGGGTCACTTCTCGTGACCCTACCCTTTATCATGACATACTTTTCCATGAGATTTTTTTATAAATTTGCGACTTCATGCATCCGGGCAATATTGCCAATAGTGTCCATACGTTATAAAGACAACAATTGAGTTCTAAAATCCAGAGAAACAAAATTACGAATGCACTTAAGAATTTTCTGTTTTTGAAGGTTCTGTTAATCGTTTCAATTCTTGCGAGACATCCTTGTTAAGAAAATATTTAGATTTCAATTTGAATAGGCGGTAATTTTTGAATCTTCGTCGCTTAACATTTGCCTGATTCTTACCGCAAAACTCTCTTAATAGACTAAGTACTTAATTTTACATATTGGCAGTTGAAACTATCATCAGTTCAATGTTTCTTTTTGTTTCTACATTTTAAAAAGTTCCTTACCAAGCACAAAAAACTCTCAAAAACTAGCGAAATATTTTAGGAATTTATTGAAACGATGACGACCATGTTATTTTCTGACAGCATTGTTCTTTGTTATAATGATGGGAATTTTATAATGAAATTTACTGCATTAATATTTACAGAATATTAGTATTGAAGTCCCATACCGTGTTCTCAAAAGTAGTGAATTGCTCTATGTAAAAGCTTTTAGTGACAACGATTTTTAATTTTTTAGTATAAACTTAATGATCCTTGAGATAAAATTAGGTGAAATACTAAAGCAGAATTATTTTTGTGCTATGATTAGTAACAACAATTTAGTAAAATTTCATGTCTTCTAGTACATGCTTTTTCATGAATTTTTGAACATAAAATTCAGTAATATAATCCTTATTCTTCCAATAACAATAAAATACTAATATAAAGTAAGATGTTTGGTTTTACGTTCTGGGGAGTACTTGGTTGTACAAGCGTCTTTTAATGGGCAGTTTAGTTTTTATTACAAAGATTTCATGCTTTATTTCCTTATCCGTAATGAATTGTGTGTATGTATAAAGATATAAAAAGCAATGAAGTGACTACTAAGCGCCTTAGTGCTTTCTGATTATTCAAATAATATGATTTTAACATTTTCTTGAAATAGTAGCACTATCATCGCAACGTATCGAATACTTTAAAGTGTACGATATTTTATCACAATACTACATATGTAAGAAAATTGTGAAGATAAGAGAATTTCATCATATTTTGTAACTAAAAAAAGTGGTACTATGGCGCTTAACATTTTTAGTATGCCAGCTTTCAATTCCTTCTAGCTGCATTTTTCTTCTCGAACGGCCCCTATGGATATCTAATGTATTGCTCTCTAAGACTGCATGTCTCCCTCCAACTTGCACCTGCTGGGTAATCTCGCAAATTCATGCTTTCGTCCCGTCGCGCCCCGCCCCATTCCATCTCGCGCCATCCCGCCCCGCCTCGCTCCGCTCCGCCCTGCCTCGCCCGTCCCTCTCCACCTCATCCCGTCCCTTCCCGCCTCATCCCAGTCCACTCCGCCTCATTCCGTCCCTCCCCGCCTCACCCCGTCGCTCCCCGCCCCGTTCCACTCCGCCCCGCTTCATCTCACCCTGCCTGAGCCCTGTCTCGTCCTGTCCATCTCCGCCTCGTCCCGCCCCACCTCGTCCCGTTCCGCCCCCTCATCCCGCAACTACACGCCCCATCTTGTCCCGCCCCGCCCCGTCTGATCCCGCCGTATCCCGTCCCTCCCTGCCTCATCCCGTCCCTCCCCACCTCATCTCATTCCTCACCGCATTATCCCGTTCCGCCCCGTCCATCCCGCCCTACCTAGCACTGTTTCGCCCCATCACGCCCCTCCCCGCTCGGTTCCGTTTCGTCCCGCCTCGCTCTGCTCCAATCCTAGCATGCCCAGCCTGTCCTGACATGCACTGCCCGTCCCGCCTCATTGTTCCTCACCCCGCTCCTCCCGCCACGCTCCTTGTACTCACGGAAGCTAAGCAACTCGAGACATCACGGATTTCTGGACGGATGGCCGTCTGGGAACCCCGGTTACTAACGGCGCCGAGCCCCTGGCCGAAGGGATAAGAGGCATTGACTGCGACGTGACAAGACAAAAAGACAAATGCTAAACGGAGGATTACTTCATAGATTAAACGCTCAATTCCCATGAACGACTAAGAGACGTACGGAAAAAAGAGGCATACAAATATTATTGCCACCCATATTCACTTCACTTGCTCCCCCCGCCGCGTCAGCTCGATGCCATTCCGCCCCGTAGCTCGCGTGCGCGACATCAGATGCTGGCAGGGCGGCCCCGCCCGCGGGCGAGTCGCCGCCCACGCCCACCGCCCCTCGCCCCTCGCCCCGGTGGAAACACGGCACGTGCAGACATAGTCGCATATGCACACACGCACCGGCGTGCTGTAATATGAAAGATGCAAACAGCGGACAAAAAGGGTTCCCTTTTCATTATTTAAGCCCATTTTGTCGGTGCTTAAGGGGAATGACGCATCTCAAATATAGCCATTTTGCCGCAGAACGGTTTTATCCCGAGTGGGTGCGCGTGGTTTGCCGTATGCAGTCTTTTACTCTGTACATCGGGAGAATGTGCTATTTTTGTAACATACTTGATAACTGAACAAAAAATAATGGTTTTTGTGGTAGGTCACTTTTCTCTGAATCGACGATATGAAACAAAATATCCTGAACGTATTTCTCTCTATCTCAACACTAACTATATTTTCTATTACTGAAAATTTTTAAACAGATTCTGGCAACATTTTGCGCCATTGCTCTTGCCAACATTAATGTTTAAATAGCCGTAAAGTAATACATTTATCTATTTTGGTATATCTAATATGTTACTGCTTATTAATTTCCAACTAGTTGAACCTATTTATGATAACAGACATTATTGTACTTTTGTATTTTTTGCGTAATAAACGAGCTTAATAGTTAGTATATCTACGAAACTCTGATCATACACCTGTATAAATATGACGCAACTTGTATATTATTACAAAATAGTGTAGGGAAGTGGGGAATTATTTGGTAGATGGGCAATTATGCATATCTACTTTGTATGATGATGGAGCGGAGGTGGGGCGGGAGAACGATAGGAAAACTCGCCGCGAATTCGCTTCTTCCACCGCCAAAATTCCACCCTCACTGATCAGAAATAGAAACCCGGTTCCAACGTTATATCGCGGGTTGACGAGCGGTGTATCCGTTAGATATCTGGTTGTCCTCTATGGAGCTACAATTGATTAAATTTTTGTTGAAGTAAAATATATTTGTTCGCTTTTTCTCAAGTTCAGACCATAGAACGTGTCGTATCGTCACGTTCCATATCTGCTCTGATGCCGCGATGGTTATATTGTAGTTAACGTCACGTGGATAAAAAAGAGGAAAATGGAAAATGTATAAGAAAGGTGAAATAGTGGAAATGTGGAAATCAAATGGACGGGGCCTGTTGGCCATGAGGTGAATGGGTTTTTGTTGGTGGTGAGTTGGAACACTCCTCAAAAGAAACTAATGCAGGACTTACGGTTGCTTTGGCAACTCTTGTATCTATAAACGGTGGATCACTGCTGGAATGCACCATCAAGGTTGATCGCTGTTGGAATGCACCATCAAGGTTGATCGCTGTTGGAATGCACCATCAAGGTTGATCGCTGTTGGAATGCACCATCAAGGTTGATCGCTGTTGGAATGCACCATCAAGGTTGATCGCTGTTGGAATGCCCCATCAAGGTTGATTACTGTTGGAATATTCCATCAAGGTTGATCGCCGTTGGAATATCCCATCAAGGTTGAATACCGTGGCAATATCTCATCAAAGTTGATTAGTATCAAAGTAGAGTATCCCGTCAAAGGGCGGCGGTAGATGAATGGTTGCGAAGCTGGGACCTCACCCTGTCTGTCTGCCATTCGTCCCTCAGTGCAAACCGCAGTATAAAGCAGGCGGTCGGTGATAAAGCGCGCCTCCACAGAGGTTCCCGCGAGGCGCTTTCACGCTTCCTTCCTCGGGGCTCGGGTTTCCGTGGCCACGGAGGGGCTAGAGATGTACTTCGATTAAAACTCAGTCATTTCAAGGTCTCGAGCTGGCAAGAAAGGGGAATACCCCAATATCAAATCGCGAGCTTAGTTACGACGTAAATCTTTTGGGATTGAAGCTCCAGGTCGCTTACGTGAGATATATTTCGATTAAAGCGGAAACTCCATGTTCACGAGCGGCATTAGAGGGAGATTGTCATCCATTCGCGAGCTTCGATGTCTTACGTTTTTGATTTTGAAGTTCCAGATTGGGATGATCAAATATTTATCTTTCTTCTTTCCCTCTTTCTTTCTTTCTCTTTCTCTCCCTCTTTCTTTCTTTCTCTTTCTTTCCCTCTTTCTCTTTCTCTCTCTCTTTCTCCCTCTTTCTTTCTCTCTCTCTTTCTCTCTCTTTCTCTCTCTCTTTCTCCATCTCTCTTTCTCTCTCTCTTTCTCCCTCTCTCTTTCTCTCTCTTTCTCCCTCTCTTTTTCTCCCTCTCTTTCTCTCTCTTTCTCCCTCTCTTTCTCCCTCTCTTTCTCTCTACCTCTCTTTCTTTTTCTCTCCCTCTCTTTCTCTCTCTCTCTCTCTCTCTCTCTCTCTCTCCAGATTGTGGCCTTGAAGGGACTGACTATTTTAATCGAAGTATACGCCTGCTTCGCTTGGAGACACTTGGTGGCGACAAGGAGAAGCGCCGACCTCCTTGACTCGGACATTCTGCCCAGTGACACTGAGCGTGGGAAAGGAAGGAGTCGTGAGCCACACCAGAGCCTTTCAGCTCTCATATAAACAGGTGAAGACACTTACAATGGTGCACTCCACCCTTGTGCCTTCTTGCACGAACTAAAACACAGACTGTTGCCAACTTTATTGATCTACTTCTTGGGCAGGCGAGTCCGCCCAAGATGGAGCGGCCTGATGGACGAGACTCTCGTTGCCACCGTTTCTTTTTTTTTTTCAGGAAATATTATCATTATAAATACTTGATTACCCTTATTTAATATTTCCGATAAATTCAAGAAATTTTTAACCACACTGGCGCCCTAATGCTTGCGCCGTAGAATTTTCTCCCCAATTTCAACCGGGTGTTGAAAGACACTAAGTTACGTTTTTGTGGCACCGACGACCACAAGGCTTTCAACATGTCAACAGTTACGCTCAGTAGCGCTTCCGAGTGTGAAGGTTGCCTTTTAGAACGGTGCCATGCTGGCAGTGGCACGGAAGAGCGACTGCACTGCTGGCTGTGGGAGTTCCCCACTAACCACCACAGCAGCGCCACTACGCTTTTCGTGCTACCATATCCATATAAACCGAACACTCTGTCAGCTCGGAAGGGCTGCAAAGAGGCCGGTTTATTCGGCTCAAAGGAAGTATTCGTGAATCGCAGGACTTTGAGCGACATCTGGAAGGCAGTCAAAATGTAAAAAGCTAAGCTTCATGGTACGACCTAGAAGCCTTCCGTGAAGGCTGCCATTTAGATTGGTGTCCTGCAGGCGGTGGGAGTGTCCCAGGAGCGCCACTGCGCCTCTCCTGCGAACATCGCCACGTAAACCACATGCTCGTTAGCTGTCGTGCCACACGGAAGCGCTGCTGAGTGGCTCCTTGTGAAGGGACCCAAAGGAGAGGCGCTGCTGAGTGGCTCCGTGTGAAGGGACCCAAAGGAAGTATTCGTGAGTCGCAGGACTGTGAGCGACATCTGCAAGGCAGTCAAAATGTAAAAAGCTAAGCTTCATGGTACGTCCTGGAAGCCTGCCGTGAGGCTGCCATTTAGATCGGTGTCCTGCAGGCGGTGGGAGTGCCCCAGAAGCGTCACTGCGCCTCTCTTGCGAACATCGCCCTGTGAACCAAATGCTCGTCAGCTGTCGTGCCACACGGAAGCGCTACTGAGTGGCTCCGTGTGAAGGAGCCCAAAGGTGTTGCGATGGCGATGGGGATGCGTGAGGACGGCAATGATGACGACCCCTGGCCGTAGAGGTTGGCGCCGCAGAGACAGAGGAATCGTCAGAGGAGGTAGACACGCAGGAGGACACAGTATCGAAAGTGTGGCAGGCGCTGCGCATACGCTGTGACGTAATGGAGGAGGACGCGCCGAAGATTGGAGAAGATACGTCATCGACGGTGGTGGTAGCGTCCACATTGATTGTATTTATTTTTTAGAGTGAGGAATCCTTCAATTGCTGAGTGATATATTAGTGAGCGAGTGTATCTTTCAAAACCGAACATTTTCGCTGACGGACGCGTGAAAGGCGATCGCGCTATGACCCTTTTGTAATGGTGTAGCTCAGGTACTTGAAACCTTGATCCTTGAAACCGTACCAAACTCCAGCACCACAGCAGCCGGCCGCTATATTTCTTCTCCTGCAATAACCCAACTTCGACTTAAAAACGTTTAAATGTTGGTAACAGCAGATTGTTTGCCTGCTGGTCGAGACAGACTACACAGACCACTGAATTTTTGCCCCTGCGGAGCGCGTGATCTGAGTGGTGAAAGCGGCCACATTGTTTTTATTTATTTTTGAAAATTAGGAATCCTTCAATTGCTGAGTGCTATATTAATGAGCAAGTGTATATTTCAAAACCGAACATTTTCGCTGACGGAGGCGTGAAAGGCGTTCGCACTATGACCCTTTGTTATGATGTAGCTCCGGTATCCGCCATTGAGCAGTGAAACCATGCCAAACTCCTGCTCCACAGCAGCCGGCCGCTATATTTCTTCTCCTGCAATAACCTAAACTTCGACTTAAAAACGTTTAAATGTTGGCAACAGCAGATTGCCCGCCTGCTGGTCGAGACCGACTAGCGTGTTCTGTGGTGAAAGCGGCCACATTGATTCTATTTATTTTTGAGATGTAGTAATCCTTCAATTGCTGAGTGATATATTAATGAGCGAGTGTATCTTTCGAAACCGAATATTTTCGCTGACGGAGGCTTGAAAACCGTATGAAGTGTGTGTGTGTGTGTGGGGGGGGGGGGGGGCAACTGAGGGGCCGGCGATAGTAGCGCCCTACCGTGGAGGCGCGGTCTGCCGTCTCTCTGCCTCGTGTGGAAGGCCTCCCGACCGTGCACTTTTCCTCTGAAAGCATCGCGGAGAGGCGCAGAAAGCTGCTGAGAGAATGAGGATGGATGTTGATTCTGCCGTTGAGCACACGCGCTCCGCAGGGGGGAAAAATTCAGTGGTCTGTGTAGCCGGACTCTACCAGCAGGCGGGCAATCTACAGTTGCCCACGTGAGATGTAAACGTTTTAAGTCGAAGTTGTGTTATTGCAGGAGGAGCAATATAGCCACCACCTGCTGAAGTGGTGTATGAGTTATGGTGGTGCTGGAGTTTTCTATGGTTTCGCTGATCAATGGCGGATACCGGAGCTACACCATGACAAACGGGTCATGGTGCGATCGTTCCTTCTTCAACACTTGACCCCTCCCCTTACACATACACACACACACACACACACTTAAGCTTACATTAACTAAACTATAAATTATGCTGAGAAATCACTCAGGGGCTTAAGAGCTTGTCCCTGCTTAGGCGGTGCCTCGTTGTAGGGAGATGCATGAAGGAGGGAAACCCTCAAAATGACATGTAGGTCGGCGCCAGATATTCGCGTTCTAACGGGAGAGGAACTCGCCACTCCCATGGCTACATTATGCTGCACGAGGCCGATAGGAATAGTACTTGAAGCGCACGGTAGTACTAGATATTTACCCGCTCGTAATATTGAATATTGGCGAAATAACTAATACCCTACTCCTCTGTTTGCGTTCTGTTGTTTATGTATTTTGGCGCTATAAACGAAACACTGGCTTAGGTAGCTCTGGGCTTCACTTGACGGCACTGCAGTGATTGAAACCTTGTACGTCTCGGTCACTGCTAGGAGTCCAAACTGACAGGATTTTCTACACTAGCTACATAGCAGCGTGGAATTAAGCCGTAGTCTGTAAGAGCACTCTAACGGCCGACTGCTCTGATAGGTAGTTTTCTGTGGCGTCTCCTATCAATTCCAGGCAAATTCTTAAGCAGTGCCCAAACAAACGGTTCACACCACGCGCGATATTTTCTTTCTCACCTTCGACCTATCCTTACCCTCTTACATACACACACACTTATACTTGTATGCACTACGCTTCTCCATATGCGGCGAAACCAGACAGAATTTTAGATCTCGCCTTGCATTGGGAGATACGTGGTTAGGGAAAACCTGGAAGCCTTCGGGTCGAGTGGACGCCGGGTCTCGCCATCCAGCGAGTGAAGACTTTCCCAATTAATGTAACCACACTTACGGGACTAATTACCTTACCGGTTGACACTCCCGAAATCTCTATCAAATAAAATATATTTGGTATGCGATCAGGTTCGAAAATTGAGTATTGACAAACACTACAATGATTTATTTATAATTTATTCACAATTTTTTTATAATCTAGTAATCGTACATTTTGCTTTCATTCAAGACTGGCTGATTTCCCTGTCGGATTAAAGGATATTTCTGTTTCGCCATTAAGGTACGTCAATACTGAACGGAAGAATAGCGGCGGGGAGAATTCTAGATGTGTCACACGCGATCGCTTGCGTTAACGTACGAGATTGCGTGCGCGGTGGTGAATTACACGGGAGTTGGTCATTGTACGTTGACTTCTCCGCGGTGTCAGTTTTCATTGCAATTCGGTGTTTCGAAGCTACTGTCTGGTGAATTCTTAATTGTAGCTGAAATTTACGACATTCCATGAATCATTAAGTAAGTATATTCTTCTTACAAATTGCTCTTCATTTTCATATTAAAGCTTGTCGTTTCAGAACGCGGTTTGTTCTCGCACATGTTCTCAGTGTCCCCTCGTAGTATTGAAAGTAATTATTATCTATGTGTAGGTTGGTTAAATTATAGTATTCTCTTGTTATTGACAATCAAATTATATTTTAATTTTCAATAACACTATATAATTTGTTTGTCAATAACCAGAGGAACCTGTAATTTTACCAACCTCAGTATCTACTGTATTGAGCGGCGTGAAACACTCTGGAATTATGTATACACTGAATGAATGATGTATACTCGGCTCCATAATAGTTGGAGCATGTATCTTCGATCGCAGTAGGAGGCAATCATTAACATAGATATTGTACTAATAGATAAACGTAGGCAGATAAAGTAGTCTCCGCACTTTTCTTTAATAGCGCACTGTATAGTTCAACCTTCTGCACCTGCCGGATTGAGAGTGTAGACGTTGCCTCGTTTCGTCTAGAAAGAGCTTGGCCTCTGAGGTGCTGGAAAACGATATTTTCCTTCAGAAACTCTCCTCCCTGCTCCACACTTCCTAATTTTCGATTTGCAATGATGACATTTCGAATTTCCAGTCGGTATTTTCAGTACTGTTTTATCACAGATACTCAATACCACTTAATTTGTTGTGTGGTTGGGACGCATTTCTACGTGAGCATCGAGTTTTATGAACTATTGTGGTGAAATTTGTAGTGGCGATACTTAACGTTTCGCCAAGAATTAGGAGATCCTGACGCATGTTTTTTTTCCCCCTTTGTATTATTTTTTTCTCAATTTGCTCACAGTCTTTTCCTGCAGCAGTTCCCTTCACGTCCGGTCTATTTACTCCTAGTCTTCTCTTCACGCTTAATGTAATTCCTCTGAAAACTGTTATGCCGTGTCGCGTCTTCGGAAGCCCTTTTGTGTGTCCGCGCCGTCGCCAGGGCGGTTGTGCGCCCGTCCGTCGCCTTGTCCGAAGCGCGCAGGCGCGGCAGCCGGCAAGGCCCTTTGTGCAGGGCTTGGACGTCCCTTTGCGGACCCCCGGAGGAGCGAGTGCGATCAAAGAGAGTGGATGGGTGGGTGGGGGGAGAGACGGGCGGGGGTGGCCGCGAAACAATGTTAGCGCAGAGCACAGGACGTCTCGAATGAGAAGAAGCTCTGAGAGGCAGAAGTAATGGAACGTGGTAATGTGAAGGAAAGAGGGTGTTAGTTCTACGAAATGTGGTGGACTTGCAGCGTGAGTTTACGATGTAGTGAACGTTGGTTTATCGTTATTAACGTTAAATAATAATAATAATTATAATAATAATAATTATAATAATAATTATAATAATAATAATTATAATAATAATTATAATAATAATAATTATAATAATAATAATTATAATAATAATTATAATAATAATAATTATAATAATAATAATTATAATAATAATTATAATAATAATAATTATAATGATAATATTAATAATGATAATAATATATTAAAAATAAAAGAAAGAAAGATTAAAAATAGATTAAAAATATAGGTCGTTCCGATAGTTGTAACTTTGGAATTTGTTGAGCAAAATATATAGTATGTGACAACTTGCCCAAACTCCCAAATCATTCATAAGACTGAAAAGTATTAGACATCTCCTCATTAACGATCGGTGAATAGTTCTATTTCGTTTTTTCAACTAAAAACTGTTCTCTAAGTTGTTGAAAAGACACAATTGAAAGTTTGCATGCATCACGTGTTTCAATCTTACACTGTCTTAAACTATTTTAAAATTTCTTGCGTGATCCGCATTATCGTGAAAAAAAATAGTTGCCGTGGAGTATGCGATAACCCCATTGTGAATTTGATTTATAGGACGATTGTCATGAAAACAGGTATAAATTGCATCGCATGTTTCTCCCGTTTTTAGTTCCTTTCTCGTGTAGGAAAAATCCAAGTCGAATTTGCTCTTTATATTATATAATTGCATTTATTTGTTTTATTCCCTTTCTTTCCAAGAAACTCAATCCCCGCCTTTGTTGTACGACAATGTAATGAATGTGTGGAAGTCGTGTTGTCTGTTATTTCGAGTTCGAACAAAAGTTCACACATGGTCACGCAATGTTCTATGTTTCATTAATGTATCGTATATACTTGTAGCATCGCTGTTTCCAACTAAAATGCCGTCAATTGTCAATACCGAGAGCAGTATTGGATCCAGGCGAACATTATCAAGAAAAACATTAAATTAGTTATTGAAGTATTTTTTTTTTGAAATAAGCAATTTACAGTTGTATACTCACATAAACAATGTAAAGTTAACGTTTTTTACAATTGTCATTTATACGGTTTGCCCAACTCCATATTCTGTAATGAAACATGTTTTGATGCATTTATAATCATTTTTTTAGGTTTGCAAACGAAATAATGCTGATGTAAGATTGAATTCAACTGAATTTCAGTGTCAAGCCAGTGTATTAGTTCATTAATTATAAAGCATAATCCCCCTACTTTTCATTACACATTCAATACCGAGAGTGCTTAATTTTGCAAGACCAGCTTTTCCCTTTCTTTTACTGGGCCCATGCCCAGTCATTTGACATTTTTATTTCGATGGTTTGTGAGGACTTGATTATTGTCATCAATAATGTTGAGACACTAATGAAGTGAACGTTTATTGATTTATTCACGTCAAAAACAGTTAAAAACTGAGTGTGACGTGCTATGGGGAGAGGTTAATTTGAAGTTGCATGATGTTGGTGAAATCGTTTGGAAAGCTTTTATCGGTAAAAAACAAGTATAATATTTTTAAGTCTCTGCCGTTTCACTATTTTGGATACACAAAAACTTCAGGGAATACCTCCTCTCACATAATTGTTCTGCATAGAAACTGGGCATAAGCAGAAGTCCCTGGCTCTATAATTTTACCACTTGCCATATTAGTTGCATGGAGGGTCCTTTTTGTTCTACAATAAGGTGGGCATAACCTGTCCTTTTTCTCGTCATTTTCACTGTTATGACAAGTTTCAACGTCAACGTTCCAAAGGAGACAAATAATGTAGATTACTCATCGCGTAATTTCAGATGATGAGTTACTGAAAACATGACAGGTCGCCCGGAATTTCATCGCCATATGATCCGGCTTAAAATTCAGAGTTCTTGCTCAGAGTAAAAGTTTAGGTAAGATATGTCTCACGCCTGTATGCCATATCACATGGTCCTTTATGGGTAATTTATGTCTATCAAGAATGTTTATAACGGACAAAGAGAGAGGGTGATGTTAGAACATGAATGGAAAAACAGCACTGCTTTAGGAATATTGATGATATTACAGTACAGAAGTATATCTGAACATATTTTCCGTGTGATGATTTTTTTTAATTGCTTTAATTTCACATTTTTCTAATATTGTTTTTTTTCTCTTTTTTAGGTGAGTTTATGTCTCGAATCATCCCAGTCTCTTCTATTTTGCTGAGCTGCATATGTATGTAAGTTTTCATTGCAACGCGACAATATTTTTGTTGCCCCGCTACGATTAAGGAAACTATTATTGGAAAACCCTTATGTGGTAATTTATTTCTACTGTTATTAGAAAACACTTTTATAGAAATGAATTCTGTTACCTCACGATAAGTAGTGCTGACAATCTGGTTGCGTTAATGTAAGAGTACGGAGCCGAATAAAAGTATTCAGATGTAGATTACAGACGTATTGGACTGTCAATTTTGATTGATCCTTAGATGGAAATTGGATATGCGAAGGCACGGTACTGCGGGCCCTGGGTAGAAATAAGTTGGCTAAGCCAATGCCATCGTACTGTGGATGTAGTAACGGAAATTTCCTTTTAATCTCATTGGCGTATTCAACAAGCGTGACAAAAATATTCAGACACCGTTCCAACTGAAAAGAGAATCTCGGTCCTATACTTGGGTTTTTATTTCTTGGTGCGCGAGGTCTTGTCCTCGCTATACAGTATCTCACGGTATTTCGCGTCTTTCTCTGTCGTGCCGCTCGCTATACGTCGCATGATCGCGACCGTATCGAGCAGTGTTAGCGATCATCCGACATCTAGCGGAACGACCGAGAAAGACGCGAAATACCGTGAGATACTGTATAGTGAAGACAAGACCTCGCGCACCAAGAAACAAAACAAAAAAAGTATGAAGCGCGGATTGGCGAAAGAAACGTATCAGTGGATGTGAGGCATCTGTCCTGTACATGAGGCGTACAGACGATCCCGTGAAATTAGTCTGAAACTTCGATATGTCCAGTAAAGGTAGGGAAACGACAGTGGAAGGGAGAAAAGCTTTTGTTAGTGTTCGTAGCCAAGAAAAATCGTACGAAATAGGCAAGGTGGTTAACCGAAGCCGGAAAAACCATAAACCATTTTTTTAAGAATATGTTAACATAATTCGATATGTTAACATAATTCGACGCAAAAGTGTTACACAGACGAAAGAAGCTATTACAAAATACTGAATGTCTGAATTCATTACATTTTTTTGTTGCACGCAATGTAAGACGTGTTTTGTCAGTGTTTATTATGTATGTATGTTCGGTTTGACGTTTTTCACACGTAAAAATAATGATATATATTTGGAGTTTTCAAAAAAGTAAAGATTTATTTCTATTATGTCCTCCCGTGTCTGAATACTTTTGTTCCCCTCTGCACATACCACAAGAAACGTTGTGGGAAAATAAAATAAATTCTTTGAATTGAACCCAAAGACAATACTTTTCACCGATTTTCCTGTGTGACTAAAATAATTTGTAAAACACAAAAATTAATTTTGAATTCGCCTAGTTGCTGATATGAAAACACGAAATCTGATTATAATAGCCTGTTTTGTGTGTGTGTTGCCAATTACTGATTACGAATATAATGCTCTGAAAGATGAGTGTACGAGCGGGGGGTTGTCACCTAAAACATCGCCAAGCGCCAACCAGGTATCTCCCACCAGCGGAGCACCGCCCCAACCGCAACAATTTCTAGGCCCTCTTCTCCCGGTATGGGTGGTAGTCTAGTGCATGTTAGTGTACGTGTATGTAAGCGGTGAGGATAAGGCAAGGAGGCGGGAAGGAAAGATCGCGCGCGGTACATGTCTCGTTTGCTAGGGTACTGCTCCGGAATTCGCCTAGTGTTGATCGGAGAAACCACAGAAAACTACCGGTCAGAGCAGCTGACGGCTAGAATGCTCCTCCAGCCTATGGCCTGAGCCTCGCCATTAATAAAGGCATTATTATTATTATTATTATTATTATTATTATTATTATTATTATTATTATTGTTATTGTTATTGTTATTATTATTATTATTATTGTTATTATTATTAATGTTATTATTATTATAATTTTACGTTATTATTATTTTACATTATTATTATTATTGGCGTATAGGCCATTACTGACCACGCCACACGATTAACGTGTCTTAATTCTTCCAGGATCAGCTTTTCAGCTGTATCCTTGGATTACAACAAGGTTGTTACGCCTTGTAGTGTGACTTATGAGATGATAGGATGATGATGATAGGTGAAGGGACAATCACAAATACGACCCATGTCTACGCAGGACTCGAACCTGCAGCCTCCTCGGCACAGACGACGGCTCCCGCAACCGTCTGCGCCACGGGGCCGACATTATTGTTATTATAATTATTATTATTATTTACCTTGGTTTTCCCTTGGCTAAGGTCAGCATTTCATCGTATTACAATCAAATGTCGCCGGCAGCGAGTTGTGCGATGGTGTGTGCGAGAGTACATCGCGTGCTCGGAGGGAAAATTATGTCAGTTGCGTCCACCTTTCACCCTGCAGCCCTTATCTCTTTCACAATCACCACGTACACCAACACTGCGGCATGTACTACCACCCGTTATCTACACCCCTGAGAACATCAACATTCTATTCATTCAATTCAATTCCATCCAAGATCACCCGTACCCCTTTGTCCGTTATAAAAATTCTTGCTAGATATTTGTTACTCGTAGAGGAGCGTGTGATATGCCATACAAGGGTAAAACGTATCTTACCTAAAATTTTACTTTGAGCAAAAACTCTGAATTTTCTGCGGAATCATATGACGATGAAACTCCGGGCGAGCTTTGATGTTTTCATTAACTCTTCATCTGATAATACGCGGTGAGTAATCTAGAAAATGAGCCTCCTTTGCAACGTGGACGTTGAAACTTTTAACTTTTCAAAACAGTGATAATAACGCGAAAAACACAAACCAAAAAGGACGCTCTATGTACATACATGTAAGTGATTAATTCCTTTCATAACTGTTATGATTCCTGAACAGGTTTTATGCTACTATGATCTGTTTCGCATATCTTTAATTTTGCCGAAATGTTCCCGTTGGACAAACTTCGTTCCGCGAGAATGTGAAGTCTGGTAGTTCCTACGAATGTGAAATATAATGACGGTAATTTGTTATAAATTTTTAACATACAAGGAAACACTGAAGCCAAACCGCTGTCACCAAAATATATCGGGGATATTTCTGTCGATCACGAGTATTACTACAATAGGAATGTAATTCACAAGAAGTGAGTAACTACAAGATGAAATGCATCATTCAGTAACTTTTTATTTTAATATCCAATTATTTATTTGTAAATTTATAATATTCTTTATTTAATGCATTCCAAAGCATGCCAAAGACAATTTTACTTCATTCTATTCAACTTGAAATCCGGATACGTGTTAGCATTATTCTTGAAAGTTTATTGTTCTGTCTTGAAATGAAAGTTTAGTACTTCCATCATAACTCTTGATTGTTTCAACCTTGTGCTCCGTGGGACATTCGTCAAGATATGAGATTTCATATTTAAAATTAACGTGAAGCCGTAACCAGTTAGAGATTATCCCGAATCAGATAACAAATATAAAACGCGCTTTTTCCTTGTACCTTTTCTCCCTTGCAGAGTGCTGAATCCCGCGCGATTAAACTGACGGGAAGCTACAAACTTGAACAGGAGTGCGAACAAACCCCATCGCGTGCTCAGATCGTGGGAAGAGGCCAGCCGGTTGGCGGTGTTGATAAGATCTCAGCATTCCACGAATATTTAAAACAACTTTTCGGACACGAATGTAAAAGCGCGGCGAAATTTCCCCGTTAAATAACCTTTGACCGTACATCCCAGTTCCAGCCTAGGACCGACTTGAGCGTACTTGCTCACGACGGTGGCGAATTTCAGGCACTAGGTACATAGCTATGGCCCTCGGCGACTCGTTGTTTAGCGTGCTCGCTTTCCACAGCGCAACTCCGAGTTCGATTCCTGGCCGGGGCAAAATTATAACTGTGCGCTTTCCTTACTTATGTCCTTGTATCTACTGCTGTGTGACGAGTTACACTATTGCTGTGTGACGATGAGAAAGCTCTCCCTAAGGTTATGAAGACCAGTATATACGGTGGAGGGATGTCGTGTTAACCACGCGAACCCCTTATCCCATGGCCGAGAGGCTGGGCCACCGCTGGTCGGCCACGGCACCTATCGGTCTGTCGAGCCAAGAACAGGAGTTGCATAGCTGGGTCTAATTCGGCTATTATGTGAACGAAAATTCTAGCATCCGGCTACCCTGATATTATCCGTGGTTGCTCGTACTAGGAAAATGCCAGAGCAGTGCCTTGACAAACGGGTTACGAACCGCGAGTGATCTTTTCTTCCTTACCCTCGTCCCTTTCTTTGGATATACACGTATTACTCCCTCAAGTTTTCTTGATACACGAGCTCCCTAGTCCTCATCCAGCGCTGAATAGCACGGCACGTTGAGATACTTAGGTTTGACTCGGAACGGCACGTACTCATTTACAATGCTGGCAACAACCACCTCGTACTTTCAAAACAATCGTAGCATTTCTAGTGCCATGATTTGGCGAATTAAGTTCATGCCCACAGTTGGTACGCCCTTTTCAACAGTGACGTAGCCACATCCTTCCTCTCCCCGCACCCCCTGCTATGGAATATCAAGAAAACTTGCGCGTATAGTACTTTCACCTTCAAGCCCCACGCCACCACGCTTGTGTGGAGACCAGTGGGGAGCTTGGAGCTTGTCCTGGCTGGGATGGTGCCCCGCTGGGTGAGAAACTTGAAGGATGGAAATTCTCAAGCGATGTGTAGGCCTGTATACCAATAGGGAACAATGACCTTCTCCCGGATGGGGCAGTGGCTCGGTGGGGAAGAAACCTGGAGAGGGAAAGTGCAAACGATGTGTTGGTCGGCACCGGATCTCACATTAAAACGGGGATGGAACATTTTTTTTTATAATTTTCTACTGCACATCTTGTACCTTCCTCTACTCTTTCGCGATTAAAGTTTTTATAGCCCGAAATCAGTACTCGCTTTAGGTACTTGTGATACTACAGAAGTATTTCGTCACCTTTCAGCTTTGGGAAGAGGGGGTGAGGGAGGTTTGGCGTGGAGACCAAACGGGTTCTGGCAGGTTAGAGCTTCTTTCGGATGGGTCGGTGCCTCGCTGATGGAGAAACCTGCAGGAGGAACATCCACAACCAAAATGTAGGTCGGCGCCAGATCTCACCTTTAAATGGAGGCTGGAATATCGCATTTCCTCTACATTTTCGGGACTAAAGTGTTGCTGAAATTATTTCGAGAAGGAAGAAACACTCGTTCGTGGATTCTTTTAGGTGCTATGGTGTTGAGGGGAGGAAACAACAAGAAAGGACGATCGGAACAGCCGACCTCAACAATACTCCGGCCCCGTCTAGACTCGAAGCCAGGTTCTGGGCTAAGGAGACTTAGCTAAGCGGACTCTCGACGTTACATGCTCATGTACTTCCTTAAAACCACGTTCTATGGTATCAAATATTTTGAAGCAACTGTCACTTTTGGTCTCGTTGGATGGCAGTTTGCGAAGAGTTAAGCGGGGTGGGGCCCAAGCTTAGCATTTCTAAATGGCGTTGGAACTAGAATTTGGAAGAGTTGCTAGGAACGCCTGGGTAGGAAATCTCTGCGAAGTTTCTGCTGCGGATAGAAACTTTACATGTGAATGCGCTCGCTGTACCACATTATCTTTTAAAAGTTGTGAAGTAACTGTTGCATTTCGTTGAGGAAGGTTTCCGTGGAATATAGCTAGTTCTCTCTGGCCGGAAGTTTTCTGATTTCAGCGAGGTGTGCCACAGGGACAGCATTTCTAAATAATGTTAGGACTAGACTTAGGGCTAATATCTAATAATGTTAGGGCTAGTATCTACGATTTCGTGGTGTTCGAAACGTCAGCTGCGGTCTGGATACTTCACCACTACTCACAGAACTATATTGTACATATATGATGAAACTCACTTTCGATTTACATAGTGTTAATTAGCGTAGGCACATGCTAATTCTCTTTAGCAGGAAGTTTGCAAATGGATCTGTGCAGGGCGAACATTTCTTGCTGGTGTCACGGCTATAGAGGAGTTGCTTTAAGAAGGGACAGTTTGACAGGTCGGGAAACAAATGAATGTCATGTAGAGCAATAGCATTGCAAGAGATGGTGGTCATTTACTAATGAACTGATGCATTGGCGAATTGAGAACATGGACATAACTCGCAGTTATGTTGTCAACAGTAGCCAAGTAGTAGCTGTCAAAGCGGCCCCTAGTTATAGAAAATTCTCTTTAGAACCCTTTGCCTAGGATCTCCTGGTCTACGTAGCTTTAGCATGCAGTCAGCTTCTCTTAGAAGCTTGAGTGACGGGCCCGCAACTGTATACGTTAACACACGCGGTAAGAAAGAACTTGACAGGATGCTAATTTGCAGGCACGGAGAAATTAACACGTTAATTCGCGATGCCGTTCGCGTGAATTGCCGCCTCGCATGTTGCCCAAGGCGCGGAGGAGTGGACGCCGCCGAGGTATTGTGCAGCCTTCCCGCGCGCAGAGGGCGCTTGTCAAGCTTTGCAATGCGTCTTACTCTGCGCCAATCCGACGTGACGTCTGAATGAGAATGTCCGTTACGTGCTAGGATTTAATGTAGGCCCATCCGTCACATTCTGATCTGTTTGTTCCTTGGAGGTTTTGACAAATTTACTACCTGTGCTTGGCACACGTTTTGAGACTGTGTGTGTGTGTGTGTGTGTGTGTGTGTGTGTGTGTGTGGAGAAAACTTGCTCCGTGCTGTATTTGCGCTGTGCGGTCGTTTGTAAGAAAATTGGTGCTGCTTTACTACACTTAGTTTATGTACCGAGTGTTAATGCAAGAGATACTAAGTAAACTAATATTAAAAAGGTGTGTGGAAGGAATTTAGTCGGGATGTTCTGTAACGAGTATTATTTGGATTCTCTGTCAGGACCACAAAAATATTCACTATTTTTTTTTGTCGTGAATGTCTCCCTTTTAAAATTTGTTTACAAGTTTTATTTGTACTTCAGTTTAACGAATTTGGAATCTTAAAGCTCAATAAAGTTTACTTTTAGATACTAATTACTCATGCTTGACAAAATTGATAAGAGAAACGTATGAGAGAAGTAACCGAAGGGGGCGGAATAATGTCCTTTAAGGCATCTCATAAAGATTTAGTTGACGTTTTTCTCTAATTGGGTCTGGAGAGACGAAGATTGGTATGCGCAGCAAGCATTGTATAAGAATATAAACATGAAATGCTTGTGTGAATAATTGACCGGTGTTTGTCATTTTAATTGAACGAGCAGTGTAATAAGATTGTTCAGCGCTTCACAAACGTAACAGCGCTTCAGAACCTTAATTTCGTGTTGCTGTCAATGCTCAATAATATATTTAATCCTATTTTATGTAGATAAGAATCGTTGAGAATCTAGAGCGATTTACCATGTATTTTTGACTATAATGTGCATCTTTTATATAAGTGTGTACAAAAAGGTGGATCTTTATGGGAGACCGCGTGTATTCATGTATAAATTGAGCATTCTTAAAATCATGAACCGTATTTGAATACGTATTTAACAGTAAAATTATATCAACTTATTTTTGACTTGATATTTAACTCGCAATTACTTAGCATGTGTACGATAATTACTATGTGTATGGGTTCTCGCATACGCAGCTACTACATGAAACAATCCACTCTTAATAGAGACGGTTTAAATACGTGATTGCCAGCAGATGTATTTGGCATTTTGTCCGATTTTCCCGGCTAGCTATCTGTGTCGCCATAACTGATCCTACTTGTATCCTACGCTTTAGGGTAGCGGATAAGAGAACATTCAATCGTGTTATTATAAGCGCACGTTTTCTTGAGCCCCTGAATATCTAACCCCACTCCTTTGCCAACATTGGTTGAATGAAGAATAAATGATAGAAATTACCGTTGTTGACAAAAGCCGATTACCATAAATGTTCGCTCCCGTATAATAGGAACTATTTTGCTTCGAAAAACGAACTACACAAATATCACATAAGTTATTTTGTCAAAATAACCTAACTCCTCACTCCCCTCGCAATTAGCGAAACGATGGCTCAAGAAAACGTGCACGGATAATACTACATATTAATATATTTCCGTTAACTCGTCATATTTATAACTATGATGATAAATTCCATCTTTTATTATGTGATGCGTCCAAAATTGTAAATGCTTCAAAAAATTGTAAAGGTCGAGGAGAGATGTCGTTTCAGATTAAATTATGTTGTCAGGCAAATTGTTTCATTTCCCAACTACATATACAAAGAATCTACTACAAACTACTACATTTCAGTAGCGTTTATTTTCTAATTTTAGTGATCTCTCCCTAGATACAAATTAGAAGGTTGAGGGCCAGATAGACGGTAGTGTACGGAATTTGGCCAAAATGTGGCGAAGAACTACCTGATTCAAATCCCGTCATCTATTTCTTCGCGTTTTATATTTTCGATGTTAGGTTGCGCTATACGATATACTCGCAGTAACGCATACGATACTTACGCTATTCGATACACTCGCAGATTGTCGCAAAACTCCTCGGTCGTTTCAAAGCACTCGCAGTAACTTAGCAAAAGCCCATTTGCTTCCGTCGAGAGCTCAGCACAAATGGAGGGGAAGCAGAAACTGCCCTCCCTCGCCTGCAGAGAAGCGGAAAGCTCTTGGCGGTACGAGCCCCATAAAAAGGGTGGAAACATCGGATGTATTTGCGACAAAACAACCTCGAGAGGCGGTACACCCATGCGCTATACAACCCCGGTTCTCACTATGCAATCGGGATATGCGCTACGTAGCAGAATGAACCTGTTCTTGGTACAATTCTTTGGTAAAATTATTAATTATTTATCTGTCAGTGGCGGATTGTGAGGAGATGAATATTTATATGTCGGTATATTATTATTTATCGTTCTCGTCGGTATATTATTTATCGTATACATTTTTTTCTTGAAATGAGACACCCGAGAACTAACTCACAAAATCCAAAATATCGATTTATGAACGTATTAGATTATGAAATTATTCAATATGTCAATAAATCAATGTTTTGAAATTTGTGGGTTAGATCCCCCTCTCTCTGTACGCCTGAATTTATTTTAGTTTCTTTATTTACTCGAAACAGCTAGTACGATTTCTTGATTTTAAATTGCCCACGTTCCTTTAGGTTCATTGTCTCTTATGCTGTGTAGTGGTTACGGCTAGCTACCTCACGTCGAAATGAGCCAACCAAAACGCTTCCCTCTAAGCGAAATACTTCTGGTGTAAAAGTGGATAAGACAGTAATAATAATAATAATAATAATAATAATAATAATAATAATAATAATAATAATAATGAAGTACGTCTATCGTGTGATTGTGAAAGTGATGTCACTGATTAAAGTATTCATTTTGTGAGTAATTAGCATGTTGTCTTTAATGAAAATAAATTCTTTTATTAAAACATTTTATGTGAAGTGTCCTCTTCTTTTTAAAAGAAATGTCCTCTTTACCCATAATGAAAATGTGGTAACCCTGTACCCCCATCTATTTCGTGATAGCAGCTGAGGGGTGGAGGGTAGGCGATCCCTTGCATCACTCCACGCGTGCCAACACAATGAAAATAATTTAAGCATGCAGTAGCTCGCTATCGAGAAGGGTCAAAAAGACAGTCACCAATTTCTAGAATTGTATAAACCAGATAGTGCCCCCTGCCTCTTTTACCCGCCAGAACGAATGTCCACATTTCCCGGCGTGTGCTTATCGGAGGTCATGGAGGTCACATAATACCGGGCAAATAAAAGAAGTTCTCTTTTTTCTACTGCAAGATTCTGTCCGTAATGCTTTCTGTGCGGTGGTATACGTCTTTGCGTCCACAGGTCAGTCCATGGTAGGCATGAGTCTAATACACGCGAGATCGACGATTTTCCCTATTTTTTACATGTTTTTTTTTATTTCATTCTATTTTTGTTAGTTACGTATTTCATATAATTTCATAAAATATAATATGTAATATGAGTCGTGGCAGCGTAGCAGTTAGGACACACGTGTGCTAATCTGAGATCCGGGGTTCAGGTCCCAGCGTAGCTGAGGATTTTTATCTGGTTATGATGCAGCCCTAACGTTCACTCTGCATTCTCTCCATATGAGTACCAATATATATGTGTATATATATATATATATATATATATATATTCCGGAGCAGCGCTTTATCTTTCCCACTCTCTTCCCATCTTTATCATCATCATGCCAACATCTCCCCCAATCCACACTGGGGTGTTGAGGGAACCTGTGATTTCTGTCGTGACTGACAAAAGCTGGTCGGGTGGGGGCTTGCGCGCCATGCAATTGCACGGAACTAATTTTGGCAAGTAATTTTAGTAGACACGAATACAACTCCGTCTGCAAGAAATAAGCTATGAAATGGATACTTTAATTTGCAACCAGAGTAGTATTATAATATGTATTAATTTAAAAACGGTAAATATTTTCAATATATTGCGAAACAGTGACAGAGCTATTAGATATCAGTATGTCGATAATCTGAAAGCAAATACTAAATTTTCGAGAAGGAAATGTGTCCTCTTTGGAAATGATCTTTTGTAATATTTTCTGTATATTGCGAAACAGTGACACAACTATTCGGCATCATTACGCCGATAAACCGAAAGAAAACGCCGGTATTACAAGAGAAAAAATGTGTGTCGTCGCCGTCCCGAGGGCAATGCGACGTTAGCGAGAACGCGGCGAGAGTGGGTGTGCCCCAAGGTTCTCACGCGTGGAGCTGTCGCCGCCGCCGTCCACTTTTCTTTTACGGCGTCCACTGCGCTTCGCGACTGTTTTATGGCCGTTGACGACTGCCGCCGGCAGTAAATGGCCACCGGGGAGGGGGGAGGGGATCGTGAGACACACTTGCACTTACTGTTTTTCTTGTTTTTTTTTATTTGTTGTTTTGTTTTGTTTTCTCTCACGTATGATTCCCGAGACGGCTGGCAGGAAGGTCACAGATCCCTGGATCATATGATTCGTCCTGTGATGGTGCTCTCTCAACTTACTCGAACACGACTTATTATTATTATTATTATTATTATTTGACTTGAGACGGGAAAACCCTTAGATGCGTCAAGGTATCTGAGCCCAACTCTGTGAATTTCTGAGATGTTCCTGAAGACATTTTAGCGTTTCATCAGCTATTGATACCGTCTTGGCCGATTATCCCAAATATGAGATCACGGAATAAAGGTAAAAATTATTTTAATTTTTGCGTGGTACTTACAAACTCGTGTGTCACACTCACAATTCATCATTGTAGGCATTATAGGCAGATTTAACGTTGTCGCCGTGTACAATCATGGCGTTGCCAATTTCTCCTCTTTATTCATCAGTAGGGAACTTCAACATACGGAAGAGGATGTTACTGATGTCTTAATCTCTTGACATCCAGTACGATCGAATTATTTCATTATGACGTGTTTTAGTTAAGAATTATTTTACAAATACGCATACTTTACATATCATTTGTACACTTCATCTGCTCTTGAATCCAACGAATTCCCCCTTAATTAACCCACATTCAGAGGGAAACGGTCAGTATGCTGTTTTAACCGTCTAGGCAAATGGTCATATTGATTTACCGCCCTTTGTCATAGCAGTCTGAGGCACCGGGACGCTCGTCGAAAAATTAGCCGGACATGAGATTTCTTAGGTTCGACTTTAATGCTCAAGCTATTTTAAATCACATGTAAACAAAATATGTTGAAGACGTGACATTTTGGTATTCTGTGTCGACCCCAACAAGCGAAGATGACCAGTCGCTGATGTATTTGTGTTGTACGTTTTGATTTCGCCGTCGAGATTGTTCGTAGTTCCGTATGGGATATAGTATTTTTCGTGATATTTTTGTTTTACAAATTTCCATGCATTTTTCATATTAATTTACTTGCAGTCACCCTTCCGTCAGTGTTTCGGATGTAAATGATGTAATACCTGGATTGGACCTCGTAAATATTATTTCTTAGTTTTATGAATTTTTTAAATTTTGAGATAACTGTTTATGAATTTCTGATTTTATGATAAATTGGAACTATGATATGCAATCTCTCTTTTCTTTCTTGTTTTATTTATGTTCATGAAACCATAAATAAATTTCATAGATGTCTCTGACATGGACGCGTATGCCGTCAGAGTTAGTCATCGTTCTAGAAGCATGAGCGATTTCGTCAAGATTTAGTGACGTTTCGAAATAGTGGGCTACTTTCGAAGCCAACGTCGGTTTTTCCCTTTTACGTATTCTGTTTTGATGTTTCTATTTCGATTTGACGTTTCAAACAAATCTCGTTGTTTGCAAAATCTATCTAAATGTAAATAGAATTGTGATTCGTGCGTTGAAAACCGTTCGGGTCGATGGCTGTTTTTACGAGCTCGCCCTGTTTGCTCGTTGCAAGGTGTTACCCATTGTGCACGTTCTTATACCGCACCTCCCGCCTCTGTGATGGAAATGAGAAAAACAAACTATCAATCTCAAAAAAACAATCACCGCAACTGACTTTCACCAATTTTGTCGAGCAGCGTATTTGTCCTCCGATGAGAAAAACAAATATTGGACTTTCCGTTTTGTTGTGGTTATGTGATGGTATGGGAAGCAGCCTGAAATGTACATATGTGGTGAAATAAGGTTGGAAGTGTTATCTTAACAAATTTGTAAATCATTTATTATTATTATTATTATTATTATTATTATTATTATTATTATTATTATTATTGCAAGTATTTTTAATTAACTGCCATCTGGTCATACCCAATTGCAGTTCAAATAAAGATATTTCACAACTACACTTTACTTTTTCCATGTTTTTCTTATGCTTTATTTTATTTTGACTTGTTAACTTACTTTGAAGTAAGAGCTTTACACAAATGCTTGCAATTTGAGCCTGATATTATTTGTAATATGACAGATGACGCTGAAGCTGTCTGTTTATGAACATTGGGCTACATTCGACTAACAATGGGACACATCCCGTGGCCTTTTTTTCAGAGACCACTGGTAAATGAAGCTATAAAGAAGTGCCCGAACAAATGTCTCACTGGATTGCAGTGATATTAAAACATGTAGCTTCCAACACTTCTCAGAAGCGCTGTCGAACGAGACAACACGATATCGGCGGTTGGTCGAGTTACTACATACATTGTCACTAGCATTGGGACGTTATGTCCCACAAAAAATACCTTTGGTCCATTATGATTCATTCAAAAACAACATTGAGACTCATGTCTGGCCTTAACAGTTCAATATTTTTCGCTCCGAGGTGAACTTATAATTATGACCAGAATGTAGGTTTGTTATAATTGACTCTCGTTCCGCTAAAAAAAATTGTAGTCAAAATTTTTTGCGGGTGAAAAAAAAGTTGTGGGCGAAATTGGCCGGTAGTATCATAGCTCTGGCTCATGCAAGCAAAGCATTGTAAATAAAAGCATTGCATAAAAGCAAAGCATTGTGAAAAAAAAGTTGTGGGCGAAATTGGCCGGTAGTATCATAGCTCTGGCTCATGCAAGCAAAGCATTGTAAATAAAATGGGCACTGAAAAGCTCGTTCGTTGAGTTTTTGTGACAAGCCAATTATTTGACAACGAAAAAGACAATTATGGTGCCGTTCCAACATAAATGCGCCCTAATTGACCTAGGCGTACACAGCTAAAATAAGTCAGCGTGCATTTAAACCGAGTTTTAACAACAATTGGTGTATATAACTGTTTCTAGTAATTAAATAAAACAAAGACAATGGGACAGAAATTATAACTGTTTTGTACAAGTAATAAATACAATTGATTTTGTGTTAAAACATTGATGCGGTGCCACATGAAATGGAAAGCCTCTCCTCTCCAAAGCCATATGACAATATCGCAAGTACGTTGAAAAGAAAAATCTGGGATTGAACATATTTAAGGAAATTATATGTTCTATTACGTAAGGTTACGACTCTCAGAATTCTCAGGAGCCACGACTCCCCTCCCCCTCGTGCGCACACCTAAGCTATTAGATCATTGTAATAATTTTATATCCATTACTTTTTGGAAAGTAATTTTTATTAAGTCACTAGTGGACCCGACAATGATTTGCGGTTTTAATGTATTACACTTCACAGTCCTCTGGTCATGTTCTTGTTAATCACGTTTTACAATACGTTCTTCAAACGTTTTAATAGATGAAACACTTTCTCGCGATTATGGGTTTGTTTTCTGTGTTGGTTTGGACACTATTGTGAAAACGATCTCTCCCCCCCCCCCCCAATTTGAGCATGCATTTGCTATGACACTCTTTTGGAGAAACTTGATTAACTTCTCCGAGGTATCAAGTAATTATTCCGGTCGATATTTCACAATCGCAGGGGCAGAATACTCGTATGCAGCAAAGACGCGCTTAATACTTGAAGATTCGTCGGGTTGCTTGGAACTTGTGATCCAAGTGTGTGCGCTTGAGTCAGCATAAAACCATAAAATCATTAATAACGCGCGTATATGTGCGCCAGACATAGGCACATTCTCATTGCAATATGTCTAAATCCTCCGCGCAAGTGCATGCAATAATATGACAAAGTTTTATTGCAATCGGATGAAAGGTTGCAAGGGTAAAATAGACACATTAATTTTTAAGTATTCGATTTTTATCTCGTATGTTTCTGATATTTCTTTTGTCCTTCCATTCTCGGTTATTTTCTTATTTCGTTTTCTAGATTATAGGTCCACTGAAGATGGGGAGAAATGATTCTCAAAAGTTGCCTATGTGATGTTTAGATAAATATTAAAACTGGTTTAGTTATGGTTGATTATTCCTTAACTCGCGTTATGAAATATCTGCCCCCACCTTATAATTTTATTCCCGATTTTCGGCGGGGTGTCTTCATCCAGTGCCCGCTGATTCCGGGCGTGCGTCCGTGCGAGGGCGACGGGGGGGGGGCGCCCGTCGACGCCCGCGGGCGGTCGATGCGTGTGGCTGGCGAGCGCCGCCCTCCGCCGCGTCCACGCCCGCCCCGCCCTGCCCACCTCTCTCCGCCCCGCCCCGCCCCGCACGCGATGTGGCTCCCCGCACGCAGACACGCACGCACGTCGAGAGGATGCCCCCGCCCGCGAGGAAGATTCGCAAGTCCCAGGCGGGGCTTTTGATGGGCTCTCGACACACGCAATGCGATCGTTGATTATCCGTGCGGTTTTTAATGCCTTAAAGGAAGTAAGGAGAGAGGGAAGAGACGGGGAAGGGAGGGGTGACGAGGAAGGGAGGGGTGACGAGGAAGGGAGGGGTGACGGGGAAGGGAGGGGTAACGGGGAAGGGAGGGGTGACGGGGAAGGGAGGGGTGACGGGGAAGGGAGGGGTGACGGGGAAGGGAGGGGTGACGGGGAAGGGAGGGGTGACGGGGAAGGGAGGGGTGACGGGGAAGGGAGGGGTGACGGGGAAGGAGGAGGAGACGGGGAAGGAGGGGGAGACGGGAAAGGAGGGGAGACGGGAAAGGAGGAGGAGACGGGGAAGGGAGGGGGTGACGGGGGAAGGGAGGGGGGACGGGGAAGGGAGGGGGTGACGGGGAAGGGAGGAGGAGACGGGGAAGGGAGGGGGTGACGGGGAAGGGAGGGGAGACGGGGAAGGGAGTGGTGACGGGGAAGGGAGGGGAGACGGGGAAGGGAGGAGGAGACGGGGAAGGGAGGAGGAGACGAGGAAGGGAGGGGGAGACGGGGAAAGAAGAGGGACGTGGAAGAGATGGGGAGACAGGGAAGGGAGGAGGAGTTGGGGAAGCGAGGGGGAGACGGGGAAGAAAATTTAGCAATCTGCTTCTTCTTTTCTTCTTTCCCGCTTTTGTAAAATTTATAGTCGACAGAAAATACGACACAAAACCCCGTATGAATGCAACTGCTGGGTAGGTAATTACGTAGGCAAACGCGCGTTGTATCTTGTGGAGAACGTTCTGGGAGCATGCGGGTTATAGTGGGTCCTAAGTCGTTTCTTAAACTGTGTTCTCGGAAATTGCCTACATTACATTTTTGGTGATTTATCTCCTCTGGTACCCCACTCTACAGCAAATGTGAAAAACGAAACGTATCTTGAAATCAATGTAAATCTAAATCTACAATTTCATTCTGCCCCCGACCCGCAAGCCAGGCCAATCCGTCGCCCACCAACCAGGCGCCTGCCAGCCGATGCGCCGGCCACTAGCCCGCTGTTTATTTATGTATTTTTTTATTTATTTACGTAAAATACTTAGATTAAGAAAGAGAGGCTTACAAGAATCACGTGAGTGGGATTTGTTTATTATTCGTACAATTGGTTATTGTTATCTAAAAGTCTGATGTATTTCCCCAGAATATTATTCCATATCTCACGCGGGAATGAACATTCGCGAAATATACACAAGGAGCAGTGTGTAGGCTGATTGAATTTGAAATAATTCTGAACGTGAAGCGTAAAGAACTTAATTTAGTGTTCATTTCATTTAAATGGACGTTCCAAGGTTTGATTGAATTGAAAGACCTAAAAATTTTGTTACTTTAACATCAATCAATTCACCGTTCATTTTCAGTGAAGTCCAAAACTGTTTATTTGAAATGGAAAACTGCATTGAAACAGTATTATTTTTATTTACTAATTAATTTGTACTATCTGAGGTCGTTGTTTAAGGTACGAACATAACCAATCTAGAGCAACACCACGAATTCCATACAAATAATTTTGAGAGTAAAACCAACAACCAAGCAATTTTCCGCCTTTTAACTTACCTTTCGCCAACCCATTGCCCACCGCCCTTTTTCCCCAGCCTTGAGAGACATTAGGAGCTCTGCGTATGTGTGCGCAAGCGATGCGAATCGGAAGCTTTTTGTGATAGGGCTTGCACCACGGTTGCACATCGAACGTACTCTCACATCTGCCTCGTCGGGCCTCTGCCTGTCTGTTTATCTGTCTCTTATCTCTCTGCCTCTCTGTGTTGCCTCCCCCTCACTTTTGACTCTCTGTCTGCTTCTCTCTGTCTCTTTGCGTCTTTCTGCCCCTCCTGGTCTCTCTCTCTCTCTCTCTCTCTCTCTCTCTCTCTCTCTCTCTCTCTCTCTCTCTCTCTCGTTTGCTTATCTCACTCATTTTCTCTTCGACGTGTTTGCTCAGCTACCCCGCGTTACCCTTGTCCATCCCAGCTGTCTTGTATTTTCCTGTCTTACCTTATTTATTTTCTCTTTCGTCTCCTTTAATACTTCTTTCTCACTTCCTCGCCTCAGTTATCTCTCCTGTTGTTAATTTATTATCTATCCTGCTTGTTATTTCTTTTTTTTCTCAAGTTCTCTTTTCTTTTTTTGTTCCAGTCTCTTCCGACCTTTTTGCCTCTGCTTCTTCCTTAATTTCACTCCACTTCCCTTCTTTCAGTCTTTCTTCGCTGTCTCCTTATCTCTCCCGGCGCCCCACGCGGCCTTTCTCTTCGTGGTCTTAATTACTTCCGTAGTTGTCCACTTGGGTTGCCAGGTCGTCTGCGGTTGTCCTTTCTTTTGTTGACCGCGACTGAATTTAAGCGAATACATTATTTCCACTGCATTAATTTTTAATTCCGGCTACACAATTTTAGGGAGGAATGGTGTCCAATTTCAGCGTTTAATTGCTAATACTAATTCGTGAATGAAAAATATTGTTCTGTGCTCTGTTTGTCTCCTTTTATATAAAATATTTTAGGGGAATAGACAAAACAAGAAACGCGTGACTTTTACGTGAATAAGGACGCGTAGCAAAATTAATTGTTTTGAATCCTTACCAAGATTCTGGCTTGCAGAAAGTTCTAGTTCAAATTGTTTTTTTTTTTTCTTTTGCTTTATGTAAGAAATGTGCTAGTATTTTTAATAAACTGAAGGTCATATTTACTCTCTCTATTTTCGAGAGCTGTATATCGTGTAGATTTTCTCAAACACACGATTGTGATTTTAAGTAACTTGCTACGTTGCGACATTGTTATTAGTGTTTAGATTTGAACTACATGTATAATGGATGACAGTTACCAAGAACAATATTGTATCCGCCATCAGCAAAAATTAAGGAGACACCAATAATTAACTAGATTCAGTTTATTTGTGTTATATTTACCAAATCTTTAAAATTACTACTTTTCTTCTATTCGTGGTAATATTTTATTTTTACCTTCCCCCATCAAGAAAAGTTCGCATTCAGAATATATTTCTTCCAGGTCTATAGAACATATTGCATAAATTAAGTTTTCGTTCGAACTGCTGTCGTATTGATTTTTCGTGACATTTTTGGACTTCGTGGTGACATAGAAGCCCGAGGATTCTTTCCTCCGCTTTTTAATGGCAATTTGGCCGATGCGTAAAATTCATGGAAATTCATGCATTGCAGGATTCAATGCAAATTTTCTCTACTGGCTTTTCATGCGTTTCGATTTTGTGATTTGAACGCCGCCGATATCCATATGCAACTTGATCAGTTCGCTTTGTGACAGTGGCAAACTCCCAATGTCCCGTCCGGACTTCCTCAGCAATTCGGGAATTATCGAAGGGAAGTCCTTTTGCAGTGTGTAATGTTCCGTGAACTTCCCTTTGAACCGTACTTTGTGAGTACAATTTATGTGTAAAAGGCCGTTTTATGCAATACGTTGATCTTTGTGAGTTGTGGCTCATTTGGTGACGTTTTTTGCAGGCTAGTTAAGTGAAGATATGAAATACTACCTAGAACTAGTGACAAATTGATTACTAAGAATGGAATAAATTGATAAATGGCTCCCTCCATTTTCCTTTCTTTTAGGCCTTGCCCATGCATGCAGCATCCCAAACATCGAGTTCTGTTCTCGTAGAAAGGCTTAAAGACTTTGTTTTCATTGGTAAAAATTTAAATGCTTTACACATCATGAAAATGTATTATTAACTGGTACGAGTAGTTTGATCGTTCCCGGATGGTGTGAAAAACAGAAGTACCTAAGTAAAGAATATTACATTTTGAAATTGGAAATAAGAGTTACAAGAGAAGTGTTCGTGCTCAAAAAATCAATATATGTTAGTAACGTGCCACAATCCCTAGAAGCTGTGTCACCGCTGGAGAAAAATTGGGTTCATATTTTTCGACAACGTGCATGGAATCCCTCATAGTCCATATGACCGCTTCGTCTTAGGATATTTCAGCCGTTTGAGACTCGAATTCATAGTCGATAGTTCAGGAATAAGTAATTTTATAAGTTGCTTAAAATAAGTTGTCAGGTTTTGAGAAGTTCATAGATTTTCCTCATGTATGGAGAATGGGCTTCTTAAATTGATCGGGAACCACGCATTGATTCATTTGCTCCAGCTGTTACACAGTTGAGTGACAACGGAATGCATCCACTCGATATTTTTCTTTCCAACAAACAAAGGTGGAGCTATGAAAACCTGACAAATACAGAACGTCGTGTATAATCCTCAATTGAATACAATATCATTAACTCTATGAAGGTGACATTCCTCCTTAGAGAGCGGATGTGTTGTTTTACTGTTTATGGACGCCATCATTGACATTGGTTAATGCCAATGATGAGACATGACAAGAAGGACGCATTACTTATTTATCGGATGCCATGCATTTTCTGGGAGACGGCACAGTGTCTGTAATTCCGACGTCAAACCTTTCAACATCGTTGATATCAAGTTTGCCCATTAACATATCGGTGGTAAAGTGTATGTTGAGATATAATTATGATGATGATGTGATTAATGAACATGAAGGTTGGAAGATGGTTGAATGAGAAGCCTGGAAAACGAGACAATTCCGAAGAAATCGGCCACGAATCCTTCTTGCCCATCAGAATGTCCACTGGGATCGAACCACGGACCCAGCGGTGGATGGCAAGCAGCCTAACCTCTACGCCTACAATCGAGCTGACGCAAGCGTATGTTTCACTCAAAGCAAAGAAATAATTAAAGTAAATATCATAAAAAGCACTAAAATTGTTCATTGAAAAATAAATAGATGCATTGTCATCATCACTACCTTTTCATTTATTTCTGATTGTTACGACCCCTCTTTTTGTCATGTTGCTAGTGCAGATGATCTCTGAGTACTATAACTTACAATAAACTTCTGTAAATTTTATCTAGAATTTATAGACATTATAAGATCTTGCCATTCTTGGACTCGTACTTAGAAATTACATAAGAAGGGTTGGGGACAGTAAGACAAGCCACAGCAGACTCTGGAAGTCTCCCGTTTGTCGTAAATGTCAATATCTCAATTTTGATTCACTTACAACCTATCTTCTTATTGTATGTGCTACTATGAGTTTTTCATATAATGAAGGGCATAAGTCAATAACAAAATGAGTCCAATCGACCAAAATCGAGATATTAACAGGGAGTTTGTGCATGCCATAGCGGACAGCACTATCGATCTTCTGCGCATTCGCAGATGCACAAAAGTGGTGCGAAAATTGAACTGCGCGTGCGCAGAAGATCGATAGTGCTTTAACGTTCGAGAGTGCACGAATTCCCTAACATCTATGATTAGTGGGAGACTTCTCGGGCTGGTGTGACTTATCAGTTCTTTGCATAAAAACATTCCAAGCCTTTCGGCGTTGAATGTGTAGTAATGCTCTTTGAACATAAGTCAGCCATACTCAAATCAAGTCGTAAATTATTGCCTTTTATCCCTATCCGCTAGGGCCTTAGTGTCCGGGGCTAAGTTCTGAGTCATTGCCTTATATCCCTATCGGCCAGGGAGCGAGTATCCGGGTCTAAGTCGTGTGTCATTCTATTTTATCCCTATTGGGCAGAAGGGATCAGCGCAGTTAGTATTCGGGGTTCCCAGACGGTCATCCATCCAGGTACCCGCGGTGTCTCGAGCCGCTAAACCTTCGTAACTTCACGAAGTTTGGTTAAGAAGTTCGGCTATTGGCGCTTTTCTTATTAGTGTCCTCAGTAATTGTGTAATGGTGTTCAGTTCAGTAATGTTTAGGGCAAACCAATCGGGTGGTATAAATCGAGCAGCTACCCTACCACGCATGTCGGGAGATCAGTCGCAGGCTTAGAATTCGTCTCAACTGGGGCGATGACTTGCTGGTTGGGAAGAAAAAAAGTCGACGTGAAGATCGGCGCCAAATTTCGCCACCCTGTGGGGGAAGATCACGGTCACCTCCGCGCTAGACATGCACTACGATTACGGGACAAACATTTTTTTTTATTTTTTTTTCAGCTGACGCGCCTGGAATCAGGAATTAGTCGATAAATCAATCGGGCGTCCGCCAATCGGAAACGAATCGCGAGCCTGCTTCATTAGCACGACGTCCCCCATTGACACGTCCATCCGGAGCCCTCGCGTCGGTCGGACAGCGGCCACCGGCGTCATCGTCGTCACTGGCCGTAACGGCGCACCTGTCGGCACGCGGCCCCGCCCACCGCGTCCGCCGCGTGACGTCAGCGCCCCCTCCCCTCCCCTTCTCCACCCCCTCCCCCGGCGGAAGAGACGCGGCCGCCGTGACATCCGGCGCGTGCCTCTATGGCACATGCGCGCTTGCCGTCGCCGCCGCCACTGCGCCACGCTCGTCTTGCTTTTTTCTTGGCAAATTCTGTCGAGGGGCCGAGAGATGCGTTCATAAAATTTCTACACAATTAGAGACTATACTGATTATCAAAAGTAATGTTTATTTTAACAAAACGGTTATATAATTAGTTTACATTTGTATTCTATAATTATTTTTTTAAGTTAATATGTTTGTAACAAATAATGTACTTCAGCTTCCGGGTCCATGACCCCATTTGAGTTTGATCAGTAGTTTTCCGTGGTTTCTCCGATCAACACCAGGTGAATGCCGGAGCAGTACCCTACTAACGGGAAACAGACCGTGTGCGTTATTTCCTTCTTGGTCCTTGCATGTCCACACCCCTTACTTACATGTACGTGCATTACGCAATCACACATGTCCGGAAAACCACTCGGGAGCTTAGAGTTTGCGCCGGCTGGGGCGGGGCCTGGCTAGTGGGAGACACCTCGTTGGGCAAAAACACGCCAGCCGAGGGGTAGGTCGGCGCCGGATCTCTATTCAGCGAAGGAAAATCACCGTCGTCTCCACGATAAAACATACACTATACTATCGGCATAAATGACCTTACCAGATGACGCGCCCGAAATCACTAATCAATCTGATGGAGCAGGAGAAGGAATGCACATTTCGATATCGCCAAATGCCCGGGCACATGTACTTTTTTCCTGGAGAATGTGACATTTTGTAATTACATTTCCAGCTCTGAATATCTTCTTGAATCTTTCTTTTCTTTAAAAAAAAACAAAAAACAAAAAAACACGCCTGCTTTTGTTCCTCACCAATTTTCACGATGCTTATTCAAGATCCAAAAATTCGAGCAGTTCAGATTCTACTATAAAAAAGGGAATTGTATCTAAATAGCGATTGATATTGTTAAAGTACTATGTACATAATGCTCGCCAGGAAACGACACAAATAACGGACAAACATGAATGAGAGTGACTGTAGTTTCGCTCCCTGGAGGCGTTGACGATCTGAACTGTTGGAATAAAGAAGTTATTCTAAGAAGGGACCGCTTTGACATGTTGGAAAACAAATGAACGTCATGCAGGGCGATGACATTGCAAGAGTTTGTGGTGAAGCCATTTACAAATGAGATAATTGTAAACGACCACACTGACAAAATGAGTGCATGGTCGTAAATTGCAGTTATATTGCCAGCAGTGGCTAACGACCGGTTCCTTCTAAATCTCTCTATAGCGATGGGCGACCATATGGAGCCAAATTTCAAAATCCCCAACAAAAGAGCCGATTTCGGAGACAGATCCAAGACAAGTTTCCAGTCCTCGACCATCAGATCGCTGTCAAAAGGACATGGGGTAAAGACACCAATATTGACCTCTGCATGTATAGTGACCACTCGAAGCACAACATTTAAAAAATAAAGATTGGAGGCAGATTGGAAGTTGCAGAATATGGAACTAACACCTTCTTGTGCAGAGGTGTGGAACGAATGTATTTTATCTTATTTTATTTAAAAATCATAAGTAGAAATATCTTATAGATGTTGGCTTTTGAATCTGTACCATGATCAGATACCTTTGTGAACTTGATGCGTCAAACACTTTCTGGAGGTGGAAAGTGGAATTTTAGGGAATGGAATTTTTGAGTGGCTATTACTGGCCATTACAAAAATGTTGCAATTTTCAAGTCAGCGCTATTGTGCAAAAATCGAATTTCGTAAATAAATAAATAAAAAGTGACGCAAATTGAAAATTTCTCATTTTCAAAAAACAAGTATGGTAATCACCTATTGACTCACACGAATTTAGTAAACTGAAACCCTCTAATTGGAGGAAAAATACGATCGTATTCTTAACTATAGCCCCCTATCGGTGCTTCTACATGTCTAAATCCACAACTGCAGAAGCGTTGAATATTGAACGTAATGACTCTAATGCGTTTTCACACGAAGAGTTCTGACGGCACAACCACCGCAAAGTCCAACACGCAACAGCGGCCTTGAAACAGCACGTCATGACAATGCAAAGCACGCGAGCGCAATCAGTGATCATTGAGTCGCCTGTTAATTTTTTTAATGTTTCATGTGCGTCGGTTACTAATGCGAAAGGGCCAAGCAGGGCACAGACAACGCGAAGAATTTTTTTAAAAAAATGTTAGTTGTATTTCACGAAACTCAAATTTTGTTTCAGATAGTCTTGTCGTTTGAGGTAAGTGCAGTCTTCGAGCGTAAAACAGTGTTAAACAACAGTAACCTGCGTCCTGGTACTATTTTTTTTTTAAATTAATAATATTCTCTTTTGAAAAACAGATTTTCTCTGTTATGTAAATCTTAGACATTTTTAATTCCAAGTTGCGAATATTGAAAAAATATTTTTCAGTCCAAAAATGTACAGAAATGTTCTTCTCTCGTTTCTTCCATATTGCTATTTTGCTTCGTCTCTCGAACTATCTGCTATTTACTTCTCTCAGTTTTCAATTTCCCACTTTATTTTCCGTGCTCTCCTTCTCTTTTTCATCGCTATCATTTCATGTTATTTCCGCCGCATTTGTTGCATTCAGATTGATACGGAAAATTCCAATACGATTAATAATTTTCCCATATTTATTGAAATGATTGTCACGTTGCTCATTATATTCGGATTTTTTTCGGTAATATCTGGAACATACCACAAATTGTGATGCGTAATGAAAATTGCAAATATTAATCTGTCCAAAAGTTGGCATCAGTCATTGGTAAATAATTCAGTCCATTGCCTTTGTTTCAAAATGTTAACATTGTTTGCTTTCGGGTAATGACACTTTTGCTTGTTAATGTAGATTTGTGTCTCGATTTTTTTAGGAAAAACCAATTGTTCAATTTTTTAAACTTCGTCGAAGTATGTCTGTGTAATTTAAAAATTAGCAACTTCAACTGAAAATCACTTAGTGTAGGAATTACTTTTTATCGTGGGATCCGTATTGAATTTCATCCATAATTGTATTATGTGCGTTTTTTTAAAATAATTTCATTTAAAGACACGATGATCGCCACGTCAATGGCAACTTTGTTTTATTTATTTGATCCCTGGGAACGTACCGAGTTTATTTTAGATGTTTCTCTTAGATTCTACCATTGACCATTTAGGCTTGAATATCGAGAAATCCGATCGAAATCTTGAGAATCATCAAATAAATAAGAAATAACTGACAATAAACACAAATATTTTTTTAAGTTATTTATTTTAATGTCACAGAAACCCAAATCGAAAAGAATGCATGTGTTCAAACTGACATTATTTCAAATTTAACTTTAAACCGTATCCATTGTATTCAAAGTCTTTTAAATTAATCCTCTTTTATTATGTAAATGTGGGCTAGCGTAGTTTGAGTTCCTGGTCAGCTCTGTTCTGTGCAAAAATCACCAATTTGTTGCGTCTCTTTCTTGCCGAAAAACGTGTAAAACCCGAAAAATACGAACGGAAATAGAAATATTTTGTGTTACAGTCTCACTGAAACATAATTTCCAATTACAAGAACAAATTGTTTTCTGTCACGTAAGTGTGAAAGAGAATACGTGCTATTCTGTCTGTCGCAACTTCTACCGCAGCTGCTAAGTGGAAACGCTTATTATTGGTTCTAAATCACTTTTCACTCTAAATACGAATGCAAAAGAGGAACTTTCTCGCTTTTTTGATTTTTTTATTTTCTTTATTTCCACGTGGAAGCCACTCCAAAGTCCGTGACAGTCCAAGGTTTTTGCAACTAGTAACTGTCGCGTCGTATAACGTGCAATAAAAATGTTTTCCCGTAATTTTTTTCCATTAGGAATTCGTTTCACGGACGCAGTTATTTTTCCATATTTGGTTGTGAATAAACGACGATACGTGTCTAGAAAGCATTTGGCGGCATGCCAAAACCCCACGTTGTATATTGAAATTGAAACTGGTTGAAAGCTCAGAGAAACAACAATTACTGATGCAGTTTCTTTTACCTCTAGGAGGTCTGTGGTTCGAGCCCCGACGGCAGCGCATTTCCGATTCTAGTTGCACGGCTGGATCGAATTCTGGAGGAACACTAGCGAACGGCTGCTGTGACTAGTGGTTTGCGTGGTCTCTTCGAACAGTGTCGGTCGAGTGCGGGAGTAGTCCTCGAGCAAACGGACCATGGACCGCGCGCGATCTTTCCTTCATCGTCCCTGTTCTCTCCTCTCGCCCAACACACTAACAGGCATTTTCATATATTATACATACTCCTACTGAGATATACCAAGATATCATTAGGGAAATTTTGATTAAAAAAATAATGAAGTAATAGATTATTTCGAAACTTTGGTACCCGGAAATGACAATATGGAAGTAGCATTGCATGTTTACGAAGTGGACATAATAAACAATGAATATTGAAAATGGGATATTCCTAATAAAAAATAAAGACAGGCTTGATTAGGAACGTGGCCGATGATATTTTTTTTATTATTTGGATAGTGTCGTATGATGGAATGCAGGAGTGATGGACATTCAATGGTGATAAGGTGAAGGCATCAGGGCAGGATAAACGATAGTCGGCAGACAAGTTGTAGCCAATGGCAAAATTACTTACGGAAAGTAATAAAACAAGTGATAACAGAGGTGCCGTGTTTTATTGATCCCATAATTTTGTCAGGTGGTATTTGATCGTCGTAGCGAGCACTCGAGTCGTTTTGTTAGAAGTGGTAGAGATCCAGGTTACCAGAACATTTACTTAACGCGATTTGACGAAGTGTCCGAACCGTATGTCCGAACGGGCAAGAATATGCAAAATCTTAGAAATCCGCTCCTTAGTAATAACACTAACAAAGGAGGAAATGTTTGGGTATCCCGCGCATACCGCGTAGTGTCTGTTTGTAATGAAATAATTATATGAGTCATTGCCGACTACTGTTGGCAATTACGACTCATATAATTATTTAATTGAAAATGCCAACGAAAACTCATCACAATACCAATATTCTGTTTGTTATGTACGTAGAGCAAATCGCAGAACATCGCCAACAATTTAAGCAGCCTTACATGACATCGTAACAGATTTAGGACTAGAATTGGGGCGCCTTTGTTTTCAATAACAGGCTCCCTTCCTGCAGCCGGTGAACGGAATTTCATCGTTGCAGCGAGATCGATAAAGGGGAATAAATAAGAATGTTGGCGTTATTAAAGTTTCGAAGAGGGCGGCCACAGGAAGTGCCTAGAGGAAAGAAATTTGTATCGGAGGGTGTGGAACTCGTCGAAGTATTCACGAAAATTTCTTTCCAAAACTTCTCTTTTAATCTGCTGCTGTTGCGCGTGAGTGGGTACTTCATGGGAGGGGGAATGTTTTAAAATATTCTGTACTTTCGTTGTGTAGTGGCAAGCGAGCTCAGAGAACGCGGTTTTTAATTGAAAAATGTTTTAATTTTTAAGGGATCAACGTTACTCGTTTTGTCTGTTAAAAATTCATTTGAAATGTGCAGAAATGGTAAAGCCCTCTGAATATTCTGTGTCCTTGGCAGGTGGTTATTTCCCTTATCATGTACTCGTATGTATTGAATGGCTGTCGTTTTTATTTATCATTCTAAAGGAAATTTGGTCGGCATTATTATTGCGGTACTTCAGTTTTTCAATTGTACTGTGCGTTAGCATTTTTATTTCTGGTCTCTATTCACAATTTTCTGAAGAACTTTTTTAAGTGAAATGAATATTTAACTAAAGTATTGAGGTTTTTCAAGCGTATGTGAATGGTCTGTGTGTTACCACGGCTTAATTCCGTCACATGTGAGTGTGATTTAGTCCTCTGAAATGAGAGTTTCGAAGTCTGCATTAGTTGCGAATCTAGAGTATTCGTTCGCAGTTCTATGTATTAATCAGTATACTCTATTACGTATTTATCTGTACAATTCTATAATAATAATAATAATAATAATAATAATAATAATAATAATAATAATAATAATACCTGCGTACCCTGCAGATCGGGGTGCGATTTCCGCTTGCGACAAATAATTTTTTGAACAGTCAGTCATTCAAATAGTGAATCGTTTGTAATGATATTGATTATTATTATTATTATTATTATTATTATTATTATTATTATTATTTTAAGGAATATATTTACGTTTGTTATCACGTTTAATTGTGTTTGCTTTCTGACCTTAAAATTCTAAATTTGTTTTTGTTTTACAAATATTGTAGCGTATGTTTTATTGAAAACAGAAATCCAATAAATTATTATTATTATTAATAGTTATAATAGTAATAATAATTGAGATACAGGGTGGGGAGAGGTGGATGGACAGTGGTGGATGGGGGATGCAGTGTGGCGAGTAGGGACTGGAGGGGGAATGTGGAATTTAGAGAGTGGAGGGTGAATGGTGGAGGATAGAGAGTGAAGGGAGGGGAAATGGACAGTGATAGCTGGAGGATGAAGTGTGGCGAGTAGAGGTTGGAGGTGTGAAGGTGGAGGTTGGATGATAGTGTGGCAAGTACAGGCTGGAAGGAGGAAGGTGGAGGATGGAGTGTGGCGAGTAGTGGCTGGAGGGAGGTGGTGGTTGAAGTGTGGCAAGTAGAGGTTGGCGGGGGGAGTGTAGCGAATAGAGTGAGGAGGAGGAGGAGGAGGTTGGTGTGTAGCGAGTAGAGAGTGGAGGGGGAGAGCGGAGCGGGGAGCGGAGGGCGGGGCAGATGAGGCAAATGAGGATTGGCGCCCGCCCGCGCCGCCGGGGGACGCGCGGCGAGGGGCGAAGGGGCTCCGAGCGCCCGTCGCGCGTCTTCTGCTTTGACAGCGCGCTAACGAAGCGCCCCTGGCGGCCGCCTTGTCAACCTCCGGCGAGCCGCCTCAAGAGGATGGCACGACAGGCAACGTTGGGCGCTCGTCTTGTGAAGCAGGCTGATCCGACGTCTCGGCGGTCGACTTTTGCTTTCTAGGAACAGAAAGTTATGAAATCCTGGAGGCAAATGTGCCGATTTTTCGACAAACATTTTGGTGTTTGGGGTCCTTAATGGGAAACAAGTAGATTGCTTTTCTATGTAATAAAATACTTTTGTTGTATATCAACATTGAACACAATCTCTTATGGCATCAAAAATCATACACAAACTCCAGGATTCTGCAACTAGTTCAATAAAATAACATACGTCATCAAACAAGTAAGGCGTATTTATATACTCGTAGCACAGAAAACAAGAATTACAAATCAATAAAAGAAACACTGCGAAACCTAAATTTAACTAATAATTACTCAAAAAATTTATTGTTAATGAAAATGAAATGTGCAATTCGAAACATTCGTAAAAGAAAATCCAGATTGTGGTAATTCCTCAGGTAAATCCATTTCTCAACGAACAATAAACATGCCGGCCAACCACGTCCGCTCCTTCAGTCGGCCTTGGCCTACACTATGTACGTAACATACCATTATACTTCCAGGTTCAGTAACTATTTTACCCTTGTAGTAATTTTATTATGATGTTATGCAATAAAATAGCGTATGCAATTCGTTTACAATGTTACTTTTTTGTACTCATAAGAATAGCCGCATTCACTCCGTTGTACATGCGGCTACTCTTGCAAAAAAGAACAACATTATAAACTAATGGCATAATATACTGTTCTCTTATAAGTATTGTTGTGAGAATTTTCGTTTTGTGACTTTGGTACCGAACAAAGTTTTTACATAGATGTCTGCATGTCCGTTCGTCTTTCTATAAATAATGCGAACTTTTAAAATATTTAATATTTTCAAATCGATCTGCATGGTATCGTATTCCTCCGAAATTGCAACACATATTAATTTTTGGAGCGTGCTTTACATAAAGACCTAACATTTCCGAAATTTTCTCAAAATGACTCCACATATTTTTTTCCTTACATTTTTGTTCTAAATCAAAACGTCTTAAAATGACACAGGTGCGATTTTCAATAAAACTTCTGAATTTTGAGTGCGTGAAAGCTCTGTTGAGGAGCGGGATTAAACCTGTACAGAACCGGTAGCGAATCTCCTGTGCACGGACAAATGCAACGTACGTAACGATTCAGACGATTTACTCTGAGAAGGGAGCACTTAGACAGGTCGGAGAACAACTGAACGTCATGCAAAGTGATGACCTTGCACGAGATAGCGATGAATCCATTTCAAATGAGCCGTATGTAAACGAACGCACTGACGCAATGTCTGTGTGTGTGTGTGTGTGTGTGTGTGTGATAACCTTCAGTTTTATTGCTAGCAGTGGCCAAGCAGTAGCTGACAAAGCGGTCTGTCTATAAGGCGACGTATGGCCGGATGGGGGCTCAGGTGTCTGATAACGAGGCGCGCAAACCTATACGGGTAAAACTTATCACGTATCCCGAACGTATTGAAAAGGGATCCACAAAAAAATCGAGTTTCGAAAGCGCCTCGACGGGTACTATTTGGGACTGTACTCTGTTTCGTGTGCACAAATTACCTGTATTGAGACCTGAAAGTACCACCTTTACGCGTTGTATTTAAATTAGTTAAAAATTCTGCTTGTATGTTGTAGAATTCCGTTGTACAATTTGAGAGTAATATATTGTTAACTTTTTTTTATTTATAGAGTATAGTCCGCATACTTAAACATGTAACGACTCTAATTTTCTCAGAATTTAGTTTAAAGAAGAACTGCCGGTTTTTAAAGAGTTCGTCTCTTACTTGTTAAGATTCAAATACATTTGCTACAGACTATCAGCAACAAAATGTAAAATTAAGAATGGAAATAAATCAACTGGGAAGGTAGTTATGTAAAATGGAAAATGAGATATGAAATCATTTTAACTGTAATAAAGACCAGAAAATAAAAGATTCGAATTAAAACGTGTTTAATAGAATGCGAAAGAAATGAAACTCCCGGAGTAATTACAGGCAGAAGTTGTGTAGTGGCGGAGCCAAATGCAAAACTCGAGTTTTGCGAAGTTAACCTGTCTAACTGATGAACTGGCCCGGGGAAGGTGAAACAGGGTGGGCATAAAGCTCAATTAGTTTTTCTGTTTCAACGGCGCAAACAAAGATAGAAAGAAAAAAGTAATCTTCACTGCCCGCTAACTGTAGTTACAAGGTCGTTCTGAAGTAGGAAAATAGTTAACAAATGGGTCTACAACACGTAACCGCTCATAGAAATAATTAAGTTCAAAAGGTACGTTGGGAACATGAGTTTTTATCGGGAGTTAAGCCACAGTATTATATTTCGATGGTGTGAAGTCTGAGAATTTAAAAAAAGGAACATTTGCAATCATACACAGATCTAATTCTTTATGTTATGAAATACACGTCGAGTTGAAAAGAGACATAATGTTTTACCTTGTTCACGCTAGGACGGTGACCCGCTGGTGGGAGTTAACTTGATGGGAGTTAACGCTGCACGCGGCGACGTGTAGGTCGGCGCCGGATCTAGCCAGGCACCGAGAGTACAACACCGCCAACCCCCCGTGCTAAAACATGCACTACACCTACGGGACTGATGGCCATAGTAGTTGACGCGTCCGTAAACACGAACTAGTCAATCAGTGAATCAATCATTGAACCAATTATTGAACCAATCAGTGAATCAATCAGTGAATCAATCAGTGAACCAATCATTGAACCAATCATTGAATCAATCATTGAACCAATCATTGAACCAATCATTGAACCAATCATTGAACCAATCATTGAACCAATCAGTGAACCAATCATTGAACCAATCAGTGAACCAATCATTGAACCAATCAGTGAACCAATCATTGAATCAATCATTGAACCTGGTTGCTCCTAGCGTTTTCTACTATCACTTCCAGACGCATGTTGGATCAGTTCTTTATACAAATGGTCCAGAACCACGATCTATTTTTGCTTCCTTGCCCTAAAAGGCGGCTCCTCGCATCCGGCATTCGGCGAATCCCGAGTAGTATGTACGGGTTGCTTACGATTCGCCGAGCGCCTAACATTCGGTATTCGCCCTACCCACTGCGTGTCGGTCTTTAAGACACATCAAATGGAGCGAACATTCGCCGAACACATCAGCTTTTCGGGATTGGACGAGCTGCTCGGCGAATGCCGAATGTATAGAGCCGCCTTAAGAGTCAGTCTAAGGGCTAGTCATCCATCAAATGGAATCCTTGTCGTAGAAAGCATCCAAAAAGTCTCGACTTCAGATTGCGGCGGCAACTGTAAGACGTCGAAAATATTCATGTAAAATTACTGTGGGAAACAACTGATGAATATCCATTTCAGTTACCTTCTTATGCGTTTGTGTGGCTATATTAGGTAATTTAGTTTCTGAATATTTGCTTTACGCATTTTGCGTGCGCATTAGAAACTAAATGGATACAAACACAAGAGTATGTTGTAATGATTAAACAATACATGGTGGCCTCTAATGAAATTATAGATTTTAAATGTTTAACAAACACATGCAGTCGCATTGTGTTAATGATAGACAAGTTGGCTTAATTTAGTGTTTGACGACGCGATATGAAATTGTCATCGCAATGAAGCTGCGTAATTGAGTTTGGAGGTCAACGTGAAAATGATTTTGTATGTGGTTGGTGGGGAGTACGACTGTGTGAGTCAATGAATTTAACTTAACAGACTGCTGTAAACAGGACTCGAAATACTGTTTGACTCGGTAAATTGTTTTCCAGCAAACACGACGAATACAACGGCCAATGTTTGCAATGAACCTGTAACCCCTGAATACCGACATCAAACTGGAATATAAAGAAGCCGGGGGAGGCTGCGAAAAGTGCTCAGAATTTTGTTTGAGAACAGAAATTGCAAAATGGGTTATGTTTTTTTACCGTGTACGTTTTTAAAAACGACATTCCTTTCTGCTCAGTTCACACGCTTTTCAAGGGTTGAAAACAGTATATTTGACTTACATGGTGATGAATCGCACTGTGGAATATTTCATGGACTGCAAGAATTTATTATCGTTCTCTTCAATCGATAGATTACCTTTTTTTTATTCCGAAATGATATAATCCAGTACGTAAAAACTAGTATGTCGAACGGTAACAAAATATACAAGGGCTTAAATTAAAGTTAGTTATCTGTATTACTAACTTCCAAAGCGTGCAGAATTGAAAGAAAACTGTGCAGCCAACCTTCTTGTGGGAGAGGTGTCTATAATTTCATTAGATACCCAGGAACTCGTGACAAATTTAAATCAATGAAACAGTTTCGATTTTGACTAAAAATGCGAATATTTGAATGTGAGGTTTCGCTTGTTTTCACACTGCGTCTATCAACTCAATTATCATACTCAGAGCGTCACATCTCACGACACAGCTGACGTCATGTGACAGCAAGGCTCCAAGGAAGATGCCGGCTGCCTTAAATATTTGCAATTTACTTGTTGCAGCTGCAACTTTTTTATATTATTTTAAGTAAAATGAACTCTTATACTGTGTATGTAGTATACTATTTTATTGCAAAAACCGTTTACTTTGTTCTTGGGCAGTGTGCACGCTACGTTTAGGAAAACCATTTTGTTTTGGTCAGCAGCAGTTTTGTTGCTGCGGCCATTAGTTTCTCTGAAAAGAAAGAAGAAACACTGCAATTACAATGGGGCAAACAATTACTAATCAGATTGTTGAACAAGTGATGGTTGACGACGTCTAGCGAGGTCTGTATGATACAATGTTCCGTCGAACTCTGCAGAAAAGCCGGTCGATTGCCGACAAGTTCGTGAACACTCGCTCACCCTCAGTCACACTCATTATCTCTCTCACACACGCACATACACACTCTTCCTTTCTCCCTCCCTGTCTCTCTCTCTCTCTCTCTCTCTCTCTCACACACACACACACACACACACACACACATACCTATATATACACTCACACGCGTGATACACCGTGCGTGCGCACTGATTCATACATACATACATACATACATACATTCTCAAACATACACACACACATACACTCGCTCACACACAGACGCTCTCGAACACTCGCGCGCGCTCAAACGTTCAAACACACATACACACACGCTCAAACATTCAAACACTCATAAACACACACACTCAAACATTCAAACACTCATACACACACATACACATGCAGACTTACAATGACTGCTCCCGATGAGCTCAGAAAGGTCTCTGCCAACACGGAGGCACACACACGCACACCTTCCCACAATCCGTCGCTAACTGTCCCTTGATTGCTCCGGGGCCGCCCGCCTGGCGTCCATCTCTCGGAAACAGCAGACGAACGCGGACGTGCGCCCGGAGGCGGGGACGGGGCGAGGACGCCCGAGTGCGGGGACGTCCGTCCTCCTGGGACGCGCGCCCCTCGCTGCGGCTCGAGTCCCATGACACGCCTCCCAAGACCCGTGGTCAGACTCAGGTGGGGCTTGTAATATAATTTTAGATTTATTAATAATTCTGCAATTAAGTGTGAGAACTTGGTGGCAGAATACACTAACTTAACATTACAGAACTTAACAACTATACAAATTTCACAAAATCGCATGAATATTTCACCGTGCAATCTTTCATAGAACTCCACTTCACCAAACTTCACTTCACCACACTTCACCGCACTGCAATACAGCGAGCAGTAATGTCTTTCTTACTCACTCGTTTCTCTCAGTTACACACCGTCACTGCACTTCACGCCACTGCACTGCACATAATAATAATAATAATAATAATAATAATAATAATAATAATTATTATTATTATTATTATTATTATTATTATTATTATAATAATAATGATAATAATAATCACATTAATAATAACAACAACAATAATAATAATACTTAATTTCAAAGAAGACATAGGTAATTACACTGAATTTTATTAAATATATTTATATATATATATATATATTTATATATATATAAATATATATATATATATTTATATATATATATATATTTATATATATATATTTATATATATATATATATTTATATATATATATTTATATATATATATATATATATATTTATATATATATATATTTATATATATATATTTATATATATATATTTATATATATATATTTATATATATATATTTATATATAGATATATATATATATTTATATATATATATATATATTTATATATATATATTTATATATATATATATATATATATATATATTTATATATATATAAATATATATATATTTATATATATATATATATATATATTTATATATATATAAATATATATATATTTATATATATATATAAATATATATATTTATATTATAATTTGCTCGCGATTATCCGAGGTAGCCATCCCAGAAACCATCTCGGATTTGAAAAAACAACAACATGAATAACCCGGATTTAACACGGTAAAGAATCGTAATAATGCGATTTTCATTTGCACTATAATGTTAAACTGACCGTGAAGTGTTTGTTCGTGCATCTACTCGTATAAATAAATAATACTTTCGTTATTAATAATCTTCTACATAATTAAACTATGGGATTCGGGAAATTCCAATATTTCTGGAGTTCGTTATGGCAGCACCCTGTGTACGTGCTGGGGGTCGTTATGTCTGCTACATCTAAACTTGGTTTTAACATAACTGCACTTGAAGTAAATCAGCTGTTACGGTGCCATCCCATCGGGAGATTGAAGGCCACCATAGTGACGTGCAAATTCCTGATTGGATGACACTGGAACAGCTGACGGTCTGTCAAATGCATTTCTAAATATATCGAAGTATAATTTATAATCTTCCGTGTTAATTTGTTTCATTACAGTAAACACTCGTTTGACCGTACTCAGATTAACGCAAATTACACCTTATCACGAACATTTTAAGATTTTAAAGTTGGTATTAAGAAATTATTGTTGGCATTATTTTTCAGAACAGAAATATTATTTATACAATTACTGTACGTACGATAAATTTACAAAAAATATTTATAACCAAATAATATATTTATTATTTGATGGACAGCGTCGGTTTTTGAATCAACAACCAATCTTCCGGATTCAACAACAACAGATTGTGATAGACATGAAATCTTAAATATTAACGACATTTTTCAAAATTGTTACAATGGGGATAAGTGAAAAGTTACTTCAATTGAAAATACCGTTTTATTGCTTTCTGAATCGACGCCTATGTATCCTTTCGACGAGAATGTAAGAAAACAACGACTTGCACAACATATTTGCACTCCTTGGAAAATCGATCCGAGAGCCCGAAGTAAATAAAACACACCCCCTCGCACACATAAACAGATACTTCCTTGTTGGGTATGTAGTTTTGTTTGCTTTTCCGTTCCGCTGTTTGCGTGCTGTCATCGTTGAACCGTTCCACATAGTTGGAAAAAAGTTTCCCTCCGGGCGGAAAAGCAATATTTTGGTCGTCGCTTCCGAGGAGAGCTTCATTGGCTCTCACAGAACTTCATTTTGACGGAGGGAAACTCGTCTGCCCCCGCAGGCATTCCAGGAGGAATTACACAGAGCCACGCTTCCTGCGTCTCCAACCTTCGCCCACCCACCTCAGCTCACCGCTACCCATCTTACCCTACTGCCACACTAATTCCCCCATGTCACCTCGCCGCTACCATGCCATCACACCGCTACCCATGAACCCACGCCGCTACCCATGTCACCCCATCGCTAGCCATGTCATCCCACCGTTACCTGTGTCGTCCTACAACTACACATATCATCCCACTGTTACCCATGTCACCCCACCGCTATCCATGTCACCCCACCGCTACCCAAGTCACCCTACAGCTACCCAAGTCACCCCACAGCTACCCATGTTACCTCGCCGCCACCCTTGTCACCCCACCGCCACCCACCGTCACCGATTCGCACATTGTCCTACCGCTTTTCATATCGATGCACCACCTCGTACCGCCGGCACCCACCTCATCCCTTCTCCTCTCACTTCTCCCCAGACATCACTTCCACTTCCATACCTTCCCACTCTCCCTTTTCTATCTTTGCCTCTCACCCTGTCTCCCCTACCTCTGCCTCCCACTCTCTTCTTCCACATCTCTACTTCGCGATCTTCCACCGCTAATTCTCCCTCTCCCCGACTCTCCCCCTTTCCCTCACATCCTGTTTCCTACATCCCTACATCCTACACTCTCTTTCTCGCTCTATCACTTTCACTCTTCCTCACACATATTTTCCTTGCTCTGTTTTTCTTTCTTCCTCTTAATTTTCCCCTTGCACTGAATCTCCTCCCTCTTTCTTTTCTTCCCCTTTCACATATCCTTTCGTCTACTCCCCCTCCCTGTTTCACCTACCCTATTCTTCTATTTATTCCCACCCTACTACCTATTCTTGCTTTGTTCTTTCCCTTTTCCCCCTCTCCCGCTCACTTTCCACTGCGTCCTTTTCTTTGTGTTTGTTTTATCAATTAAATTCGATTAAAGAATTATAGAATAGAAAATAATAAAATGCATTGTTAGCCAGTAACATGGTCACAATTTGGATTTCTTTACTACTGTGAAATATATTCCCCGAGCATAATTGCGTCCAACAAGGTGACGGGAAGGTGACAACTATATATCATTTTTATACCTCACATGTTTCTCGTTCCCTATTCGTTTCTCCGAGCGCACTCACCTTGAACTGCTTCGCTCCATTCGCCCGTCTCCTCTCGCGGCGGCGCGCCTCGTCGTCGTCGTCGTCGTCGTCGTCGTCTCGGCTTCCCGCGGAGTGGTGGGCCGCTGCGCCTGCGGGCGGCGCCGGGCGGCGGGCGGGCCTCCGCAGGAAATGAGAGCGCCGCGCCGCCATCAGCCGTCGGAACAAGTTACGGAGGCGGCGGCGCTCGTTGCGCGGCTGCGGCGACAGCTGTCGCTGCTTCGGTGGGGGACGCCACGTCTCTGCCTCGCGCGCTGGAGTGGGCGGCGCCCCGCCGCAGTCGCCGACGGCCTCTCCGCCGCCTCGACCCGCCCAGACTCGACCCGACCCGCCCAGACCCGACCCGCCCAGACCCGACCCGACCCAACTGCCCCGCCCCGCCCCGCCCCGCCCCGCCCCGACTCGACTCGACTCGACTCGCCCCGACCCGTTGTCGGCATTGCCGCTGATTCTGCAGCACGAGCTACCAGGTTCGAGTTCCGATAGTGGCAGGATTTTCGACGCTAGCTGGACGACTAGGTCGAGTTCAGCCACAGTCTGGAGGAGAATTTTAGCGCCTCACTGATCTCATTCGTGTTTTACCCGAGTTTCTACGATCTACACCAGGCGAATGCCGGAGCAGAACCCCAACAAACGGGCCACGCGCGATCTTTCCTTCCACTTCCTTATCCTATCCTAGTCCCATACTTACACACACACACGTGCACTGCACTACCACACATGTCGAGACCTTTGAGCTTTACCTGGGCCCTGTCCGGGAAGATACTTGGATCCTCTCCTGCAAGCAGATGTGTAGGTCTGTGCCGGATCTCAATATTCAATAGTGGAAGGACACCGTCCCTTCCAAGCATAAAAGCTATTCACTATACAAACGTGAACAATGACCATAGCTGCTAAAGTACCCGAAATTATCAATCAACCACTCCGCCGCCGCCTGTGCCGCGGCCAACGCTTCCGCGGCGTCGCTGTCCCAGACGCCAGTTACGCATCAGCCTCCACATCCTCCTACTGCTGCTGTCCACCCTGACTTTTTCCCCGTCCACCCCCTCCCTTCCTGCCTTTAGAAATGCCATTACGCCCCCTCCCTCAATTCCCTTCGCCTTCCGCCGTCGACGCCACCCCCCTTCCGTTGCTCACCGTCCCTCTCCTCTCCCCCTCCCCCCCCCCGCTGCTCCATTTCCGTCACTCGCACTTCCAGCCTACCACTCTCTCGCCGCTCTCTGCCCGGCCCCTTCCCGCTACTGCGAGCCTCCACCGCTGTGCACTGATGCTTCGGGGCTCCTCCAACCGCCGGTCCATCGTCCTTCCGTTCAGTCCCCCCCCCCGCCCCGTCCCTCCGCCAGTCCCTTCCCATCTATGCTGACTCACTCCTTCCGACCTACCTACCTCTTTCCATCCTGTGTCGCCTGCCTCTCTCCCGCCGCGTCTGGCACCGTCCATCTCGCCTTGCACCGTCTCCTTCCGCTTCATCCTGTGCCCACTCTCCTTTGTCATCCCTCACCCCCTATGCCCTATCCGCCCCCTTTCTATTCGTCCCCGCATCTTTCTGGTCCGCCCCTTGCCGCCCCTCTCCGTCGTCCTCCTGTGCTAGCCACCTCCTTTCTATCCTCCTCCTTCCATTCCCTCTGCCTTCTCCTCCATACTCCGCCTCTCCTTCTCCCCCCGTTCAATCCTTTCTCCTTTCCTTCAGTCCTACCATGTTCGCTGAATCTCGCTCTGCCGTGCTTCCCGCCCTTCCCCACTCTCCTTTCTGCTCTGGCTCACCGCGGCCCACGTCCTCCCTCTCCGTTCTGCTCCGCCTCTCCCTGCCCCATCGTGACCTCCCTTATTGCGTTCTGCTCCCACCCATTTCATCCCCTTCTGCCCTCTGTTCGCTCAGCTTCGCCTCGTCCTCCTCTCGTCCTCGCCTCTCCGCCTCGCTCCTTCTTCATACCATTCCTATGCGAGTCCCATCGTATCCTCCATTCCACTCGTCGCCGACTGCCATCCTCTGCCTCCACCTTGCTGGATGCCTACCCCCCCCCCTTCCTGCAGCCGCTTCCTCGTCCCCTTCTGCCTTCGCCTCGATGCCCCCCGTAGGCGTCCAAGCTCGAAAGAGGTTTTTTAACGCGCTCGCAAACAATTTGGGCGAAGGCGCCGACCGTGAAACGGCTCTACGTTCCACGAAATGTCCTTCCGACGGGTAAATGGACGAGTCACTCGATCCAAAGGAATTGCCACTTCAAGCGGTGCGCATTGCTAATACCAGAAGTTATTTTAAAAGAGCTAATGAATAGTACTTGTGGGAGTGAGATTTGATTCCGGGCGCGTCTGTTACTCAGCGTTAGTTCCGTCAGTGCAGCTCATGTTTTATCCAGGGAGGTGGCGGGATTTCTCTCACGTTGAAACCTGATTTCCGCTTCCGACCCACACGACGGTTTGCGAGGTTTTCCTTCCTCCAGTTACCTCCCCCGGTGAGGCGCCGCCCGAGCTGCGACGACCTGTAAACTCTCGATGGTATAGAAGCAACTATGTTAGCACTGAGCTATTACATCCGCCAAACACTTTGAACATTTTCCGAGACTTGTAGTTTATTTCAAATGAAGTCAATCTGTTAGGCCAATTATTGTTCAAGTTCCGAAATGCTGCAACTTTCTTAAGGTCGGCAGTACACGTTCGTGAAATGTGCAAGTACAGATACGGAAGGTTATGATGCAGTGAATCTTCAAGTCATCTATTGCATTGAAAAATCAATAATTCGAATAACAGCAACCTGCCGTAACTCTGATATTAGAACGGAACAAATTATTATCAAAAAGCGAAACTTCTGAAAAGCTAAAAAGAAGATGCAACATGCGAATATTGCAGAACATTTTAATTATTTTCTCTCGGTCCACGAGACTTAAGATACCAACGAAAGATTCGAGACGTGAGAGCAGACACTTCATGACCTCGACAAGTCATTTTTTTTTTCCTGTTACGTTTTTGCTTATTGCCTTCTATTCGGAGCTCTGCAGTATATACTGTGCATAACATATCTGGATTCAGCGAATCATGATTACGAGGAAAATAAGAAAACTGTTGAATGTTGCTGCAAGTTCTCTTACGGAGAGAATTATTGGAGGTAAATATAAAATCAGAGTCCCCGCTTCTCCCCGTTCCTCCCCGCCCCTCCCCGCCCCATCCCATCCCTGAATACAACCACGTCATCTCACGTCCTTCCCGCAACCTTCCAGCTCTGTTTTTCATAATTTTCTCGTGTTTTTTCCACGTTCTACTGTGTCGTCTATTCTATTAACATTTCGTCAACTCTTCCCGTTTCGTCCGCACTTTCTTTTCTGTTTCGTCCGCGCTCTCTTTTCCGTTTCGTCCGCACTCTCTTTTCCGTTTCGTCCGCGCTCTCTTCTCCGTTTCGCCCGCGCTCTCTTCTCCGTTTCGCCCGCGCTCTCTTCTCCGTTTCGCCCGCGCTCTCTTCTCCGTTTCGCCCGCGCTCTCTTTTCCGTTTCGCCCTTCGCTCTCTTTACCGTTTCGCCCTTCGCTCTCTTTACCGTTTCGCCCTTCGCTCTCTTTACCGTTTCGCCCGCGCTCTCTTTATCGTTTCGCCCGAGCTCTCTTTACCGTTTCGCCTGCGCTTTCTTTTCCGTTTCGCCCACGCTTTCTTTTCAGTTTCGCCCGCGCTCTCTTTACCGTTTGGCCGGCGCTCTCTTTCCCGTTTCGTTCGCGCTCTCTTTTCCGTTTCGTGCGCGCTCTCGTTATAGGTTCGTGCGCGCTCTCGTTACTGTTTCGCCCGCGCTCTCTTTACTGTTTCGCCCGCGCTCTCTTTACTGTTTCGCCCGCGCTCTCTTTACTGTTTCGGCCGCGCCCTCTTTTCCGTATCGCCCGCGCTCTCTTTTCCGTATCGCCCGCGCTCTCTTTTCCGTATCGCCCGTGCTCTCTTTTCCGTTTCGGCCGCGCTCTCTTTACCGTTTCGGTCATGCTCTCTTTTCGTTTCGCCAACGCACCCTTTCGCTGTCAACGCTTTCCTCCTGCAGTGCCGTGCTCCCACCGATGTCTTTCCCCTGCCCTGGCTCCTTGTCGGTACGCCGCGGGCCGCATTGTCCCTTCTGGCGGAGTTCTGCCGGCTAATGCTCCGCCTGCCGTTGTGCGCGAATCGCCGCCGCTGCGCTTCTGTCCGCCTGTTGCCGCCGCCGCCGCCGCCGCCGCTGCCGCCGTCCCAAAGCCCAGGAGAGGCCCTCGCCTAATCTCCCCTGGTGATGGTGTCGTTCTCCCGCCCATTGTGCTCACAGAACGCGCGCGCGGAGCAAACTTCCCTCCTCCTGCGCCGGTTGCTAATGCCCTCTCGGCACGATCATTTCGCTGGAGAGCGCTGTTGCGGTGTGGGGCTTCCAAACGACCGATGTCAGATGTTCTGCTGCTCTGGAACCTGAGACTGATTGGCATGGCACATCTCTCGCTGTTAATAACATGGTAATCAGTCTTGGAAATTGCCCTAGCGAAACATTTGTTCGTTGTAACGAACAAAGCAATAATGTACTGAAAAAGTTTTGCGAAGGATCCCAGAGTTCCTGGGAAACTGACAGGGTAGAATGTATTGCAAAACACCCACTCCAGCACACGCAATATTAATTCAATTTCTGCGTTGAAACATATCCGAAATTTCTCAGATGTGAACATCTATGGCACATCTGTAAATGAATATCTCTGGTAATTGAATTTTAGCTTTAGAACTACTTTTTTACAATTTCGGGTTTATTTTATTTGTACCTACGAGGGGATTGTTGTCGAAGTTATTTTCATAATTGTTTCGAATAATAATAATAATTTACCTCCCTTGTGTAATTAGTACAGCAAATAATTGTATAGCTATTATCTTCAGTTATTTTATTTATTTATGCAGATTATGATTCCACAAAATAAAAGAGATAGCGTACGGCACCGTGGAGACATATTTCTCCTCCCACGTTATTTCCGCAAAGGCATAGCCTATCTATGTATCTGTACAACAATTTTGCAGCACATTTAACTCAAAGTTTTATTTTAAACATACCTTGAACCAAATATTGCCTAATAGAACTGAACATAAATCTGATGTCTGTAGTCATCGTCAATGTTATCATTTTCATTCAGCATCTAAAAATGTTTGTGCATTTTTGTTTGTGCTTCCCCCAAGCACTCCTGCGTGTAAACGAAGTCGCAGCGCTCGTTTGACTCGGTTGTTTGTTTCAGTCGCGTTGAACAGCTGTCTCCACCGTTCTAGCGGCCTCGTCGAGCCGCCCCGCCGTCTAGGCGCGCGGGCCGCCGCCAGGTGGCGCCGAATGCTAATCAGGCCGGGATCCGCCCCGCCCGCCCGTCTGGCTCAGTGCCTCACGCTCCGCCAACCCCCCGGCCCCCGCCGCCCGGCCCCCGGCCCCCGGCCCCCGGGCCCCGGCCCCCGGCCCCCGGCCCCCCGGCCCCCCGGCCCCCCGGCCCCCCGGCCCCCCGGCCCCCCGGCCCCCGGCCCCCGCCGCCCGGCCCCCGCCCCCGCACCGCTCGCGCTACGACCCGCTCCGTCACTCGGCAGCGTTGGGCCGACTCGAATTGCTCGGGGGTGGATCGGCCTCGCCCAGCTTGGCCGATTGTAATAAACGACTCGTGTCCAAAACGCACCCACATCGCTCCACTTCATTGTACGTGACGCGGCGCTCCGTTCCATCCCCATCTAATCCCGTAAATTATGTAACGCAAATTTGGAGGATTTTGAATTGAATTGATGCCTTATTTTGTGTGGCGAAACTCGGGCCTTCAGGCCCGCTCTTTCGTCTGACCACGAAAATTTCGCTTCGTTCCTTTCACCAACTAGCAGAGGAAGGAGGTATTTCTTGGGCGAGAAACAGGCGATTAGAATTTTGCTCAGAGGAGTCATTTAGGCTTGAGGATCTTTTACATGCAAGTAAATCTACTAACATGGGACAGCCGGCTTTACTTCCCTTCCGAAGGAAGGCGTACGAAGGATTTTCTCGCCCTTGAAAATCCACGGCTTCGATCGGGTGTGAACCCGCCAACTGAATACCCCCTCTCCACCCTGTAACGCACCTCTAAGGTTTACACACATTGGGGGTCGACCATAAATCACGTAACGCAAAGTTGGAGTATTTTGAATACCCCGTCTCCCCCCTGTAATGCACCCGTGACGCACGATTGAACACCCTCTCCTAAATAATTACGTAACGCTTGCGACAACACCCGCCCTCTTATAAATGCAAGATGTAAAAATAAATTATAGCCCTGTGAAACAAATTGCATTCATTTCATTTGTGTTATTTATGAAAATTTATTATAATTAAATCCGGAATTAGTTGTCGATGCTGACTGCACCTAACAAATAGAAAGGGGGCACATTTTGAGTGAAGGAAGGAGGCACATGGTAGATCATTTCTGATTACAAGCCGCGCACAAGCGCCGTTTTGGATGGCGCCTGGGCGAGAATCTGCTGTGCCAATTTAATTATATTCTACAAAATACCACAGATCAGTTTTGAATATTTTCTTCGTAATCTTAAAGATTCAATACAAAATTGATGAAAAAAATATTTCCATTACAACAACTTTCTTAGGTTATATTTTAATGTTTTAGTATAAGACTCAAAAACGGAAGTATTTCAACAAATGTAAAAAAAGGTACAAAATAACAATGTTACATAACTCTAATCGAATACCCCCTGCTCATATATAACTCAGTCTAACGTTGCCTGAAACCCCATCCCCCCACTTTAGCGTTTGGTAATTTATGGACGTCCGCCTAGTGATCCAATCCGCACCGTCCCGACCCGATCCGTCCCGTCCCCACTCGATCCGCCCTGTCTCGGCACTGTTCTATCCGACACCAGCAGATCCGCGTCACCGGAATCCACACAATCGGATCTGGCCGGTTCCCTGCTCCGATCCTTCACTGCCCGATTCTCCTGGATTTCTTCCGCATCGACCCCATCGAATCCGATACGAGTCGATTATATTTGACTTAATTTCCACCTGCCTCTTTCGTCCGACTGCGCTGCCGTTCGCAAAGCCACTTCTCTGCCTCCAGCCGCTCTTCTCGCCGTGCTGTCTTTCTCGTCTCTTTCTTCTCTCCTTCCCCCTCTCCATTTCTTTACCCTGTTATTACTTATATGAGTCCTACTTACGTTTTGAGCAGCTTTTCCTAATAAAAGTACTCGTGTATCAAGCAGGCTCTAGTAGCTTTGAGTCGCAGCCGACTAGTTATTATCTTTGACAGAGAAACAAAATAATATTGTATCGGGTACTAAAAAAACGTTTACCTGGCTTTAGAGGCCGCGTGAAGTGTGATGTAATGTACTGTTGAAAATATATAGTAGGCTATTCATAGTTTTGAAAAAATAGAAAGCAGTAAAATCTGTTTACAAATTTAATTGAAAGGGACAAAGAGATTGATAATTAAAATTATTTCGTAGAAAGTAAGTTGTTGAACGTATTGAAGTACCCGAAAGTACCAATGAAATAGTTCTATTAAATAAACATGATATTCAAATCGCTAAAAATTATAAATATTTTTAAAACGGGAACAAAAACTGTTGTAAGTCTCTGGATTGTTTGTTGGACTCTGTGAAACGTTGCCTCTCCTCCCGTCTCCACTCCTCTGTCTCGACGCCGTTCTCCCGCAGCGTCCTCTCCCCGCCATCCTCACGCTGCCTAACGGTCCGTCCCCCCCCCCTCCCTTCCACTCTCCGCGACGCGGGGCCCCTGTCGCCCCCGATGCCAATTTCCATGCAGGAGGACGATCGCGCCAGGCAGCCGCCGCCACCGCTGCTGCACCTGCGCCGCCTCCGCCGCTGTCTCGTTTCGGCACCCGACACCCCCACCCCACCCCGGCGCCACAACCGTGGAGTTGCGCCTCGCCTCGCCTCGCCTCGCCTCGCCTCTGTGCTATAGGGTGCCTCGTTAGATCCGCGCCCATCCGCGCCCAGGTGGTATAACGTCGAGTGAACGTGCACTTCAAATTCTGTTCCCTCGGCTGGCTTTGCTGTATGGTGCCTCAGTAGGACCGTGCATGGGCGAGATGGTATGTGTAGTTTGAAATCCGCCCCCCCTCCCCGCACCGCACTATATCGGTGGAAAATTGAAAATCTACCTCGATGCTACGGGCTGTTTCGTTAGGTCTGTGCCCAAGCGGGCGGCAATAACGAAAGATGCAATGTGCACATAGAGTTTTGTCGAAATCTATCTCAATGCCACAGGCTGGTTCGTTTCGGGTATTGACAATAACGTGCACATTGAATTCTATCCTTCAACCGCTTCGATGCCACATAGCTGTATTAGTGGGCTTCCTCCTCGTCTCGCCTCGCTGCTACAGGCTGCCTTGTTACTCGTAGATCCGTGCCTAAGCTGGTGGCATAACGGAAGGCGCTGCGTGCACTTCGAAATCTCTCCCCCATCCCCCACCCCCCACCCCCAGCCGCACCGCACCGCACTATGTCAGTGGAAAATTGAAAATTTACCTCTGGGCTACTGGCTGTTTTGTTAGGTCTGCGCAGAACCGTGTGGCAATGACGGAAGATGCTACATGCACATCGAATTCTTTCTGTCCTTCGACTGTTTCTGTGCTGTATATCCGTATCGACGGAGTTGTGCCTCGCTTCGCCTCGCCTCGCTGCTACAGGCTGCCTCGTTAGAACCGTTCCCAAGCTGGCGGCGTAACGGAAGATGCTACGTTCACTTCGAAATCTTTCTCCCGCAACATTGCATCTGCATCAGTAGAAAATCGAATAGATTGCTCAGTGCTACAGCCCGCTTCGTTACGTAGGTAGGTGTGTGCCCAAAGGGGCGACAATAACGGACACATTGTGTAACAGTCACAAATTGTAACAGTCTTTTTGAAACAGCTTATTCAAAAAGTTATGAGTAATGAGCTTAAGAAATTCGAGTACTAATATATTTTAATTCTCAGAATTGTTGTAACACTTGTATAAGTGTGTCGCTAGGTCAGTAAAACGCATTTAATAAAAAACGACATATTAGTTCAAATCATTTATTTTGTGTCTAAAAATACAACTAACGATACTATCAAGAAATAATATCTGTTTACAGAAAAAAATACTTTACGTTACTAAAACGTCTGCAAAATAATAAGAAAAATTGTCGAACCCACTAATCGGCGTGAAGACAAGACTGGGAGCAACACCCCACACCCACACCCAGACCGAATACTGCTGGGTCGCCAGACATCTGCAATTGGCTCCGGTCCAACCCCCGTTCCGCGTTACGACAGACACCCTGACCTCGCCCCAGCCCGCACAGTGTTTGCTGCTCTGGACACAGGTCTCGAAGGGGCAGTTTCCGTCCACGCCCCCGTCCTCGCTGTCGGCCAGCTCCTCCACTGAGGTCCGAATAAAATTAGACGGTGGTGGACTGTTGGGTGTGGTGGGGGAATGGCGTTGCCGCGTACACCGTTCTCTACGACGTTAGTCTTATAAATAAATAAATAAATAAATAAATAAAATGTCTTTTGACGGAAAGGCTCAGGCCATTTAGGCTGCTCTTCCGCCTGGCCATTTAAAAAAATTAATACAATAGTTCATGAAAAGAAGGTCATTCAAAGAGAAATACGTGCGCAATTTGAATGAGGGTTTTTTTCACATAGAGGTCAGGATTGTAAGCGAGGGAGGAAGGAGTAGATAGAAAAGGGAATACTCCGACAGGAATTTTGAGATTAAATTAATTTATTTATTTATTTTAAGTTAGAGATCTATTAAAGTTAATCATAAATGTATTAGAAAGCTTATTTCCACTGTATATTTGTTTATTATTTTACTATAATTCATTGTAATTTGGATTTTTTATTTTTTACGAGTACATCCCCCTGTGCACTCCAATTTCAATCAGAATAAATGCTATTTTGCATGCTAATTTTCGTAAAAATAAATGCATTTGTGTTTGCCTATTGTATGGAAAATAAATGCCTGAAAGTCCAGCCTCTTTACGTGGTATAGATTTTTCATTTTCATAAGTTGGCAACACCTAACATAGTTTAGGTTGACTTCGCCATCCATATTTTTTCTTTTCCTTCTGTGTTGAGTATTCGTGTACATTTACACCGCAAGTTAATTATCGTCCAGTACTGTTTCTGTGTGGTACAAAATTGGGGGGTGGTTTTCTCAAGAGAAAGGAGTTGACAATAACATCATTTGAAAACGTAACTCCTTGGCGTAGACCCAGTACTTTCGGTTTCAATGATTTTCAAAACGTGTTTTTATTCTTCTTCTTTTTTACCAATTACTCCTCAGAATGCCCGGTGAGGTATGCTTCATTGAATATCCTCTGCTTCCTTAACAAATTTACTACGTGTCGAATAAAAGAAAAAAAATACTTTCATCGTATAATTTTTTCAATAACAAAAAAAAATCTACGCCCACGAAAGTGTTTGCATAATAGCCTGTACTGATTGAAACTTATGTTGTTCAAAAACTAGAGGACACACCAATGCTTCGCTATTGCAGTGCACACTACTGGTCACGTGATTGTTAATCACGTATTAGGCTACCCAATGCAAAAATTCTAATAGATGAAATCCTTTCTCGCAGATATGAGTTTTTCTGTGTCCTGTTATGGACATGGTTGTGAAGTATCCTATTGTTAAAACATTCTCCCTCAAATTTGAGCATGGGTTCACTATTACACTATCTCGGAGAAATGTGATTTACTTGTTTGGCATTCAAGTAATGATTTCGGCCAATATTTCGCAATCGTAGATCAGAATACTTGTGTGCAGTGAAGATGCGCTTAATACTTATCTTTGCGACGGATTACGTTGCGTTCAGGGGAGTATGAGTCGTCATAAACGAATAAATCATCATCAACAACGTTCCCAAGTGTCCGATTAATTTCAAACTACTGTTTAAACCCTCCCATTACTAATAAGAACAAAGTGTGACAATTTTCGCGAAATATGTCCAGTTGTTTTTGCGTCTATGTGCCACATACATACGCGCATTCCCTTTTATTATGTGTAGATTGGGCCGGTATGGGCCAAATCGTTTTTTTAACATCTCGAAGAACAGAGATTTTACTTTCATTTAAAGTATTTTCTGTGGGTACGTTGCCGTAGTCGATCGATCGAAGGAACAAGCTACCTTAAGTCGCACCTCCGCGAGCGAGCCCACGGTTCAGTCGCCTTACTGCGAGCGAGGGAAACCAAGGGCGCGATTTAATCCGCGGCTCAGCTAGATCGAGTAAGCTTTTTAGCGGAGCCCCCCCCCCCCCCCGCCCCCTACTTCCACACCGCCCGCCCCTCAAATGCACGTCGATAAAAGCCCAAGAGAGAAACTTGACTGGGACGTGAAAGTGTTTGGTTCCACTACTTCGCAACGGTCTCGAGATATCGATTTATTTTGACAAAAGAGCTTGGCGTGAGTCTTTCGGCGCAGGCAGGTTTGAGATTTTATAGCTCCATTAACTCCTTCAAAATCACTTTTGTGTGCTACTCACCTTGACATTTTTCGCTTTCTCCAGGAATGCTAAAAATAACGTATCTTCGTGTGCCTTTAATTTCTTTCCTCACGAATGCTGATTCTATTTAATAGATATCCTGCGAATTTTTAATGCAATTTTTGTTCTATTTACGCTTCTTATTTTGGAAGTACTTAAACTTTTTAACGTCTTCTGAATATTGATATAGTGTGCCTTGAAGTCGCTTTCATGAAATTATTATTAATTACTGCCGAAGCATAAGTGATTACATTAACTGTTCAATGTTATCAATTATGGTTATTTTTTGTAATACTGTACTGTTATAATATCGACTTAAATCAACCCAAACTGAGGTTTAACAGACTACGTCCGTTAAGAATCTAACAGTTTGTCCTCGATTAGCAATAGTCGAAACAAATGGGTTGTAGTAAACTATGGCGTATAGTACACGGATTCCAAGAAATAGTATTTCTTGTTTATACTATTAAGGGGTATTACAAGAAGTATTGAACGACACGGTCAATATCACAAATAACATACTCGGGTTTTATTCTTTTATATATTTGCCGTAAAAAAGTGTGTAACTTACTATGAAAGAGAAGGTTATAAACATCGACTATCCCCTCGATTTGCAAATTTAACCGCATTTGTCGGTGAATTACAAATGCGGTTAAATTTGCAAATCGAGGGGATAGTCGATGTTTATATGTTATATATTACGAGATAAAATAAGAATTGTTGCACACATTGTGGTGCCAATTGCAAACGGCCTGACAAAAATGTTTTTGGAGCGACCTTCGTTCTTACAATCAAGTACATTCCTGGCGTTCGGCAGTAGGAAGACGTGTACTTCTCGATGTATTACTTCCTTCACGTAAACGAGCTAAAAGAAAGAGTCAGGGCAAAATCGCAACTCCAAAGAAACGCGAAAACCTGTCAGAAAGTTGTTAAATTTTGTTATAACTAATGCTGCTTTCGGCTATCTTATTCGCGAACTTTGCAAGAAACTAACTACATGAGTTGCAGCACCCGACTTCGCAAACATAAAAGTTGCACTGCTCCTTGTTCGTCCACTCGCTTTCGCATTTGCACCCAGACAACTTGGAAACGAGAAACAAAATGCTCAAAAATATGTGAAATACATTTGTGAGAAAGTAACAAGATTTTTAAACCGAATTAAACTTCTCTTCCTAGTTAATCTTCCTTTTGGTTTTACTGCAACTTTTGAATGGAAAGCATTCATTCTTTGTTGTGCTTTTTTAAAGAAAATGTGACTTAGAAAAAAGCCGTGCAAAAGGCCGTAGATTGTAACTGAAGTGCGGTGACGACTTTCAACGTTGTACGCACATTATGATTCTTTCAATGTGAGCACCAACCTTTCAAATCTGTTGAAACCTGTGGATAATTGATTTATGTATGGTTAAATGAATTCCAACTTCCTAACAAGTTTTTATTATATTCTTATGAGAGCCACATGCACTACATTTCGTTTCTCAGCCAAGTTTAGGCAAGTGATATCTATTCCTTTGCAGGCACAATTGCAATTCTGCCAATGACCAATTGCAGTCGGTTTCATTGCAGTCCTTTGACGTTTTATCCAAACAGAAGTGTCCGTTTCAATCCCAAATTTCTTGCTGTTTGTTTTACTTCATGAGAGGAAGTAACGAACGCACATTGTCCGTTTGTTAAGGTACTGCTCCGGCATTCACCTCGTTTTAATTAAAGAAACCACTGAAAATCCGACCATAGAAACTGAGAAGGCTGCTAGAATTCTCCACGCAATGATTGTATTCCACCCAGCTACCTAGCGATTGTTAAAAATCCTCCACGTCTGAAATCGAATCCTTGGTCTTCTCGGACAGCACTGCTGCAGAAGCAACGACCGTCAGCCATGGCACTGAGCCATTGCATACAGTTTCATTGTAGTCCTTTGACTTTTTTAACCAAACAGAAGTGTCCGTTTCAATCCGGCGTTTGTTGGTGTTTGCTTTGCTTCATTGACATTGAGTCTCTGCTGGTAATTCGCCTGATGTTTCACTGGCAGAATCCGCGCTGCGCCGTTCGCAACAAACGGTTCATTCCCGCTCCACTTCATCGGCGATTCGACAAAACAAGACGTACAAACGGATCCTCTGGCCGCCTCGACAGCCAAATAAGAACGAAAGGGCGAAATCCGGGCAATTAGGCTGAGAGCTTGTTGTTTGGGAGTCTGAAAGGAGACCACAGGAAATTGGATAAACGGACGGCTCCCCTTTACGACTTCGTGTTTCATGGTCGTCTGTGTTCAACCCCACTCTCGACTCGGAGCACTTTGAACTGCGAGTTTCCTTTACACTGTGCTGATGGTTTTTCATTCCTTCTTTTTACTTTCTCTCTACGGAGTAGAGAGAAAGGTATGTAATACTGTGCGAAAAACGGCGAATTTTAGGTAGAAAAACCCTTATACCCTGATAACGAAAAAGTGGATAAATCCACTTGCTAAATTTAAAGAAAAATCCTCTCGTGACAGCGTAGGCTTCCGCGACCGGAGTCAGTATTTACTTGGCTGTCCGGGTGACGCCGCGTCCATGGCGAAGGTGCCGACGTTTCGGCCGCCATTCTGCGACCTTCCTCATTACCGGCCGGCATTACGCCCTGAGGAAGGTCGCAGAATGGCGACCGAAACGTCGTCACCTTCGCCATAGACGCGATTCACCCGGACAGCCGAGTAAATAAAAATCCTCTCACACGTAGTGTAGTCAGAATCCATGTTTTGTGGGTCTTTGATTGCGAAAAATCGATTGACGGCAAATCGTCTGCTCGTCTGTCAGTCCGTCCGTCTGTGAACAACGCTGGCCGCTAAACCATTCACCCGATATTCTCCAAAATTGATATTTCCCAACCGATCTCGCTGAAACCGATATTGTTTTTTCTTTGGGGGGTACATTACATTTTCAAAATTTAAAAAAAATAGAAATTTTGATTAATTTTTTTTTCTTGGATAGTGTGTAGGACGTTTAAGAGAATAGTGCACGTCTCCTGAAAAATCCGTTGAAAAATCCTGATTTTCCGAAATTGCAAAAGTTAAAAATTTTTTCAGCGTCTTCCTACACCTAAAATATTAAAGATAACGGTTTTTCTCTTTATGAAATCTGTACCTTAAAGATAAATTTTGAAATAAATTCACGTCAATTTTGCGAGAAAGTACGTTTTGTTTTAGCACCACTAGTTTAACTTTATTTTAGTACGTCGTAAGGTGCAGACAGCAGTGGCGGTGCCCGGCGTAAATGGTGGTTTTGAGAAAGAGATTTGTTTGCCAGCAGATTAATTTTGTGATTTGAAGGTAATAATGAAGGCTTAGCTTAACGTTAGCCGCATTTTTTATCTCACAAAATTTTACGCAGGTGGTATCGTACATTTCGGTAAAATATATTTTTTTAATCTGTTGCTCGTTAAAGCAGTATTTTTGGTGTTTCTTTTAACTTTCATTGATGTGGGATTCAGTATATCCAGTAATGGTGAAGACTCGGAGTGGAATTTTAAATTTTAAAAGTAATACTCTTCCTAACCAGCTTTGCTTTCATTAATTTGTATGCCTCTTTTTCGCCCGGCCTTTTTCGTTATTTAATCCTCTTTTCGAGTATACCCTTTCTGTAATCGAGTACAACTTTTACTTGATAAAGAATGATTCAACACGTGTCTTTATTCTTCTGTTAGACAGGGCTTTTAGACTGTCGAATGAATTTGTGTGAAGAAGAGAAATACGAATGGTGACGCTCGAGTTTGGTCGACCAAGGCGGCTCATCTGCAGTGAAATGTAAACCAGAAAAAAATAAATAAACAAACCGATATCTTAGAAGTTGTCATCATTGCCATTTCGCTTTATCGACTGATTTTTTCTTATTTTCATCTATCATTTTCATTCTTTCGGTGTTCTTCAATCGTTACATTCTCAAAAACGATTATCCCGTTTTATCCTTCGCGGATGTTGATAAAAGGTGCATTTATTTCAAATTTGTGTATCGTGCCTCTTCATTTCCAGCATTTAAATCCTTCCTTGAATTTCACTCGTATCATTCTCTGTGAATAATTACTTATATTCAGTGTATGTAAAATCTGTATTGTTTCTTTCTGGCCTTGTCCTCTAATTATCACATTCTTCTCGTTTTCAATATTCCTAATTTATTGCTCGCTTCGATTCAACGCGTCATCGTTCCTGCAGATTATTTCATTTGTCCTATCATTGTCCAATTAATTTTTTATTATTTAAGGTTGCATCAACTTCTAGGTTATTAGCGACCACTATTGCTTGGAACGGTATGGTAAATGTAAGGATGACACGATATAATGATGATGATGATGATGGGGGGTGAAGGGACGAACACAATACAGCCCTGCCCGAGGCGGGACTCGAACCCGCGATCCTTGGGTTTGAGATCGCTACGGCACTACCGCCTAAGCGATCTCGGCCACCGGATCGACTTTGTCCAACTCATTGTTTGTCCTATCCACGAGAATAATTTTTTCGAAACGTTTCTCATCTTCCTGTACAACTGATTCTTCCCTTGCCGTCCCCTAATTTTTCTCATGCTCTTTGTGTTTCTCCTGATCTTGGCTGTGTGGCTTTTCAAAACCGCGATATTTCCATTCTCTTCCTATTTCGTTCTGTTCCCACACGTAGTCGTTTCGTTGCGTCTTCAATCCGTGTTTGTTTGTATTTAGTCTCGTCAGGTTTTATTCCAATTTGTAGGAGTCGTAAGGCTCGCAAATGAACCTATCACCTTTCTCATCCAGTTCTGCGCATGTTTCTTCCATTCAGTAGTCTCTCGCCTGGTCTTGCCCGTCCATCATTTCTTGATTACTTTGATTTTCCCACTCTAGTTTATTCGAATCATCATCCCCAAACTTCATTCACTCTGCCTTAACCAGCTTGGTTCTTCTCACCTCGTCCTTTTTCCCAACAAACGCTCGTTGAACATGAACATAGTTAATTTTCCTTCCGCGACGCCTCCGAACTCAACCTCATTTCTTACTTCTCATGCTCCCTTCCAAAGAAAACCCTTGATTCCCTCGCCCTTTCATTGTGTTCTGATCCATCCTCCATTCTTTCTTTTCGCCTCCGAATCTCATTCGGTCTTGAGCTATTTTTTTCAAAATTTTAATATAGTAAATTTGCAATATATTTTATATAAAAAATGATTAGTAAATTTTATAAAATTGACAGTAGGAATAAACAAAAAGACCTAGCAACAAGGTTGGAAAACAATCGTATTCCTTTGCATCTCCTCTTCTACAAACTGGGAAGTAAACCCAAAGCATTAAAAAAATCGAAAAAGAGTAGTAATTAACGAGTCACGAAAGAACAACGGGCTTAATTTCTGACGGAAAATAAGAAAATCAAAAAGAGGAGATGAAGACGAAAGGAGATGAGACGAGACGAGATGAAGAAGAGATAAATCGAGACAACGAGATGGAGGGATGCGATGAGACGAGATAAAGAGGAGATGCGATGAGACGAGATGAAGAGGAGATGCGATGAGACGAGATGAAGAGGAGATGCGATGAGACGAGATGAAGAGGAGATGCGATGAGACGAGATGAAGAGGAGATGCGATGAGACGAGATGAAGAGGAGATGCGATGAGACGAGATGAAGAGGAGATGCGATGAGACGAGATGAAGAGGAGATGCGATGAGACGAGATGAAGAGGAGATGCGGTGAGACGAGATGAAGAGGAGATGCGATGAGACGAGATGAAGAGGAGATGCGATGAGACGAGATGAAGAGGAGATGCGATGAGACGAGATGAAGAGGAGATGCGATGAGACGAGATGAAGAGGAGATGCGATGAGACGAGATGAAGAGGAGATGCGATGAGACGAGATGAAGAGGAGATGCGATGAGACGAGATGAAGAGGAGATGCGATGAGACGAGATGAAGAGGAGATGCGATGAGACGAGATGAAGAGGAGATGCGATGAGACGAGATGAAGAGGAGATGCGATGAGACGAGATGAAGAGGAGATGCGATGAGACGAGATGAAGAGGAGATGCGATGAGACGAGATGAAGAGGAGATGCGATGAGACGAGATGAAGAGGAGATGCGATGAGACGAGATGAAGAGGAGATGCGATGAGACGAGATGAAGAGGAGATGCGATGAGACGAGATGAAGAGGAGATGCGATGAGACGAGATGAAGAGGAGATGCGATGAGACGAGATGAAGAGGAGATGCGATGAGACGAGATGAAGAGGAGATGCGATGAGACGAGATGAAGAGGAGATGCGATGAGACGAGATGAAGAGGAGATGCGATGAGACGAGATGAAGAGGAGATGCGATGAGACGAGATGAAGAGGAGATGCGATGAGACGAGATGAAGAGGAGATGCGATGAGACGAGATGAAGAGGAGATGCGATAAGACGAGGTGAGGTAAGAAGAGATGAGATGATGTGCGATGAAGAAGCCCATCCCCGAGCCCTCTCTTAGCTTGCTCCGCCCTGTCGTTCGCCGCCCGATGCGCCGGCGGCGGCGCCGCCAACAGCCACGCAGCGCCGCGCGGGGGAGAGCGCGCGTGGGCGGCCGCCCAATCAATACGTTCGTCTGCCGCCACCCCCGCCGGCGCTGGAGGCGGAGGCGTCCCGTTGCCACGGCGACGGCGGGCGGGGGCGGGGGCTGGGAGGGGGCGGATGCGGCCGCCTGTTCGACGGCGTGGACCGCCACGCGGGCCGCCCACGCCCACGCCCAGGGGCGCTGCTGCCAAGGCGATGGAAGCTGTTCTTCGTCTTCCTCTCTCTCTCTCTCTCTCTCTCTCTCTCTCTCTCTCTCTCTCTCTCTCTCTCTTCCTTCCCCTCAATTTTCCCTCAGTTTCTCCCTTCTGTCTCTCCGTCGTTTCTTCCTTTCTCTTTTCTCTCTTTCTTTCTCTTTTCTCTTTTTCTTTCCCTTTTCTCTCTTTCTTTCTCTTTTCTTTCTTTCTCTTTCTTTCTCTTTTCTCTCTTTCTCTTTTCTCTCTTTCTCTTTTCTCTCTTTCTCTCTCTTTTCTCTCTTTCTCTCTCTTTTCTCTCTTTCTCTTTTCTCTCTCTCTTTTTCTCTCTTTCTCTCTCTTCCACTCTCTCTTTCACTCTCTTCTTCTTTTCACGTCTTTTTTCTTTCTTATTTTAAAATATGGTTAAATTTCGGGAATCGATTCTTTACATCGAGAAAAGAGAGACATCTCATTAGAATATGGATTCGGAAACGTTAATTACGGAGTTATCAGTCCGGGAGCTTTGTTCGCGCGCCAAAAGAAATGTTCTGTGATCTGCGTGATCGCAACTCGCTGGTCGTTATGTTTGCAAGTGACAGATGTTACACCACAACCATGGAACGGGGTTGATGCATGTCCTGGGATGCGTGTTCATTTGGGAACTGGTAGAAACGGTCATTTCCGTGGTTTTCTTCCGATCAATTTCAGGCGGACGTCTGAGTAGCACGTGAAACAACTGGTCACGGACCGTACGCTATCTTTCCTTCCTCAAACTGTGTCCACTTCCAACGATAGGGCCTGCTGCTGAGCTAATTCTTCGTCTCCATGTGGCCCACTCCCGAGGAAGTATAAAGATTCCGCCTGTAACGCGAGTAAGGGATGTTGGCCAAGTCCCAAACTGAGCTGAGTTGTAGCGCAGCCGGAAAGAATGTAAAGAATTAGTTTCATTATTCATTTCAATTTACCAAACAATAAATAACCAGTTTTAGCTGCTAGTAGATGCTACTGTAAAACACATTGTGTACCGACATTTAGCATGTACATGTTCTGACCGTCAAGTAGATTTCGTGTCCCTGCCAAACGTAATTACAAGTTAAGCTGCGAACAAATCACAAGTAAATATTGCATGTGTAAGTAACATCGTTTTACGACATTTCGCAACACATGTTCCCTGGCGAAAAGTAATCATAAATTTGTAATGTAGGATAACTTTTGTCTCACGCTCTATAATTGCACCATTACAATATATAACCAGTGCATCCGTATACAACCACTGGTCTCTATAATTGCAAACGATTGCTAAGGTTTATTGCTCAACGTTTTGTTGACTATCGTTTTCTTCATGCTCATTGGCGGCGGCAGTAATATGATATGGACCTGGTGACCTGTTTCGTCCACTGTGAAGGAGACTGGGTTATATTCCGGAAGCCCAATGTATCCGTTCGCATAGGTAGTCGAGCAGAGTTCAGCTATTTATTATTTTCGAGCCATTGACTCACACTGTCTAGAAAAAAGTTTGTGTACTCGAACTCAAGCGTGCTCAAATCCACATGGGAACTGAATACTGTAAAAATATATGGTTGAATAAAAAATGTTTACCTAACGTCCGCTGCGTTGCCAAGCACAATCTCGTCTCTCTCGTTGAATTTCGAACCACAATTGGAAATTATATTTTTTCCAGGTGGAGGAATGTTTTAATTTATTCACTTTTATTCCATTGAAGAGCGCGCTTACCGTGTAGCCTGATGACCTGTAGTCAGGACAGTCTTGATACTACCATTCAGCTATTCATTCTTTCGCCTTTGCTAGGCCTAATTCATTCTTTGTATTTTACTATTTCCACTCTAGTTACGTATTATGTTACACGTTATGTGATATTTACCGTTGTTGGTGCATCGCCCCCTTTGGCCGCCGCCTCGCTTCTGTCCGTCTCAGGACTGCTCGTCACGCGACTGCCCGCCTCGCGTCTGCCCGCCTCTCGGCCGCCCGTCTCGCGTCTGCCCGCCTCGCGTCTGCCCGCCGCCCATCTGCCCGCCGCCCATCTGCCCGCCTCGCGTCTGCCCGCCTCGCGTCTGCCCGCCTCGCGTCTGCCTGCCTCGCGTTTGCCCGCCTCGCGTCTGCCTGCCTCGCGTCTACCCTCCTCGCGTTTGCCCGCCGCGCGCCTGCCCGCCTCGCGTCTACCCGCCTCGCGTCTGCCCGTCTCGCATCTGCCCGCCACGCGTCTGCCTGCCTCGCGTCTACCCGCCTTGCGTCTGCTCTCCTCGCTTCTACCCGTCTCCCGTCTGCCCACCGCGCGTCTGCCTGCCTCGCGTCTACCCTCCTCGCGTCTACCCGCCTCGCGTCTGCCCGTCACGCGTCTGCCCGTCTCGCGTCTGCCCGCCACGCGTCTGCCTGCCTCGTGTCTACCCGCCTCGCTTCTACCCGTCTCCCGTCTGCGCACCTCGCGTCTGCCCGCCTCGCGACTGCCCACCTCGCGACTGCCCACCTCGCGACTGCCCGCCTCGCGTCTACCCGCCGCGCGTCTGCCCGCCTCGCGTCTGCCCGCCTCGCGTCTACACGCCTCGCGTCTGCCCGTCTCGCGTCTGCCCGCCACGCGTCTGCCTGCCTCGCGTCTACCCGCCTTGCGTCTGCTCGCCTTGCTTCTACCCGTCTCCCGTCTGCGCGCCTCGCGTCTGCCCGCCTCGCGTCTACCCGCCTCGCGTCTACACGCCTCGCGTCTGCCCGCCTCGCGTCTACACGCCTCGCGTCTGCCCGCCACGCGTCTGCCTGCCTCGCGTCTACCCGCCTTGCGTCTGCTCGCCTTGCTTCTACCCGTCTCCCGTCTGCGCGCCTCGCGTCTGCCCGCCTCGCGACTGCCCACCTCGCGACTGCCCGCCTCGCGTCTACCCGCCGCGCGTCTGCCCGCCTCGCGTCTGCCCGCCTCGCGTCTACACGCCTCGCGTCTGCCCGTCTCGCGTCTGCCCGCCACGCGTCTGCCTGCCTCGCGTCTACCCGCCTTGCGTCTGCTCGCCTTGCTTCTACCCGTCTCCCGTCTGCGCGCCTCGCGTCTGCCCGCCTCGCGTCTACCCGCCTCGCGTCTACCCGCCTCGCTCTACCCGCCCCGCCTCGCGACTGCTCGCCAGGTGACTGCACGCCTCACGTCTGCCTCCTCTCTCCACAACCCCTTCCGTGGATTCTATAGCGTCAGGTATATCCTCCGCTAGAGTGGGAGTCTCTGTCTGACGTAGAAATTTTCCGCCGCTCACGGAATTGCTCGCGTGATGTTATGAATATACGTTGGAGGCAATGTTAATTCTTCACGCTTTTCAGGCCTCACGCTACGCATGGATATAATGGATGTGTGCCCGAAGAGGGAATACTCTGAAACAGCTTTACAACTGCTCGTTCGTGTCTTTACTTTCTTTCCGGTCTGATTTATTCTCTTCGTAATTTTCTTTTACTCTCTCCCTTTTTTATATTTTTTGTTCATTTTCACCTCATTATCTTGTCTTCCTCTCGTTCTCCTCCTTTTGCTTATATTTTTTGTGTCTTCACTTTGTTCATACGCGTTCGTAGGAACGGCCTCCCCGTAAAGAAGTTCCCGTCTGAGCTCTCGAGATGTTGGAAATAGGAATTATGGAAATGTTTCTCTTTTGCGGCGCACTTTTGAGGATTACAAAAAGTTCCCATCTATGTGGTTGCTTTGCCGTATGAACTTGGCCGAGTGAGGAGAATATGAAACCCTCTACCCCTACACTTTCCTTTTTTGTCTTTCTTTTTACACTTACTTCTTGTTTATTTGATCTCTACTTCCTTCCCTTTGCGTTTCCGTTCTCTAATTGTGTGCTACAAATAGACTTTTCTCGTAAAGGTTTGAATAGGATGCGACCCTTTGAGCTTTTTTTATTTGAACTTTTCTTTCCTACAGCTCATTCTCGATTTCCTTTTCATCTGTAGCGATTTCGCCCACCTTTCTTCAAATCCGCGTTGGGTATGTTGCCGCATTCTTGGCTTTAATGCTTGCTCTTTTTTGTCGCTTGCACATCCATTTCTACACGTTCTCTCTTAGTACATTCAGAGTAGCTAAAGTACCCTGCGTTGTCCAAGTATTTATAAATCATAATCATCCCCTAGAAAGGAAAAGGAATGAATCCTGTGTTATGTGAAATCCTACCCTGTCCTGAACTGTCATATTATGCCCTGCCCTATTCTGTCCTATCCTGTCCTCTGCTCTGCCCCCCCCCCCCCAGCCCATTCATCCATCGTGATCTCCCCCACCCCGCTCTGCCGCGTTTGCTGCAAACGTCTTGCTACTGGCAACAACAAGTGCATTGTTGCCTATTCCAGGCAAACTTCCACTAACAATTTCGACTTTCAATTACCCTGAGCCTAATAGTGCAATTGGAATGAATCAATATGCATTTAATATAAAATTGTCCTGGGCACTCAGAAACGTCTAATTCACGTTGATAAGTGTACTCCCTCTTATCAAAATATTTGCGAATAACATAAAGATGGGTCTCCTCTCCCCTTCCACATTATCTCCACCCCATCTCCTCTACGTCTTCTCCCCTTCAACCCTCATCTCCTCCACATCATCTCCACTTCCATCTCATCTCACCCCACCTAATTTCCATTTCTCTCTCATCTCCATCTCCGACTCTATATTCCACCTTATCTCCTCTCCCACCTCTACTCTACACCTCTTATCTACGACATCACCACGCCTCATCATTTCCATCTCCTCCGCCTCTATCTTCCACCTTGTCTCCTCTCCCACCTCCACTTCCTACCTCATCTCCACCTCCACCTCATCTCCTCCTCCGCCTCTATCTTCCACCTTGTCTCCTCTCCCACCTCCACTTCCCACCTCATCTCCACCTCCACCTCATCTCCTCCTCCGCCTCTATCTGTCTCCTCTCCCACCTCCACTTCCCACCTCATCTCCACCTCCACCTCATCTCCTCCTCCGCCTCTATCTTCCACCTTGTCTCCTCTCCCACCTCCACTTCCAACCTCATCTCCACCTCCACCTCTGGCATCTACGACATCCACCTCGCCGCCTGTTTGCTCGTCGTCGCGTCGTTCAGCGCTCGCTTCCGCCATTCGGCGTCGCTTGTTTTGTGTGCTCTGCGCGCCACCTCTCGCCTCTCAGGGATCGAATGAAGGCGCGCGACTTGTGCACACGCCCTCGTCGCCTGGTTGTTGACCGGCGCGTTCATCAGGGTTTCCAACAGCCTAATATCAGCCCTGCCTGCGCTAAAAATACGTCGTCGGTCCTTCGAACGTCAAACCCCCGTAGATTGTTTCGGGAATTACGACGGCGCGAAGGATCGCGCAGTGGCAGGGAAAAAGACCCTCCTTTAAGGCACGTTGAATTGAATTGAATTGAATTTGCCTTATTTTACGTGGCGAGACTCGGGCCATCAGGCCCGCTCTTCCGTCTGACCACGCAAATTTCGCTACGCTCTCCTTTCATCAACTAGCAGAGGAAGGAGGTATTTCTTGGGCGAGAAACAGGCGATTTGAATTTGGCTCAGAGGCGTCATTTAGGCTTGAGGATCTTTTACATGCAAGTAAATCTACGAACATGGGCCAGCCGGCTTTACTTCCCCTCCGAAGGAAGGCGTACGAAGGATTTTGTCGCCCTAAAAATCCACGGCTTCGACCGGGTTTGAACCCGCGAGCTTGGGTATAACAGTCCGGTACGCTAACCGTCAACACCATCGCCGCAACGTTCACAATGCAAACACAAACATAAGCATGACGCATAGACGTAAGCAATAACTTAAGCGTTAGAGTGAAGTATTCAGAATGCCTAACATAAACGTAAGCAAAATAAGACTTTCTATTGGCGGTAAGAAATTCTAGTTTACTTTTGGTTGGATGTGAGAATCGATTTCGAGGTATCGAGTGTGTCCATGACGTTAGTATGTCTATCAACTTCGATCCTATTTCGATACTCGATTTAAAGTTAACGTACTGTGATTGGTTAATTTCTTATGTCTAACTTAAGCATAAGCACAGAAGCTTGTAATCTTTTAAGTTAACGGCTTACGTGTTAGGCGTGTGCGAATGCATTGTGAATGAGTCCGCTTATGGACGTAGTCCTAACTTTTATGTAAACGCCATGCTTATACTTATGTTTGCATTGTGAACGATAATATAAGTATTCCTGAGGTCAGATAAAAAGGAGATCGCTTTATTAACAACGCTATAAATGTCGATTCTTTTTTCTACAGTTGTGACAGTTGTGTCGAGTGGGGAGTTTTACTCAAATTTTGCATTAAAAACTCCTTTTAACCAAATGGGATGAACGTGAGGAAAACTAAAGCGATGAACACTCGTAACATAGGTTAGATGTGTATTTGACGGTTTATTTGCGGCCAGTGTATTTGACGGTTTATTTGCGAGTCGGATGCGAACATTTTTGAAGGTGGAAAAATACGGCCTGCGTCTTCATTAGCAAATAAAATTATTCTGGCTTGTCCGATGTAGGAGCGGTATGTTATAGAACACTAAGCTTCCACTCGCCTCTGAGCTAGACTCTAAAAACGTCCACCGCTCTTGTAATACCTTCGTTCACAACTAGAGATCTTTCTAACGATAGACGGACTCCCTTTGACAAAGTCGCTAGCAGTGGCTCCTATCACGGATTTGACGATCGAAAATTCAAAATTGAATTGTTTAGATGATTCCAATACTTTCCCTCCGTACCCTATGTTATAAGGCGGAAAATTAAAAACTTAACAGATACTCTAACATGGTGTTAGTAATCTATTTCGCAAGACGATACATATACGAGAGTAAGATATGATCTCACGAGTGACGAAGTTGCAAGAATCTTTGTCGTCGTATGTAATATGTTATTTTTTTCAATTTTTATAGTAAAATAAAGAAACAAATTGTCACCATGAGTAGACCTTGGTTCGTTTTCTGATCAGAGTGGCTAATTCTTGGAACAATTTAAATTTATAAAAAGATATCATGAAAAATTAGGTAGTTTCCCGAGCCCCCCACCCCACGACAGACGCTCACAAGAGTAGTTAATTATTAACACCTCCAGGTTTCAAAGAGACTCCTTAGCAACATATTACTAACCATGAGGAAGCTTTTTAATCGTCTGAATTAAATAAAACACTGCAATACAGAAGTTAGTAAATTATTAGTTGAGAAAGATGCGGAGTTGCTCTCTTGAAACAATGTTTGTCTTTCGTCTAGAAGAAAGAGCATTTTTAAAATTTGTTAAAACTGTGCTGTATAATCACTCACATTAGATGTGTTTATCGAACTTAACCGTACAGTTTTTGTTGCTTTTTTGTTTGTTTTTTTCTGCCTGGTTCTCCTTTATTTAAAGAGTATCTTCTTGCCACAAATAAATAAAAATTCCGTAACAAACTACCGCAATGATAAGCGTTGCAACAGAGGTTTGGAAGTCATTCCGCTGAGTTTAAATATGTCGTATCTCATTAACTTATTACGCGTTTTAATTAACTTCGCTTTTCCTCGCGAGCTCGGGCACTCGGGGCCGGAATGCTGCAATTTGCTCCGCCTAACTGCGCCTCTCCGCTCGCGTCGCATTTTGGCGAGGAAGCTGGTAGCGCCTGCCGCTTATGCAACCCGGCGCGGTCATCAGCGCTGCGGGTTGCCGACGCGCGCCGGGCGTGCCTTCGGTATTACCAGCCTTTTATGAAGGCAACTGGAATGCTCTCCGACGGCGGCATGCAGGTGTTTCCTATTTGTCTCTGATCTCTCCAGAGCTCGCAGCGCCGGTGATGAAGTGTTAGGTAACGTATTTGTAGACAGAGTGCTGAAGGGGGGGGGGGTTGAAAAGCCCGTGCGGAAGAGAGTAATACGATGGGGAATTGTGGAAGGCAGAGAAAATGTCGGTGCTTTGTAAACGGCATGTGAAAATTCTGAAGTTGCTCGGTTTTCAGCCTACGTTTTTTATGTATATTTTTAAGGTTTAAAAGAATGTTACTAACTTATAAGAAACTTTCCGAATGTTCATCGTGTTATAAGATGGTCTTTATTTTGGTAAGTTTGAAACCACAACCCTGCCGGCGTTATTATACCTCGTGTTTTTTGTTTATTTATTTTTCAGCTGCAAGAGGATACAAAAGGAGTCCGAATTATCGAGGATTAAAATTAATCAAAACATTCCATCTTGAGGGAAATTCATTAAACACACGAGTTTACATACACAATATAATTGAGCCTGCAGTGGCTCGAACCTTCAAAAAAATTGTGGCTTGCGCATTGTCTTACGATGCTAAAAAATGCTATTGTGTTAAACAAACTAAGAAAACGATACACAAATTATTATTTATTATTTCTCTACCATATAATATAGTATAGGTAATGAAAATATTAGAACCACCTCAAAGTAAACGGTCTCAATTTTTTGTCGTAAAATCCTTGGTCAATGTGTTTTTTGTTGTTCATTTTTGGAATAGTCGTATTAAATATCGCTCGTGCATTCGAAATTCTTAGCAAAATTGTCTTCGCAGACAATTTGCAAAGCACTCGTGGTATTACCTATGAAGAGTGACACGTTTGTTTCTTCTTTGTATCACAAATATAATTTAGTGAGGCTAAAACGTATGGAACCTCCTTGTAGCTACCATCGAAACTCCGCCGCTGTAGGGACTCGAACCCTGGGCTCTTCCAGTCAGCAAACTCTGCGGAGGCCACGGCAATGGCGGTACTGAGCCATCTCAGCTGCCCGTGTTTTGATTCTGTGTCTTATTGTAGAAGGTTCAGCCGAACGGTATGTTATGTTGTATAACATCGAAGCCTTATCTTCATCTTACCTGGTCATGCAACTATTTCGCTTAGGGTACTCTCGTATTTATATTTCTTTGTATCACAAATAGAAGTGAGGCCAAAAATTTAAGGAACATTCTAGTAGCTATCATCGAAACTCCATCTCCTTAGTAGGGATGCGACATCGATGCTGATGTTTTCAAAACATCGATGTTTTTGTAAAAATATCGATGTATTAATGTTTTGTTCTTGAAAGAAAAATTTCCATGATCACATTACTGTAAAAGTTAACATTTGAAATAATAACTGATAGTAACACTGTTATTCATGTTTTAGAATCAAAATAAAGGTGTTTGCACTAATTTATTTTACCATCTTTAACTTACATATCTCGGCCGAGATGACCTTTATGCCCTTGCATTGCTCTTTCTTCATATTCATTTCGCGCATTGAGATGTGATCAACAAATACGTTGTGAATGTAGGGTCTGCCCCTTGTTCTCGTACCCATATTCGGCGAATTCATAAACTATAACACTGTCAAATTAAATTTTATTGCACACGAATTTAATGTTAGGGACTACTCATCCAGCCTAAAAACATAGATGTTTTTTGGCGATGAATGTTGATCGATGTTTTAATTTTGAACATCGATGTTTTAATTTTGAACATCGATGTTTTAATTTTGAACATCGATGTTTTAATTTTGAACATCGATGTTTTACATTTGATCACCGATGTTTTACATTTGATCACCGATGTTTTACATTTGATCACCGATGTTTTACATTTGATCACCGATGTTTTACATTTGATCACCGATGTTTTACATTTGATCACCGATGTTTTACATATGATCACCGATGTTTTACATTTGATCACCGATGTTTTACATTTGATCATCGATGTTTTACATTTGATCATCGATGTTTAATTTTGAACATCGATGTTTGCTAGCATCGAAGTATCGTTATCGCTGTCGCATGACTGCTCCGGAGGGACTGGGTCTCTAGTTTCTTTCAGTCAGCGACGCTGCCGAGGCCAGGGCTGTTCCGCCACGGAGCCATCTCAGCCGGTCTGTTCGGGAGGGGGGGCCTCAGCGTGTGGAACGCACGTAAATCACGCGGTGGACGCGGACGGGAGCACGGGGCGCCTCCACGTGCCTGCCTCCGCGGTGGAGTTTGTTTTATCGGAATACGGATGCACAGCGGTTCGCTGTCCTCTGCAAAACTTTTCCGTCTGCTCTGTTGGTATTTTTTTCCTTCCTTTGTTTCCTCCGCGTAACCTCTGCCCCCGCCTGTGGGTTTCGAGACCTATGTGGCTCAGTTGGTATAACGAATGGCTGGCTGGGTCACCGGGCTGTGTGGAATGTTTCCGACCTCTCCGGTTGTCTGAAAAATTTTGCAGACTCATTCAGTTTGGTGTTCAATGAGTATTGGGAGGCGTCGGTTATTCAGTGTGTTATTCTGGAAGGTTCAGCCGAACGGGATGTTATGTTGAACACTCAACGAAGCCTTCCCTTAAGAAGGCAGATACAGAGTATAGCAATTACATTTTTACTATTTTTCCGATTTTTTCTCTATTAAAATCATACTCATAGCAGTGAAAATGAACTGACACACAGAAATATCTTTCTTCTGCAAGTAAGAATTGGTTTTTAACTGAAAAAAAATTTATCTAATTTGTAAAGCACTGACTTCGGTTTTTTTCTTATAACGCAAATAATTTTGAAGATTTTTGCCAATATATTCTTTTGATTTGTTGTAAATATTCACAGGTACAAAACCATGCTCATTCATGTAGATCTCTGAATAAATAATATTTTTAATTTGAATCCAAAATTAATATATTGATTATTAATAGTTTTTTTTCGGTTTTGTGTTTTTTATCACAAAAGCTATTAAACTGAAATGGATGATTTAGCATGGTTTTGTAGATGTATGATTTAACTTGGTTACATGATTCCTCAAAATTTCTTAGCTTTAACATTATTAGTTTTTGAATTATGAGGGAAACGGATTATAAAAATTGTAATACTGAAATGCAAGTGACAATGTTTGATGAATGACGCAGCGACATACCTTTTAAATCATAACTCGAAAACTATTGCAGATATCGAAATATTTTTCCCTAAAATATTCCTAGATAATTAATGCATAAGAAAAAATTGTTTTCAAAAATCGATTTTCTAAAGGTTTTATGGTGTATCTGCCCCCTCAACCGCAACGGGTCATCAATCCATTGCGGAAAGGGGTCCCTCATTTTTTTCATTGTAGTTCATGTTTTTCTGGTAACTATTGTAAACGATTAGTTTCAGGTGTTGTTAACAATAATGCAAATGGTTCTGGATATTTATTTGCTGTTTAATTAATCTAATTTGTGTTCAAAATAATTAGTTTTCATTCGTGTATTCATACATTGATATAGAATTGTGTTTTATGTTTATGAACTATTTCATAATTGGAAAATGTGATATGTGTTCGTGAAATGTGAATGTGAAAATGTGATATGCTTGAATGTGTTCGCGTAATGGTATACTAAAACTAATCGATTTTATGTCCATTGCAGGTGAGTTCCAGAGTCGTGAATTACATTGAGTGGAGTGGAGTTTTGTGAGTGAGTATTGCATTAAAGAGTAGAACGTAACAAGATTAGTTCAAGCAATAAATGTTTCATGAAATTACGACTAATGAAATCTCTTGTATGTATGTATGTATGTATGTATGTATGTATGTGGACCCTACTAGAAGAAAGCAAAAGAAGACTTAACGCATTTCATCAGAGATGCCTCCGTACAATCTGCAAAATATCTTGGATGGAAAAAATTCCAAATGAGGAGGTCCTGAGAAGAACAAAAATGCTGACAGTAGAAAATCTTATTAAAATTAGAAGATTGAGATGGGCGGGACACATAAGTAGAATGAATGAAGAGCGAACTCCGCACCAGATAGTCTTTTCAGAGCTGAAATGCGGACAAAGACCCTAACAGAAGCCGACGAAAAGATGGTTAGACATGCTCAAACAAGATATGCGAGAGCAAAACATCAACGAGAAGGAATGGAGAAAAGTAGCAGCAAATAGAAACGAATGACGCAGGCACATTCAACAAAAAACCGTAGAAAGGCAAGAAATGCAAAACCTGGAAGCTGAAGAAAGAAGGAAAAAAAGGCACGAAGAAGAGGAAATGTACAGTTGGAAATGTCCGATATGCGGATTCACAAGAGAGGGAAGATCCGGGAGGCAGTATGTCAACTCCCACCTAAGCCAAGCCCATAGGAGTCAAGTAGAAAAGTTACGCCAACGACAAGAAAACAGTAGCCCTAGATGCACTGTCTGTAACATCAATTTCAAAAAGAAATCCGGCCACAGCAGTCATATGAGACACAAGCATCCAACCTTGACAGCAGAAAATACACTGAAGCCAATTAAATTAAGAAAACCGCAAAGTTCCTCCCACAGCGCTAGCCCCACACAGATTTCTCAACCCCAGTTATCCGGGCAATCAAGCTCTGGCTATCCATTCAACTGTGCATCTTGTGGCAGAAATTTCAAAACGAAGGCGGGCCTTTCCAACCACCGACGAGGCGCGCTGTGCAAGAATAGGATGGAAGAAGAGGTATCATCGGCCACGATGGAAACCTGAGTCATGTATGTATGTATGTATGTATGTGTGCACAGATGATAATGAAAAACGTGAATCTACTTGTTAGTAATTTTACGTTCAATTATCTATAAACGAAAATAAGTAGTTTTTAATAATGATTCAGAGAAGTGCTTCTTGTCATCTTTATGGAAATATATTCTCAATATTTTGCGTAATAATGCTTACTAAGGACATTTGAAAAAGCTTACCGTACGCACATCGTTCAACTCGTGGTAAATGAGGACTTTGAGAACTGGTATTGGTCGGTTAATGAATAATAGGCAGGGTAATTGGTCATTGATTTGAATGTAAAGCGATGTGCCGGGAAGGTAATCCCATTTTGTGAAGGTATCGAAAGGTCTTGCTATTACGTTCCAACAATGAATCGTTAGCGGGGTATACGTAGTGTAAAAGAAACTACATTGAAGTAATCCATTGTGTTTCATTGTTTAATGATACTGCCCAGCTAGGGAGTATCGAAACAACGGCAAAATGTTGAAAATTGACACTACATATTGCTTTTTAAGTGGCAGCATCGTCGTAACTGCACAAGTCGTCATTTTCTTTTGTTTTTTGTCTACTATGGTACAGTATATCTTAAGTATTTTTAATTTATGTGAGTCGAATGTTGGTGTACGTATTGGAAGAGCATGGGTGTGATAAGCATGGAGTGATGACAAAACTTGTCAAAGGCTTCCACATGATAATTTTTTAAGACAATTTCAAGTTTAGAAACTTCTCCAATTTGGAAACGTTAGCTGAATGCTACAGTTTTAACACTGTTGTGCCGAATATATGTGTACTTACATGAATTTTTCTGTTCAAAAACGTTATGAAGCTTTTATTTATTTGCTTCTATATTCTCAATACATTTATATTCGCTCTCCTTTTGGGCGGAGGTCCACGAAATATTTAATGTTCTTTTTGCTTCGGCGTTTTAAAAAATTCATAGACATATATATGTTGTCACTACATCAGTAACTTTAAATAGACGTAAACAATAACGATAAAAGGCTTTTAATGCTCAAACAAACAATACCTTTCACAGAGTACGTAAATTTATGTACAAACATTAATTACTCTGTTCATTCATACCAAATTTTGTGTGGCTTCACTTCATTAAATAAAATTGTCATGTTTAAACCACTTTCTATCTTGTTCATTTTTCTTTTTTTATAAATAAAATGGCAACTGGGGTTTCCTAATAGTAAAGTTAATAGACTTTGCTCTACTCCCATATTCTATGAATTTCTGCATTGTGTACAAAAAATACAACATATTTTGACCTTCACATCACAGTTTGTCTTCTTATTTCTGATATAATAAATTAGATGAAACAAACTCCATTGTGTGAGAGGAGTTTCATCTTCAGAAATGAAAACGAAATGCGCGCATTTCTCGAAACAACTCTTGACGTATCGTTGTTGAATGACGTACAATACCGAAACTGTTTCGAGCAAAGTGGCACGCTGCAGGGAAGCCGTTTTGGAACGGAAGACGTCAGCAGGAAGCGGCTCGTTAGGGAGCGACGCGAAGCTCTCAGTGCGTTCAGCGTTTGTTTCCGTTCTTCCCCTTCATATCCACCCCGACCTCGCCCCCTTCTCGTCCTTCAGTTGTGTCGCGAGGCGGCGTTCGTTTTTTGTGTGTTTTTTTTTTTTTTTTTCGCATGTCACTTCCTTCTCCTTAATCCCTCTGTTGTGTAGATTACCGCAAGAAATTTAATACCAGCCCTAAGAATGTTTCAGAATTTTTTCAGCGTGTTTTTTCTTGTCCCTGTTGTTTCTCTTCAAGTACTATGTTTCCTCATTCTGGGAAATGAATCATTTATTTAGTGTGATTGGCACGTCAACTTCTATGGTTGTTAGTCCCGTAAGGGTGGTTTTTCGAACACTTTATTCAGTTTGAATCCCTCCATTCCCCCCCCCCCATCGTTCCTCTGCTCCAGTCTTTCCACCCACCCCTGCCCCCGCCACCTCTCCGGATCTGTGCCCGCCACCAGTCACCCCCCCCCTCCGCCACATACGCCTGTCGTTATTTCCGCCCCCACCTTTGCTCCTCCCCGCCAGCGCCCTCGCCTTCCTTTCTGCCCCCCCCCCCGTCTCGCACCCGTAGCCATTCCCACCTCAACCCTTCCCTTCCCTTCAAACCACACCTCCGCCCCGCCACCGTCCCCGCCCTACCTCCGTTCTCGCCCCCAACTCTATCCCCGTGCCTCGTCGAGGTCCCGGCTGCCCGCACTGCCTCGACCCTGCCCTGTCCCCGCCCCACCTGCGTGTCCGTTTTGCCTTTCACCGCCCCACCTCCGTCCCCGGCACCACCCCATTTTCTCATCCCCCCCGCCTGTCCCCTCTCCGCCTGTCCCCTCCCCTCCTTCCCCCTCCCCGCCTGTCCGCGTCCCGCGTGTCCCCGTCCCGCCTGTCCCCGTCCCGCCTGTCCCCGTCCCGCCTGTCCCCTCCCCGCCTGTCCCCGTCCCGCCTGTCCCCTCCCCGCCTGACCCCTCACCGCCTGTCCCCGTCCCGCCTGTACCCGCCCCCGCTGTACCCGCCGCGATCTGGTCATGGGCCCGCCACTCCCCTCGCAGCCTCTCCCCGTTTCCACCTCTCCCTCTCTCCACTCTCCCCCCCTCCCCCCGCTGCAACCCCCTCCCTCACCCCGTGACTCCACTGCGCCCTCGCGGACGTTATCGCGCGTATCAGCCGTCGCGGTGATTGATCGCCGCTCGTTTTTTGTGTCCGGCGGCGGTGGCGGCGGCCGCCTGCGATGGCGCGCGATGCGGCGGGCGGAAGCCGGAGGCAGGGCGGCGATCTGGCCGGCCCCGGTGCGAGCCCCGCCGGCGGCTTTTTTTCCCGCCGCGCCGCCGGAAGGCGCGCCACAAGGGCGACGCGCGACTTTTCTTTTCTGAGTTATTCGGGCGGCGTGGTAATGACTTGGACATCGCTTTTGTCGTGTCTGCTGTCTAGCAGTGCAGGAATCCATGTGAAACGAGTATGTAAATGGCTTCATATCAACACGAACTCCATAAGCGTGGCAATGTCATTAGTAAACATGGACTGGTCGTGTTGACAGCTAGTTTAGTAGTTGCGAAGTGTGATAATGTCGTTGAACACATGCCTTACGATAAATTGTAAGTTTTGAACGTTCATTCATGTTATAAAAATAACGTATATATTGTGTGATAATAAATATCACATAAATGGAAGTTCATTGTGTATTTGGAGTAAAAGATTCAAGGAAATCGATCTTGCGTTTTTTAATACATTTTTGAGAAACTGCCTAATTTATTGTTTTGGCATAGACGATGGAATCAATTATAAACATTTTATATGACTTTACGATATTACATGACCTATGTTGCGATTGAAAAAGTATATTACATGTTATAAGACTATTCGTTCATTCATGATTCCATTTTCAAAGGTCTTAAATTATCTTAGTGATTTACAAACGCCTACGCCCTCAGCCGATTTTTTGTTACAAAAGAAGAAATGAAAGTTGTAATTACATACAAATGTTTATTATGTAACTATGTATAGCCATTTCAAAGTAATTAAAATATGTCAAAAGCATTTTTTGTGTTGATTTTCGTCTTTTTTTTTTTCCTACTTTGGAATATCTGCGATTGCCGCGCTACCCACTTCCGCAGATAATCGTGAGTTTCCCTTTATATCAGTATTTATTTCATAAGGCAAAATAGGTTAAATGAAAGGTAAATCCAAATTTTTAATCTTGAAGCATATTTTACTCAGATATAAATCTTACGCGGAAATTATAAATCTTAGTAAATTAAACACCTGTGCTAGTCAAGAGAGATTCATTCTGCAATGCAATGTATAATTATTTTATTTAATTGTGATTCTGATCTTGGAACGGATTTCCTATAGCATGCCCCACGGATTTCCTTTTGCCATACAGCCCCATCTCCGCAAACAAAATTTTCGATACCAGTACACGGGTGTGATAAAAGAATGGAGATACCCGAATATAGAAAGAAAAAAATATGTCGTTGACATCTGCGCTCACGACGTAGTGGGCAAGTGCCAGTCAGCTATTCCGCTGGCTAAGAACTGGATCACGAGGCCCCTCGTTCATCGTCAGGTAAATTGACATTGTGGGCGGGTAAGCTGATACCGGAATCGCCGGATATTACTGTGGCTCGCATTAACCTCGCCGCCCTTAATAGCCTGTCCCTCTCGCTCCCACGTCTCGCCGATGTCTGTTTAATCGATCAACAGTAGCTGTGTGACGAGGAACCCGGACGGGCGTATCTTCGAGTAGAATAGTAGTAACCGGAGTACCCTGCCGGTAGCGACTAATAGTAGAGACGCACACCCTGTCGGTAGCGACGAATCGGCCTCCGCTGACAGGGGACTCATTGGTGCTTTGAGGATGTTTTTACGTCGGCTGATTGGTAAGTCATGGTAACTGTTACTTTCGCACGTAGAGAAGTATAGTCGGGAGCTGACTTGTTTTGGCGCGGGGGGTACGCAGGGAGCGGGGTGTCTGCCGCCTTATCTCGTGCATACGTCACCATTACTATGACAACCGAGCAACTATGCGTACTGCTGATATCGGCCGGGTTTCGGCACGCTTGCTTTGTGAATCACAGGCCAGGCTCGGTCCACGGTTCTACATTGCGTGTTTTCTGTTGTGAGAGTTTGCGTATTGTTCCTAACAGAAGTTCATGGCGTATTAATTTTAATTTTGTTTGTGACTTTTGGTGGAACGGTATGGCTTCTGTTCGTAATTAAGGCGAAACAATACAGAGTGAAGCTAGGGAAATTATTCGTCTCGTTATTAATAAACGTGACGAAGAAAAGAATTCGGGCGTTCAACACACGCTGCATAACATCATAACATCAATTTTCTGGTAGCAAACTATACTAGAGGATCGAAGTGAGACATAAAAAAAAGGATTTGAAGCCGGCGGGGCAGCCTTGAGTACTCCCGGTATGAAAAGGCCATATTGTGAAGAAGAAAAAAATCCCACATTGATGGCTTTGACTTATTGGCCGATAACACTAAGGGTTTGCAGGTAGCGTTATTATTTTGAGTTATTTTGTAACATTTTCAGTAAATTAAAGAGACGCAGGGAACCATGCCTGTGAGGGAATGGCTTCATGTGTTGAGGATGTATCGAATGGGAGGTGCGTTGGATTAGGAGTTGCTTGGGCCATCGGCCTGCGGTCGCGAGAGAATGTGGAGGTCTGACTGCAGCCGCCGACGCGGAAAATCGAATCGTCGCGACGCGCCGCGGCGCGCCGTGCTGGCTTGCGGAGTAGCGCAAGGTCGCTAGTGCTGCAGCCCGGTGTCTTGGAGTCGACCCCGCCCCCTGCCACAACCTTCCCCTCTTTATTTATTCGTGTTAGAAGCGTCAGAAAAACTGAAACTCGCTCATGGCGTAAACGCTCTTGGAAGTACCTTTGCGTTTCCGCTCTCTCTGTCACTCTTTCCCTCTCTCACCCTCTCACTCTTTCCCTCTCTCCCTCTCTCTCACTCACCCTCTCACTCTTTCCCTCTCTCCCTCTCTCTCACTCTCTCTCTCACACACATACACATGCTCACATACACTTTTTAGCCATCTCTTTCGGAAACTAATCCTCTGCCTGCCCTAAGGTAATGCAAAGGACTTTAATTTATCGAAAATATTGTGTGAACCAGCATGTACTTCAGAGAAAATAGTTCGTATTACACTTTGAGGAGGGTGAATTAAATAATGTCTGGAATAAAGATTTTCTAGTCCACTGTAATTTATATTATAATTAAGTAATGCACAATTTTCACATTTCAAAATAAGCTTCCTTTTCTTTATGAAGATAAGTATACTATAGAGGGAAAAACCCTTAACGGTATGCTATTGAATGCACCGAAAATCATCGCCTTGCCAAAGGCCATCCCACAGACTAGTCACATGCCGGGCCGTACCCAACGCTTTAAAATATCGACGGAAATGTGGGCATTTCAGTTTCACTAAAAATCCATTTCATCGCCCTTCAATGAGGATGATTTAAACCCGGAAAGAAAATTATATTAAATACAAGTAGAAGTTGCATCTCCGTCCCGAAAACAACAGAGTCTCAGAAAGCTTCTAATAGCGAGTAAATTCATTCAGCTCTCATATGACACATCACTACACAAACAGACTCGCATGGCTGATCAGCTGCCCAGCAGTTGTTGATTAATCAATAATATGCGATAGGATAATTAATCCAAGAGTTTTGACAGAAGGTGGAGAATCTTTGCAAAAACGTTCCTTCCCCCTTCGTCTCCTGACACGGCACTACTAGATTTCTGAACATGGAGCACCAGATCTTCAGAGTTTAGCATTAGGTTGCTGCTTCACTAGAGTGATGTTACCAGAGTAGGAGTCGGTGTAGCTGGTCGGATGTGGGAGCGAGGCGTGACAATAACTGAATAAATAAAAAATGTTGCCCGGTATCAAAATTATATTTAATCTAAAGATCTTTTTGATCTCGTAGCGATCATCCACAGAGCTTGCAACGTCAGAGCGGAAAATAATGCAGAACTTTGTTTTCTGTCCTGACGCTGTAAGTTCTGAGAATGGTCGCTACTCCATCCAAAAGTCTCTAGTTTAAATATAATTTTGACACCGGACAACATATTATGATTATTTAATTATTAGAAGGTATCTACATCACCAGTGATCTTATTAATTAGTGAAAATAATTCTTCCTCAGGATCTATACATCTGTCAATAAGAAATCCATATGCATGCGTTTCTCCTCCCTGATGATTCTTAGAGACAGACACATAGATACATACATACATACATACATACATACATGCGTACACACGTAAATACGTACATACATACGTACACACATACATACACACATATACATACACACATATACATACACACATACATACACACACATACATACACGCACATACATACACGCACATACATACAGACATATGCATAAACACATACATACACACACATATACATAAACACATACATACACACATATACATACACACATATACATACACACATATACATACACACATATACATACACACATATACATACACACATATACATACACACATATACATACACACATACACATACATACACACACCATGAAATCTCGGGGGGTAGAGGTCTCGTGGTACAAATGGCTAGTGCACGGGCATTCCACCGCTGGGGCTTGGGTTTGATTTTCCTCAGTTCATACCGAATATTAGGAGGCAGAGCTTCTACTCGGCCGATTTTCTCGGTTGTACAGTATCAAATCATTCCATCTTTGCCGCAGCACCATTTTTATTACCATCTGCTCATTAGATCATTATTCATTGACCTCAATGGCCTCACCTATTGATAATCACTTAAACCCTAGTTATTAAATAAAATGCTTAAGAACTGGGGTATGTCATGCGTTTGAGGGAAAAGAAATTTAAACAGTAGTCACTGAAAATGTTCTGCCATATTAATTTTAACATTTAATTCTTATTTCCAAGGAAAGTATGTCTAAAAACTACGATTTTTCGGAAGGTAAAGTAGCTTTATATTTCAAAAGATATTCCGATACCGCTTATCGTGGGAGAGAACGTAATTGGCTGCATAAATTTTTATTAAACAAATTTCTTAACTTATCTGACAGCATGATGGATACGCTTCTTAAGAATATATTGACGCAAATAACTTGCAAAGACACAGAAAAGGAGATACGTCACTTGCGAAATAAGCTCTACAAATGTAGGGAATTTCTAGCGGTTGGCTGCTTTGATCGGTGGTTTTCCGTCGTTTCTCCGCTCAATACCAGGCGAATGCCGGAACAGTACCCTAACAAACGGGCCACAGATAGCGTGTGATCTTTCCTTCCGCTTCCAGGTTCGTGTACTCACCACTTAGAGACAGTTACACTATCATGCACTACACTACTACACATGCTGGGCGGCCGATCGAGAGCTTAGAGCTTGTCTGGGCTTGGCTGAGGCGGTGCCCCGCTGGTGAGAGATACCTGGTTGGGGAAAACCTCGCTAGCCGATGGTTGGTCGGCCACCAGCGGGGGAAGATCACCGCCACCTCTCGAGCAAAAATCACGCTCTACACTTATGGGACTAATCACCTTACCAGTTGACGCCCCCGTAACCACCAGTAATCAATAAATATAGGGAATTTGTTTCATGTTTGGGTTTCTCTAAGAAACTGTTTCTTTTAAGGTCCATTGCGTTTTTTGACTCTCCGGGTTGTTTTTTCAACGCGTCCGTGCGTCGGTAACGTGCTGATGCGACTTTGATGTCTCCGGTCCGTCGCGGGCGAAGCGCGAATTCGCGCACCGTATTAGAATGGCGCGTAACCTTTGCATAGCGGCTGGGCCTCCGCCGAAGAAAAATGGGCGCCGTTCGCGGGCAGGGCGCGTGTGGGGGTGGGGTGGGGGGAGCGGCGAAGAAGGGAGAGAGGAAGAGAAACGACGTCGCTGCGGCGGTGGGCGTTGTCCGGGGCGCGGGCAGCGAGGCGCCCGAGCGGAAGGGATTTGTTTGGGCGTCTTGGGCCGCCCGCCCCCGTTCACTCGCTTCCCCGCCGCATGCTGACCGCTTCTCTTCATCCCCCGCTTGGTTTCCCACCCTCATACTCTCCCCCCTCGTACTCTTCTACCCTCGCACTTTTCCACCGCTCGCACTCTTTCAGCCTTCCGATTTTCTTGACTCCCGATTTTCTTGACTCCCGATTTTCTTGACTCCCGATTTTCTTGACTCCCGATTTTCTTGACTCCCGATTTTCTTGACTCCCGATTTTCTTGACTCCCGTTTTGCTTGACTCCCGTTTTGCTTGACTCCCGTTTTGCTTGACTCCCGTTTTGCTTGACTCCCGTTTTGCTTGACTCCCGTTTTGCTTGACTCCCGTTTTGCTTGACTCCCGTTTTGCTTGACTCCCGTTTTGCTTGACTCCCGTTTTGCTTGACTCCCGTTTTGCTTGACTCCCGTTTTGCTTGACTCCCGTTTTGCTTGACTCCCGTTTTGCTTGACTCCCGGTTTTGCTTGACTCCCGATTTTCTTGACTCCCGATTTTCTTGAGTGTCGCTTGTTTTGGCTGTCGCTTATTCTGGCTATCGCTTATTCTGAATCTAACATTTCCAGCCTCTCGCTTTTGAATTCCCACTTTTCCACCTTCTAACTTTTACACTCGCCGATTTTTCAGCCTCTCGCTTTTCCGGTCTATTGTTCCAGTCTCTCTTTTTTCCAGTCGGTCGTTTTTCCGACCTTTTGCTTTCCTACCCTCTCACCTTTCGAGCCTGCCATTGGTCCAGCCTCCTATTGCACCACCGCTGCCATCCTGTCCTCCGCTTGCCTGCTGGCTTGCTTGCTCGCTCGCTCTCTCGCCTGTCCACTGCGCTCCTCCGCTCGCTTGTTTCCTTCCGCTCGTCCGCCACTCGATGTGTCTTGTGTTGTCATTGGGAAGCAGGGTCGTAACTAATCTCTCGCAGACCGCCTCGCAAAATATTCCACGGACGAGTTCTCGACAACACTCCGACGGAGTGAAGCCACGATGATTCGAATCTGAAGATGAAAAAAACTCTTTCGCATTGACGAATACCTCAATATCTCGCGATTTCAGTTATGTGAATGAATTAATTGAGAAGATCAAAATCGAAGAGGCCGTTGTTTGAAGTTTCACTTGTAATTGATAATTTCAAAATGAATTATTTTTGCGGCTTCAATGCGCCGGCGTATCCGATTAATACTCAGATTCGCTAATTCGAATGCTGCCAATGCCTTGAATTTTAAGAGTGAAAAATATTTTAGAAGGGAAATGAATGTCTTATGTATTCATGTGGTAAACCTCAAAAGATCCTCCAATCTATTTGTCGCCTCTGAGCAAGTTTTTGAAAAGTTTAGTACTCTAAAAGTAGTTTCTTTGGCTTTTGGACAACGTGGCTGTAGACTTGTCTTGTCTGGAAAAGAAGCGTAATTAAATTCTTGATTGCAATTAACATTCCTAGAACTCAATCTGAAAACGTCTTGGCACAGCGCTCTTAAGAATGCTGCAGGGCGCGTCGAGTAGCTTCGGCGACCGCAGCAACCGGCCGAGTGAAGGTAAAAGCGACGGCTGTGGACAGGGAGATGAGAAGAAAAGCTCAAAAAGGCTGTCCGTTGCTTGATTTCATTCGATTGATTAGTGATTTCGGGTGCGTCAACTGCTGAGGACATTAGTCCCGTAAGTGTCGTGCACGGTTTATGTTCGCGGGAGGTGACGATAATCGTCGCCTGTTGGATGGCGAGATCCGGCGCTGACCTACACGTCGGCGTGTGGGGGGGTTTCCCCGAACAAATACCTCTCACCTGCAGGGACACGCTCTAAACTCCCGACATGTGTGGTAGTGTAGTGTATGCAAGTGTAAGTATGTGTAAGGGTGATAATAGGACAAGGCTCAGGAAAGAAAGGTCGCACCGTTGCCCCGTTTGTTAAGTTACGTATCTAAATTCTCAGATTATTAAAAGGACTTGGATGTTATGTATTCTCTGTAGGAAAAGAAGGGAAGGTTAGGGAAAATAACAAAATTGCATTGAATTTTTTAAGTTAACTTTCCGTCACTCTCAAAGCCGGATTTTGTTCAACACTTTTACCATTTCGAGTGGTCATTCTTTCCGATGAGACATTTTCTTTTCTTGTCTCTTGTATTCCAGCTCTGGAATGTCTTCAACTTGTTTATCAAACAACCGATAATGTTTGAGATTAGTATCTATTGTGAAGGTTCGATTAATGTAAGCGATCGTACTGCCGTGATTGACAGTTGTCATTTGACGTAAGACTGCCTTTCTCGTTTCCCCGGAAGCTGTCAATCAGAGAATGAAAACCAATCGAGTCACGTCGCTCAGTTGACACTTTCGAACTGGAGGCATATAAACATCGTGCAACGAACATTCCTTCCCACCGTCTGCGTATGGGCCTTCGTTACGCGCGCATTGTGTTGTGGCCAGTTGCGTTGAGGTTGCGCATTTCCCGTGCGAGTTTAGTGCGTGAATTTGTAGCAGAAATTCGAAGCAAACGGCATAGTGCCATCTTAAAATGGGCCCAAGTAGAAGGTATATGGCACGAAAGTAATTTACTTTGAAGTGGAAAGGCTTCTGGATGGGGGGCAGGAACCACTACAACTGCGTCAACTGCGAAATTCCGTAGAATATAATGATTGAAGTGATTATAGATTCTTGGGAGAAGAAAATTCTTGATAAAAACTAAGCTGAATAGCTCATTATTTAACTAATGTGTTTAAATACCGCGAGTACTAGCATGTGACAGTGAAAGTGTCAGAGACTCAGACATTAGCGGTATACTTCCTATTGCCACATAAATTAGTGTAAATATGTGTTATAATGTACTGAATGCCTGTATTATTTATTAAAGTTTGTGAAAATATGTAATCGCTCCAGCACAGCTGCTACTTCTCACAATGTGAGTATATGATTTGGTTGTTTTTGTATAAGTATTTATTTTAAGTTTTTATTTTCGTGTCCCAGAAACACATACTCAGTGGAGCGCGATCGGGCAACGTCACGCTCCTCCACGCGCAACTGTCTGTCACCTATTTCATGTACTCAAGCTCTAGAAACTGAGACGATTACACAGCTTAATGTTTCGCCCCAACCGGGAATCGCACTCGGGACCGCCGTACAGAAAGCTACTATTGTCTGTGAGGCACCTGAGGGGCTAATAGCAATAATGATAATGATAATGATAATAATAATGATAATAATAATAATGATAATAATGATGATGATAATAATAATGATAATAATGATGATAATAATAATGATAATAATAATAATAATAATAATAATAATAATAATAATAATAATAATAATAATAATAATAATAATAATAATAATAATAAACTGAGCTAAGTGGCTCAAGGCGTTGCGCGCTGACGTCGCAGTCGGGAGGCCGTGGTTCGATCTCCGGGCCGGCCATCCTGACAAGAGGTTTTTGTGGTTTCCGTTGCGCATACAGGCGGATGCTGGGATGGTTCGTAAAAGCCACGATCATCTCTCTTCATCACCTTATAATTCCCAATTTAAGGCTTAACAACCGCGTCTTACGTAGGGATACAGCCGAAAAGCTGATCCGCATAATGATACACGTTAATCTTTCTTAGGGATAGAATATGGCTGGGCCTCGGAAGAGATAATGCAGCGTTGTCTGAAAAGGCCGATACGCAAATAATAATAATAATAATAATAATAATAATAATAATAATAATAATAATAGTAATAATAGTCATAATAATTGTGTTCAACACCTGAGTCTCTCATATCTCTGTCAGTACATTAGTTCCTCCTTTTTGAAAAGCAGCGGAGAGGTTTTTTCAATTTCATGAGAGTGACGTAATAAATAAAAATCCCTCTTTCCTTTGCCGCTTGTTTTCTAATGTGTATACGTCACTGGGAAGCTGCGAGAGCAGAAAAAAAGGACAGTGTTATAAATTCATGTTTTTGCTGTGTTTGATTAATCGATGAAACTGCTTGTTCGGAATAGCGTAATATTTTTCTCCGACACGTTACGACATGTGACATTCGCCGCCGGTCTAAACCGAACGAACGATTTCGCTCTGACCTCTTTCGAAGTGATCCGTTGAAAAATACGACTGCTCGGTCGTGTTTGCGACTGTTACATTACGCTGCGTTCGAAACGTGGACCAGCGCAGTGGTGGGCAGTGTACGGGCAATAGAATAATTTGAAAAAACGTTAAACATTTCCAGCTAGTGCGTAACTGGCAGTGAGACAAGCCTGTCACATCTGGTGTTGCTTATTGCCGTTTCTCAACAACCTTCGCGATGCTCTTTGAGAAGTTTCGCTTTTGAAGATGTGCCTCACTATTACATTAGTAACGGGACTTTGTCTCTCTAGGCGTATGGTAAGCATCTCTTGCCAACTCTCCGAATATGGTTTCGTGTCTATGAACCGGACAACATGCCACGTGATTACCCGAGTTTCACTGTATCAGTGTTTAACATTATTTGCCTTTTTCTTACTTTCTTACTGCGTACTTCCGCGGTAAAGAGGAAGTATTGCAATGCTACAGCGGAAGTTGGTTATATTTCACCAGAAAAATCTCGTATTACGAAGCCCGGGTTTCGAAAAAAGTTGATAAATCTTCATCTTGTATGTAGTACGTTTCTTCCTCTGCTATGAGTAGGCAAAATTAATGTTTTGTGGGTTCTTGTTAACGAACATTGGTTTACCACGAAACGTCTGTCTGTTCGTCCGTCCGCACGTCCGTCCGTCCATTTGTCTATCCGTCCATCTGCCTGCGTTTGAAACGATCTACTAGCATTTGAAACGATCAGACAATTTTCTTGGATTGATCTGGCCAAACTCTTGACCTGCGAATTTGACGCAGATATTTGGACTTTTGAATACTTTACACGAAGTTTTATCAATTTGAAAATTTTCTTTAAAAATGGTTCAACATTTTGGAGTCTTTTTTCTCTGATAGTGCAAAGCACGCTTAAAAATATGGACTAATTTTTACTGAGCACAGGATTTTTAAAAATTCCAAAAGTTATTTTTACTTTTCCTTCTACTACAATATTGAAGGTAGAGAGTTTTTTTTCCTTCAAAGAAATATGTCGTTAAAGACAGATCCTGAAATCAGGTCATGTACAATTTTTTAAAAGTACTAGTTGTTTTCGCATATTTTCTATTACAGATCTATTCGATAGGTTTCAGTCTAAATTCTTGTTTTTTTTTCATACAGGCGTTATAAATATTTCTGCCAAAAGGTGCCGAGAAAGTCTTTCTTCATTAAGATTTTTGACTCGGCTGTTTCAAGCAAACAATGAAATGTATTTGCTTTCAGTTCTCTAGAGGTTAGTCTCCAATGCATATAACTGGAGTTCAGTGTCCAGATGATTATTTTTTTATCTGTGCTTCTCAATTTTGGCCATAATTTGCTGGTGTTCTTTCTTATCATTCAATATACACAACCCACATATCCTAAGAACTGTTCACTAGATATAATTAGAATTTTATGGTACCGCCGTAAACCCTCTCCGTCATTTATCTCATTGAAAATCGCGTCAACACTTTGAGGCTCTCTAGCAAGTGCAAAATGAATTATTTTAATTTATTATATAAATTACCTTACTGCGTCAAACATTGACTAACCAAACAAAAACGGTTAATACGTCGTAGAGGTCGTAACCGATACCTCACGCGTTGCAACTCACATTCCTCGACGGAGGAGAAATAGAAGCTCGAGGCCCTTCAGTATTTGATCGTTATGTAAATGGTGCAGATGCCATCAATATTTTTAGCACATTCATAGATGAAGTTTTTCTCCTATGAGGTGTTGGTTATAGTTTGAGTCGTAAAATAAAGTGGACTGTGCCTGTAAGTTCTAAGACATACTGGAATCCGGCAAGCTATGCAAATTAGATTGAGAATAATTCATCGCGTGTTGCATGGGCCCGATTCCTGCTCGCCGCAGTGTCTCGCTGGAAGAGTTGCTCATCGCCGACTCAAAATGCGCCGCCTCTCGCGAAAGACACGCGAGCTGAAAGGGTGACTAACCCCGAGAAATGGCTCTGTTGGATTATCCATCATATCTGTTCAGGCGGCGAAATAGTCGAAGAAAAGGTGGGAGAGCATTTTAATAGAAGCTGCAACGAAACGTCACCTCTTCTATCAGTAGTTTTTTGTCAGAAATGAGTGTTCTGGAAAAGAGACGACACACAAATGGCAAAGATTTTCACTTTTTTATAATATACACTTTCACTAAATCTCACTTTTTATGGTATATGCAACTTATTAAATTTTAAGATTTTTGGCACTGTCCCTCAAGTTGTTCCACCTTTCCACTCATGTTTGTTCAATTTCTTGTTTTGTTTTCTTTTTTCTTTCTTTTTTTATTTTTTTTATTTTATTTATTTATTTTTTCCGTTCCGTACTTATTGTCGGTCCCGGGCACTTTATGCGCATACGCTGTTGCGGGAACGCTAGGTTGAGAAGTTTCGTAACAGTGGCGAATGGAGGCTCGGTCGGCGCGAGGCGTTCGTCATGCGCGTTGCGCGCGCCCGCGTTTTAGAATTGCTAAGCGCGCGAGGTGCGGCGCGGCCGCGCGACGAGGAAAAGCTCCGCCGAAGCGGAGGCGTGTGACGTGCGCAGAAAGCGGATGCAGCAGAGCACGTAGCTTTCCGCCCGCAACCGGGCAACGCCCCCTTTTAGCGCTGTTTTGGTAGTCTGCAATCGACCTTCCGTCTCTGAATATATTTGCCACCTTGTCATGGCATCGATTGATGTCACTGCTGTGCCTCTGAACGGGAGATCCTAGGGTTCGAGTCTCGATGGTGCGATGGCAAGTGTGTCGACATTAGCTACGTAGCCGGGTCGAATTCAGCCACTGCTTGGAGGAGACTTCCAGCGGCCGGCTGCTCTGATCGGTGGTTATCTGCGGTTTCTCTGATCAATTCCATGCGACTGCCGGAGCAGTACCCTAATACACGGGCCACGGACCGCGCACGATCTTTTCTTTCTCCTTCTTCTCTTATCCTTACCCCTTACTTACACACACACACACACACACACACACACACACACACACTATCACTAAACTACCATATACGCTGGGAGACCAGTCGAAAGTTAAGTGCTTATCCCGATTAAAGTGGTTCATTTCTACTCCCTCCTGTTCCACGAATACCAGTATTATTAAAATATCGTGATATCTATAATATCCGCACGAAACTGAACACAGAGTGTGTCCCCCAATCTTCCCGTCTCTATCCGCATTGTCCACCGAGTCTCTAAAAACATTAACGTTACGTTTTGTGATGGTTTTCAGCCACCCTCTTTGTTAGACAAGCTATTAAACAAGTATCGGCATTAGTACTATAAGTTTTGAAGTGAACGAAATATGCAAGAAAAGGCACACTTTCATTAAACACAGCTTTATTTTCCGGTATAGCACCACTAGTGAACATATGTAATGTACATATGTAACAGTTTATCTGTGAGATGCCCAACAAGGGGGGCAATTTTACCAATAGCCTGAAGATGTTCCAAAACTTCCAGGAACCGTAACACGAATAATCCATGTAGGAAAGGAGTTTCTAAATATAGAATTTGGTCTACTCTAAGTGCAGTGTCTTCGGTAGAAGAACCTCCTCCACCACCTTCTACCACATCGTATTATATTTATCACTGGGAGGTCAGGCAATTACTACCTTCGCAATTGCAGTGTATTAAATAAATACAATTTAAGTTCAAGATCAGTTAACTACGCATTACTTACACTTTATTACACTATCTTCGGAAAATTTGATTTACTTGCCCGAGATTCAAGTAATAATATTTCACAATCGTACGGGCAGAGTAGCAGTATGCAGTGAATTCCTCACCTTAAATCTTGATTATACGTCAGGGTTTCGTAGAGTTCAATGGCGCTTAAAGTCTTAATAAACGAATCATAATCAACAACGCTCCCACATGTTCGATTTAATTCAAACTGCTTTAAACACACTCATTATTAATGATAACAAAGTGTGGCAATTTCAGCGAAATCGGTGGAGTAGTTTTTACGTTTATATGCGCCAGACATACGCACATTCCCTTTTACGTCTACATAGATTTTGCGGGGGCCAACGCTGGCGTATAACGGGGAGTCGGTGGTGCTCGCCACAGGCGCTCGCTTAGGGCCCCTTCCCACGGCGCGGCCGCAGCGCGCTTCGCAGCAGCGCGGCGCGTAGCAGAGCATTGGTTTGAATGGAGGCCTTCCCACGTGCAGCGGGTGGCGGCTGCTGCGGCAGCCGACGCCGAACTCCAGCTACGCGAAGCGGAGGAGGGGCCACGCGCCACCGCTAGCAGAACACAGCTTTAAATGGGAGCCTTCCCACTGCGCCGCGGCCGCAGCGTTCTACCTGCTCCGGTCCCTTTGTTCGTCGTCGCCGGAGGGTCGGCGAAACCTACCCCTCCAGACCCCACCCCCTTCCACGGCGGGCGGCGTTGCGGCCGTGGCTCCGGCGGTGGCGGCGTCGGAAGAGCTCTGCTCCTTGAAGGAAGCGCGCTGCGGTCGCGCCGTGGGAAGCCGGCCTTAGCCGCAACGCTTCGCTGCGTCGCCTCCAAACGCATTTCGAGCTCCGTCTGTTGTCCGGCGGCTGGCCGCGGCCCGCCGCCACGCCCAACCTCTGCGAAGAGGCGGTTTATGCAGCTGTCCGTAGGCACTACATAGCTAGAGGCACGCGTGACCGCAGACGTCTGATTCGTACGCTTTCCGACAACTCGGAAAAGCTCACGCGAGCATCCGCGTCTCCAACATATGTTAAAAAAACACCATCATCACCACCACTACCACCACCGCCAACATCACCACTTCCATCACCACCGTCTTGAACATATTATGTTAAAATATTCATGGAATAACTACATATTTAATATATTGTAGCCTGCCGCACCGCAACACTAGGCGGCGGCGATGGTGTAACGGTTAGCGTTTCGGACTGTTGTACCCAAGTTGGCGGGTTCAAACCCGATCGAAGCCTTCCTTCGGAGGGGAAGTAAAGCCGGCTGTCCCATGTTAGTAGATTTACTTGCATGTAAAAGATCCTCAAGCCTAAATGACGCCTCTGAGCTAAAATCAAATCGCCTGTTCTCGCCCAAGAAATACCTCCTTTCTCTGCTAGTTGGTGAAAGGAGCGTAGCGAAATTTACGTGGTCAGACGGAAGAGCAGGCCTAATGGCCTGAGTCTCGCCACGTAAAATAAGGCATTAATTCAATTCAATTCAATACAGTATAAAATAGCTAGAGGCACGCGTGACCGCAGACGTCTGATTCGTACGCTTTCCGACAACTCGGAAAAGCTCACGCGAACATCCGCGTCTCCAACATAATATGTTAAAAAAAACACCATCATCACCACCACTACCACCACCATCACCACCGCCAACATCACCACTTCCATCACCACCGTCTTGAACATATTATGTTAAAATATTCATGGAATAACTACATATTTAATATATTGTAGCCTGCCGCACCGCAACCCTCAAAACAAATGTCGCGTTCATTCGTCACTGCGCAGCATAGCCTTCCACCCGCACTCGTTAGCGCATAACCTCTCGACTGATGTTTTCGGGCTCGTCAACTCAGGATCATTAGTCCCGTTAGTGTAGTGAATGTTTTATGTTCGTGGGTGGCGATGTTTCTCCTCTGCCGGCTGGCGAGGTCCGGCGCAGAACTACGTCTGGGATGTCCCGCCTGTAACTGTCCTGCATGTAACTGCCCCAACGGGGCACCGACACAGTAGAGTCAAATTCTAAGCACCGGACATGTGTCGTAGTGCGGTGCATGTAAGAATAACTATGTATAAGGTGAGACGATAGAACAAGGAAGACTAATGGAAGGAAATCGGGCGCGGTCCTTGGCCGGTTCTGTTAGGGTCCTGCTGGTATTGGAGGGAGAAACCACGGGAAGCTACTGATCGCGTGGCGCCGGATCTCACCATCCAGCGGGCGAAGATCACCGATCCTGGGTTTGTTCTGTTCGGGTACTGCTTTATCATTTGCCTGGTGTAAATCGGAGAAATTAGGAGAAACTACCGATCAGGGCAGCCGACCGCTAGAATTCTTCTCCGGACAGTGTCTGAATTCGCCCTAGCTACGTATCGAATATCCTCCCCCACCGTCAGATCTCGAACGTTTGAATTGCAGCAGAGGACTGCAGTTCTAAGATGAGCTCGGCCAGTGCATAAGGGTTGGAAGAAAGGATGTGGCTAGGAAGGAGGCGAAGGGTGGAAAGTGGAGCGTGGAACGGAAGGGGTAGGAATGGGGAGCAGCGGCGGACGCTTGACGGCAGGCGAGAGTATAAGGAGAGCGGAGGGAAAACTAGAACTTTAACTGTCCGTATGAAAACATTAAACTCTATCCGTACGTCCAAACAACTTTACAGTCATAATATTATTGTAATATTCTCAAAAATAAAAATATATTTTCCGTACGTCCCGGTGTGTTTTAAGATTCTATGACCGTCCTAGCAAGACCAAACCAAAATTCGTGCAGTTACTGCACGATCCATGGAAATATTTGCCATTGAAGTTGGAATCGTCTTTGACCGACATGCGATTCACGTACGTACTAAAACTATCGAATGTTACGTTTTGAGAGCTACATACGGCTCGGAGGACAGTGCCGAGAACGGAGACAGGGATTGTAAGCAATAAACGGCATGTGTGTAAAGGCGAAGGTAGAGACGAAGGCGTTGAGGGGTCGAATAAAGAGTTGGGAGCGCAGGCGAAGACGGAGGCAGGGAGGGTAAAGACGCCACGTCGGGTGTTAATGGAAGCGTAGGCGAGAGCGAGGCGGCCCGAAGCTGGAGTGCGGGAGAGGAACGAGGCGTCGGCCGGAGCGCTGCCATGGGAGCGCGCCCGAGCGGAAATCCCAGGAGCGATGTGATGTATTCCGCGCCCGAGGCCACCCACGCCGCCGCGGCGCCTTCGACGTCACGGGCCGTTGCGAAGCGGCCCCGCCCCCTCCGCCCCTCCGCCCCTGCCGCGCCGCCACCCCTACCCCAAGACCACCACGCGCGCTGATGCTTGCCCCCCGCCGCAACCACCACCGTCGCCACCTCTTCCACCATCTTTATCACCACCAACAAAAACAACGCCACCACCACTACCATCACCACCACCACTACCATCACCACTACCACTACCATCACCACCACCACCACTACCATTACCACCACCACTACCATCACCACCACCACTACCATCACCTCCACCACTACCATCACCACCACCACTACCATCACCACCACCACCACTACCATCACCACCACCACTACAAACACCACCACCACTACCATCACCACCACCACTACCATCACCACCACCACTACCATCACCATCACCATCACCACTGCCATCGCCACTACCACTACCATCACTACCACTACCATCACTACCACTACCATCACTACCACTTCCACCACCACCACCACCTCCTCCGTCGCCGCCACGAGCAGTAGCATCAGCACCACCACCACCATCAATCACAGTCAGCGCTGTTGGTTGTACGCGAGACATGACAAAAGAAGAGACTGAGTAGTTTCTATGTAGCACATATTTGTTGATAGTCTGTTTTATCGGAGAAGCAAAAAGCCTTTGTAATGAATCTATAAAACTTATTAAGTTTGTCAATGAATTAACGATTGTTATACAACGCACGCTGACTTCTTTTTGTAGAAGAATAGTAACAGTAACCGCCACCACCATCACCACCGCCCCCACAAACACCACTATCACTAATATTGTTGCCGATACCATCGTCATCACCACCATCACCACCACAACCACTACTATTACTACCACCACAACCACTAGCGTCATCATCGCTACCATCACTAGCATCACTACCACCACTGTCGCCGCCATCGCCACCACCACAATCATCACCATCGCTACTAGCATCATCATCGCTATCATTACTAGAACCACCTCCTCTACCATCACTACACTACCGTTCCCGCCGCCGCCGCCGCCATCCATCCCCCTCGCCGGAGCCGCTGGCGCTGGCGCCGGGAGGCAACGCGAAGGAGAAAGCCGGCGACGGGGAAGGCTGCCGTCAGCTCGGGGGAGATTCGTTATGCATCGGGAACTGCCAACGTTCAGAGAAGGGTCTGACGACTCAGTGGCGCAAACGTGTCGAGCAGCGTATACGTGGGTGGAGCCGAACTATGCGAATTAGTGGCACAAGTGCCTTCACTGTCGGATTCTTGACTTGCCGTAACACCAAGTATCTTCACCTTCGTGCCATAGTTATTCATCTATCATAATCCATCGCGTGTGATCACCTTTCGTTCCTTCATACGGTGGAAAACCACTCGTATTATCTGCTTCTGAAGGTGACCCAAAAAAGGCATAAGCATCCTCCATCGTCTGCGCTAAAAAACCGAACGGCTCTTAATCGTCGGCAGCTTCCCAACCAACGTTCGCGGTGGCTGAAGAGAATTCTACTGAACATAGCGCGGCTGCTCGAATGCAACAGTTAGGCCCAGGGCGCTCGCTCTTGCCCGCTGCTGTGGCGCGCGTGCCGCTCGCCTTTCTCTACACCGAGCCGATCGCGCCCGAGCGATCCTTCCGAGTAGCGAGCCACGTCGTTGGCCTGCAGGAAGTCGCTGGGACCAGGGCACGGCACTGGGCCGGCCGTTTGAGGAGCAGCCCTGGCCATCATGTGTAGATCAGCACAGTGACAGCCTATCACCTATCAGTATGCCAGCGATCGTGGTAACAGCGGGGGGGGGGGGATTATGATCCCGGCTGACCGCGCGTTTCAAATTGCAATTGATTTATTCTTTAGTGTTCCCGAGCACGTCATCTGCTATTGTTGTAGTGCATGTTTTTATGACGGAAGTTGACAGTATGTCCCCTGTGGATAGTGAGATCCGGCGCCGAACTACCTGTCGACTTGCGGGAATTTCTGCATCCAAGTATGCACCCACCTCCGGGGCACTGCCTCAGTCGGGTCAAGCTCTCATAGCGTCCGACTGCTCTCCTGATATGTGTGGTAGAGTAGTGCGTGTGTGCGTAAGGGATGAGGAAATGATAAGGAAGAAGAAGGAAAGATCGCGCGCAATTTGTTTGTTGGGGGTACAACTACTACTCAGAGAAGCCGGCTGCTAGAATTCTCTTTCAGACAGCGACTGAATTCGACCTAGCTGTCTAGCTTGTATTGAAAAGGCAGAACTCGAAGACCTTCCGGTCAGAGGCACTGCAGAGTCATCAGTTGAAGTCCTGAGCCACATCATCCGGTTCGAATTTCGAATTCACTACACTTCTTTTATATATTTCTACGGGGTAGTACTCGGCATTTTTCATGTGTGTTTCACATTCAAGATACAATATTCTTACCGCCAAGATTTCATCTGTAGTATGATTTATGATGAAAGCTACTTGTTAAATTCCAACGTTTAGAGTATATTAGCGTGTCGGATAGTGGGGAATCGTGTGAAATGTCAATAACCAAGACGGAGTTGAATTAGGATTGATTAAAGGTTACAGAAATGCTTTCGCTTTGCGCCAGATTCCTTGACGTCTGTAGGCGCGGCTTGGCAGTACAGCGTGACTCGAGAAGCAGTTCGCGGAAGAGGTGACGTAACGCGGCTGTGAAGGTGACAACTACTCGTCGTTGCGTGTGTCCAGGACTTTGTACTGTGCGAGAGACGTCGGTCGCAATGCAGCGCTCTGCAGGCAAGAGAAGGCAGAAGAAATGCTGCTGCGGTACCGACTAATTTTGAAAATTTGAAGTTGTCGATTGGCGTGAAAGGTCGAACGTATTTTTTGTTGTTGTTGTTGTTGTTGTTGTTGTTGTTGAAAATTTATGTTTTTCTTTTTCTGAAACCAAATACAGATATGTTTTAGGAAGTTAATTCATCATACGTTAGCACATATGCACGTTATTGTCGAACCTTCAAATTATGTTCTCAACTGTGTGGCTTGGAAAAGAAATTATAACATTTAAGATAACTCACGAATTATGATTAAAGTAATATATTGATGAAAAGAATTAAATATTTTCTTTTAATCTATTTGCTATAAAATCTTCAAGTTACGGTAGTTCCTTCCTGATTTGATCATGAATTTGTCTTTAAAATCATGATTGATTTGTATCACGAAAGTTATCTACAAAATATAATAAATAACATTTGGAACAGTTTCTCCTCTTTGCAATTGAAATGAAATTTGCTTTCCAAATATACTTGAAATTAAAAATTCAGTATGATAAGCGTCTTAAATGTTTGAATTTAAATGCATTAATTAATTTCTGCAAAATTGAAAATCGCTTTCTCGTTAAAACCGTACTACGTGAATGCCAGTGAACATCTGTATATCTATTCGAATTTCCTTCAACTCTCTTATTATCTCTCTTCTTTACATCGCTCTTAAGGAATCTTTTCCTGGTACATAAAATAATTTATACTCTTGGGTTCATATATGATTTAACTTTATTCCATTTGTTTCAATTGAAAATAAAATGTACTAAATAAAAAAAGTATCATGTTAGACCACGTCAGATGTACCTTCGTACTCGTCTGCACCGTCGCCCGAAGCTCCCACAGCAGCAGATACAAGATGTTTATTACTCTGTGTGGGGGAGAAGAAAGAATATGTGGGAATATTTTATTAAACATTAGGAAGCGTCTTTAACCATCTGAATAAAATAAATTCTGGTTTATAATAATTTGCTATAATAATTCGGACAAAATGCACAGAACGATTACGTTTTATATAAACATATAAAAGAATATATATATATATATATATATATATATATATATATATATATATAAATTCACTTTTTGGATGTTAAGCTACGCCGCTGCATGCCTGGAGCAGCCGGGCGAGGGGTACGCGGGAGGCAGGGGGTATCGCTTTCACCCGCATCGCAACGCGGGAGCGTGGGCGTGGGCGGGCTATCGCTTAGGCGCCTGGCAACGCTCCACGTCGCGCCCGAGACCCCTGGGGTACGCCACCGGCGCCGACGCCCCCCCCCCCCCCTCCGCTGCGGAGCGCTTTAGTTTGTCAGGGTAACAGGGAGACGATCGCGCGGTTAGTAATGTAGTCCTGTGAGAGATTTGTTAGCGAACAGTTTGGTGGGCAAAGCAATAAAGGGCAACTGTAAAACTATGTAAGAGCAAATTTGAATAATTAATGGCAACGCACGAATGAAATTAATTTTTCGGAAAGGGCTATTTAAATTTTATATTGATCTCGATTCTTTATTTTACTGAATGGGTTTCCAAACTTTCTTCTACTGGGGAGGGCGGATTAGAAGTTTTAAAAGCCTTTAGGGCCAAAAATTAAATTTAATTATAAGATGGAATTGATCGTCTATTTGTTAAATTATATTTTAATTAAATAACGACAAAATAATAACAATTCAGAAATTAATAATTAAAACACAGGGACATATGGGCATAGATGTCTAGTATTTTAAAATTTCAGAATTTAATTACATTCACTTCATTTCTAAAACACAGAAATGATAAATAATTGTAAAACGTATTTGAATGAGAGCAATGAAATTGTTCTGTAGACTCGCGCCATAAGTAATTTTTTGATTTTTCTATTATTAAAACGTCTGTCAGACGGCTGGTATGTGAACCGAAGGGTGTGTAACAATAGGGAACGAGTTTCTTATAACAAGACCTTGGAATTTTAAGCACAAAAAAGTGATGATTTATGCACCTAAAATAAGTAACAAAATTATGAAATTAGGTACTCTGAGACTTAAAAGGGACGTTTTAGGCGCTTAAAATAGGTTACAAAATTATTAAACCGGGCATTTAAAAAAAATAGACACGAATAGTTATGTTTCTGACAATCAACCTGATCATAAAATAATCATAATCATAAAATAATCATAAATTTTTTAGGAAAGTCAAGTATTTTTACAAATGTGTCACTACAAGAATATTATTTTATTCACTTTCATTTCTTTTCGTTTCATTCAATCTATCACACTTTTCATTCTCAACGTGTCAACAGCGCAGCCGCACCGGGAGTGGGTGCAATTGCCTACGAAGTGTGTGCTGATCGGAGACCAACGTGAAACATTCTCTTTATATTAACTTGCAGTTATCCTTATGTTCGGTACGTTGGGTGTGAGATTTCGGTGCTATGTCGATTGCGTATTCGATGAGGCGATATTCACGTTTTCGGAAAGTCGGGAAAGTATTTGCGTTTCGGTAAAACACGTTAAAAAACGAAAAATTAATGTGTAATTCATAAAAATTACTTGTTTTAGGCAGATTTAGGGGGGGGAATTTGCACCGTTTTTCTAATAATGTTGATTATAAACCGGCCTTTTGGGATACTTTAGGCACTATTAGATGCTTTCAGTAGTATTTTTCTATGATTCGTACACATCTGCAATTATTTTCCACAACCTCCCAAAGCAGTTGAGGATCCACGGGGAGGGAAATTTGGGACATCCTCCCCCCCCCTAAAAGTCTTCAGTAACTATTAATTTTAACTTATCACGTTTAACTTTCAAGCAGAAATATTTTCAAATAGTTATTAAAACGAATAAAATCATATCGCAGCGGGAGCTGAGTGTAGCCTGCGACATTTTACAATATCTGTAAAATGACAAATTCGACCAAAACATTTTTAATATCCCCTCCCAAAATTTGTCTCTGGACCCGCTCCTTCATAAAGGAACTAAACAGGCATGTGTCCTAAAATCCGAGGTCTTCTTGTATCTCGCAATGAAATGTCGCCGCCGTGCGTGGGGCGAGCGGCAGGGGAGGGGGACGCCGATGTGTGACGTGGCGCCGCCGCCGACGCGGCGCCGCGGCGCCTCCGGGGACGACGTTATTGTCTCGGGAGCGCGCGCACGCCGGGTCACGCGCGCGTCACGCAGCCACCCGGGCGGGGCCCCTGCACGAGCTCGCCTCACGCACGCCGACGCACGCGCCGGAAACTGGCAGTGGTTTCAAAACAGTGATGGTTTTTATAAAATGTCCATGTTTTAAACATCTGTGATGTTTTTTGAACTTCGATGTTTTTTGTTCGAGGATGGAAAATGCCGATAGCCACAATTTTGTAAAAGTTGGAAAAAAAAAGAAGTATGTTTATGTTATCGAAGCAAAAAGAACCCGGTTTGTACTACGTTAATCGAACATACTAATACTTTCTTTCGCCCGAAATTATCCTGATAGCCTGGTATTTCCTTCGCCTTATTCGAATTTCGCACATGGAAACGTTTTAAACTTTGTGTGTGTGTGTGTGTGTGTGTGTGTGTGTTATTTGAGGTCGCATCATCATCATCATCATCATCTGGGTCATTAGCGACCCCTATTGTATTTAACGGTACGGTAAGTGACGTGAAGATACTGTGAAGATGACATGTTGTGGTGATGATAGGGGGTGAAAGGACGAACACAAATACAAACATGCCCGAAGCGGAACTCGAACCCGCGATCCTTCGATCCGAGATCGCTACGTCACCACTATCTTAACGATTTCGGCCATCCGGACTTGCGTTTTTAACTTTGTTTTCCTTTTAATTTTAAGGATAAATTAACATACATGGCCACTTAAATTTAGTGTGCACGAAATGTTAGAGGTTCCTAAACCAGTTTAAAACATCAGTGTTTCTAATCTAACCCCCCCCCCCCCACGGAGAACAAAATTCTGATGATATTTAATAATTATTTTAACGTTTTATTATTACATTTATTTTAATTCATTTGCCGTGTCAACGATGATCGAAGAGTTCGTACTCGGTAGATGCCTGAGCAGCAACTTGCCAATCAGGCCACGCAGAGCGTTCCACCTTTCCTTGTTCATCTTTGACCCATACTCTACCCTTAAGCCTACACACCTAGCAACAGAGTTGCGAAAGTTTATATGAGGCAGGTGCGAAACACTGTCTGTAGACTGTTGTGATACAATGTCCCGTTTTCACATAAATTTCCTGAAGTGTTTTTAGTGTGTGCACAACAACGTAATGTTATTTATTACGAAGAAAAAAAATCGGCATTGGAGAAGAAACTTTTTTCGGGAGGCATTGACGTCGGCATCATACTGATAGATTGAAATTAAGATGTCATGTGAATTTGTATTTGTTTAAGGTGACCTGGACGGATTTTGGTATCTTTTTGCAAATGGTTGGAGGAAAGATTCCAAAGAATCTATTTATTTCGGGAGACCATTCCAGCAACGATATTTTTCTCCAACTCGTGAATGTTCGTAGTGTATTTTTTAGACATTGCCTCATTGCTTCCCTCCTTTTGTCTGTGTTTTTCTACAGTGTATATTTAACATCCCAAAGACAAGGAAAGGTGTGTAAATCCTCAATAATTTTTAGACTAGTTTCCATCGCAACACATCACAACTTGACGGTTTTCTGTAGATTGAAATCGGCGTGTTCCGGGACTTTTATCTCGCAACACGTCCAGACTACATCATGTTGCGCAACATTTCTATCGTGTATCCCATTTTGAATGGGAGAGCTGCGTCATGCAACAACTATTGTATCGCGGCGGTTCCAAACAAGGAAAAATTGTCGCGGGAAATTCACGAGACTTGTCACGAAATTCATGTTCCGCGACTTTTGTCGCCAGGTCTGTACTACTCTACACAAACAAATAAAAGAAGTGCATCACACAACCACGCATGTCGAAAGCTATGAGCTGGTCGTCGGCGAGAATACATGTTCTAGTAAAACACCCATCAAACCGTTGTGTAAGTCGGCACCATATCTCGCTTTCCAGTGTGTTTGGTTTATCGCCACCTCCCGGGATAATCAAACACATCACTAATGACAATTGACGCGCTCGAAAAAACAAAAGAATCAAGGTATTCATAACTATTCATTAGCTTTAGATACCGGTATCATTGATAAATCAATATTTTCCTCGTTTTCAAATAGTGTGCAAAAATATTTTGCTGCACAATTTTTAAAATTATTTAGAATTACAATACATTTGAGTTTCCGGTACTAAAATATGTACTATATTATTGAGACTGCAGTTAACGAAAATCCACGTGATTCCCTCTAGTTTACAAAACCATCCCGTTTTAAGTGAAAAGTTTCGGCAAAAAATGTGCCATTTTGACTCGCATTCGATGCACATTGAATGATGAAAAACTACTTTGGTAATCAAATTACTGACGGCATGCGAGGAATTCAAAAAAAACAATTTTAATTTTTGTGGCTACTAGTAACAGTAATTGGATAAATGGTAAATGAGTTTATTTGATTGATTGTTTTATTCCACTTCTCGGCTTTAATGACAGGGTGACGCATCTTATATCTACTGCCTCTAAAGGCAAGCGATTACACCGGCCTCTTGAAGCCGATAGGCTGAATTGAATTGAAGCCTTATTTTTACGTGGCGAGACTCAGTCCATGAGGCCTGCTCTTCCGTCTGACCACGCAAATTTCGCTACGCTCCTTCAACTAGCGGAAAGGAGGTGTTTCTTGAGCGACGAAAATACGATTTGAATTTAGCTCAGAAGCGTCATTTAGGCTTGAGGACCTTTTACATGCAAGTAAATCTATTAACATGGAACAGCCGACTTTACTTCCCCATCCGAAGGAAGGCGTACGAAGGATTTTTTTTGCCCTTAAAAATCCACGGCTTCGATCGGGTTTGAAACCGCTAACTTGGGTATAACAATCCAATACGCTAACCATTATTATCAATTGAGGCGTCATTTAGGCTTGAGGATCTTTTACATGCAAGTAAATCTATTAACATGGGACAGCTGGCTTTACTTCCCCTCCGAAGGAAGGCTTACGAAGGATTTTTTCGCCCTTAAAAATCCACGGCTTCGATCGGGTTTGAACCCGCCAACTTGGGTACAAAAGTCCGATACGCTAAACATTATACCATCAATTGAGGCGTCATGTAGGCTTGAGGATCTTTTGCATGCAAGTAAATCTACTAACATGGGACAGCCGGCTTTACTTCCCCATCCGAAGGAAGGCGTACGAAGGATTTTTTCGCCCTTAAAAATCCATGGCTTCGATCGGGTTTGAACCCGCCAACTTCTGTATAACAGTCCCATACGCTAACCATCCGCTATACCATCGCCGTCGGTTAAGGCAGAAGGATTCCGAGCCCGAATTTCCTCCGAGAATTGTCTCCGGGGCGGAATTCTCAAAAGAAGAGGCCGCCGCGATGTCTTGCGGCTCCGCCGCGCCTTCGGTCGACCTTGAGCGGGGCTTGCCGCTGCGTCCCGCGACGCATAACGTTCGTGAAATTGCCCCGGCAACGGCCCCGCAAGGAACGAGACGAAACGGGGGCTGCGTGTGTTATTTCACCCTGGTGGCTCATTTTCCTGTAATGACACGCCCGCGACAGGATAGTCGTATAAGTTCCACTTAGGCGGAAGGAAGTGAAATACGGAAAAGTGGCTCGCGAGGAACGCACGGCGTGTGTGTGTGTGTGGTGAGCAAACACGTACTCTGGATGATTGCGTGAGGCAATATAGCCCTGTTTTTTATTTTATTTATTCACTATTGTTTTCGTATTTACAAATGAATTGGACAAAATCGAACACAATGTTTCAGAAAATTTTGTTTCCATGAATATTGCTTAGTTTGAATATTGCTTAGTTTGAATAAATAATAATTTTATTTTGTAGGTTAAAGACCATCCGTTAATAATATATAGCTTAAATTCTTTTTGATTCCCCTGAATTTGCATCCCGTGAATTGTCGCCGGAAACTATTTAACGCGACGTAACCTAGGAAAACAATGTACTATTTTATTTTCCTACAAAAATTGATTATACATGTGATCAAGATACTTCGTTTACTCGAGAAAGATACCCATCACTCCTTTGTAGCTCGGAAGTAATTCCTTCTTCTCGTCTGAATGATAGAGGAGCAATAAGATTAAGATCGTGTTCTTGTTGTTTGATCACGCAATTTGCTGTCTGCGAGCCACAAAAGCGACGGACGACGGAAGTCATCGCAGATCTTAGATGTGCACTGTAATGGCAGGTTCTATTTGTTCCCTTTCATCTGGACTTTTCATTCCGTTTCTGAATGCGCGAAAAATCGTTAAATGACGTGCCTGGCTTTTATGATCAGTTGTATCAGTATGTTACTTGGATGAAGACAAAGTAATTTTCTAATTAATAGAACAAGGAGTTTGAGTTAAAAGAATTTGTTGGTACTGTAATAATTTTAAAAAGTATATCTCAAATCTATGTATTATATCGCGATTCTTTTTTTATGAGCTTTTCGACTTCAGATATACTTTTGAAATTTTGTTTTCAGTGCTTAAAAATTTGATTTTACTTCATTTTTTGACCTTGCATTTAAGTTAAACATTGACGACGTGCATGTGTGTTATTCGCTCAGAGTGAAATGGATGATTATGAAATTGATGTTAACCAGCAATGGGCTGCCAGGCATACAAACTTGTCAGATAAGGCCGAGATAAAGTCTGATGGATTCCAAACGGGCCAGGCCTCTGTAGATGGAAGCCATCACCCAGTTACTATCGACAAAATGTATTCGAAGTTCCAAGAGATAATCGATCAAGATTGTGCATTGGGGGTGGCGTTTGTAGTTACTTATTTCGTTTTCAGTTGAAGTGAAATAGTCAATTTAAAGTTTTCAAGATGATAATATTTATGTATTCTAAATTGAATCAGTGATTTACGAAATGACATGAGTTGAGGAAAGTTAATTTTTGGAAATCAATGAAAAACGGATTTCAGTCAAAATTTTTACAAAAAACGCACCAGATGCAGATGCTGCCTAGAGCCATTGCTCATTGTAAACAGAGAATCTAGTTCTCCAGAAAGTGCTTTTACATCAGTTAAAAATGTTTTTTTCCACTCGTGAAATTAAAACCAATAGTGTTTAACTTAAAGTACAAAATTCCCCAATCAGGGCGGTGTATCTAAAAAAGTTCATCGCTTTTTCTATCCGATTTTTCTTACCGCTTGTACGTACTGCCGAATCATAAACTGTGACTCATCTATATTAGGAGGCGTTGTACATCGAGCGCTATGTCGATTGCGTATGTACTATAATATAACCTCTGACTGTAACATAAGTTTTCCGTTATTTTCAATATTTGGCGCATTTTTGGTACTTTGTTGGACATAATTTCACTCCTGGAATAGTCCTATTAAATACCACTCGTGCTTTGGAAATTCGCAGATAAATCCCCTTCTCGCTTCGCGAGTCGGAAATTTATCGACAATTTCCCAAGCACTTTATTACCTGTGATAATGAATACAGAGCTAGGGCTGTTATGTGATGCCGCGATGTCCCTCGTTTCTGCGTACTTTTGTTTTGTGTGCAGCAGACCCACGCTGGCACAGTGTTCGCCAGTAAAGGGATGTGCACGCCTTCCTGGCGCACCCCCATCTTTCTCACCCCACCGCAGGGTTAATCACCTGGTCGTCCTTATCTTGTTGCGTTATTGCGCAACCGTCTGCCGCTCCCAGCGCTTTTGTTTGCCGGTGAACAAACAATTGTAGCAGTAATGTGGGTATTTGTACGCGTGAGTAATACTGTCCCCCCTCCTCTTCCTTATCTCTGGGTTATTGTGCGCTTGGCGGAAAATTCTAGGTTCCACGCTGGCCGGGCTTCTGTGAAATGCACCGCGCGATAAATAGACGTTATAAAGGATCGTTTGTGGAATAAATTGACGAGGCTGAGGTGTTTTGCACAATGTGGTTCTCTTATAATTTTGCTGTGACGCATGCGTTTGTCTCTAAAAGATACGTGCGAAATTTTCTCGTATGTTTTATTAGTTGCCTAAGAGAGATCGGGGACTTCTACTTTTTGACACTTCAAAATTATTGAGGAAAATTGCTAGAATTCAGCTGTAAGCTTGATGTTCTATTTTGATAAATTATTGAATTTCACATCATTGCAAAAAAGGGGTGATTTTGTTAATTCGACGTTCCCTTCCCATAATTAAAATGAACTGAATTGAGTTGTATTGTAAAGCCCGAAGAGTGAATAAACATAAACTAAACTCTACTGGATATCGGGTATTGCGATAAAATTGTGATAGAATCATATATTTAACAGGCTATGAAATATCTCATTCGTTCTGATCTCCCTTCATCATCTGCATTTCTAAAGAAGACGAAACGACGATTTTTAAATATTTTTTTTACCAATTTCACCTGGTACTATTCTCCGATTTAAATATACTGGCACATCATCATCATCACCATCGTCATGGTCACGAGTTGGAAAGAGAGGGAGGGGGCACTTCTATCCAAAGAGGGAGGGGCCCCAATACCAAAAATGTAAGTCGAAACGAATCTTCCGATTGCATGACACTGACCCTCAATGATGGCGGTGGTGGTGTTGGGGGGCGTGTGGTGGGCGGGGGCAGCGCTCCGCGTGGACGCGTCGCGTGTCTTCCGTTTCCGCCGCCGCCCCCACCCCCTCCCCCCGCTCCCGCCTGCGTCGTCTCTGCTAATTGCGTGCGAGGTACCACTGTTCACACGGCGCTGCAGGTGGCGGTGGCGCTACCGATGGCGTGCCAGTCTGCGTTCGCGAGTTAGCGAGTTCGATCCCTGGAAGAAACCGATGTTGTTTGTTTCGGATGCGAAATTTGATGGAACGATTTTGATAATTGTAGGGCATGTATACGCGTTTTGCGGGTATAGGGTTAGGTAGCTTAGGGCATCATTGATAGTACTGCAGTGTCTGTGTAGGTAGATCGATAGCTACGTCGAAGTATCCCTCTGTCTGGAGGAGAATTCTAGCGGCCGGCTGCTCCGATTGGTAGTTTTCCATGGTTTCGACGATCAACCTCAGGCTAATGTCGGGGCAATACCGAAACAAACGAGCCACTGACCGCGCGTGATGTTACCCTCCCCTTCCTAGTCCTATGCTCACCCCTTACACACTTACACTAGCATGCACTACGCTACCACACATGTTGGGAGACCGGTCGCAAGCTTCGAACTTGTCCCGGCTGGGGCGGTGCCCCGCTAGTGGGAAATACCTCGTTTCTCCAATCCAATTTTCACATCTGTGTATTAACAGTCCTAGGCCTCTGAAAAAATGCTCGAAATTTGTTCGCGCACTACTGCCCCACTCTGTCCTGAACGTTTTTCTTCGTGTTTGATAAGTGGTAGACGTCGCTGCGTGCTCAATCTGAACTGTAGTGTGAATGGACCAACTCCTTAAAGCCATTGTCCTTCATAATATTCTTTGCAATCTGTGCTGTAAGCACAGTAGTATCAAATATTTGAATCTGAATGACGAAAACATCCTTTTTTTAAATCTTGTTGTATTTTGTTTTGAAATTTGAAAGAGCCATTAGGACACCACGCTTTGCCTGGGTGGCTGAAGTATTCAGAAGGGTTGTCGGCTCGCTGGTGCCTTCAATCACGCGAGGGTACGACGAGACGAAAAAGGAATCGGCGAGCCTCATACATTCGCGATCGGTAGGTGCCGGACACCTGCCGATTTTTATTGGTAGTTTTTTTTATTGCAGTAGACTATTTTCTCTCCGGTTCGATGCGTGACGCGTTGTTATTTCTCATTTGGTCGATGCGGGAACACGCGACCTGAGGAATTTCGAGAATTTGAATCACAACATTCGTTTTTAACATCCACGCATACTAGTTCCCAGGTGTAGAGAAAGAATTGTAACGCTGCAAACAGCGATAACAATGCAACAAATAGCGATTTTTCGGCAAAAATATTGGTCTCTGATAACGAGAAAATGAGTAATGTTCGTTCCTAAATGTCGGATTAATTTCCACTAATTTTTATTTAGTCAGAATCCACGTTTGGTAGATTCTTGATACTGAGAACCTGGTTTACGGCAAAACTTCGATCTGTCTGTGACTATCCGTATTTTCTTTACATTTCTTCTTCTGTAGTTCGAAGTGTGCTTATAAAAATGACTTAGGGGCCAATTTTCCTTAAACTCTCTGAATTTTTGAGAATTGCAAAAGTTACAAATAATACAAAAAAATACTCGTGTGTGTTGTAGCACCACTAGTTTTTATGTATTTCGAAAACAGGGCAAGGATGATATAGTGGTAGGAGGTATTGAGGTAGAAGCTGTTAAAAATGAAGCTTCATTGAATCCATTAACCTCTCTGAATAATGGGTGTGCCCAAGATCGATAAATTAAGTCAATCAAGAGAAAGGAAATATTGTTTAAACGCAGTTCTTCAGTATAGAACTTAACGAAAACATCGAAGAAAATATGAGTTATCGATGATAATTAGTTTTTGAAGACTTATTAGATTTTAAATTATTAAAATGAATCATCAGTTTATTAGTGAAATACATTTTAATTTTGGGTTGTTACGGAAATTTCTTTTGTATTTCAAATACACATTCGAATTAGTGTGTGTGTGAAAATATTTACCTCGAGTTGAGAGACCCATATTGAGTATATTAATTCCCGCAAAAGTTTACAGTAAACAGAAGTTTGTGTAAAATGGATGAGAATACTTGCCTCGGACTTTTTCCAACAAGCCGAGTTTCACTTGGAAATGTGAGCGGTGTCAATAGTAACCAACGATCAAGGCTACGGCCACTGCCATTGCCAAGTGTTGTTGTTTCTTACACGCCTGTCACCGTGAGGGGACTCTTCATAATGGTTTCTTTGTCTTGTGTCGTCATCCAGTACTGTCGACTCCTCTCCCCCGTACAGACTCGAAGATCGGGTGTCTGAGTGATGGGAAGAAGGGTTATTTTGTTGAGGAAGATGGGTTACCTTGTTAGGATACCTGGACGGCGGGTGGGGGAGGAGGGGAATGGGAAGTTTGGTGATGAAGGTAGAGGGTGGGTGGTCGGGGGGGGGGGATGGATAGGAAAAGTAACGAGAAGGCTGTTGTCGGCCTTGTGTGTTTGTAGTGTAGTTGTCTTTTTTTTAAGGTCGCATCAACATCTAGTTCATTTGCAAGTACTATTGCATTTAACAGTATGGAACTGTGAAGATGACATAATACAGTGATGATACGGAATGAAAGGACGAACACAAAAACAACCATGCCCGAGGTAGGATTCGAACCCGCGATCATCGGCCGGAGATCGAAGTCGTGAAATCAATCCGCGACGATATGAAAAAGAATTCCGGATTGGAATTCTGTATGAATTTCCAATCAAAATTGGTACAAAGACTCCAATGTCTTTTTTTTTCTTATTTTTTTGTCTTTGCAATTTCCGTATACTTTTTTGAACAATAGCAACCTCCTAATACCGAGTCTAGGCCTTCGCACAGGGAATTGTTTGTGCGCTGTATCTCTCGTCTGTTGCCGCTCTGTTGCTCCAACACGAGCGCTCCCAGATAGGCATCGAAGTTGCCGCTCCGCTTCGTCCCATCAGGCGTGGCGTGCTGCAGCGAAATGAAAGAGAATGCGTGAAACGTATGAATTCGCAATAGACGTTTTACGAAGGGGAGCGTAGACCGAAGTTTCCTTCGCTTGTGTTCGGCAATATTCTTGCCGACCCTGGGGGCGTCCCTTCCCTTCTGGTTCTCTGCATATTGCATGCGCTTCCCCGAGCTTTCAGCCCGTCTGCATCTGGAGACGTCAACACACACACACACACACACACACACACACACACACACACACATACACACACCTCTCTTGAGGCGCAAGATGACGTCTGCTGTAGGATTTCTTGATAGGTTTGTATTGGTGACGAACCACTGCTGTTTTTCGCCTGAAAAATATATTAAATAAACTCTCCCCCTGTAGTTGGAGATCTATCAATTTCTAACTTTCCCCGTTACTATTACTGTACGTTGCTTACAGGGGTGGATGAATGTATACGTAGCCTGTGTAAGCACGTGCTTAGGGCTACTAATAATTTTGAAAGAAAATCTTCACAATCTATTCGTTTTCAGTTTGGTTACGCATATTCATTATTTCAATATATTCAGAAACACGGATTTTGATCACGCGTAGGGGTATCTAAAATATTAATAGGGTCTTAGGTTACATATTTGTATGTGAAGTAAATTTCCTTTTCAAGCTGATTTTTAGAAGCGACTTTTTTCAACCTTCTGTTTAGAATAAAAGCACATCTTCTGAACTCTGCATTGATTTATTTGTGTTTTATTGACACATGAATGTCAAAACATGAAGAAAACTCACAATATCCCGCTAGTTTTAATTGAGATATTTAAGTAGATGTTAGTTTTCTATCGTATTAGGTCGCAGCCTGATTAGTTAGTTTTCAATGCACTAGCGGGTTTACTTCCGAAGTCTAGCGACGGGTGAGGTAGTTTGGGTTAGATTATAGTTGCACGGGATTAATACCAGACTCCCGCGTAGAGTCACAGAGCATTAATCAAATAGTCTATTCGATTTCCATTTTTTTCAGTTTGTTGTGGTTTCTTCAAGACCGAGGCGAATGTTATCCTAACAAATAGGCTTTCGACCGCGTGTGATCGTTTCTTCGTCTTTGCCCCTTCCTCTCCTTTTTAAGTTATCGTTAATGCCTTATTTTACGTGACCGTCTGACCTCGCAAATGTCGCTACGCTACGCTTTCGCTTCCCCGCCATCTAGCGGAGAAATGAAGGTTTTGCTCGGGCGACGAAACAGGCTATTTGAATTTCGTTGAGAGGCGTCTTTTAGGCTTAAGGATCTTTTGCATGCTGTAAATCTACAAGTGGAACAATTGGCTTTACTTCCCCTGCGAAGAAAGGCGAACGAAGAATTGTTTCGCCCTTCAATATCCACGGTTTCGATCGGGTTTGAACAGTATGATACGCTAACCATTATACCACCAAATGCGCGCGCGCGCGTGCACACACACACACACACACACACACACACACACACACACACATTCTCTCTCTCACACACACACACACATTCTCTCTCTCTCACACACACACACATTCTCTCTCTCACACACTCATTCTCTCTCTCTCTCTCACACACACACACACACACACACACACACACTCAACTCTCGGGTGGCCAGTCGGGAGCTTAGAGCTTGTCCTGGCTGGGTGCTTACCGCGGTGCCCCGCTGGCGTAAATACTTGGTGCGGGAAATCCCAAATCCTGACATGTACGTCGGCACCGGATCTCCCATTCCAACATGGGAGAAACCCAGCCATATTCCGCGATTAAAAACATGCTTCACACTTACGGGACCAATGACCTAAATAGTTGGCGCGTCCGAAATCAATTAATATTCACTCTCCCCACTACCTCGCGGCGGGCGAATGGCCCTCTTGTGCGTAGGTCAGCATTTCGCGGAACTTGGGACTCGTCCGGCCCTAAACGTCCGGCCCAAGCTCCTTTTGAAATTTCGTGAAAAATGAGACCACGTCGCGAGCGCGGTGAGACGGAGATGGGCGCGCATGAATTACCATTTTGCATCAGTGCTTCAGATCGTGCCTCCTGCGTCGTGAATTATGGGGGCTCTTCGTCCCCTGCTCCAGCGCCGCTGCCAAACGGCCGGACACTCTGCGTCTCTGCTGATCGCGCACTTCTGCCAGGCGCGCAGTGTGGCCAACTGGCGAAAGAAGTGGTCGAAATCTCAAAAATACAAATTTGTTTGTTTTTGTTATCAAAATAAAAGAGTCGCTTTTAGAAACATCTTGTCTATGAAATTGCGTTTATTTCGCGCAAAATTACTGGACAACTACTAATAGTTTGAAAAATATTGAACTAGATCTTTTATAAAAATCCATTTTCGAAGAAAATATATGATTACCATTATACCTTACTTCACTTGTTGTTGCAGTAAATTAAAGTTTTGCTGTTTGCTGTTCAAAAGAATTCAACGAAAATCGGGCCTGCGTCATTTTTTGTAAGCGTCCTTTGCTCTGTCTGAGAAAGAAATAAAGGAAAAAAAATGTGGAGCCATTTTTCAAAAAAAAATTGGAAATATAGTTGAGGCTTCATTTTACGAAATAAGTGCCCCCAAAATTTCTTTTTCAAATTCAATGTACCTCATCCATCCGGGAATATGAATTTCAGAGAAATCCTGCGTACGGACTCACAGCTAGCGTTATTCTCAGACGGATTCTCGTTTACCGTTACCAGCTTTTTCGACATCAGGGCCCACAAGGTCCCAAAAAGTAAATTCTGACTACACAACGTGTCGCAAGTTATTTACTACTTATAAGATCAAAAACAACTGAGTTTTTCGCCGCAACAATATTTAACTTTCTCTATACTACGTAGCCAGTATGTCAGAAAGATATGATCGTTTTAATAAAGTTCGGCAGTGAATCTGGGAAAAGGTGTAAAAGTAAAACGTTATGTACGAAAGTATGAATCTACCGGGCAGTGATTTTGGCATACTTGCCATCACTTGAACTTGTATATCACTTTTGTCTGATAAGTAAATGAGCTGTCATATACCGTATGACAGGTATGCAAAGCAACGTTTCTTATTTTTTTTATAACAAACATTCGATTTTGGGGGAAGTAATGAAATGTCACGGTAATATAATGAATATTTTCCCATCTCATTAAAAATGTAATCATATGTAGATTGAAAGTGCAGGTTGAAAGTTAAAAAGATACGACAGACTTGAAGTTAAAATCTACATTACTCTTAACTAAATGATCGCTTATACTTAATTCCCATTCAAGTACAACCAACTTTTGCTGTGGATTGGATTTTAATATATTTTTTAAGAACGTGAACCCGGAACACTGACTGCATTTGAAAATCAACAAGCTATTCAATGTTCCAGGGTTTGTACGAAACAAAATATCTTATAGAAAATGTTCGGAGGGTCAAGAAGTTTATGTATTGACATGTATGCACATATAACCATCGCCTCCCCTCTTAATTTATAGTTTCGTTTACAATCTTAATCGGTCATGTTGATTTTGTAATTATATCATGATGTGATCAGCGATCTCCAAAGCTCTTGTTGCTAATGAAGTCTAAGTAATTCGAGATTTTGGCCTCGTTTTCCGTCATTTCGCCACAAAATACTGCGAATGTAGAATGCTTGTTGGCGATGAAGCAGGCACCATGCTAGCAGGCATCGTTGCACCGTGGGTGTGTAGAGCAACCGTGTGTGCACTGATAACTCGCGATTCGCTTGCGGAAAAAAGATGAACGAGTGGCTTCCTCACTGATAAAACCGTCCGGAAATGATAATGTATGACGTATGTAGTCCTAAAGCTTCGTAGGACGCGAGTCCGGGTCCCCACTTCGCTCGTGTTAAAACTGACCGAAAATGATAGTGTAGACGTATGCAGTTGGGAGTTCTAGATCTTCGTAGACCGCGAGTTCGGGTCCGGACAGTGGGATTTCTGATTGATGGATTATTTAGTGGTCTTCCTGACACGCCAAGTCTCCAAAGTCTTTAATCCTGTAAGTGTATTGCATGTATTTTATCATTGGTGACGCCTCCGCTGGATGCTGAGATCGGTGCCGACCTACTCGTCGGCGAGCGGGGTTTTCCAAAACCAGTTATTTCGCCCGGCTTAGGTGGCTCAGGGAATCATCTGAATGCCTTCGACAGGGAGGTCGTAGTGTTAGAGTCCAGACGCTTTGAGCCAACGGACACTTTGAGCCAAGTCAGTGCCGTGGCGAACAGTGCTTTCTTAAACCTAAAAGTGTAGTGCAGTGATGTGCGAATGAATGGGAAGAATGAATGGTTATGTATATAATGATACTAGTATGAATGACGTGTGAATGTAGAAAAATAATAATAATAACAATTTACCAACAATAAAATATACAAATTACGTAGAATATATAAAATAGAATTACAAAAATGATTTTAGTGTAAGTTAGTAATGCCAAAGTGCAATTAAGATAACTTTAGGTCTAGATTGTAAATTAGTTGTAAGGAAAAGCCCCACCTGTAGCTGCTTAAGCCGCAAGGCAGCAGCATAATATAAAACATTCATAGATAATAAATTCCCCTTCTTCACAGGGTTACTATGGAGGGGACAAAAGAAAAAAAAAGAGTCCAGACGGTGGGAGGAGTTTCGACACTAGCCAGGTAGCTCGGTCGCATTCGGCCGGCATCTGGAGGAGAATTCTAGAGGTCGACAGCTCTGATAGATAGGTTTATGTGGTGTCTCCGATCAACACCAGGCGAATGACGGAGGAGTACTCTAACAAACGGGCCACGGATCGCATGCAACCTTTCCTTCATCTTGTCCTAACTCACTCACTCCTTCACACACATACATTAACACGCACTACACTGCCACACATACCAGAAACCAGTCGAGCGCTGGGGTCCTACTTGGTCTGGGAAAATCCCGCAAGCCGAGGAGTGGGTTGGCGTCGAATCTCCCCATCTAGCGTGGGGAAATCACAGGCACATCCAGCGATAAAACATCCACACGTACGGTTCTGATTACCTAAGCAGTTGACACGCCCGGAATCACTAATCAATCAATAAGCCAATAAGGTATCCCCCATTAGCAGGACGCCTCCACAATCAATCAGAACAAGCTCTAAGCACCCGACCGGTTCCTCGGCATATGCGGTAGTGTAGTGCAGGGCCTTGCAACTCTTCTTCAAAACCGAGGACAAGACTCGGGATGCGCTAGTATCGCCCAGTGCAGGAGCAGGTTAAGCTCGCCAACATTTCCCCCTACAAATTGGCTAATTTGTGAGAAATACGAAAAGTATCTTCTAAATGTTCGATTATTCATAATATATACAAATAAGAAACCTCTGAAGAAAGTGCGAACATCAACGCTATCGTTTGTAACGTTTTGGTCCTACTTGCGTCTCGCGAACCTATGAAGCAACTACGCACGTTGTAAGTATGGTAGGCAGCAGTTCGTATTTTAGTTCCGGTAAGAAGGTGCTGCAGAAGAGTGCGCCACTGTAATGGTTTCCACCACGGAGGGATGGAGGACCTTGTAGTGCATATAAGTGGGGTGACGATAGGGCAAGAAATGGGAAGCAAAGATGGCGAGTTGTCCGTGGCCCATATGTTAGGTGCTGCTCTAGCATTACCCTGGTGTTGTTCAGAAATACCACGAAAAACTAAACCTATCAGAGCAACCGGTCGTTAGAATTCCCCTCCAAACAGTATCGGGTTGATTTCGACCTGATAATGTAGCTAGTATCGAAAAACTGCCACGGTCGGGACTCGAATAGCAGGCGGCTGGGTAAAAAGCCACCACCGGGCACGTCCGCGCCCGCCGCTGCGGTGGGGTTGGCCTCGTGCGGCTGCCGTGCGTGCACGCGTGTCGTTAAACGTTCATTAGCCGGAACGACGCAGCACGGCGCGACCCGACTCGACATCGCGCCCCCTCCCCCTTCCCCCTCCCCCTCCCCTTCCTCTCCTCTCCGCCGGCCACGTGCGCCGCACGTGCGAAGTTGTCGATGGCGGTGGCGGCGGCGGGTGGTAATTTCCGGCCCGTGCGGTGTGTAGGTGGGTGGAGGGGGGGATTCGAGGAAGGATCGTGGGCGGCGGCGGTGCCACTGCGCGCGCTCTGGGGAGCCGCTGTGGAATCGCGGCGCGGCGGCAGCGTGAGCGGGGCAGGGGAGGGCAGGATGCGACGGAGGACGAGACAACGAGAACGGGACGAGACCAGACCGAACGGGAAGTAATGGAACGGGACGAGATCAGACAGAACGGGACGAGACCAGACCGAACGGGAAGTGATGGAACGGGACGAGACCAGACCGAACGGGAAGTGATGGAACGGGACGAGACCAGACCGAACTGGAAGTGATGGAACGGGTCGAGACCAGACCGAACGGGAAGTGATGGAACGGGACGAGACCAGACCGAACGGGGAGTGATGGAACGGGACGAGACCAGACCGAACGGGAAGTGATGGAACGGGACGAGACCAGACCGAACGGGAAGTGATGGAACGGGACGAGACCAGACCGAACGGGGAGTGATGGAACAGGACGAGATCAGACAGAACGGGACTAGACCAGACCGAACGGGAAGTGATGGAACGGGACGAGACCAGACCGAACGGGACGAGACCAGACCGAACGGGAAGTGATGGAACGGGACGAGATCAGACAGAACGGGACGAGACCAGACAGAACGGGACGAGACCAGACCGAACGGGAAGTGATGGAACGGGACGAGATCAGACAGAACGGGACGAGACCAGACCGAACGGGAAGTGATGGAACGGGACGAGACCAGACCGAACGGGAAGTGATGGAACGGGACGAGATCAGACAGAACGGAACGAGACCAGACCGAACGGGAAGTGATGGAACGGGACGAGACCAGACCGAACGGGAAGTGATGGAACGGGACGAGACCAGACCAAACGGGAAGTGATGGAACGGGACGAGACCAGACCGAACGGGAAGTGATGGAACGGGACGAGACCAGACCGAACGGGAAGTGATGGAACGGGACGAGAATAGACCAATGCAACGCGATGGAACGAGACAAAACGAGGCGGAATGAACCGGAACATGGCGAGAAGGAATGGCACGCGGTAGAATGGGACAAGGCGAGGCGAAATGCGACGCGCTAGATCGGAGCAAGATGGGACAGAATGAATGTGATAAAACGGGATAAGGTTAGCTGGAATGGAGGTGATTGAGCAGAACTACGTGAGACGGAATGTGACGCGATAGAACGGCATAAGGCGAGACCGAATGGCACGCGATGAAGCGGGAAAAGATGAGACGGATGGAAGAGATGAAAAGGAAGAAGGTGATGGTTTTGGCGGAACGAGATGAGAGCGAATGTGACGAGATGAAAAGGGTCGAAAAAAGTCAGGATGAGAGGAGATAGGGCTATAAAAAACGGGGCGGGGCGGAATGGAATTGAACGGAAAATGTGGCGAAAAGGAACTGCAGCAGAAGGGACGGAACCTAAGGGGTCGAGACGGTGGGTGTGGAGGAGCGGTGGTGTGGGCGGGTCTCTTAAGAGTTCGTCACAGATCGACCTGTTAATGCCACGTGGCAGCTGTGACGAGCACGCGAACTTGAGCGGTGGAAAGTGGCGAGTTCAATTTATTTCGAACTAAGACATCTTTCATCACTCTTTGTTGTTGATCCCATGTTGGGAAATACCACGAAATAGACTTTTGCAGTATACCGTAATGAAATCTCTTACCACATTTCAAATGTTTTGTACCGGTTTTCAAACGTACGTATTTATCAAATTTCAACAACATTTTCTTTAAACAAAACTTCAATTTACAAACCAATATTTATATTTAGAGAAGAACATTAACCACCTTCCATATTGTCATTATTACCGCTAATGTTGACAAACTTCTCGCTACCTACCTCCACTCATTGTTAGCATACGATAGAGTAAAGTAAACAATTACAATATGTTTACAGTTCCAGTAGTAAGCATTTCATTATTATTCCTTTGTTGTTATTTTTGTCCTAAATACTTTGTGATGTCTCTATTTTCAGGAGCTATATTGAATTAAGTTAATTTCAAAAGCGACATTGAATGAAATTAAGTAGTATTCATATGGTCAGGTCAAAGAATTCGTTGCCAAATTTTGAATTCATATCTTAATTCATTACCCAGTCTTGAAATGTAAAGAAATATTATTGAAAAATAAACGGTATATTTGTGCATTCACTTCATTTCCATGTTCATTTATTCATTTTATATGAGTTCGTTGGAATATCATAATTATATTGTTTGTATAATGGTATATTGAACTAATCGATTTTCTTTTCTTTACAGGTGAGTCCCATTGCAGTGCTTTGTCAACGGAGTTTTCAGTGAGTAATGCAGCAAGTGCAGACTAAAACCGTAGTAGATGAAATTACTATGTATTTTCGTTGAATTTATGAGACATGCACGTTGTGTGCGTGCGCGCGTGTTTATGGAATAAATAATTTCATATACTCCTTTGTCAGAGATATAATGTTCTATTATCACGAAGCAAGGATGAGATGCTTTTTGTAATTAATCAGAAATGCATTGTTATTATCTATGTTAATGATCAGTATACCTAAATTAATATGTAAATCTATGCTTTTCAACCTATGTCGAATGGAAATCGGGTAACCTGCATCTATCCGTGTGTATGTTCTTTGCGGTTAGACATCGTCCTCTGCTAAATTAACATACAATACCGCTTTGCTATTTTACAAAATCATCATACGACCACTACTTTTATATGTTTGGCAAGTATGGATGAACTCTGCCAAATCGAATACCAAAAAACCACCTCGCCAAAATCAGTTCCTCCGCACGAATGCTTCAGGATACATCTCCAATGCTCAACTTCACAAAGAAGTCCAGTTAGAACGTTAAACCAACTACAGAATTTTTTTTATCCACCCGCTTCTTCCATAACTTCCTAAATTTACCCAATCTAACCTCTTAGGACTTTGTCAAATCCAATATGGAAAACCCGTATCAAGAAGAAATTCCCGTTTCACACTTTCCTAAACATTTTCAGATCTCGATCCAAAGTTGAGTTACTATGCCAAGATACCTCTACCACCCTACGAGTAAGATTATTGTAAGTTAACTTTAAAATTAGTATTTAAAAATCATATGTACAGAGCATATGCAGTGTACAGTGTTTTACACAATCACCTTTGTGGAGAACAACCCAAAAGAAATTAAATTAAAAAAATCTCAGCTGCCGCAGGGTGGGGGCAGTTTTTTGCGAGTGGTACAGCTACAGCACCATTTTTAATACATGAAAATACCGGAGGCGCCTCGCTAATCTAGTATAATACGCGCACGTTTTTTGAGCCCCCGGATACCTACCCCCACTCCTATGCACACATTAGATGAATGAAGAATAAATGATAGCAACGAGCGTTGTAGACAAAATCCGATAACCGGAAATGTTCGCTACCGTCTAATAGAAAATATTTTGTATCGAAAAACAAACTAAAAAATTTGATACAAAATTCCCTTCCTCAAAATAACCAAACTCCCCTTCTCTTCTAGCGAAGCGAGGGCTCAAGAAAACGTGCGCGGATAACATCCAGTAACGCGAACGCTTCGAAGGTCCGCGGCGGAAGAGTTGTTTTTTCTTTCAACTTTCAGTAGTCAACGCCGTTCAAACAGTCAACGTCAGTAGTCCTGGCGAGGCGGGAGTTTATTGTCGTGTTGGGGTACATGCGCCGCAGCTCTTGTCTTATGCGTCAAAGAAGGGGGCAGTGCTTACTTACTAACGTATTTCTAACTTAACCTATGGATGAAGCCGGCACTTTGGCCGGCAACCTAAGATTTGCACTAAACCTTATTGGCCGAGTTCTTGTAACTCGTTCGCCCCGAGGAAGTTCCCCGGCGGAAGAGTCAGGCGGCTGCGGCCGCAGCGGAACTCGTTCCTCCGGGGGATGGCTCGGGGAGCGGGTTAATGAGCGCGGGGCGGGGCGGGGCGGGGCGGGGCTGGGAGTCGAGAAACCCGCTGAGCCAGCGCTGACGTGGGTTGTTTGCGCCTCTCCGCCGGACGGAAAGGGAAGGGCCAGGGATGCGAAGCGGCCCGCGGGAGCCGCCGGGCGAAACAGGATTTGGAAAGGTGCGCCAGCGCCCACCCGGGCCCGCGCCACGCCCACCGCACTGTTTCGCAAAAGGAGGGGTGGGGAGGAGGAAATGTGAAAGTAAGCGCGGGAATAAATTGAAATGGAAGAGGATGGTAGAAATTGAGGGAAAGAGGGTGAAGAATTCAGGTGAAAGAGGGTGAAGAATTCAGGTGAAAGAGGGTGACGAATTCAGGTGAAAGAGGGTGACGAATTGAGTTGAAAGAGGGTGAAGAATATTGTTGTAAAAATTATGGGATAACTTAGTGATGTGATGTATGATAGATTTTATTTGAATTTCTTTATGAAGTTGTTTGTGATGAACCATGGTGCACTGGTTATTGTTCGCATGAATTTATTCTCTATGACCTGTAGTTTATGGATATTGGTTTTTACTGCATTAATCCAGACAGGACAAGCATAGAGCATTAGGGGTCTTATTATGGCTGTATATATGAGTTTGGCATTTTCCATAGGTAATTTTGTGTGATTATTTATTAATGGTTTTCATTGAATTAGCTTGAAGCAGGTCGACAGTAGTGCAATTGGCTCCAGTTATTTAATGTCTCATTGATGCGTTTGTTTCCAGAACGGTATTTGAAGGTTCTTTGACTTTGACATATCTCAAATACAACTGATTTTAAGTAAATGGGCGACTTAAAAAATTAATTGATAGCACTTTTTAAAATTACAGGATTAAAAAAAACTTGTCTAGAACAGCAAATTACTGCATTTATTGCGTTCAAAAGCTACGTTTCAATACATCACAATTCGTAAGTAAAACATCTATGATTTTTTAATTAATCTTTCTTATTGTTAAACTCTCCAATAGAGAGAGTTTGAACTGAAGTTAACCCTCTAAAAGCGAAATAATTATATTGCCTCATTAATAACACATCAACATAAACAGTCCTCGATATTTCACTCGCAGATTAATTTACATATTGATGAATTAATGGCTGCAATATTGTCACAACTTGATAAAATAACCTTTTGAGATAGACATTTAAACATGTTGCTGGCGATTTAAATGCAGGTCATTATTAATAAATTATTATGGAAGCAAGCAAATTATTATGGAACAAAAAAACAGATCATAGTTCTGATAATAATAATTAATATAAAATATTATGATATAAGGATTTAACGCGGCGGTGATGGTGTCACTGTTAGCGTACCGGACTGTTACACCCAAGTTCGCGGATTCACATGTGATCGAAGCTATGGATTTTAAGGGCGAAATAACCCTTCGTACGCTTTCCTTCGGGGGAAAGTAAAGCCGGCTGTCCCATGTTAGTAGATTTACTTGCATGTAAAAGATCAAGTCTAAATGACGCCTCTGAGCTAAATTCAAAGTGCTTGTTTCTCGCCCAAGAAATACCTCCTTTCTCTGCTAGTTGGTGAAAGGAGCGTAGCGAAATTTGCGTGGTCAGACAGAAGAGCAGGCCTCATGGCCTGAGTCTCGGAACGTAAAGTAAAGCATCATTTCAACAACTCACCATCGTAACAGACTAAAACGCAAATTACCAAAACAATTCTTTGACCCTCCATAACCTCCTTTCGAATATTATTAACCACATGGAATAGTTTTGTTCTTGATGTGTGCGCTGCATTTTTATAGCACTCATTTTGCGTATTTCTTATTCGGTTTGTTTATCTTCTGCTGCCAAGGGTCAACGACATGTAATTATTCCATTTTTTTAAAAAAAACAATAACTCAAAATCACATGCATTCAAATTGTGCTAGTGCATAATGATAATTCAGCAGTTACATTTTAAGTATCATTCACTCCGACTGTACAATACAAGGCAGTGTTAATAGGTAATACAATCAATTGGTTGCGTAGGCTTCCGCGGCCGGAGTTTATGTTGCCGAGGCTATCCGGGACGAGCCGCGTCACTATCATGGTGACTAACGTTTCGGCCAGCGTACTGAAGAACTCTGAGGAAGGCCACGATACGCTGGCCGAAATGTTAGCCACCATGACAGTGACGCGGCTCGTCCCGGATAGCCTTGACAACAATACAATCAATTGTCTGTTCACCTCTACGTAGCGCCTAGAAAGGTTGGAGGAGTTGGCCTGAAACCTCACGAAGCCAAACAGCGGCGCTTGAATGAGCCGCAGAAGCGCCGGGGAGGAGGAAAGGTCGTGGAACGAGTGTCCCAGGAATGCGGGGTGGGGAGGGGTGGGGGGGCGGGGAGCAAGCGCGTTTGCTTTCAACGCCCCGCGCGGCGGTTTGGGGCGGGCCGATTGTGGACCGGGCGATGCGGGCCCTGTCGCCCTCCCGCCATGCGGGCGACAGCCACCGCCCGGGGCGGTGGAGGGTGGGGGTAGGGTCGGCCTTTCACTGGCGCCCCGCTGTTTGTTCGCCCGCGCCCGCGTGGCCGGGACGCGGCGGCGGAGGCGGCGACGTCAAAAGGCAGGAGGGCGGGGCGGGCGCCCCCCGTGGAAGTCTTTTGGCGCGGCCGGGAGCCCGGTAGCGAAAGGGGGCGTGGCCCCTGTGACGTGAAGAGTTTCGCCGCGTTATCGTTTTCTTTTTTTTAGCGGCACCGGAAGCACCTCCAGTCCAATAAGGCCGTGAAAATTCCAAATGCTGGGCGGGATGGCCGAGATCGTTAAGGCAGTAGCGATCTCGGACCGAAGGATCCCGGGTTCGAGTCCCGCCACGATTGTATTTGTGTTTGTCCTTTCACCCCCTATCATCATCTCGTGTCATCTTCACAGTTACCATACATACACAATTACCATACCATGCAGTTAAATGCAATAGTGATCGTTAATGAACTAGATGTTGATGCGACTTTAAATCAAAAAAAAAATCCAAATAACCACAATGTACGTAGGTGTTTTGCACTATTTAATCTATTTATGCATTTTATTCGTGAAATAGCCTAACGAAATTCCACACGTGGTTTGGAACTTCTCAGGTAAGTTCGTTCGTTACCACACGACTCGTGAACGTATCGATAAGTTTCAAACTACTAGTAACATTACCTATGATATCAAGCCTAGTCGTTGGTATGCCCTGCCAAAAACAAGAGAGGGGGCAACTATATTTCTGAGCTCCCTTTTCCATAATTTCTTTGTATTGATACTTGACATACAAATAAATTACCGGGCCTTCCCGGCTGAGATGGGTCACTGTCACCGCTGCCGGTGTAGCGTCTGTCACTGGGAAGTGCTAGGGTATGAGTACCGACAGTGGCGGATTATCGACACTAAGTAGATACTAGCTACTAGGTCGAGTACAGCCACCGGCTGAGATAGATCAAGATGTCCACTAATGTCACTTTACTGCCTCTGACCGGGAGGTCCCAGAGTTCGAGTGATGGGAGATACCTGGATGAGGAAAACCCTGTTACCCGACGATAGGACGGCGCCGGATCTTACCAGCGGGATGAGATCACCGCCACCTTCCGGGTTTGTTCCGAGACTGCTTTAACATTTGCCTGGTGTAAATCGGAGAAATTATGAGAAACTACCGATCAGAGCAGCCGGCCGCTGGAATTCTTCAGTCAGCGACTGAACTCGACCTAGCTATCTAGCAAGTGTCGAAGAGCCTACCATGCACCGTCGAGACTCGAACCTAGCGCCGCCCAGTCAGTGGCACTGCAGTGACATAAGTTGAGCGACTCTTCCCAGGAATGTCAATATAATCTGTCATTTCCCTAAAACGACTGTGTTGATTCTCGCTTTCCCTAAAACGACTGTGTTGATTCTCGCTTTTGCAGTTCGTATTTTGTTGTTTTATTCTGAAAACGTAACTCCCTCGCGTGAGATAAGGACTCCTTCGCAGCTGGATTCTTGTCTTAAGAATCTCCGCACGATTGGCCAGCCCGACTGCAGCAGTTGCAGGCGAGCCAACTTCGCGCCTGTCGGTGTCAGGTTCGCGAACTCGCGAGAGACTCGATTCGGGGATTCTACGCCTCGCCCACCTCGCCGTCGCCTCCCAGTCGGGCGAACTTCTTTGGTCTTCGCTCGTGCTCTCTCAACAGTTGTGAGAATAAGCGGCCAATTATTAGGAACACATTAACATTGAGGCTAGAACATGAATATGGACGTGCCATATTTAATGACCGCTTCTCGTCGATATCGATACAATAAACACTCCACTTTACTATATACAATCGAATAATATTATGTAAAATGGGCACGATCATGCATTGATCATAATTCGTACATTTCTAATGATACTATGAAGTGAGAGCGTAGGCTTCCGCGGCTGGAGTGACTATTTATTTGGCTGTCCCGGTGACGCCGCGTCTACGGCATAGGTGCCGACGTTTCGGTCGCCATTCTGCAACCTTCCTCAGGGCGTAATGCACGCGGACAGCCAATTAAATAGATACTGTGGAATGTTCAGTGAGCAATTATGATCGACAATGTGTTCCCTTACAAACTGCTTTAGATTTTGTCTAAAGGCGGCTCCACACATTTTTTATTTATCTTCTGGTCATATATTTCCCTATTTCTGATTCAGCATTCTCTTCATTACTTCTTTTGAGGAAATCAGTATTTTCCTGACTCTTCTGCCCAGAATTTCCCAAAGGTGTTCGATGAGTTTTAGGTCGGAGAAGTGTCAAAAACCTTTTGGCAATTGTAGAGCAATCACTATCGTACAATGTCAGCTTTCTGTTTCGGATCATTGTCCTGGCAAATTGAAATGCCTGTCGTATCACCAAATTGTCAGCACTTGTATGTAAATTCTGTAGTGTCAAGTAGTGTTCCTTTTTCATAGTGTCTTCAATAAATGTCATTTGTCCTACGTCAGCTGCTGACATGCACCCGTATTCCATGATATTGCCCCGACCTTCATCGTAGGCTGCAATATTTTTTGTCTAGTTGTGCATTGACTTTGCTCCCCACTAAAATCCTTCCATCGTACTTAAATATGTTAAATTTGCTTTCGTCAGCAAAACTGGTATTTCTCCACCATTCTGGTTCCTTCTGAACTTCTTCCTTTTGGCGAAGACCAGCCCACGCCGACATTGTCGGCTAACGGGGTTTCCCACAACCAGGTATCCCCATGGAAGCAGATTCGACTGCAGCGTGCGCCCTGCGGGAGTGGGCGCGCCTTGCTTACCGCGTGTCTAATCGGCGAGTGCCGTGCGGCGTAGAGGCCGGTCGATGGGCTCCGCCACGGCCGTGGCTAAGGCCAACGGCTGCCTCACCCTCGGGGCCTCTTCATTAGCCAGGCGCTCTTCCCAGGGGCGCGGACGAGTGGCAGCAGTGCTAAGGAGGCGTTCTTCTAAGAAGGGACCACTTTGACTGGTCGGGAAACAAATGAATGTCATGCAAGGCAATGGAAATTCAAGAAATAGTGATGAAGACCTCTGCAAATGAGCCAACTGTAAACCAACGCACCGAGAAAATAAGCACGTGGACATAACCTGCAGTTAAATTGCCAGCAGCCAAGCAATAACTGACAAAAACCGGTCCCTTCTTATTGTAATATCTCTGTAGTAGAGACTGCGATGGTACACGGGAAAGTGTGTACTTACAACTGGAACTCTTGGAATAAAGATGTAGAAATTACGTTGGACGCAATGGCGGGGCGTGCTCACAAGAAGGTCGCCAGTGATGAATCGAAGGGGGGGATGCGTGCAGGTCAAGTCCCCTTCTCACGCCAATATTTGTTTGTAATTTTATTCAGTTTCTTCTAAACAAATACTGCGTAAGGATTGCATCACATCCAAAGGAGTATTTCCATAATATCTTTTTTTAATTTTAAGCAAACGAATATTAAATCTTTATTATTATTATTATTATTATTATTATTATTATTATTATTATTATTATTATTTATTTGCTTACGAATAAACTAACTCGGAAACGCGTGCATGCACCCTGCTTTTACCGGGGCTCAGTAACATTATCTTGGAGGCAGGTGCATGTAATTTTTATCATGGGGTCACCATTTAGCTATATCCTATTTTTATTTCCCAGTGTTGTTAGCCGTGGAGGGTAAGGAAGATGAAATGATGATGAGAGTGAGGCATGAAAGGACAACACACACACACACAAACAACCACACCCATGCCCAAGGCGGGACTCGAACGTGCGATCTTCTGGTTCGAGACCGCTAATATGGCACTACTGCCTTCGCAATCTGAGCCATCTGATCGGCTATTATTACTATTATTATTATTATTATTATTATTATTATTATTATTATTATTATTATTATTATTATTATTTCAAAAACACTCGAGAGAAAAGTTTGAGCTGAACACTGCTCTCTGCAAAAGAAATTAGTCTTCCTCTCTGTGCTCAACCGAAAAGAAAAGTAATAAATAATATTTACTTGTGGTATAAAATAAATGGGCGTTCTCTGAAACATAGAAGTACTAAAATGCGCCGCCATAGAAAAATGTTTTAGGGCTTTTGGATTTATATACTCTTGTCGACACACGAAATAGCAAAAAAAAATGTAAGGATAGTTGGTAAAACATTCAACTTGCGAATCTCTTTTGTGTGTTATTTTTTTTTCCTATCAGTTAGTACTTTTCCATGTACTACCTTAACTCATAAACGGGAATGTTCAGTACATGAAGTTTTAGTACATCAGTCTGAGTTGTTTTAATGCGTTAGGGGTCGTGTCCCACCACGAGTCAACAAATATACTGTGTATTTGCTCGGTGTATTTGCGTTACACCGGTGGAAAAGTTACAATCCCCATCCCTCCCTCCCTCCCTTCCCTTGCCGTTCTGGCAGAAGGCGAACCTAGAGGTTGGCTGTCGAGTTCCAGAGAGAACCGATGGATGTTTATTGTCCAATTGATAGTTATGGAACTTACAAATTTGCAACACTTCGGTTCATTTACCACACACACGAGAATGTCAATGGCGTCTCTAAACACAAGAAGAATTCTTCACTCTTTTGAGTCGTGGTTTGTTGCTTCCATTTTGTCAACTACGCTGATTACGACTTGCCCTTATCACTAAAAACATTAATTGAAAGATATTCTAGCTCTTCTTAGTAATTGTCATGCGTGGAAAACCTTCCAGCTCTAGTGTAGTTGTCCTCAAATTGACATTTCATTTGCCATTTATCAGAGTATATAATCAATTATCGTTAGCTTTGATATTCATTGACTAAGTTTTTTACACGTGTAAATTCTTATCCAAATAAAATGTGTTCCAAGGATTTCTATACTTTTCGTAATTCTTATATAAAGCGATGAAGTTTGCACTGTTGCTCTCTGACACTTTTAGAAGGAAATCGATGATCAAATTAAATTTTAATTTCATCAGGAGATTATTTTTGGATGCCATACGGTTCTTGGAAACTTAGTTAATGTGCAGAATCTGTTGAAATACGCGTTATGTACTGCTCCGAAAAGTAATTCAATCAAGTTTTTACAAATTACATCTCTGGTTGATGCTGGTAATAAAATCGGCACTTCATAAAAATTACATTTTCGCTCGTCATGTTATTTTTACCACTTCGCAGTTCAATTTAATTCATTTTAACACTTTACGATGTAGAAATGAAATGTTCGCTTTCCCCAAAGAAATCGTCGTGTACGTAAACCTCTGCTATTTTATATTCACCTGTTCAGTTCATACAGCTTTGATTTGTAATGCAGTTTCTTAAGTGCACTAAAATGCGTGCTTATTTATCGTCTTGAATCATGTATTCTGTTTTTGCCGTAACTAAAAGGATAAATACGCAAAGTAGTTGGAAATACAATAGTATTACTGTATTTTACGAAGTTGTAAATAATAAAACCATTTATTTATTTATTAAAGATGAACTAATAGAACAAAACTTCTTGGTAGTAAATTTGAGGCTTATTTGGCAAAAAATGTTGAATTGTCATCTCTCGAACAATTGCAAAACACTGAAAATATGTATTAAAACTGCAAGTACGTACCTGATCGGTATATTGTCTTTGTACTTGTGGACTAAAGTGAACAAAACTGAAAATTCAATTAACCGGTTAAAACGTTTATGGTATCACGGTTTCTTTGAATCGTTAATTCAAACGAATTTGAGTTCGTTTTGATCACCCTACTTATCTACCTTTGTGACAAACGTAGTTTTACCTGTGAGAGGTGGCTCACGCCATCAACTGATGTCTCTGCAGTGCCCCTGACCAGGAGTTCTTAGGTTCGGGTCCCAATGATGGCAGGATTTTCGACCCTAGCTAGAGAACTGTGTCGAGTTCAATTGCTGTCATTCGGCATCAATCATAAAATGGACTAAACGAACTGTGTCACCATAAGTTTCTGAGTAATCAAGATTTCAAACGATTGCGTTAAAATATAAATTATTAATAACCGAAGTAGCCTATAGTATTATACGTAACACTCGATATTTTAGGAAGGTTTTTTCGAATTTTGAAAAATATAAATTTATTATATCCTCCTCCCCCCTCCCAAAGAAATGAATTATAGAGACTTGCATCACATTCATAATTTTTGGCTTTACATGAAGTGCATTTAGTGGTTCTGCAGGTTTTTGAGTGTGATTTATCGTTTGTTACCCAATTTGATAGCGAGTGATTTTCAGTACTTTTGTTTTGTTATTTACTTTATATTTTGAGAGAGCAGGAGAGTGAGTTTCTCCATATATCAAGGGGAAAATGATATTTTAATTTTCCCTTTGATCAAACTTTTTAATGTCATGGTCATCGTCATCACTTGAAGCATTGGTGAATTTTTTCGCACCCTCATACACTAATATTTTGAAATATGATCCCTTTACATTTTGCTTAATTGTTTGTATATAGTGCGTCATACATTCTACATCAAAACGGGAATAATTATTTTTAATAAAAGTAATTACATTTATCATATGTTTCCAGAAAGCTGCCTAGGAATTTCTTTAATGTTTTTAAACACGAAGATCGCCACTGTTTATACAGCTCTTGAGCCTACCTCAAAACGGTGTTCAATGTACGGAGTCGTACCAGTTGGACCAGTGGCTTGTAAAACGTGTTTGATCGGTGTCAATTGTTCGGTTGTCAGGCTCAATATTTACCGTAAGAAACCGCTCCTTCATTGAACAAGAGGAGTGTTTGCGAAAAGTGTGTTAAAAGAGAGTGTTACGGATCGATGGTTGGGACAGACAAGCGTTATTGAAGAGTTCAGCCATTACTGGGACATTGTGTTTCACGCTATATAACCAAAGAAAAGGTGACTTACGTGATCACACTTCTTGTCGAGTCCAAAAGCGAACGTTGTGTTTGATGTAAAGATTCGCGCCTTCTGGCAACGAAGGTGAGCCTGTAATATTTGTAGTTGTCTCGATATGTTGTTTTGCTGTCTTGTTACCTTGATGGAAATTTATTCGAGGAAACGTTCTGTACGTCACGCGAGTTGGGTGTATTGTCGAGAAAAGTGATAAAGCAGGGTGTCTTTAGTTTATTTGATTTATTTTCTCAGAGATCGGTAAAAACAGTATGAGACCTGAGGATGAGGGCGAGAAGCACAAGTTTGTGGACGAGATTCTTTTTTTAGCGTGAAATATTGATATGTTACAATATTAATAAATAATTATATAAAACTCTATTACTATTCCTAATTCTTAAAATCTTACAGTAAAATAAAGGGTTGTTTAATTGAGTATTTGAGAGAAAATAATGGTATCCTAGGCATTAGAATCGAGAAACCTGTAAAAGACTTGGAAACGAAATTCAATTCTTGAAATTTGGAGATAACCTCAATGTCTCGTGACAAGAACGATTTCTATTATTAGGGTTTTTACTGTAAGATATTGTTGGGTATTTTATGTTGCTATTTATAAATTAATCGGTGCTGCCCAAAGGGGAAGGAAAAGGCCCTTGGTACTTCAGATCCCCCCTCTCCCCCCTAAATTCGCAACAAGGTTTTTACTAATGTTATGTAGTTATCAAAGTCAGTTAATATCTCAATTCAATAAATAACTATAATATATAACTATATTTCTCCCTTGTTCACTCATATTTTAATTATTTTTCACCCTTGCTCACTTTTTTCTGAAGTATGTTCAATTCATGGATATCTCCTAATTGTTACAAGTTTTTATTATGATCGTACTTTGTTCACTCAAAAATATAACCACCCAAATATCAACCACCCAAAAGCATCGAATACAAAACATCAGCGTAAAAAATCGATGTTAAATACATCGAAGATTGGCTCAGGGCATCAATTGATGTCAATATAGTGCTTCTGACCGGGTGGTCCTAGGGTTCGAATCCCGACGGTGACAAAATTTTCCGAGCTCCCTAGTTCGAACCCAGCCGCCGTCTGGAGGAGAATCGTAGCGGTCGCCTGCTCTGATCGGTAGTTTTCAGTGCTTTTTCGATCAACACCAGGCAAATTCCGGAGCAGCAAACGGACGGCGTGCAATCTTTCCTTCCCCTTCCTTGTCCTATCTTTATTCCTTACACACTTACTCTGAAGCACCACGCTACCACACATGCCGGGTGATCGGTCGGGAGTTTGAATCTTGCCCCGCTGGAAGGAGATACCTGGTTGGGGAAAATCCCCGCAACCCGACGAAAGTCGGCGCCGGATCTCGCCATTTAACAAGTTTAATATGACAGCCACCTCCCGCCATAAAACATGCACTACACTAACAAGACTAATGACAGCGGTTGACCCTCCCGGAATCAGTAAACCATCGATTAATCATCCTTGATCCCGAGAACGCTGTTTTCAAGAAGACAGGTAGATGGGCGCCGGATCTATCCAGTTGTGGAACTGCGCCTTCTCCTATGACGAAACATGTACTACACTTAGGGGACTAGCGACCTTAGTTGATGCGCCCGGATTCACCAGCCAGTTGACGTTTTGAACCCGTTTGTCGCCGTAGGTGAGCGTTGAGCGTGGTCGCGATGTGGTGCCGGCCGCGGCGGCTGGTGCACGCGGAGCGCCACCCGCTGTGGCCGCCGGGGCGCGCGCCCTGGGCGAGGGGCGAGGGCGAGGGCGAGGGCGACGCGGTGTGGGAGGAGGAGGAGGAGGAGCCGCAGCCCCCGCTCTTCATCCCCGGCGCACGCCTCCACCTCTCCTACCCGCCGCCCCCGGAGACGCCGCCCTGCGCCGCCGACTTGGGCGACGCCGCCCCCGACCCCGCCCACGCCCACGCCCACGCCCACGGCGGTGAGGAAGCTCTACGCACCGATGCATGTATAACGGCAGTTGATGTTGAATTGAATTGAATTTGCCTTATTTTACGTGGCGAGACTCGGGCCATCAGGCCCGCTCTTCCGTCTGACCACGCAAATTTCGCTACGCTCCTTTCATCAACTAGCAGAGGAAGGAGGTATTTCTTGGGCGAGAAACAGGCGATTTCAATTTAGCTCAGAGGCGTCATTTAGGCTTGAGGATCTTTAACATGCAAGTAAATCTACTAACATGGGACAGCCGGCTTAACTTCCCCTCCGAAGGAAGGCGTACGAAGGATGTTTTCGCCCTTAAAAATCCACGGCTTCGATCGGGTTTGATCCCGCCAACTTTGCCAACCGCATGTTTAATCGGGCTCGGCGTTTAATCAGTTACTGGGAGCTTGAACGTCACCGTAGTGACGACACTGAAGTGACGTTCAAGCTGCCGATTGTGTGATACCTTTACAGCTAACTTACGTCAAGTGAGACTAAAAAGTTTATCAGTGTATGTATTGCGATTTAAACGCCGTGACGACACTAGTGACGTTCAAGCTGCCGATTGTATGACACATTAATAGCGGGCTTGCGTCAAGTGTCACTAAAACGTTTATCGATGTAGTTCGATTTAAACACCCTGGCTCATGAAGGTCACGAGCAGGACCGTGAGGGGAGACGCTGTTGTCCAATTTGGAAGCTTCGTTGCGACTTAATGGTTTTGGTTTTGGAGCGGCTGATTGAATGACAATGTCCTCGCCTCTCCTTCCACCTCGCAACTTTGAAGTGCCTCTGTATTTAAATCGGAGTGTACAGTAGTGATGCGACATCGACAACAGAGCACCGATGTTGCCAATTAAAACATCGATGATGATGATAATAATAATAATAATAATGTATGTGTGTATTCGGCATGTTGGGTCGTCTGTCCAACATTGCCGGCCTGCTAACGGTGTCCTCCCATGCCTGGGCATGGCCAAATTCCCATGCTTGGGGGTAAGAGAGACATGTGGGAAACGTGACGTATTCTCTTCATCGTATCTAGCAAAGCTCCACCTGTCTCACCTTAATTAGCGTAATGCAGCTTCGGAAACTTAGTCAAGTTTACAGGATATCTGCAGCTCTTTTTTTCTTTTAGATACTGTGGTGTGGTGATGTGATCCCGCGAATCGAACCCGGAATCACACCACGGGAAGATAGTTCACGGTCCATTAACCAGCCTGATGTTATTACTACGTTGACCAAAATCCAAAGATGTTTTAAAGCCGGTTTAGTAAACTCCAACATTAAATTCGCGCGCAACAAAAGCAGGCGCGGATACCGTAAAACGGACCGTTCTTAAGCAACCCTGGCTTCAGCGTACGTAGCCATTAAAACGGCCCATTGTCAGTTAAGCCAGACTTGAGCCACCCTCCATGAGCGACCATGACTCCCTTTACACCTGTTCACAAACAGGCCCGTTCACAAACAGGCCAGGCTTGCTCGAGAGACCAATGGCTATAGTTTTTCATTCGTTTAGTGTATGGGGCCATTAAAGCGGCCCATACACCGGCCAGTCTAATTAATCTTGATTGGTTATGGATCCGTAAAGCGGCCCATTCACCGGTAGGACAGGTTTAACCTATGTGGCTTGGGTGCATATGGTTTATTAAAGCGACCAGTTCACACGCAAGCCAGGCATGGGTGGTCTTTTCGTATACAATTGCCTGTCCCGTAATATATAAAGATCGATGTTGCATTTCCACAAATATTGTAGGATTGTAAGATCGTGCTGCCTTATTGTAAGCGCGTGTTCAGTGTCGTGTGAGCGGCGAGCTTCCCTTTACGTGCACAATTGCCAATCCACAAACACGACGGGAGAGCGGTGGCGGTAGCCGTTCACTGGGTTTGCGGGGCGGGCGCAGGGGCGGGCGGACAGACTCCTGGGCAGCCGTCACCCGCAGCGTTTCCGCCGACGCCGTGCGCCGAGGAACCGGACTTGGTGGTGAGGGAGGGCGACGACTCTGAAGACGAGGACGAGGACGTCGAAGATGAGAACGCTGCCGAGCGGAACGGCTGCGTTGAAGGCGGTTCAGAGGTGGGACGGGATTTTTTATTATTTATTTTATTTATTTTTTGGCTAAAGCAACTGGTTAAATGGAAAATGTGTGAAATGCGCTGTCTATTGGGTGGTGGTTCGAAAAAAAGTTGTACTGTAAAGGTTTGGGGTTTACGTTACGTAAGTAAGTCATTTTCAAACGGTCGATTTAATCGTTTTTGGTCACGCATTTCCAAGTTCGTGGCGGAGTTCCGCGATTAACACAAGTCATCACACAGTTATATCCCGAAAACAGAAAGGGCTTATCCGACGATCCTCGCGTAACTACGTCTGAAATAATTATTAATTAAATGCGTTTCTTTCACCCTTTTTTAATATACTTTAGCTGACTGTCAAAATAAACCGTGAGAGCAAGCCAGATGCAGGATGTTGGTGTTTGGAATAGTGAAATATTCATCTTAAGGCTAGTGTATCCAAACAACAAACACTACCAAAAATCAAACAGGAAATTAAAAGCTAATTTTAAGCTAATACAAATCCCAAAATTTATGCGTGTTTTTTAAATTGTGGACGCTGCTGGCTTTATTCTAAGCTATCCGCAGCTTCTTAGAAAATCGACCAGTGATCTAGTTTAAGTTTGAGGAAATGTCTCGATGCATCGATGTTCAAAATTAAAACGTGTATATTTATAATACCTGGACCAAACACTATCGATGTTTTTAAAAATCTTGTTTTAAAGCTGGTTTATTAACATCTAACATTAAACTCGTGCGCGACAGAGTTTAATTTAACAGTAGCCCAGTTTAATTTAAAATTGAAGTGCAAAGAAAGTAAAACACTCCATGCGTGCTAAAATGAGGAAAAATATAGAAAAAAAAGGCGTTGGGGTCATTTCGGGTGCTTGATGAAGGTACTATTAGTGTTCGTTTGGATCAAACACACAAACTGGCAGTCGCACTATTTATTATTATTGCCATTTCAACTTTTTACAAAATGTTGATTATGGGAATTTTTCGTTAACATAACATCGAGCACAAAATATCGATGTTAAAAATCCTCGGCTTCAATATTTCGATGTTTAAAACATCGATGTTTCTATACAAACATCGATGTTGCTATATAAACATCGATGGCTCTATTGAAACATCGATGGTTCTATTGAAACATCGATGGTTCTATTGAAACATCGATGGTTCTATTGAAACATCGATGGTTCTATTGAAACATCGATGGTTCTATTGAAACATCGATGGTTCTATTGAAACGTCGATGGTTCTATTGAAACGTCGATGGTTCTATTGAAACATCGATGGTTCTATTGAAACATCGATGGTTCTATTGAAACATCGATGGTTCTATTGAAACATCGATGGTTCTATTGAAACATCGATGGTTCTATTGAAACATCGATGGTTCTATTGAAACATCGATGGTTCTATCGAAACATCGATGGTTCTATCGAAACATCGATGGTGCTATCGAAACATCGATGGTGCTATTGAAACATCGACGGTGCTATTGAAACATCGACGGTTCTATTGAAACATCGACGGTTCTATAAAAAACTTCGATAGTTCTGTATGGGCATCGTTGTTTTGAAAACATCCACATCGATGTGGCACATCCCTTCTCTGTACAACGTTGTGACTCGTAGCGCGGGGGCGCGGGCGACGCTGGCGTCGCGATGCCCGCGGAGGACGATGGCGTGGGCGCGGGCGCGGGCGACGGCGCGGGCGACTGGTGGGACCCCGTGGCCCCGGAGGCGGACGAGGCGGAGCTCCTGGTGCCAGGCGTGCATTTGCCGTCGGTGGTGGCGCGCGCCCGGCCCGCCCCCGCCCCCGCGCCCGCGCCGTCGCCCCCGCCGTCCCCCACGCTCTCCGCCAAGGAGCGGCGCAAGCGAGACAAGGAGCGGCGGCGGCGACACGGCGCCGGGAAGAAGGCGCCCACGCGCGAAGAACTGGCCGTGCTGCTGCAGGTACACAGGGGTTACTCTAAGAAGGGACCGGTTTGATAGGGCGGGAAACGAATGAAGGGCATGCAGGGCGAAGACATTGCATGCGGCGGCGATGGTGTGACGGTTAGCGTACCGGACTGTTATACGAACCCGATCGAAGCCGTGGATTTTTAGGGCGACAAAATCCTTCGTACGCCTTCCTTCGGAGGGGAAGTAAAGCCGGCTGTCCCATGTTCGTAGATTTACTTCCATGTAAAAGATCCTCAAGCCTTAATGACGCCTCTGAGCTAAATTCAAAATCGCCTGTTTCTCTCCCAAGAAATACCTCCTTTCTCTGCTAGTTGATGAAAGGAGCGTAGCGAATTTTGCGTGGTCAGACGGAAGAGCGGGCCTGATGGCCCGAGTCTCGCCACGTAAAACAAGGCAAATTCAATTCAATTCAATTCAATTGCAAGAGATAGAGATGAAGCCATTTAAAATTAACTTACTGTAAACGAACGCATTGACGAAACGAGTGCATGGTGATAACCTGCAGTTATGTTGACGACAGTGGCTGTCAAAGGGGGTCCCTTCTTGTAGATAATATCTCTATAGAGTGCGTGCGAGGTATTTGGGCACTCAATGACCGTTAAAATGCCAGCGTACTTTCTTTTTTTAACGGTCCTTGAGTGCACACTCATCTTTTGCAAACTCTAGGGCCGATTGAGCTCCGTTGCAAGACACGTGTGTCGCCGATTTCATAGTAAAAAGAAAAGGGGGAAAAAAATAGTTTTGCCGCCTGTCCAGTAATGTCGTGAAAACTGCCCTTCTAACATGCAAGCATAGAAGGCGTATGACAAGGTTGTTTTTTTGTTTCACTTTATTCCTACTAAGTTACTAGGTTGGCGTGGAGCCCTCGGCGAGTAATTTAATGAAAAAAAAAAATGTATTTGTGATTGAGTGATAAAAAACCGCGAATTTTTTCCTGTTCCTGCAAAGAGGGGATATTCAAAATACTTTAAACGTAAATTTAGTGTATATTCAAAATTATTATTAATATAAATATTTAAAATACTTTAAATATAAATTTGCGTTCGAAATACATGGACGGTCTCTTACGAGAGGCCGGGGGAGGTTGAGGCAAAGACGGGGTACTCATAATACTCCAAATTTGCGTTACGAAATTGTGGATGACGCGCGCCCGCCCGCTGTGCGCAGTGCCTGTGCCCGGAGGCGGAGGCGGAGTGGCAGCGGTCGGGCGGGGGCGGCGGCGGCGGCGGCGCAGCGGGCGCGGGCGCGGGGGCGGGGCCGCGGGCGGCGTGCGCGCAGTGCGGCGGCGCCGGGGGCGACGTGTGGGCGGCGGCCGAGGGCCGCTGCTGCTGGCGCTGGGCGCAGCACGACGAGGAGGCGGTGGCGGTGGCGGCGGCGGAGGCTGGCCCGCGGCGGCGCGCGGGCGACGAGGACGGGGTGGAGGAGGAGGAGGAGGAGGACGAGGTGGAGCTGCAATGGCGAGGGGAGCGGGAGGAGGAGGAGGGGGAGGGGGAGGCGCGGTGTCGGTCGAAGGGCCGCCGCTCGGTGTTGAGGCGAATCGCAGCAGCGCTGGCGCGGTTCTGGCCCGCTCACGGTACGTTGCCGCGACGCTGTGCACCAGGCCTTTTTTTAAAAATTATTTTATTTTATTTTATTTTATTTTGTTTTGTTTTATTTTATTTTGTTTTATTTTATTTTATTGTATTGTATTTTATTTTATTTTTGCATAAGTCCTTTTGTAAAACTGGGGCCGAGCTAGATATGAATATTTTGGGGAAGGGAAATTGAAAACGATTTTGTCGAATGTCGCGAGCTTAGAGCTTGTCGCGGCCGGGTTGGTCCCTCGCTAGTGGGAGATACCTGGTTGGGGGATATCCCCACAAAACGACGACGGAGCCGAATCTCCGATTTATCACATTTCAGATTTTGTAAAATGTCCCAGACTACACTCAGCTCCTGCTGCGGTACGATTTTATTCGTTTTAATGATTATTCGAAAATAATTTTGTTTGAAAGTTTCGTGATCAGTTAAAAATAATAGTTACCGAAACGTTTATGAGGGTAAATTTCTCTCCCCGTGAATGCGCCCTTGTGTAAAATATAGGTTTGCTCCATCCATTCACTTCAATGTTTTTATCATGTACAGCGTAAATAATTATAAAATAATTGGATTAACTGACTCTAAGGTAACCATTAGGCTAATAATGTGAACAATGTTTGAAAAAATGCTTATATTTTTAAAACTTTTTTTACTATTATTATTTTTAAAGTTAGAAATATAAACAAGTTTTCAATGACAAAATCACAGATTATAATTGCTGTATAGTTTTATTTTATTAAAGAAACAGATGTAGATCTTTTTTAATTGTAGAGTGTGGTATTAGATATGTTTATTAAACACATAGGGTGCTTATATGAAGATTGTAAATGCTAAGTATTTACTAGTAATAAGACATGACACCTATACATTTAACATTTTACCGTTAATTGTTAAGTGGTGATCTGACCGACTATTACTTCTAATGGGCTTTGGTAGTGATAAAATCCGTTTTACACAGTCATTTTTTCACAGTTTTTCATCGGTGCAGAAAAGTGACGAACTAGACTGGATGTAATTTGTGCGAAAACATTTTCGGTACAGATTTCATCCATTGCTCCTTGCGTCGAGTTTTGAAACGTCCTCTGGTTTGCTATGCGTGTGGTGAGATTTCTTTTGCTTAGTTCCGAAAGCGTTCTGTTATGTTGAATTGTATTGTGAAGAGATTATGTAGGGAGAAATAAATCATGTACTGAGTTTTAATGTTTCTCTCTGGGTTGTAATAGATGCTGCGTTCAACTGTTTCATCTTCAGCGCATTTTGCGGCGTCCAGGGGGATTATTTTCCATCACAATTGCGTGCAGAAAACAAAATGACAATGTGGAGCGCTACTTGTCGTCCAACCAGTTTTGACATCGAAAAAGCAAAGCGTAGAAAGAAACGTCCCTTTTCCATCCATTTTGTGTACAGAAAAAGAAATAATGTTATACTATAAATGCAACTTCACACGAGTTCTTCTAACGGTCAGTGGGAAATGTGGTTATTCAAATTATCATTCTTCTTGTTGCCGCGGCCGGGAATATATTTCTTCATGAAATATGACGAATAAATTCCCAAATCTACTGCTGACTTGCCCTTGAAAATAGATTTTATTTCATCGGAGCGAATATTTTCTTATCAATTCGTTCCAGAAGAGCGCATTTCAGAATTCAGCTAGTATATAGCTTAGGATAGTGATCTCAGAATCAAGAAAACGTGCACATAATTCTCTTCACCCCGACACACAGTTTCTGTTTTCGATGTCAAATAAAATAAATGATGAAAAAATGACCGTGTAAAACGCCCGTTCTCCTCAATTGAATTTCAACTCCGAAACAGTAGCGGGTAGATATGAACGTCCTTTTTCCCATCCATTTTGTGTACAGATAAATGATGAAAAAATGACCGCCTGAAACGGGTTTGAAGGCTCCCAAAGACCGGCGCGGAGGACCCACAGCGGGTGCGGCGCTAGGCGCGGCGGCGGAATCCGCGGGTCCGTTCACACCGGAGCGTCAATTATGATTCAGCGTTTGGTGGCAGTTTTCCTCCTCCGATAAACAAGGGCAATGAAGCTCGACCCGAAGGGAAACGAAGACTCCCGAAGGCGGGCGGACTTCCGTGAAACTCGAGCGGCAGCGGTCTATACGCGTCCGACTGCGTTCCCGTTTCCGCGGTAATAAAACGCTGCCAATCCACTGTCGCGGCGCTCTGTTCTGAACGCGCTCGTAAGGGAACACGTGACGCGAAATTTTCGCGTAGGCTGCAGGTCTTCCGCGCCGCACACTGGAACAGAGAGGCGAAAAGTTGTCTGAAAGTAGTTATAGTTATTATTAACAAAGTACCTTAACGCTAAATGGGGCAAACATAGGCAAATTTGATTAATGTTTTGAACACTTGACAAATTTCAGAATCAGATTCAGTTAATATCACAGTCCGGAAATGACCGGAAGGTAACTGAAAGAGTATATGAAAAACCGGTTTTAAAAATTCAAATCCGTTGTGACATGTGAATTTTCTACTTAAATTACCAAATTATTATTTAAGTAATATGTTTTTACTAATACAGATTTGACGTACAAACCTCGAATTATCGGATCCATAGCGCATACGATTCTGCTGCTCGAGAGAGCAAAACTATTTACATCGAAAAGCACGCCTGTCTTCTAAGTGCGAGAGCGAAGAAGCGACACATGTGCAAGTTCAAACTTTCCCTGAAAGGAGTGACGTGATCCCCTATTCTTTTCCCGAAACTGGGAACGGTGAAGGAGACATTTTGCTACCCCGTTCACGTGACTCGGAGCTTCTGAAGCGTATTTTGCCACCTTTCCCCTCTTTCGGTCCCACTGTGCGCCCGCGCCGGTCTGTGGGAGCCTGGACTCGTGGTTGGCTTCGGTGGCGGGGGTGCGACTTGTGGCGTCGCGCGCGCAGGGAGGGCGCGGGCGGCGGCGCCGGCGGCGGCGTCGCGGTGGGAGTGGGACGACGGGCGCGCCGACCGGCGTCGCGACGCCCTCGACGCCGAGCTGGAGGAGCGCCTGGACTTCAGCGGCTGGGACAGCGTCTCCGCCGCCCTGCGCCACCACCGCCAGCGCGGCGCCGGCGACGCCGGTGGGTCTTTGCTCTGATTGGGGCATTGATTGGGGATTCCGGGTGCGTCAACGGCGCGTTAGTCTCGTACGTGTTCGTTGATTGATTGTTAGTGATCGCGCGGCGATGGTGTAACGGACTGTTGTACCCAAGTTGGCGGGTTCAAACCCGATCGATGCCGTGGATTTTAAGGGCGGAAAAATCCTTCGTACGCCTTCCTTCGGAGGGGAAGTAAAGCCGGCTGTCCCATGTTAGTAGATTTACTTAATTGTAAGAGATCCTCAAGCCTAAATGACACCTCTGAGCTAAATTCAAATCGACTGTTTCTCGCCCAAGAAATACCTCCTTTCTCTGCTAGTTGGTGAAAGGAGCGTAGCGAAATTTGCGTGGTCAGACGGAAGAACGGGCCTGATGACCCGAGTCTCGCCACGTAAAAATAAGGCAAATTCAATTCAATTCCGGGCGCGTTAACTGGTAAGGTCTTTACTCCCGAAAGTGTAGATTGATTGCTTGTGATTCCGGGCGCGTCAACTACGAGGGTCGTTTGTCCCCCAAGTGCGGTGCAGGTTTTTGCTCGGGAGGTGGCGGTGCTCTTCCCCGGCTGTACGGCGAGATCCGGCTCCGACCTACCGTCGGCTTGTGGGGTTTTCCCCTACCAGGGATTTCCCACCAGCGGGGCACCGCCACAGACGGGAGAAGCTCTAAGCTATCGCACGGTCTTCCCGGCATGTGTGTATGTGAAATGTATGTAAGTGTAAATGTGTCTCAGGGGTGAAAATAGGACAAGGAAGGGGAAGGAAAGATAGCGCGCGGTCCGTGGCCCTTTTGTTTGATAGCAGCTGCCGGCCGATAGAATTCTCCTCCGGACAGTGACTGAAATCGATCTAGGTATCTAGCTAGTTTAAAAAACCATGCTACCTTTGGGGCTCTTATCCAGAAGTTCCCCGTCGTAGGCACTGGAGTGACATTAGTTGATGTCCTGAGCCAACTCTATGCGCGGGTGAGGACATCGAGGCACTTCAACGTTTTTGCTGCTTCTTATTTAATCGTATTTCAAAGTCTCTCTTTGCCATACGAATAAAACTGTTAACTAAAGGAACACGTCGGCCCTTGATTTTCGGCACTATACGTACTGGCCCAGGGCATCAATTTATGTCACTGTCTTGCACCTCTCCGGGAGGTCATAAAGTTAAAGTCCCAATGTTGGGCGCTACGTAGAAAGTTCGGTAGCTGCTCTGTTGGATATTTTTCCGCATTCTTTTTTAACAATACTAGGCAAGTACAGAAGTACGTACCTTAACGTACGGTAATTAAGTAATGTTAAAATACGTTCTTAACATACCTTGAACTCGGTAATTAACTAGGTTAAAGTACGTATTTAACATACCTTAACGTACGGTAATTAAGTAGGTTAAAGTACGAATTTAACATACCTTAACGTACGGTAATTAAGTAGGTTAAAGTACGTATTTAACATACCTTAACGTACGAAAATTAAGTAGGTTAAAGTACGAATTTAACATACGTTAACGTACGGTAATTAAGTAGGTTAAAGTTCGTATTTAACATACCTTAACATATGGTAATTAAGTAGCTTAAAGTACGTACTTAACATACCTTAAGAAACGGAGCCACTGAATCAGCTTTTACATGCTGGCTTTCGGTCGCCAAAGCCCATTTGTGACTGACGAATCCTTCCTCCCTCGCGGTCAGTAGCGCTCGGCTGCGGCTGCGGCTTTTCGCTGGCGCCACCGAGTGGCTCCGTGCGAAGGCAATGTGACGGCTGTGCGTTTAGATGCGGAAGGGGCGGCGCTGGCGCGGGCGGCGGCGGCGGCGGCGCGGGCGGAGGAGGAGGCGGCGGCGGCGGCCGCCGGAGGGCGTTCGCGTCACGTGCGTTTCATTATGGACGACGTCGACGGGGACTGGGACCACTGCTGCTGAGGAAGAACGAGAAAAACGGTTCCCTCTTGCTCCCTCCCTCCCTCTCTTTCTCCCTCCCTCCCTTTCTCCTTCTCTCCCTCTATCTCCTCCCCCTCTCTCTCCCTCCCTCCTCCCCTCCCTCCCTCTCACTCACTCCTTCCTCTCTCGCCATCTCTCTTTCCCTTTCTTCCTCCCTCTAGTTCTCTTCCTCCCTCTCTCGCAGTTTGTCCTGGTACATCGAAACCTCGTGGCGTGTGTGTGAGAGGGGAGGCAGGGATATGTTTTTCCGTGACAATGAAACTTAGTAGCTATGCTTTTCATCATCCATATGGACTAGGTTTTCTAAAAACTACGAAAAGTCATGTTTCAAGAAGAGAAGGAACTGAAAAAGCAAAAACGTACCAGTAATTCACTTTTACGTAACAACGAAAAGTAGCGATTACGCATTACATCGTTGATATGGTTAAGTTTACCTCGAAACTTGAAATGCCTTAACAGTGATTTATTTTCCCGTAACAAGTGTGGGTAGTTTCCCGTAACAAGTAGTGGCTACGTTTTTTACTATATTTTGATTTAGCCTGTATGGAAACTGCGAGACCAGACAAGACGGGGAAAATCGCAGTGATTTACTTTCTCAAATCAACGAAACTTAGTGACTACACTGTTTCATAATCACTACCGTCTATTTTACCCTACGCACTACAACATTTTGTGGCTAATGAAGAATGGGTAGTCGTATTAGTGGTTTCACTGGTTGCAAAACCAAGAAATAGTGACTCTCACTTACACTGTATTACCTAGTCTACGAAAATAATACCGCAAATTGAATGGTCGAAAAAGAGATAAACGAGAAAGTATAAACCTTTCACTTGTTCTGAAAAAATGAAGCAGTAGCTACGTTTTACATAACTTGCATCTCTTAGTCTAACCCGAAACAACAAAACTTCATGGATAAAGAAAGAGTGTTATTTGTTTATAAACGACGAAACTTGATGGCTACATCTTACAAAAAAGAAAACCAAACATGAGGATTTTTCATCGTTTCGGATGCCATGAGTCTGGCAACTTGCACGTCTTCGTCGAAAAACAATAAAATAAATTCGAAAACAGAGACGAATGATATTTAGACGTGCCCATTCCCGCAAGAAGTGTGTTGGCCTCAATCAAAAAAGACCATACCGAAACTCACTGTGCAAGATGTGTTTTAGCTAAAAGGAACGTGTTAGAAATATGTTTCAAGAAGACGAAATGTGTATAAGAGATATTGTGTGCGGCTTTGCCTGTGTTTCAGAAGTGTTTTTCAGAAGTGATTTCACGAAAGGGTGAGGGTAATACTAAAAACTTCCAAAGCCTATAGAGAGGTGTGTCGTGAATGGAATTGTGAAATCTCGTCATGTATGACGTTATTTCTCAAGGAAAGACCTTGCATCAATAAAAGGCACTCAACTTTTGTATTCGATAGGCAATTAGTGATTAGAAAGGACTAAAATTAGTATTTTTCGAAATTGATGGATATGTGGCCTTATGGACCAATGACTGCAATACAAAACAAAAAAAAACAAAAAAAATGAATCTTACTCATGCGCTGTGAGAGATAAGACGGACTCAGGATAGATGCGTCCACTAGGACCTTCTGACAGCTCCCGAAATGTGGAATTTTCACAAGTGTTGTACACATAGATATACTACAGTCAGTGTAGATATCACGAAAAACTATATAATATTTCAACGTATTTGTTTTCAATCCAGAAAACTGGAACGTATAAACGTATTTGAAATAAAAATCAAACGATATGCGTAGTTTTGGGAACTTTTAATACTTTATATGAACTGATCGTTATCTAAACTTTTAATACGTTATATGAAATGATTTAAACTGATCATGTGAAATGCAGTGCTCTGTGAAATCTTATTTCGTTGGGCAATTTTCCCAGATGTAAGCGTATCGAGAGCGAGCAGGAAGGAAGCAATGCAGTTTCCCCCTAGTTGTATTTGGCAGACCAATGCAATGTGTTTATTAGATGCCAAACTGATATGCTCATGTAAGCCGAAGTGTTAATCCATGTTCTGTTCAAAATACGATGCCGAGGGGTGTTCCAATACAATTTAAATGTCTGTGTGGAAACGTTTCGTAAGAAAGTATACCCCACCACCACGCACCGATGGCGGTATTTTCTTAGAATCGCTATATCGATCTTCACACTTTCTCGATTGAGGGAAGCATATTAAATCTGCCCCCATTAGTAGAACTGTATTTGTAAATTGTCCATCTCGTATCTACTACCAGATTTGTTCTGTGTAAACGGGCATGCTGAAGCATCTTCAAGACTGTTTGCATGTTGATAAGGAGTACTGAAGAGTGTCGAGTAAATAAAGTATGAGAGATCACAACTTGAAATAAACATGTGTAGATATTATCTGAAGATGTGTCGCAAACATAAGCACTGAAAAGAAATGTATTCACATGTAATGCAACGCAATGGTATCCCATCGCGTTTATTGTGTTCTTATAATACAATCTCATCAACTATTGAATCTCCGATATGTTCACACTAATAAATCTCAATAAGCACTTCTACGCGCTTATCGTGTGTTATTTTTATTCCTCATAGGAACGATTAAGGAATGAGCTATTTTACTAATCATTTCGTCTACTTGACCTTAGTATCTATAAAATGAAAGCCGTTTACGTTCTTGAATTTCGATGCATGGGTTTAAAGATCAGCATTATCTGTTATATTGCGAGAGCTCAGTATCTTGATGAAATTTCAGTTCCAAATATCAGTGTATTTCAAATAATGTTTAAAAGTTCATTACAAAAAATATACACATAAAATTCAGGAATTGTTATTTAGGAACGTAGTCGTTTACGCACATGTTCTGAAAAGATTGTCACTCGTTTAAAAGGATTGTAATGATTCAATGTATCGTTTTGGTCCTGTTTTTGTAATAAATGATTGACGGTTTTGCAGTGCTGTTCTTAATTAGTGTCCAGCTTTTTTATGTTTCAAAAACTAAATCACCTGATCTAAAGTCGATGATTTGGTTCAAAATAATTGAATATCTCTTTGAGTAATGTGGTGTTGTAGTTCTTAATGTTATGTGCGACTCTAATGGAATTTTTATATCTTAAAAGCAGTAATTAACGAAACGAGTGGATAAAGAGGGGTATAATTGCGTGAGTGGTATTTTCACGGTAACTAGCGGCGATAGGAGCGAATTTTCTTATGTACCATGAGTGATATTATACCCCTTTATGACCCCTTTATTACCCCTTTATACCCTACATGTTACATTCAATATTTTTCGTTTCTATTTAAGAATAATTTAAATTATGATAAATTTAAGCATATTTTTACCATTCGAGGCATACATTTGAACACGTATTGCTTCTGAAGAATACCTATTTCAGTGGGCCTTACATTGTGTACTGATGATCACGGTACTGACTCCATAATCGCAAAATAATACTTTGCTATAAATAAACAGTGGGGGTACATACTAGTTTCCATGCGTGAGTGCTGAAAATAATTGTTTCATTTGTTTTTAATGTGCCTCCCAGAAGATATCAACTTAGCTTGCTACTACATTTAAATCTTCTGTTATGCTATTATAAGATTTATTAAATTTAATACAAATTTCAAGTTGAAAACTTCATACATTTTTATTAATTTATAAAGTATATTAATTTCGCATTATATTACACTGCAAACGTTTTATTCGCAGTTTATTAGTATTAAATTAGTTATAAAAATGGACATTCACTTTCCATCTACCCCGTCCCTCATCTCATCCATTTTCGTTCCAGTTGTGAGAACTTGCTCCCCTTAAAAGAAAACATATTTTATGTATGGCTTGTCTGCGTACTGCACTATGCATTTTGGTCTGCAAGATCACCTGTAGCAGTATTGCCAACCACAAAGAACGGTATTGAACGTGGTTTTCCATTGATTTGACCACTCTCCCAGTGCTTTGCAATTAGCTCGCCTATTGCTTCCAACCGCCGGGCGTTGTAGAGGCTGGGTGTCGAACTAATAAAGTTTAATTAAAATGCACATTTAATCCGCTCCACTTTGTGTAACCGATTTTGCAGAGCGTAATTGCCCTGCCATTCATATGCTAATGACTACGGCGCGAGCTGCTCGCTGGATGACCATTGTTGTTTTATTGGGGAGCAAATGTCGATGCCCTTTTGATTTCGAAATTGATGAATTCAGGATCGCTTTTGTACTTGCGAATCCCCCCTGTCGGTTTGTTGTTGCAGAAACACGTTTTACGTTCTCGCCTTATCTCGTAAGAAAAGAATCTATTGAAACGGTGCGCCGAAAACGGCAATTTATCGACAGAAAAAATTTTATTGCCGGGTCGTATCGAAAAATTGGATAAATTTTGTTCCTGTATACAGTAAATCTCTTCCTCTTAACATATTGTATAGTCAGAATCTATGTTACTGGGTCCTTGATACCAAACAAATTATTGACTACAAAACGTCTGTCAGTGCTCAACGGTAGCGCCTAAATTGTTCCGCTGATTTATAAACTAATGCTACAATAGCATATACATACTCGTATTATTTCCAACTTTTCCAATTTTTTAAAATGGAGAGAGATCAACGAAAGTGAGATCTGTACCATTCTTTTAAGCGTCCTTTGATCTAACCGTGGGGGAAAAAGTTGAAGAAAGAATGCGGAGCAGATTTTGAGAAAATATTTTTCCCCCGCCAGGAATTCCTTCACGAAGGGCATGATGAGGTATAAGAGCCCAAATCTATGGCTAATTTTCTCTTGATAATAGATTTCATTACATTGGAGCGAGTATGCTCTTATCAATTTGTGCCAAAACGCTCATTTCTCTCTGTATCCAGAATTCAACTCTTAGGTAGGGATCGCAGAATTAAGGAAACGTTCACAGAATACAATTCTCCCCGTAGCACGTCACAGTTTTTAACTGTTTCTGACGTAAAATGCATTTAAAAAATACTTGGAAGAATTCCACTCCATGAAATCAGCTACACACGCCGTAACTTACCGATTAACTTCCATTACAGTTTGTTATCTGCTCTTGAAACCTCTTTTAATATAAAGTAGGACTTCATATCATTCTTACATCAACAATATTGATTTCTCCAAAACTATCAATGTTGTCATTTATACTTGAAATACTTTAACTGTGAAGAATTATCAAAATGGAGGGGGCTGTATTTTATATTTAACTCTAGGATCCAAGACAAAGAGAATCTTGGCGTACATCTTCGCGATGGAGAAAAAAGAAACAGAAAAAATCTCAGTTAGGATGGCGGTTTTACAAGGTCGAACATGAAAAGTTAGGGAGTAAATGAGATAACATTTAAAAATAAGAAAAGGTTACTGAAAAGGAAGAAGACAAATGCGCATCGAGAATGAAGAGGAATAGGGAGATGATATTGAAAAAATACATGAGTAAGTGAGAAGAGTACACACTGTGGAAAATTTTACTGATAATTACATAATTAACAACAATTTAGAATACATAATCAAAAAATTGTCTCTGTAAAAAAACAATGAGAAAACGGACTTTAATGAAAATGGTAAATTAAAAAATAATTAAAAAACAATAATGTAAATAAGATTTTTTGCCGTTATTGTTTTTTATTCATTAAATTATTTCACAATTATTCAATTAAATGTATAATTTATTTATTTTCCGTGGCGAGTCTCAGGCTGTGATGCCTTCTCCGCCTGTCCAAAACAAATTCCGCTGCGTTCCTTTCACCGTCTGGTAGAGAAAGGAGGTATCACTAGTCGATGAAATTATGAAAGTTCTGGCGGGGGGGGGGTAAAAAAACAGTGCAATAGTAAAAAGTAGAATTTGGCGTTAATTGTTCTTTTTACCGCACATTTACAATAGTGAAGAAATCTTCGAATGTCTGCAATCGGCGCGATGGGCGAGTTGTAGATTTGAATTACCCGCGCTCGAGCGGCTGACCAATGGAATAACGAAGTGATAAAAAAGTCAATATGAGATTAGTATCTATTCTTCATTCGGTGAAGATAATTAAACTGTACACATATTCAAAACATATTACAATGTGTGTGTAACCAGAAAATCTTGAAAAGCACAATCGTATTTCGGTCGTTCAGTAATCGAAAAATGAGTAGAGAGCGTTATAAGGCGAGGCCAAAGCGTGGAGTTTCGCGCAGTGTTTGGCTCAATCTCGTCTGCGGGGCTACATGCTGAGTTCTTGTAACTCTTTCGCCCTGAGGAAGTTCCCCGGACCCTCGGCAGAGAGTGCCCGGCAGTTATTGCTGTGCCGGCCTCCAATCGTCTCCTGTAAAGGATGGGACCGCAAGTGATCCTGGAGATGGGAGGTCGTGTTGGTCGTAGTTAGAGATATACGAGAACTCGCCGTCAGGCGTTCTTCTCAACGGGGGCCAATAGGGGCAGACGCTGCTCTTTTGTTCTCAAGATTTTTTTTTTAAGATCTGGGGCGCAGCATTTCTTCTCTCAATAAGGTATAATTACGAACGGCTCTTCATGCATCGTGTGTCACAGGATCAAGATACCTTTCAATATTTTTTTTAGAGTTCACAAGATGCTTTGAATCAATAGAATATTTTATATTTTTTCATATTTTGGTATAATTACATATTTTACCCACTACGTATTTCGTTATATTTCGATATATTTAGATGTCGAAACGTAACATTTCAGATGCGCGTTTCCAATATGTGTTACGGGAGCATCTTTCTTAGAAATCAATGTCGTGTCAAACTTACCTCCCCACTCTCTGCTTCTTGGAAACCGTTCTGAGTCAACACTCAATCTAAAAACAAATACTGTTTACAGATTGTTTATCGCGTTGCTGGATTTGGGAAGGGGGTAAGTTCCCTTAACTAAAACACTATAATTAATTTTTAGTTTACATATTTTATATTTGGGAAAACAAATACCTATGTACATTTTTATTACAATAAATTTCGTTCTCTAATTGCGATATATTCTCAAGTTAGCTATTTAGAATTAAATTCGATTTTCACGATATAAACATGCTTGTTAAATATTCTGGTAATTTTTTGCATTAAGAGTTGTAAATACGCATTGTTTCGACGATTGACTATTAGTTATATGAAGACTAGGTAATACTTCTTATCGCTCTTATTTCTTTTATCTTTATCATATGCATTTCTTTGTTAATAAAACTTGTTCTGAAATGTGCAAAGTTTTCATGAGTTGTATTACTTTTAAACTAAATAACACTGTGATGATTAGAGAAGTAATGTCGCTTTTATGACCGTTATTATCATACTTCTTGTTATTTTCGTTATCTGGCTTTATTTTACCAACAAATATACAAAGTTAAACAATTCTAAAAATACAATTTTAAATTACTTCAGCAACGGAGGTTCGATGGACTGGGATCTAATGGGCTTCAGCCTAACCCGCCTCCTGGCTAATATACTCGTAGTCATCTAACTTTTTAATTGTAATAAAGTTAAAAATTCAATGAGCATGTTATTATTATTTTGTCATTATTTAAAATTTAGAAATTAGTTTGGACTTTTCTAAAAAATATCATCAATACAAAAGTGTGTTAACAAAACATAAATGTAATATCAAATCAGTGATAAATTCGTATATTTTTTTGACTTTGGCATATCATCTAAATATTTTTTTTTTATTTATCTTCCCAAATTTGCATTTCAAGACCCCTTTTTATTCATATCTTTGTATTTCATTCTTGCCGCACTATGTATGTATTTGGAAATAATTTTAGAAAAAAATAATCGTATTGCTAACATCAATCATTATTGTCTGTTGTAAGGATTTCCTTCTTAAGATTGTCTGTCGTGTTCGTACTTTTGAATTTTCTATCACACTCACACGAGTCATTATCGAATTGCTTAGAGAGATCTTAAACTCCAAAAAGTATGCTATCTGCTTTATTTAGTTTTTCAAGATTCCTTTGCAAAATTGTAAGAAATTATGTTTGGGCGAATTCCAAGTATAAATATTCCATCATAAAGAGCGCGACTAAATGCTATTATTTACATGTTTAAAACCTTGATTAAAATTTAGGTTTTTGAGAGTTTAAAAGTGTGATGACAGTTAATAATGTGGGCTCTTTGAAATGTAGAGTTTAAGGCCATTCCTTTTACTTAATGATTTAATTCACAACCAAATATATTCTCTTTTTTTTCAAAATGATTTATAACAATTCTTAGAACGATATCAGAACAATGAAAAACACCTGTTAGAATGGTATCTAACCTCTATCTGACACTTCGATGCATTACGGAGTTTTAGGACGTAAGGAGACATCTTTCATTTCTTTTGATCAAGTGACTAACGACGTTATACGGTCGTAAGCTCTCTGGCCGTAAGAAACAACCTTCAGAGATACTTTAGCAATGCGACAGTACGTTATGTCATAAAATAAAAACAGTATTTCAAGCGTTGAACAAAGGAGTTTCGTAATAAATCAAAGAGAGTAGACAATTGGTGAGACATTTGAACCAGGAGAGGAGTCAACAGTAGACATATCTCCATTATGCAAAAAGTTTTAGATTTTTCGGTCCAGCCCGATGTGTACACAGACGGGGATTTTAATCAGCGTTTTAGAATGTAGGAAATTACTGCATTTGTAATGAGTATGACACATAAACTAACATGAAGATATGATTTCAATTTATTTTTTGCGAATTTATTACCTGCCACCTTTCCAAACACGCGAATCAGTTTAGCAAAGTTGGGAAAATGCAATCTTTTCTTTTTATGGGCGGCTACTTTACGGTTTGTAAAGTTACCATACAGACTCAAGTGTGCACTATTTATAAAGTTATTAGGTCGTGCCTTGGAGCTAAAGTAAGACGTTATGATTTCTAGGTCCGTCACGTTAGCGTTACTGCATATCGTGGCTACCTTACGTTAACGTACATATATATGTAGGTACGGAAGGGTCTTTATTCGCGTGGACTTCTGCTCAACTGTTTTGGAACCTGTCAACATAAACGTCCTCTGGTCTTAACGAAGCACGTTAACCCTAGAAAGGATGCATTAAGGCTACACGAGTAGATAGATAAGTGGGGGTCATCTGTTGCCCGAAAATGTAGAATCAAATAACAGAATTATTTAAAGTAAACAGCAATTTTGTTTCGCTTATAATGAGTTGATATTGCACGCAAAACATGTCAAATCCGTGTTCTTGGATGCATTTGTTGCACTTGAATCGTGCAGGTCCACCAGACGAACTCAAACATCGAAGGAAAACACAGAAAAAATTATCACGCTCGCTAACTTTTATTCGCGAAAACTGTTTTGAAACCTGTTGAAAACGAACGAAAACAAACGACGTAGGGTATAGAAAGATTGCTATAAGGGATCACTTGGAGAGCTAATGCTTGACCACTGCTTGCAACTTAACTGCAGATTATGCCCACGCACTCATTTTATAGGTGCGTTTGTTTACAGTTAGATCATTTGCTTCAACACCATCTCTTGCAATGTCACCGCTCAGCAGGACGTACATTTGTTTCCCGGCCTGTTAAAGCGATCCCTTCTTAAGAGTGACTCCTCTGTAGCATATTGCCCCGTGTCCTTTCTAGGGTTAATTCAACTTTCCCCCCGCCAGTGGCCCTGGCGAGGCGGGAGTTTATTTTCGTGTTGGGGTACAACATACGCCGCAGCTCTACGGCTTATGGGGCAAAGAAGGGGGCAGTGCTTACTTACTAACTTATTTCTAACTTAAACTATGGATGAAGCCGGCACTTTGGCCGGCAACCTAAGGTTAACACAAGACTGTATTTTTCTTCATGCTTATTAGTTTTAGTTTTCTTGGGTATTTAGGGTTAATCCACCCGCGTGTGTGTGTTGTTTTCGCAGAGGTGGCGCTGAGAGCTGGGAGGGAGCCAGGAGGTGGCGGAGCGGCTGTAGCTGCGTGGCAGCGGAGGCGGCGGCGGCGGCGGCGGCGGCGGCGGGCAGCGCAGCGCGGGAGCCCACGCCGGGGGCGGTGGACGCGGGCGCGGCCGGGGGCGGCGGGGGCGAAGGTGAGTGTTCCGCAGCTTAGAATAGAATATTTAGAGCCCGGACGTTCAGGCGTTTTATTTGGCCTAAAATACGCGGGCGAAAAGGGCCCCGCGGCTTTTCTGCACACTTGCTTGCTCCACTGGGCAGCGTGCGCGCTTTTCAAGGCGCGATCCCGGGTTCTATACCCGGTCGGGGCAGATTGAAGTGTGCGCTTTAAATGATATCGTAGGCTTTCGCGGCCGGAGTCATGATTGGCCTGTCCGGGTGACGCCGCGTCGAAGGCTGTGTTGCCGACATTTCGACCGACATATCGCGGTCCTCTTCAGGGCTGTACTGCGCCAGGATGTTGGGCGCTCCGGTTTCTATAGAAGGTGGGCCAGGCTGTGATACGCCGAGATGACGGCCAATGGGGCGCGCTCAGGTGGAAGCCACCTTTTATAGAAACCGGAGCCACCTTCTATAGAAACCCAACATCCTGGCGCAGTACAGCCCTGAAGAGGACCGCGGAACGTTGGCATCTCAGCTTTCGACGCGACGTCACCCGGACAGCCCAGATTAGTGCGCGCTTTCCTTGCAATGACTCAGTTTCTGTTGCTGTGTGAAGGCGAGAAAGCTCACTGTTCGGGACGAGAAGACCAGAATTCGGTGCGGCGTGGGGATGTTTATGTGTTAACCACACGTACCCTTTAACCCATGGGCGCAAAGCCGGGACGCCGTTAATAGGCCTTGGCCCCGTCAGACGCTGTTGTGGCAGTACACACAGGAAGGCAGACAAAAAGGCATTAATTTTTACTAAAAAAGGCATTCCAAAAGGCATTTATTCTAGTTAAAGAAGAGCAAAAGGCCATGTAAACAAGGAAAATCAAATTTCGAAGGAACTGTTTTAAAAAAATTAATAATAAAATGGTTAACATTTTTATTCCGACTCTAAACGTTATATTAGCACATGACGCGTGAGGAAACGACATTTCCTTTGCACTTGCAATCTTAATTCTACTGTGGCCATTCGGTATATCAGAGCTAAGAATTTGTTTTACTTCCGACGTTACCTCTTCAGAATACTATTGTGATTGCCCTTTTGAATCTTGAAATGGCATAAGTGAAAACGGAATTATATTTTTCGTTCTTCGCACTTGCGTAATCGCCAACCCTTTGAAGGGTATATTTTAAATAGAAAGTTGTCCTCAAAAGAGATCGGAGGTCTTACTCAAAGGTAGAATGGGATATTTTTTGAGTGAACAAAACCTGTCGGTATTAATGAAAACGTCAAAAACCTTGATATGTAACATCTTCCTTTTTCATGTAGATTTTGAACGTAGCGTCTACTTCCACACAAAGACAAAACCAAAACCGTGTTGCCCAGGCGTGCCAAGTACATATCCAACTTGATCGAGTTCGATGCTAGGAGAAGAAATAAGCAAAATAATGATGTGAAAGGCAGAAAAGGGCAAAAATAAGACAAAATGACAAAAATTGGTATCAGAAGCTAAAGTAGGCAAAAAATTCAACAATTAAGTGATTCCTATTGTCAAAAGTCGTGAAATAGTAACAGTAGTAACAAAAAGGTGCCAAACTTCCGGGATCTAGTTATATTGCTTGGCTTGGATGCCATGCAGTGATGGGGAGCAGGGCCGGATCCAGCCGATCATTTTGGAAGGGGCCATCATAGATTTTTGTTAAGTAATGAACGTTTGTTATTATATTGTATATTATTTTTGTAGTGTATATGTGTATATATACGACTATATTTTTTAAAACAATAACATAAGTCAAACATAAATATTTTAATAATTTTGCTAAATAAAAGAAGGTAACAAACGGAAACTCGAGACCATTTTCTGGGGTGGGGGCATGGCCCCTAACTACTCCCCCCTCCTGGATCCGCCACTGCTGAGAAGGCGGCGGGGGAAAAAAGATGGAGGAGGGAGCACGGCGGAGGGTTATAGCCAGGGCTCGAATTGTGATGAGCTATAAAATACTTAAAAAATTAGAGCAAATGACCTAAAAAACTCAAACATAAGGAGAAATGATCTTTTTTTTTTAATACTGAAAAATTTGTATGGAAATGTTTACTTATTCAGGAAATTTTATAATTTTAAATAAAATGTATTTATATAAAATTATGTTTAATATTGTCTTCATTTTAAGAGAAAATGTAATCCTTAGCCCCGATCTCCCAACCGTCGGTTTTGAAAGGTCGAGAAAGTTACCGAAGATCGTGAAATTCTCGATCGAAAAGCAGAGTCCATTGCTGTAGTGAATTTCGTCATGAACTGATGATCTTATACTGTTTTAGTAAGTCATTGTAAATTCAAGAAACATTTTTTGAACAACAAAAAAACACAAAAATGAAAAAATAAGTAAAAATGACTCAAAAGTGCAACACAAAAAACAAAAACAAAAAATGAAAAATGACAAAAAATAACCAATAACTATACATTTGTTATTACCGGAAAGCCCTGATAAACTTTCATTTACAAGTTAGCTACATCTGCAATGCACCAATGAAAAGGGGACGGGCCATCAGAGTCCGCGCGCTGGTTGTGGCAATCGAGCGAGCCCGCTGTTTAAACCGGAGTAGTACGAAAGTTGTGTTGTGTTTTGCTGTGCGCAGGTCCGCCCTCGCATGGGAGCCGCCGCCCCGGGACATGAGCGGGCCCCCGCTCGCCTCCTCTGCGGCGGGCGGCGACGGCTCCACCTCCACCTCGCCCCTCCTCTCCTCCACCTGCACCTCCGCCTCGTCCACCCCTCCCTCCTCCCCGTCTCCGCGCCACCTCTTCTCCGTGGTGGCGGGCCACCACCACTCGAACGGGACGACAGGCTCGTGGGCGGCGAAGGCAGCGGCGGCGGCGGCGGCTACCGCGACGGCGACGGGCGGCGGGGGCGGCGGCGGCGGGCCGGCGGGGGCCGGGGGCGGCGCGGGCGGCGCCGCGGCCTCCTCGGGGCAGAGCGGCGCGTGGGCGCGCACCCACTGCTATAAGCTCCTGCTCGCGCTCGTGGCCGCCCTGCTGCTGCTACAGTACGCCTTCAGGTGAGTCTTCGGCACCGCACTGCCTCTGACCGGCAACTCATTGAATCCCACTCCCGACCCCATGGCAGCGTTTTCGAACTTATCAGCTAGGTCGAATTCAGTCACTGTCTGGAAAAGAAGTATAAAAAACAACAACAAAAAACCTTGTGGTACTCCTTCTGTGCTTAGAAAGGCAGTTTTCACGATATCACTGGATTGGTTGCAACACTACTTTTTTCTTTTCTTTTTACTATAAATAGCCGACCCACGTGTCCTACAACCGAACACAAACAAACCTAAAGTTCTCACACAAAAGATATGTGTACACTCGAAGACCGTAAAAGTAAAAAGATGCTGGCGTTTTAACGGTCGTTGAGCCCACGCGCCCAGCTATACTTCGATTTATTAATAACGGCACTTGATGTTTAATCAGCTGTTACGATGTCATCCTATCGGAAGCTTGAACGTCACGTGTGGAGCAGAATTCTAGCGACCGGCTGCTCTGATCGGAAGTTTTCCGTGATTTCTCCGATCAAAATCAGGCGCATGCTGGAAGTGTATCCCAGGTGACGGGCTCCCGACTGCGTTCTATCTTTCCTTCCTCGTCCTTGTCATATTCTCACCCCCACACACTTACATGCACTATTGCATACACTACACTACCACACATGCCGGGAGACCAGTCGGGAGTTGAGAGCTTGTCCCGGCTGGGGCGGTGTCCCGCTTGTGGGAGTTATCTGTTAGGGGGACACTCCGCTAGGCTACTGTAGGTCAGCACTGGATGTCACCATCAAACGAGGAAAGATAACTGCCAAGTGCAGAGAAAAACGAGCACTACACTTACGGCACTAATGACCTTAGCTAGTGGCGCGCCCAGAATCGTCAATCAACAAAATCAATGAAAATCCTATTTCCCCTGCAGGCTTGTGGAGCAGGGATGCGACATCGTTGTTGATGTTTTCAAAACACCGATGTTTTAAACATACATGTATTAAAATCGATGTTTTCTGAACTTCGACATTTTGTGCTCGATGGTTTTACTTTTTGTGTTTTTTTTATGGATGATGAATTTTTATATTCACAATTTTGTAAAAGTTAAAATATGAATTAATAACTTACTTTGCGCTACTATCATCTAGCACAATATCGCTCGCTCGAGTTGATTATGATTATCTTGTATTTCCTTCATCTTTCATAGTATTTTTTACATGTAAAAGGCGTTTTATAACTTTATAATTAAAATTTAACTCAAAATAAAGAAATATACACGGCCACTGTCAAATTAAGTTGTATAGCGCACATATCGAATGTTTGAGATAACTAAATCGACTTTAAAACATCGATGATTTTTGGTCGCTTCGATGTTTTAATTTTGAATATTGATGTTTGACATCATCGGTGGTCGGCCACATCGATGTTTTGTTGCCGATGTCGCATTACTACTGTGGAGGCAGCAATTTATTTTAGACCAGGCTGTTCCAGGCGTGCGGTCGTGGCTAGCCTAGGAGCAAACGTGTCGTGTGGCCAGCGCCTTGGACACTGCACATTGGATTCAGTCTTAAAACTTCCCCCAAAAAATAGAATTGCCTACGTCTCAACACATTTTTTATATAAATCGTTTGTGTGATTTCAACTCTCGCCTGCGAGTACAATTTGCAACTGTTTAAGATGTTTCATCTCTACTGCGGCTCAATAATTTTCGTAACTATCCATATTACTAACGGACCTCTCCACTATAAAGTGCGGCCTCTCAAATCATGCCGTGGTTTGTGCATTGCATGTCGAAGCTCGCCTCACGAAACCGAAATGCTCCCTGAATAGTCGAGGACACGTCGATAACTCGCCTGAAAGGTTACGAGACGATATCCGCTACGACCATGTTGCCTTTCTACTGTCGCAGACTGTGATTTAGTCGTTTGTTCAAAGGCAAGCTTTGCCTTCCGTTCACTGTTTATGTTTATTTTTGTTGGGTGGATTTTTATTTTTCGAAAAGAAAGGGCCTCTGAGAGAAAACAATTGTGTTGAATTTGGAAAGTCAATTTCTTCTAGTATTTTTTTAAAACTGTAGAATTTACTAATTATCGTTGCTGCATGGTAATTGCTTTTAGCTTCATAATACGTAATAATTTCTAAATTCCTGATCCATTTTAGTCGTTACGAAAGAAGCTGATGTATGATGAACTTTCAGCCAAGGAATCGCATTGTTTTGAAAATTATTGAGAGCGCCAGTCATTGACAACTGAAAGAAAATTGTAGAGCAGAAATATCATCAAAGCGCAAAGAAGAGAAAAGAAACAGAGAATTCTTTAAACTAAAATTGACATTGGAAGTCGGAAAATGAAAAAGTATTACAGGAAACAATTCTTAAATATTTTTTTAAAACTTCAGTATGTATTTCTAGCGTTCAAAATCTTAAATTCTCTATGGAAATTGAGAGAATTTTGCCTAGACAGTTGGAGACATCTGACGAGTGTTGAAGTACCACTGAGGAGTTGCAATTTCTTCAGAAAGACTTTTCTTTCTCAACTTCTTTGCGTAGAGATCTCTTGATTCCGACTGCGTTTCTGGGTCTCTGACATCGTCGACTGTTTGAACGCAGCCTGATACGTATGTTGGTTTTGAGAATCTCGCCCCCACCCCACCTCCGTCCTTAGAGGATCACCCCGTGTTATTTTGAATAAAGCAATACGTGGCAGTTTCGCTTTATTCAGTTCAATGCAATACGCTTTTCCCCAAAGATTTTCACGATGAATCTCATAGGTAATACCATGAGTGCTTGGGAAATTGCCGATAAATCCCCAACTCGCGAAGCGAGGTGAGGATTTATCTGAGAATTTCCAAAGTTCGCGTGGTATTTAATAGGACTATTCCACGAATGAAATCATGTCCAATGGAGTTCGAAAATTCGCTAAATATTGAAAATAACTGAAAGCTATGTTAACATCAAAGAGGTTATGTTGTAGTACATAGTCGGTTTATTGCACATCAACACAGCTGTCGATACATACCGCCTCATGCAAGTCGTAGTTTATTATTGGTCAGTAGGGAACAGCGATAAGAAAAATCGTATGGAAAAGCGATAATTTTTTTTAGACACACCGCCCTGATCTATTTGCACAGTTAAACTGCCCATTCTTTGTGTATAGTTAAACACTGTTTTGGTTTCAATTTCATGAGTAGAATAGTCCCAGGAATCGCTCCGGCATTCGCCTGGCATTAATCGGTGAAACCCGGGAAAAGTAATCGATCAGAACAGCTGACCACTAGAATTCTCCTCCAGACATTTGATGAACTCGACCTAGCTATCTAGCTGGTGCTGAAAATTCTGGCACCGTCGGGATTCGAATCCTAGGACCTCCCGGTCAGAGGCAGGAGTGACATCAGTTGATGCCTTGAGTCACCTCTCGCTCTACTTGTCTGGGAACTAATGAATATTATTATTATTATTATTATTATTATTATTATTATTATTATTTTATTTTCTTTATTTTTTTTATTTTTTATTTTTTTCGTTAATCGGCCGACTAGGACCACGCATGCAAGCATCCTGCATTTACCGTGGCTCAGTTTTTATTTATTATCGCGGTAGCAGGTGCTTGCAACAACTTTTTGGGGGGACCAGCATTTTTAGCTGGATCCGATTTTTATCCCCCACGGTTGTTAGCCCTGGGGGTATGGAAGATGAAATGATGATATGATGATAATGGGGGTGAAAGGACAACACATACAGACATACACAAATACACCCATGCCCGAGGCGGGACTCGAACCCGCGATCTTCTGGTCCGAAACCACTCCGGCACTACTGCCTTAGCGATCTCGGCCATCTGATCGGCATTATTATTATTATTATTATTATTATTATTATTATTATTATTATTATTATTATTGTTGTTGTTGTTGTTATATAAATTGCTCGTTAGATATATTATCTTACTTATGTAATTAGCTGCCACCCAATTGCAGTTTGAATAAATTGATTTATTCGTTTGTCACGCGGGCGGGCAGCTCCATCTTCGAGGCCCGCCAGCTGGAGCCGCTGTTCGCCATCAACGCGTCGGCCGGGTCCCGCGCGCTGCCGCTGGCCGGCGCGGCGCGCCACCGCGGCGTGCTCTTCGAGCCCCCGGAGCCCGCCGACGCCGCCCCCGGCGCGGCGCCGGGCAACGCGTCCGCCTCGGCCTCGGCCTCCGCCTCGGCGCCGCCGGCCGACGCGTGGACGGGCCCCGGAGGCGGCGTGGCGCCCGCGTCCGAGCCCGGCCCGGCCCCCGGCCAGCAGCTCTGCCCGCTCATCCCGCCCGACCTCGGTGAGGGCGCACGCCGCACACGGCAACTACTCGTTACGTTTGGGGAAGATATTAGATATAATCAATCGGTGGTTCCATAATACGCAATAAAATATTCACAGAAGCGGCGCATGTAACAGTTTGCCAGCAGAGGTGGATTTACGCATAGGCACAGTAGGCACGTGCCTATGGCGGCAAATTTTCCAAGGGCGGCAAATTTTCAAATGCGCAAAATTTTCTTGATATTTTCTAAAACAAATTTAGGTTCTCAAAAAACTATAACAGCATAAATCATATTTTTATTTTAAAAATATCATATTAATATTTAATACAAGCTATTTATTTGTCTACTTCATTAGAGTATACCTTGATTTCAGAAGTATATGAATCTGAAACTAAGGCCCGTTGACGAAAGAAAACATGTTGCAATTCTAGTTGTCATGTTTTAGTTTCCTTTTAATGTTAACGTTTCAGTGTTGAAACGTTAATAATGTTGAACTTTACTTGCTATAAAGATACAGTTTATATCCAAAATTAGCTAATCCAAAAAAAATTTAATTTATGAAAACAATGTGCAAAATATAATGTTACTTGTAAAGTTGAAACGTTTAAATTAATGAGGAATTGTTACTGAAACGTAACAATTTGAAATGTAACATTAATTTTAAACAGAGGGCGGCAAATTTGATGTGCCTACAGGCGGCAAAAATATTAATCCGCCCCTGTTTGCCAGTTGATTAGCTATCCAGAACTTAGGAACAATTTTTTTTCTTTCTTTTTTTTCTTTCCCTTTTCTTTCGTATTCCAGCATTAAAAAAGAACTTTTTCTGTTGCAAGAAATCGTTCATAATCGGGCATTTTACGGCACAAATGATGACTTATTAGATTTTATGTCATGAATGATTGCGTCATCGCACATTAAGCCAATCGTAGCGAGAGAATCGGGGGGGGGGGGGAGGTAGAACTAAACGGAACAGCCGACCACCGTTTACTCGCACGATGTGAAATACCCGAGTCGTCACAGGGAAGTTGTTTCGCAAAATTAAGTTTGATTCTCTTATAAATGATAACGCTGTTGTACACAAAAATGTAGTATGCAACTCGTTTATAATGTTGCTTTATTACATTCGAACAAATTTCAAAAATCGCTCCTAAAGTCGCTCGTTTTCAAAACATGTACTCATGCAATAAAGCTTAACATTTTAAACTAATTGCATAAACTACTATTCTTATTGTTGGACTTTTAAATGTTTTATTTGACATTATCTCAAGAGCGAGATAAACGGACAGCAACGTTGGGGAAGTTGAAAGAAGTGGCAGCTCAACTGGTTGGAAATCTCCACGAACGCGGGCTCCTACGGGAGCATACACTGTTGCCGGACAGAAGTTCATTAGCTACGTCACAAGCAGCATTTTTGCTGTTATAGGCCATTGGTATTAATTTTTTTCTCGACTTTGAAACTTATTAAATTACTGTTTTCATCATTGTGTATATTTTGCCAAGAGAAATTCGAAAGACATCATTTTTATGTAGTTCGTCGCGTACATTGGGCAGATAAAAGTCAACTGTACTTTTCATTTCGCTACGAGTCAGAATGTGAACATTAAGGAAGTTTCTCTTCAGAATTTGTCAAAAAGTTTTTGCGGACCACCACTCGATTGTTGTTGTTCCTTGCGGCACGTGCACGTGCGTTGCAGAGGGCGCGTACCACGTGCGCGAGGAGGCGCCGCCGCTGCCGGAGCTGGAGCGGCGCTTCCCGGAGCTGCTGGCCGGCGGCGCGTGGCGCCCCACCAAGTGCTTCGCGCGCCATCGCGTCGCCATCATCATCCCGTACCGCGACCGCGCCGCGCACCTCGCCACGCTGCTCCACGCGCTGCACCCGTTCCTGCAGCGCCAGCAGCTCGACTACCGCATCATCGTCGTCGAGCAGGCAGGTCAGTGGTTTCAATGGGCAAACAATTGAGCGGCTGTGGCGGCTCGGATGTATGTATGTACGTATGTGTATGAATGTGTATGTATGGATGTGTGTGTATGGATGGGTGTATGTGTGTATATGGATATGTGTGAATGTGTGTGTATGGATGTGTGTATATGGATTTGTGTGTATGCGCGTGTGTGCATGCGTGTGTGTGTATGCGTGTATGCTGGGGTGCGCTTGTTTGCGTTTCCAGGAGTACTTCAGAACAAGTAGAAATGTTTCTTGTGTAAGTGCATAAAATAACTTTTTTCCTCGATCGGTGGCATTTGAGGGGTAGTTGCTTAGACCTGACAGCCTCGGCAAGAGAAAGCCTTTCGGCCGCGCAAGAAACCATGAAATGTACTCTTTTCTTCGATCATACAAAATGCGCCGTTTTCAAAGCAGTACTTTTTTTCCTTCTCCACTTTTCAGAGTTGTCGAAACGAAGCCGCACGTTAATTCGCCACCTGAGTGCGAAATCGCAACGTCACGTGCGCGAAATGATTGCTTTTGCTCGATTGAGACTGAGGGTTCCCTTCACGAGACCGATAGGGCGTCGAAAAGACACTCGAGGTCGTACAAGAAACAAGCATTTCGCTAACGAAATACCTACATAATTTTTTTCTACAGTTGTATGCAAATATTTCTTTCACGAAACGCTATTTTTTCACCTTTACTCTTCAGGGTTATCGAAACAAATTGGTATATACAATCGCTATATCATCTTTACTCTTCAAGGTTATCGAAACAAATTGTTATATACAATCCCTACCTCGGTGCAAAAAAGTTTTCGGACTGTGACGTGAAGTCACGGTGTAAAGAAGCCTTTTTAGCCCAAAGATGTCTTCAGAAAAGAGTAAGTTTACGCACACGTAGGTGTACAAAGCTGTACTTTTTACACGATAATTGAAAAAAGTAATGTCTAAACCATTATTACCTTACTGCGTTTGTATATCTGCTCTTTCTCTTTTGGCTACAGCAAATTCCTCAGTATCTGAATAAAAATTTCCCAGTGGTTCTGATTCGATGCTGCTCTTGCCAAAATTAGTTGACGGAGCATAATTGGTGCCCTGCCTGTCACATGTCATGGTCTTTCCTTCCTCGTCCTTGCCCTATCCTTTAAACGCGTTCTCCCATCCACTACACTACCCCACAGGTCGAGAGATCACAGCCGGCGGGACAAGATCCGTTGCCTCCCCGCGATCAAAATATACACTACACTTTCGGGACTAATGACATTAGCCGTTGACGCGCCCGAAATCAAAAATCAATCAATCAATCGATCTAAAAATACAGATACTGAACTTTCATTGAACATCCATGAACTGTAATTATATATATATATATATATATATATATATATATATATATATATATATATATATATATATATATATATATATATATATAAGAGAAAAAAGTTAATGCTTTTTTATAATTTGTATGTATTATTTGATCTCGGTAAAAAACACCTTACAAATTAATCCACTGATCCATGGAACTAAGGACTTTGTAGTTTATAAAATAAGAAGGGAGGCAGTGGTCAGCAGTTGCATTTGTTGTGTGTTGTTGCAGGAACATCCGCTTTCAACAGAGCCATGCTCATGAATGTAGGATTTGTGGAAGCCCTAAAACTATACGATTTCCAGTGCTTCATCTTCCACGATGTGGATCTTCTCCCAGAGGATGACAGAAATTTGTACACATGCCCAGAGCAGCCGAGGCATATGTCAGTGGCTATTGATGTGTTCAGATACAGGTATGTGTACAAGGAGGAACAAACAGAAACCTAGTTTCCTTAGTCCGTCAAAAAAAATCACAAATACATAGAAAAAATTGTGTACGTTTCTCGCCCCTCCCTCACGCGCTCTTCTCTCGCGCGCGCTCTATCTCTATCCCGCGCACCTTCTCTCCCTCTCCCTCTCTCTCCCTCCCTCTCTCCCTCTCTCTCTCTCCCTCCCTCTTTCACCCGCTTTCACTATATATTTTTTACATTATCAATCTCATAATATATAGCATTTTTTAACTATATTTGTGTCTATAAGGACCATGTATTTTGGAAATTAATTTTAAGTTATTTGTTTTACTTTTGTGTTACAGATTACCTTACCCAGACATTTTTGGAGGTGTGAGTGCAATGACAAAGGCTCAGTTTCAAAAAGTGAATGGCTTTAGTAATATGTTTTGGGGTTGGGGAGGTGAAGATGATGATATGTCAAACAGGATCAAATATCACGGATTCCATGTTGCACGCTATCCCGCAAATGTGGCTCGTTACAAGATGTTAACTCACCGCAAGCAGCGAGCCAATCCTAAGCGGTATGAGATGTTGTACACCGGACGCAAGCGATTCAAAACAGATGGACTGAATAGTTTGAGGTAAGGCTACACATTCATGTTGGAGCAATTGTAGCAATAGAGGACTTGTTTGTTTAACCTGCTGCCATAGTCTCCCATTCCTAAGAAAAATTGTCACTTTTGTCAGTAACAATATAAACAATTTTATCGCTTAAAAACACATGGGATGTGTTATTTTATTAGAAAAAATTATTCTATTGAATTTCTTGAGAAGCTTCTGGCTGTATATTTATTGATTAAAGTTTAGTGACCCTTCAACTGCTAAGGTCATTGAAGCCCATGAGTGATGATTTTGTTCAGATGATATTGAAGATCTGATAAAATTATGAATATGGTTCTTAGACCAGAGTGCATTTACTACTGTGTGCAGGACTTTATTTTTAGAAATTTGGAGATGTTTAATGGATGAACACACTGGGCCAACCAAGACTGGGCAACGTATAGTTGTTGTATGCAGGGAAGTATGCAGGGAAGCGTTTTTGTATGCAGGGAAGATATCTTATTTATTGTAAGGTAAAATTTACAGAAAGCAGTGTGTGATAAATTTAAACTGGAGAGAATGTGGTGTTTCCATGACAGTCAGCTAATAAAACTTGGAGATATGCACAGAGGTGTGCTGCATGTGGGTTTATATGGAACGATGCTCCCCTCCTCGTGGCTAGGGTGTAGTGTCTCCCTCCCGGGCAGCCAAGTTTCTATTGACTCTGGGTGCGGAAGCCTATGTTTTCAAGATTTTTAATGATATTGTTTGTGGGTGTGTAGAATATCTTAAATGTGGGCATTTTGGAGATGACTTCAGGCAAGCGTTATGGCTTCACACTTTGATGGGTTCGAACTTAATCTCCGATTCTCAGATCATTTGTAGAAACTTCAAAACAACTACAACAATGATGACTATCCTTTAATGTTCCCAAAAAATACTGAAGTGACAGAGCTTTTCTGGTTGTTGGTTGCATCAATTGCCAGGAATAAGATAAGGCATTATGTAAACAAGCACAAATAAAGATCCTTTTCATAGCTAGGTATTGTTGCATATCGCCTTGGAGTTTCACATACCAACGTTTGGGAACCATTGTTATAGAGGTTATTGCAAGGATATCTTAAATATAGTAGAAAAAACCTATACATATCTATATCTATATCTATATATATATATTGCATATTGAATATATGAGAATATGTATCTTCATATATTATTTGTCTTGGTATATTTATTGGTAAAAGAAAACAACTTGTTTTCTGGATAGATTTCTGCAAGTTGACAGAATGCTTCTGCACCAATGGTTTAATATTTTTATTGTTCAGATATGCACGTAAGGAGCTGAATCTCTATCATACATACACACGTCTTCTGGTGGAACTGGCATCCCCCAGCTGATGGAGCGCCATCGCCAGGCTGTGGCGCGGTTAGCGCACGCTTGGTGCTTCCCAAAGCTGTGCATTGGGCAGGTGAGTGTTCCACAGTGAAGTGTACCTATGCATACTAGACATGAGTTAATGTTGTCTGCTGTGAAGCTGTAAAGAATATTTTTCTGAAAATAAAATGTATTGGTGGTTCAAACCCAGACAAAGTGGATTTTAAGTGGCAAAATTCTTTATGTGTTTCCCTTTGGAGGGAAAGTAAAGTTAGTTGTCCGTGTCACAGATTCGCAGCCAGTAAAAGAGCCACGTGCCTAAATGATTGCTCCGAGCAAAACTCGGAAACTTATTATAGTATAAAATTCATGGCTCTAATAGAGATTGTTAATCTTCTTTGGTTGCTGTCAGATATACTCAGATTTCTTATATAGAATGTTTAACTTTCTGTTTATCTAATCCCAAATTTATATTACAATCTTAAAGCAGTTTTCCCACCATTTTTCTAATTAAGTAAGATCAGAATTACCCACATTATGGAGTAAAAATCAAGCAGTCTTTTTTTAATTTCTGTATTTTAGCTCTTTACACTGTTCTGTGGTTAAAACCAATCAGAATTTTAGTTTTTATATATAATCTCTATTAATGCAGTTAAGTTGGCTAACCTTTAATTACAAATATTATATCTCAAACAGAGAGTAATTCATGGAGTTACAAGCACAACATCCTTACAAATAGATTGATAAAGATATAAAAAGCAATCAAAAACACAAATAAAAAGAACTAAAAGTTATCAAAGTCTTCATTCAACATTGATATCTTGTAAACAAGTAAAAATGTCTTCCTCTCCTGATACAACATCCCTTTTCTTTCTTAACAACATCTCTCTTTTTAACTTCCTGAATATCTGAAATTTCTGTAAATTGAAAAGGGTGAGGTTCAATTAAAATTCTTTCTCATGAAATTAACAATGTATTTGTGATTATACAAACAATTTTTTCCACTCTGCCAATTAATTTTCTGGTTTATTTGTTTGTTGGAAACTAAATCAATTCAACCACCTGTCTTTATGTCATCTTCATGATTCCGGGGATTTTTTTTTTTTTTCTTTCTTCTTTTTTCTTTTTCCTTCTTCTTTCCTTTTCTTTCCTTTTCTTTTCTTTTCTTTCTTTTCTTTTTTTCTTTCTTTTTCTAACAAACAACTTCCATTTTCAGATTTTTGTTCTTCAGTTGATGAATTTTCTTGTTCACTTTCTGTTTCCATCATTTCACTGTTTTCTTCTGCTGTTCAAGAAACGTCTTCAGGCTCATCTTCTCCCATATCTCTAAACATAATTCCTTTACCTGGAGGTATGTTCAAGCGTTTTACTCTCCCTCTGTAAGCAGATTAGAGCTGACTCTCTCCAACACTTGCTTTCTGAAGGTGGTGAAGAAGTTGTTGTTGTTAGCAAACAGCTGATACTGGTCTTGGATGTATCTATTGTATCTATTATTCTCTTGAAATTATGATTGTCACTTTCAACAATAATTTTTTCTTGTCCAGGATTGTTTGTAAAGTAGCTTTCCTGGAAATTTTAATGTTGGAAGTGGAGGAGTGAGAGAAATGCCAAAATTATCAAAGGATACTTTCTTTGTTTCCTTAGGTACAGCAGCTCTCCTTTGTTTAATATTCTGAACCAATCTATCTGATAGTTCTTTATGCTGACTCAGAAATGCTTTCACCCATTCTGAACCAGGCCTATTGCCTTTGAAGTGTTTTTCAATTTTACCAAAACAATTTAAATATTCTTGAACAACATGGCATTAATCCCTCAGTAAGTTGCATTTCTTCATTAGACAGCAATGGAGGCTGTCTATGTATTTTGAATTTATATTTATTTTCCAGTTTATCATTTAGTGTTGTGTACAGAAGAGCATACTTCTCAGATGCCTTGCATTTACTACAAAAATTTTCCTGCACGTCACGGACCCTACTTAGGATTTCCAGTTATAATTTTCTTTCCTGCCGGGACCAAGTTTCTTTTAATAAAGTCTCACCAAGATCAGATTTACCATACAAAGTAACACATTCATACATTTAGGTTTGTCAGCCAAACAGTTATTGAAATATGTATACTACAAAGCTAAATAACTGTCTAAAGAACAGAGCATTTACCTATGCAAACATTATTTTCACTTTTATCGAACAATTGGTATGGTAGTTTGTTTTGACCCTAGAGTAACCTGTACAAAATTTTCAACAACAAGCCAAATAAAAGTAAATAGGAGTTTTGGTTTTCAGATACTGCTTTATGTATTTAAAGTATCAAAGTGTGAATGATGTAAATCTTACTTATTAGATTATTTCTTATCCACTATCAATTTGGAGGAAATATGGTATGGATTCCAGGACTTGTTTGTGATTAGAAATTGCATTGCTTCATGTTTTGATTATCATTTAAGGACATAATTTTGTTTTCATGTTATGTAACTTACTGTTTTATTCTTCTCTACCCTTTTCCATCATTTACCATATCACACAAAAGCTCAGAACTCATTTGTAAATGTATTATTCTGATGTGTTTTAATACCACTAATATATTTGCTCATGTACATGCACTCAATATATTTTATTTCATGAAAATCATTAATTTAATATTACTCTTGTTCTAGTGACATTCATGCTATAACGTATTTTTTTCTGTAAAATTTGCCATACTTGTCATATACCAGAAGTTACTAATACAAAACAAGCTTTCCTGGATTGGAGTTAAAAAATATTATCTTGTGTTGTCATCCTGAAGTATTTTTGACTCCTTTTGCACTTTTTATTTTCATATTTACTATTTTTAATTTTTTTTATTTAAGGTTGCATCATCTAGGTCATCATATTGCATGTAACAGTGTGGTAACTGTGAAGACGTCATGAAATGGTGATGATAGGAGGTGAAAGGATGAACACAATTACACATACTGACGTTGCACATTTCTGTGAATGTTCGATCTTTAATTCGGTGTTTAGGTTACTTTTTTATTGCATTACTTTCCTTTAGTTGATTCATATTTTTTATATTCTTATATTATTTTCTTACATAATTTATATCCCCTCACCAACAGTTATTAGAATTAGAAAAGTTCTTTAATTAAAATTCCATGTATGTAATGCATTATACTTGGTGTTTTTAGGCACCACACAATATGGCAAAATTGAATGTTTTATATATAAATGTTACTGTCGCAGGATGCTGTCAAAAGAAGTACTGCATTATGCCAAGGATGGATATCTGCAGTTAATTCTGATGGATGTTTTTCTGAACTGGCCAGCATTCACCTGGTTCAGTTATTTGTTTGAAAAAGATGTGCAATATACAAGCCTTGTGAGTTGTAGATAGTTAAACTGAAATTGACTCAGACTTTACTCGACAATGAAGAAATTCTGTACTGTTTTATATCTTGCAAAAACTTAATTTTTTTAAAACGTAAGTTTTATGAAATACTGCGCGAGTTGATGATCAATTGAAGGTTCTACAGGACTTTTGTGTCAAGTTGAGATACATGTATTGAAGTAAGCAGCAGGCCTGTTTGCATGGAACTGTGAAGTGAAATACCTGTAAACAGAAATGAGAAGAATATATCTACTAGTCGACGAGTTGGGCTGTGTCTAGTCTACTGTGAGATATTAGTTAAAACATTGAAAAAGACGCACTGCACTCGCACCTTCAACAGACTTACAAATCGTTACTTTGTTACTGGATTTTCAGTGCAAGTGTATATGTGTGTGTATGAGTGTCCATAACGATTATACATTACTTCCCTTGTAGTCTAGAATAAGGTTTTCTTGGAAATGCTATAATTTATGTTTTTGTTCTGTTGATTTTATTAGTGTGTAGAACCTAGGTTGCTTTCATTTTTATTTCATGAAATTTACTTTTTTTGTATATAAGGCAAACCTGTAGCATGTTGGAGTTCAAAAACAGGTTTATGTCTTTGACTTCATTGTAAAGCCAAGGTGATATTTGGAATCACTCTCAGGAACATTGTCCCAATGTGTGCGCTTCCACTAGATTGTGGTTTCTTGTGACCCAGCACAGCCACTAAGGTTGTTGGCATGGCTGAAAAATTAAAAATGTTTTAATGTCTTTTGATAAAGCTTTGTATAAGAAGCCACTCATTAGAGGTACGATAATTGATTTTATTCATCCTAACAGCCTGAAGCTTACAAGAGATTGCTGAATTTCTGGGTTTAACTATTTTAATTTTTAATTTTTGTTTAATACAGCATTTGTTGAGACTTCTATATATGGTACAGGTTTTCTGGTTTAGGAATTTGTTGTTGATGTTTTTTTGTTTCTTTTTTTTTTTCCCGTTTAAACTCTACTGACTCTAGAAAAATGAGAAATTTATTAGGTGTGCATATAAATTTCTTTCAAATACCCATGTTTTTTTAGGAGGCACGAAATGTGATGAAAAAAATTATTCACAATAGATATTCAAAGTCTTTGCATGTTCTGTTTTGAGAAATTAAACTGAAGTAAATTTTCTTTGCAAGATGTTCAATAAAATCATCATTATTTTCTTGTATTTTTGTGTATGGAGCAGAATAAAAGAGTTTAACATTAAAGTTTTAAATGTGTAAGATGCAACTCTCTCATTTATCAGTTTTACTGATTGGAAATATCTCCAAAAAAAACATGGGGTTTGAGGTGAGACTTGTAAATTAATCTCTTTGGAATCTTGTGATATGAAATGAGATTTAAAAAAAAAAAAATTCTGAATGCTTAATAATATTTTGTGGTTGGTATTCTCAAAATCCTTTCATACACAGATGCTAGAAAAGGTACTTTTGAAGGTAAAGTACATGAAGTGGCATTCTCAATTTTTTTATTTTATTTTTAAGGGTTTAACAGAATATAATCTCACCTCAGTATTGCTTTAAATTATATTATATTGCTCAATACATTAATGGTTCATAAAAGGAATTGTGATTATGGTTTTGACCTCCTTTCCTATGAGGTACTCACTGCAGTCAGTATCAGTGAGTACCTATTAATCTTTTTATTTATTCGCTTCCTTTGCATTCATTTTTCATGGATCTGTTTGATTTACCTCATTTTGTTATTTTTCTTGCAATTTATTGTCAACATTTTCAAGAAAAAATTTTAAAACCATAAAATTTTGGAAACAAAATGGAGGACTCTAAAACATCTAAATTTTGATAAGCAATTTTGATAATCTACGAATCATGCCATGTGTCAAAACTGTGGCAGGAAAATTAAATTTGCAAGTATATCTTGTTTGATTTGTATTGCTATGATATTGAAAGCATCTAAATATTTGAAATTCGCAGCAGATAGTTGAAACTGCTTCAGTTCTTTTTTATGGTAAATTTCTATTTATACATATCTCTTAGGCATTAGAATTATGAAATAGTGTATGAACTTGTTATAGAATCTATTCAGAAGATTTTGTATAGCCATTTTTTGGACATTGTTATAGTTGATTGTGGCCAAATGATTCTGCAAATTTCTCAGAGAGTTGAAGTGATGTTGTGCTGAAACTTCTTAGTCAAACCCATTCTTTCCACTGGAGATATCATGTGACTGAATGAATATTACTCAGTTTTAACAAGATACTTTATTTCTTTTTACTCTCTTTTTGTATGTTTGAATGCATACATAACAAATAAAGTATCAGAATATCAGCCATTTGTTTTATAAAAATTAAAAAAAGGAAATTTTATGAATCTCAAACACCTGAATGTTTCCATGTTTGTTTTGTAAGGGTTGATATTATAATGAAGGAGTGTTCTATTCATTGATCTTGTACCATACATTTTTATCATGAGATTTTGTTTTGTTTCTATACCTCCTTGATGGTGGATGGATGTCTTCTTGAAAGTGAATGAGAAAAGAAAGGTATGTTCATTAAATATCTTTGGAAAACAGGGCATTACTAAGAGTTTGCTAAATGCATGACCACATCATATTTGCAGAGGTAATTAAATCCATAATAAAATTGCCCTACATTTCCTTATTATAGGTAAGCTGATTATTTTTGTTTTGTCTGTTAGTTTTTTGGTTCATTACTACAGTGTTAATTTTATTATAAATTACAATTTCCAAAAATGATCAGAATTTTTGCTGGATATAGAATTTTCTCTTAAAATATGTTGGTTTTGGTTATAAGAAGAACTATCATTGTTCTTATTTTTGTTGTTCATTTATACCATACTGAACTTTTTAGAAAGTCATTTGATTTTGTAAATTAACACATTTACTACGTGTGAATAAAAAATGAGCTAGAACAGGGCATAAAAAAATGATTACTCAGTGTGTGCTGATTTTTCTGCCAATTAAAAAAGTATACCTACTCTGCAGGTTATTTTCCTCAATAAAGTACCAAGAAAGGAAGAACAAATTCTGGTTCAGGAAGTGGGTGACCTGTAGATAGCTTATGGTATTAATTCATCTTGTTATTGTATTGTAGAAATGATAACAATATTCCTAGTGTCTACTTACATTTTATGTATTGAACCATGTACATAAATTCTTTTAATAATGCCTGTATTACTTTCTCCCGAAATGACCAAAAATGTTGTACTTTCAGTGTCATATATGTATGCAGATTGGATGTTATACTGTGATTATTATGTGTATTGGTGTTTCATGTAATGCCCCGGCCAAATGTACTTCAGAATAAGCGGAAGATTTACAAGTTTATTATATGAATGATCAATGTTTGGTGTCACATAGATATTCCTTGGGGAGTTTAACTTCAGGATGTTTTGTTGTTTGATGTTACAATAATGTTAGCACATCCATCTTGATCCTCGTTGTAGAAGTAGAGTTAGCTTAATAAGTATACTTGAAAGAAATATTATTTGAAGATTTTTCAAGATAGTTTCCACTGTAGTTGAGTAACATCGGTTAAGTTAATATATGATTTTTTTAAATTAAATATGAAGCTGCTTGCTTCTGTTTTTCAGAAATGTTTTAAAAATTAAATCTTGTGGAAGTAAATGAATAATCAGTATTATTTTAATGTCATCTTTAAAATGAATACAATGAAACAGTTGCATTTCGCATTTTGTCTCTAGACAGCTGTAGGTCAGTTTGCCTTGAGGTCTGACAAACTTCCTTTTATTGAGTAATTTGTGATAAACTGCATCTCCTTTCTTCCATTTCCTATAACAAAATAAGAAAATACAGTAAAATCTGTACAAGCCAGAAACCTGCCTTAACTGGAAAATTACTTCTGCCCATGAAGTTAAGGGCTTTTTCACACAACTTAAGACGAAACCTATCACAGAAATGGAACAGTTTTGCATGTCCTATAGGGAAAAAAACTTTATAAAATGGAAATCCTGTGAATTTAGTGCAATTGGCCAAGATGTGAGATATTCTTAAAGTAATGAATGCATCTGCAATTCAATTTTAAATCCTCTATCTATCCTATGTGATTTAATCGTTGCAACTGCACCGTGAAGGAGAGGGGCTTCAGCTGACATCATAGAATTCAACCTTGGCGGTCACTTGTGTCTTAAGGCATGGATCATAGGGGAATTCCCCCACCAACTCTCTAAGCTTGGGAAGGTGCACAAGCATGGCTTTTCTTCATATCTCTCCCTGCCCCACTTTCAAAATCGCAACCCCTCGGCCAGAGACACATTGCTCAAGGCCAGACAAGGGTATCAGAAAATCATAATACTCGGGGCTGTGATGCTGTGTATGTTGAAAGAGTCAGCAAGCAGTCTGATTGCAGCCATTAGGCAGTGACATGGTGTGTATTTTTATGAGTTTCACAACCTGTTTAACTATGTTAAAACCATAAAACTCCAACATTAGATGAAAAGGTCTAACTTATTGACAAAAACTCAGAAGCTGTCAATAAATGTTTAATATTCATTTATTTATGATTTCTTCCATAAATACGAATATGAAAATCTCTTTTAATAATCATCATAAAATCATGTAATTTTTACTTTACTTTAATTACTTCTTTACTTACCTACATTAATTTACTAGTTTCTGAACGGAAGTATTAATATCACAAGTGACATAAAATGGGCAGTCTCGAATAAAACAGAAATTTACCCAAACCGGAATATTTTTTTGTCATGGTCGATACCGGCTTCGACAGATTTTACTGTACTAACAGAATTGTGTAACAGAGGATAATTTCTTTAAAGTATGTTTGAGCAATGATGTTATGTTCCTTGGAAAAGCTGTACAGATAGAAAAAATTGAATATGCCCAACAGCTCAAATGTTGACTGCTTCCTTTTCTGCGTAGCAGTATGGATATTACAAAAATCTTAGAATTGATATTGGTACATATATTTTTACTTGGAATTTTTATTGGTATACAAAATAAAATACTTCATTAAAAATCGGTGAAGATAAAAAACCTTTATTATCACGATGTTTGTGTCGTAAGTCATCCTGAAATCTGATGAATTATTAAAATCTATAGTTTTGTTACAAGCATGCAATTTGTGTGTCTGTTGGATTGTTTTCCAAATCAGACTTCCATTTGCTGTAGTGATTTATAGGTTAATTTTCACTTGAATATCTCTTGGGAAATCTGTTGTCTTTAGCATATAAAAATGATATTGTGCACTTTGTAGTGTACTAATTTAATTGATAATAACTTGGTGTGTGAGGCCAATAAATTGAAAAAAATCATTTGGAAGGTAACAGTTGAGAAGGGAAAGTATACAAATGCATGATTTTTATTTGGTAACCTCAAATCCTCAAATCATTTTCTAAATAATGAATGTCAAATTTGCTTCTTTTGTTCCTATTCTCTTCAGACAAAATGAACATTTTTAATCTCTTAATGAAGAATTTAAATCTCTTATTGTGTAAAATCTTCAGAAGTAACCAAAAATTATTCACCAGTCAATTGGTAACTTAATCAGAATGATTGACATTGAACAAATTCTCTATTACTCTAAATTCTCTATATACTTGATAGATGTGAACTTGTGGCATATGTTGACATGTGAATTGTGTAGTGTGTACAAGATACTATAGATATATCTGAGGAAAAAATCAAAAATGAAGTTTTTTGTATTAGTAATCTGTTTTTTATCTAATTTTTTTACAAAAGTATGGAAGTTTATTATTTTAAAAGAAGATAATCATACATAAAATGTAACACTATTATATGTTAAGGTTTATTTTCAGCAAGTTGTATTGTTTTTAATGTCCTAATATTCATTTTCTATTTTTAGCTATTCCTTGTTTTGAAATATGTAAAATAATTAATTTAAGAAAGTTAGGTTTCATTTGCCCTCTATGCAAGGAAGTTGGAACAAACATATTGCACTTGTACAATATACAGATTGTGGAGTATATTTATTATAGCTATAATTGGCGCTTCTAAAGTGGAATGTATTGAAAACCTTTGCATTTCCATGAAAGGAAAGGACAAAATTTTTGGATACAATAATGATTGTGCGTCATCGGTTTTGTGCTGCTTCAAGACCAAACATTTCTGGATATTTGAAATCACTTTGTATATCATATTTCTTTAAGATCTGTGAATATCGGGGCATATGTATGAATGCAACTACAACCCTACCTCTTATTAGAATGGAAGCTGATGAAATTAAAGGCAATCATTTTGGACATATGTGTATGAATTTCTCCTACATGAAAAATAATATTTATTAAATATTCAGTCAGATTTCAGTATAATTTGTAATTAGAAATGGTGTAAAGAATATTGTCTTGTGAAGAATTTTCAATTTGAGGGCATTTGTGGACAATATTATACTTCTTTTCAATTTTTAGAATGTAAATAAAAATCTAACCAAAGTCATATCAGATAATAGATAACATAGTAATAAATTAGATATAAAAGACAGTTCTAGTAAGCAAATGTTTCAAATTAAATATATATCTGTAATTGTATTGATAACTTTCAGTATTGAATACTAGGAACAAATTGTGATGAGGGTTGAGTAAATAATACATGTCTTATCATAATGGAAAACATAATTAGTGAGCTACAAGTAAAAATATTTGTATTTAAAACATTTTTAAAAAGCCTTTAGAAAGTAGATTTTCGATCAAATATAATGCAAGCAATTAAATTACATTTACATTTGTGATAAATGTCAAAATGATGGTTGTGAAGATAGAAAAGGATGCCCTCAATGATATCTACCACTCAAAACAAAGTAGAGCTGTTGGTCACTTGCAATTCTTATACTTTGGTATGCAACCAAAGAAACTGAATGAATATTTTCTGACATTTTTGTTCATATTGTTCTGCTTAAAATTGTGGATTGTGTTTTGTTATAATCATGTTGAATGTTAATTAATTTTCATTTTAAATTGACATAAAATAATTTTACTCATAACAATAAAATTCATCAACAATCCATTTGCCATTAATTATTATTTCATATATTTAAAGACTTTAATTAAATATGAAATTAATTCAGTTTTGGTCAACTATCAACAATTCAACTCGGGGTAACAATAACTACCAAAAACCATTTATGCACAAGTAACATAAGTAAGCATGAACAGATTTCTGTGTTATCTTAATTTAAGAAATCTCTCTTCTTCTTTACAGTTGAATATAATTATTAACACTGATTGTATTTTTTTAATGAGCAGGTAAATTGTAATTGCTGAAAAGAAATTAGTACAGTGGTTGTTATATTCTGTCTATTCACATCACTGAACTCTGAATCATCCTACAGATCTACCAAATTGTGCATATCTGTTTGTATCAATGTGTTTTACTTTGAAAACAAACTATTTCAAAGTGAAACCTGTAATGCATTGTTACAGGTTTTGTAGATACTTCTGGAAATAAATGGATGACAAAATGATTTCCAGAAGTGAGTGGCAGAAAACAAATTCATGTTTTTGTACTAGGTAAATAAAACATTGTATGCACAAAGTTTTTAAAAATAAATATGTTCTGTGATATTTGTGTAGGACATTACATTTCTTCCACAACATTATGTGAAATGAAAAGAATTTAAAACTCAGTTTGGAGAGCATCATAACAAAAATAAAAGTGTTGTTTTGTGTGAGATTTATTTCCAATAAGTTCAAGAATTGATCCTGCTATTGGTGAATTTTATAAAATTGTGTTAATTATGAATCTTCAAAAACCTAACATAATTAAAGCAGCAGGGTAAAGTTTGTTTCCTCTGGAATGTGATATGTGCCTATATTTACTTGATACAGTGTAACATCATTTTGATGACATAAAATGGTAAATGTCTGGTGGATTATAATTATGTATACAGGCAATTGTTGGTTCTCGTACCCAGAAATATTTTTTTCCCTTCAGTTGTAGAGATTTATGTTCTAGGAAGTGGTATATCAGTGTTCTACATTCTTGTAATATGTGTTAATGTAGCTGTAACCTGCATTATTTAATGCATGTTTTGTTATCCATGAGGAGTTTTCTCAAAATGAAGAGATTTTAATTTGATGTAGTGGTGTTTATGATTTTTCCTGACTATTTCCTTTTAGATGGGTTGTGTGAGAAATAGTTGCCTTTTTCTTGTATTCCTTCATTCCATTTTCCTTTTATATCCACAGTACATTGCCCTGTTGGTTTTCAAAAAAATTACTTTAGGTAACCACCCCACCCCTTAGACACACACTTACATGTACTACACTACCACACATGCCAGGAGACCGGTCAGGAGCTTAGAGCTTGTCCCGGCTGGGGCGTTGCCCCGCTGGTGAGAGATACTGTGTTGGGGAAACCCCGCTAGCCGACGGTAGGTTGGCGCCGGATCTCGCCGTACAGCGGGGGAAGACTACCGCCACCTCCCAAGTAAAAACATGCGCCATGCTTACGGGACTAATGATCCTTGTAGTTGACGCGCCCGGAATCACTAATTAATCCAAGCGCTCAATGCTCGAGAAGTGTTTATTGATGCGTTACGTCGACAAAGATGCGTTGCATCGACGAATTAAAATAAACAATCTTCCCCTACCTTTTTCCCCCATCACATTCCATCTCATCCCACGTCACCAGCTTCACCTTGTTCCTATGCCCATTCTCACCCTATTTTGCCCCGCGTCGCCTGGTCTCGCCACACCACACCCCTCCAAGTCTAGCCTCATGCCTATATCATCGTTGCTACGGATAGACGTGGTGTCTGTGCGCGCCCGTTTGAATTGGCGCGCACACGGCATGACATCGCGCCCTAAGGCAGCACACTCTAGCGGCAGCCGGGCAGCCACCTAAGTTTTGCGCGGCAAAATACTCTATTTTTAATTAAAATCCCCATAGACATCTTTTTTGCCGTTTTCAATATTATCCTGGACAAATGGGAAAATGTGAAAACAATTGAATGAGCTTTTATGTAATGTAAATAACGGTATGAAATAAGAAAAGAGTAGCCATTTTGAAACGAACTATCTAATTGTATTTAAATAGATGAAGAGTTGTAACTCTCGTTGCTCTGATTTTTATCACCTTCGTTTAGTGGACAGGAAAAGGAATGAATTCTAACAATAGTTTACGCCCACCTGACCAGCCGTGCCCTGCGCCGTATAACCCACCCGCCCGCTCCTTTTTATAGTACTCACCCTAACCTGCCTTGTCGTAATTCCGCCCGGCATTAGATACCTATACGAATTCAGCCGCTGCCTGGAGGAAAACTAGCGAGCGGCTGCTCTGATCGGTAGTTTTTGTGGTTTCCCCGATCATCACCAGGCGAATACCGGACCAGTACCCTGACAACCCTGCCACGGACGCGATATTTCCTCCCTCTTCCTTCTCCAATCCTCATCTTATTTACACACACAATTACAGGCACTACTCTACCACACACATCGAGAGACCAGTTGAGAGCTTACTGCTTGTCCAAGCTCAGGTGGTGATTCGCTAAAGGAGATACATGGCTGAGGAAAACTTGCAAGCCGTCGTGTATATCGGAGCCGGATCTCACCATCCTCCAGAGGAAGAACACAGCCACCTTCCCTGATAAAAACTTGGGCGGTAATCCCGTACGGACTAATGACAGTTGACGCGCCCAGAATCATTAATCAATCAATAAAAAAGAGAAAATCAACCTGGTTGATTGATTGTTTAGTGATTCCGGGCACGTAAACTGCCAGAGTCATTAGTCCCGTAACTGTAATCAGTTTTTTTTTGCTTGGGAGGTGGCGGTCTTTCCCCCACTGTATGGCGAGATCCGGCGCCTAGCGGAGTTTCCCCAGCCAGGTATCTCACACCAGCGGGGCACCGCCCCAGCCGGGACAAGCACTTAGCTCCTGACGTGTCTCCCGGCATATGTGGTAATATTTGTGTGTAAGGGGGTGAGGATAGGGCAAGGAAGGAGGAGGTGAGATAGCGCGTGGTCCGTGGCCCGTTTGTTAGGGTATTGCTCCGGCAGCCGCCTAGTGTTGATCGGAGAAACCACGGAAAACTACCAATCAGAGCATCCAGGCACTAGAATTCTCCCCAAGCACCGGCTGAATTCGGCCTAGCTAACAAGCTAGTGTCGAAAATTCTGCCACCATCGGGACTCGAACCCAGGACCTCCCGGTAAGAGGGACTGCAGTGACATCGGATGATGACCTGAGTCGTCTCTCCAGGTGTAAATCAACACGGCCTACTCTGCCGTTCACTCCTATCATCGTTGCCGCGGGAAGCTGCAGATGGATGCATTGTTGCATACTCCCGGCTTCCAGAAACGATTTTGATCTTAAATTACGTAAAACGTTATGGCACTCATGTAACGAAACAACAAGCATTTAGTCGGAAACTATGTACGGCATTTAAGTTGCGTTTTATCGTTAAGATACGTTTGATATAAAGTGAAACGCACGCTTTTGAAAATATTCGCCAAAAATTGATAGAGTGCGCACTTAAATTTTGCTCTAAGGTTGTAGGGAAAGGGGATATGTACTTTTTATAAAACCACCTAGATAACGTTTTTGTTGTTTTCAAGTTCACTTAGACAATTTCATTAAGCTAGATTAAGTAGTAGTGTCAGTTCAAAAGTAGATTCGTATGAAGAAACAACAAAGATTCTCCCTTATAAAAAAGGAAAGAAATGGAAAAATATTGTGTCAGACCCGACACTCTTTCAGGGAAACAGCATTCAAATCGGTTTTGCCGGTACAAAGATAACCTAGACAGACGAAAATCGTAAAAACAACTGAATTGTTTTTGTTTGTTTTTTTATCATCTACATAAGCTAAAGGCAATTAGTTTGAAAATACGAGACCGACACTACAATTTAAGTATACAGAAGATGAAAAGTATATAAAGTCAAAAATATAATGACTTTAATGAAGACGGCTCTAATCCGGAGAAACTCGTTTGAATATTTTAATGCAGTTTCCTAGGTTTCAAGTAAAGTTGACACTTGTTCCCCCTACGCATCATTTTAAGTTTTCTTTTCAGGTTGCTAGCGCACGTGATCACTGATTTCTGATCCTGAGCCCTATACTGCTTCGGTGTGTAGAACCAATGGTCTCCTAGCGTGCGTCTGGGTAACACTTGGCAGCCTCTAAGGATGTGTCTCTGAGATGGGGACTCGAAGGATGCGTGTGGTGTGTTCGAACTTGCTTCCGGTGGTGGCCCTTGCACTCTTGGGCTGCCATACGTCTGCAGGTCAGCCTCAACAGTTTCTTGTTCGACTGTCACGAATCAAACATTGTGAATGGGAAAACACCATTTAACCTTTCTAATTTTCGGTTCCTTAAAGGAGAATTCCATTAATGGATTATAGACTATGTTATTAGTGCGCCATTTTGTTTATTTACAATCCGTAACGAAGGCAACCTTCCGCTGCTGTACACATCAGAAGCTTATGACCATAAACGATTTATAATGGGATGTCCTTCTAAGTTTGTCATGTAGGGGGTCTTTTAGCTTGTCACAATATTTCTTAAAATATAAATCCTTTAATTTTCCTTACCAAAATCCGATATTGGGAAATGAAATGCCAGGGAGAAATAAATGGTGGAAACGGAAGTCGAACTTCAAGCCGCATAGAAAGGTATATCGCGGGGGTTCGTGTCGGGACAGGTCTTCCCGAATGTTCCGAGTAGGTATGGACCTACTCATTGTGACGTCATAGAAGTGTATCGTAAGAGTGTAAATGCCAAGAAGTAGAAGTGTACGTAGGAGGAACAAAAACAAGGGAGATTTGTATGTTCATGTAAGAGTTAAAATCTCCCCAAATGGAAGAAATCCTATTACAAAGTATATGTGTAAGCAAATGGGAAGAGGTCTATAGAAAATTATTAAATGTAGGAAGATCAGAATTTCTTGGAAGTACAGACAGGGAAAAGATATCTCCGGTCAGGGAAATTACAGTAATCGAAGGGTTAAGAGATATATCAAAAAAGGAAAGGCGGTAAGGCTCCCGGTACAGGAGAAATCCCAAGCAAACTGGTAAAGAATGGAACACCAAAGCTAGTGGGAATGATGACGAAGCTAATGAATAGGTGTATAAATAAAGGCGATATACCAGAAGACTGGAAAATGACTTAAGAAAGTAAGGAAAGACATGTGTGAAAATAATAGAGGGATAGCAGTGACAAACACGTCCAGTAAGATACATGGAAGAATATTAAGAGAATTAATAGAAGATGGATACGAGGATTACAAATAGGAGGACAAAGTGGTTTTAGGGAGGAGCTTGCTTAACCTGTTTTGTCTGTCCCAGGTGATTCAAAAGAAATGGCAAACAGAGAGAGAACTTCACATTGTCTTCCTTGATATAGCAAAGGCATATGATAGAGTGCCAGTGATAAAGTTATGGAAATTTATATTTATACACGAAATGTGTTCGAAAAGAAACGGGAATTTAATTATTGAACGGGTGGTATTAGTTTGGTTCGCGCGATCGTTTTTTATTGTGTTGGTAAACATGTCTGAAATGCATCTGCACACTGGTTCCATTGTCGGATGGTTAGTCTGTTGTTAGTTGCAAAGAAGATTACGTGTGTTTGCTTATGAGAGGCGATTTTTGTACAAAAGTTACAAAGTTTAGTACAAAGTACAAAGTGGTCTTTCACTAAGCGGTGCCAATTTGAGCCTCGCTCTTACAATTTAGAAAGCCGCAAGACACTCTCTGAGGTTGCCACACCAGCTGGGTGTCGCTCTGCGCCTGATATAGAGCAACGACAATTTTCTGGGGCGCTACTCTATGGAGCAGGATGAGAGCTGCGTACTTTCACATGAGGAAACACCACTGTTTCAGCTAATTGGGACCCAGGTCGCAAAAGACCAGAGCAATCAGGCTCGAGCTGTCACGAAGCCTGGCAAAATCCCATACAAAATTAACACTATTCTGTAATATACATAACAATTTCATTAGAAACAGTGTACAAATACATAAGAGACAGAGCTGTCTTTATGCAGGGTATTTTACAATAAATGCTGAAACATAAATAAATAATATTAATTACTATTCACAGGATGAACGCATTACGTAAACATCAGGGCAAATCCAATAAGCAGACTTCAAAATTTAAGGCTATGTACAATTAAAACATTAACACTGGCTAAACAAAACATTAATCTTAAAATTTGGTGTTCCAAACAGCATTTAAATTATTTACATATATACAATTCTTGGGCCGCGTCCAGCTAACTGACTGAAAAATTTAGAAGAGGTTTTGACCTAAAAATGGTGTCGGCGCTCGGATAGAGCGGCGTCCAAGAAAAAGAAAAAAAAGATAATTAAAACCAGGCAAGTGAAAAAATATATTTTATAAACTGAGCCAATTCAAAAAGTCCGGTACAAATCTCATCTTAAAGATATACGTGGCTGAGGGCCACATAGTATGAAAACGCGCTGAGGCGAGCGTGGAGCTCGGTTATATAGAGAAAAAATAGTTACAATATCATTCCTCAGTCCTACATTGCACAGTGGAATTCATGAGTGCAATCTGTGAGCGTGATTGGAGGTTCACAACTGATAATTGACAGCGGAAAATAATCGATAGGGAGTGTGACATACCCACACTCTAGTAGCGGCTTATTGAACTACAGTAATTACAGATGTGTACAGAAATAAATTCATTTTTGACAGAAAATAAATACAAGCAGAGTTTTATAACTTAAATTTGCAGTATATGCTGACACAGAATTAATTACTGAATACTTCCAAATTGGTAGAAAGCATACAAGACTCTTAATTCAATTATAAAAATAAATCGCCCCTTGGAAATTATTATCCAGTAATAACTCCTAAAAATAAAAATAAAAATAAAAATAAAATTATTCAAATATTCTGGAGTGTGGCCACACTTTACATTGTATTACAAGTCTATAACATTTTGTGAGGTAGAGAAAAGAATTAACAAAGCAAATAAAAAATAATACCTTAAATCTGTGTAAAATAAAAATAATACCTGTTGACACCTCATATTTCATGCATTTCAATGCTTTAATCAATCTACTTAATATATGATTGATTAATTACAACATTACAATGGCTGGCAATAATTTATACAATAAAAACTTATAAATTACAGCCTGAAATATGACAAGTTAAAACACAATGGCCGAAAAAAATCGAAAATACATATTACATACATTTGAAACAATAATGTATAATATAGAAGCAGATGATTCACAGAAACATCTAAAAACTGTCAAGTGAAAAATAACAATAATTGTAGGCTTGAAATGTAACGCATAAAAAGCAATAAGATTCCGCATTTAGTTCCTAATCACGAGTAAACTAACAAATATCGTAATTTCGGATACATTCCAACTTTGTCGGCACGTATAATAGCAGAGAAATCTCCCAAATATCTGAAATGAAAACGAATACGGTGAAAGGGCGCATGCGTTTGGCGGGAATCTGCGTCGTCCGCTATTAACTTCGTGGAGGGGAAGGAAGAACCTCTTCTGTTACCTGCATTCCCTACATTGATTCAGCTCGCAGTCGTTTTCTGTTATCCGATCTTCATGCGATGTGAAGAGGTATCGCAAAGCACCCCGGCGATTCCCGCCATAGAGTGGGTGACATGTAGTTCACTCTATCGGCGTTCGGCTCACTTCAACTGTTCGCTCAGCTGGTAAGAGAGAGCGCTCAATTAGCGGGAACTGCGCTACCTCTTTGCATCTCATGAAGATCGGATAACGGAAAACGTTTCCAAGCCTCAGAAATCATGTTCAGGCTTCGGGACTGCTCGGTGACGTCACGAAATGTAAGGGTCGCGTAGGAGCGACTGCCTGGCAGTGGAACTAGCGGAGTGCTTCTTGTTTTTACATTTCCCATTTCCTTACAATAAAGTTACGTATCTCCAAATACCAAAACTATGTAAAATATATTTATTTCAACAGTAGGCCTCCGTGCTCTATAGTTAAAAAATCCCCATCTTAATAATTGGTATCAATATACAAATGCTCAAAAACAAATTTAATAACAGATAATGTATATTCAAGATTACCTTGAAATCCTTTATTCATTAAGATTTTAAATTAGCTGTTGCTCAAAATTGAATTCCTTTGCCTTTTTTACTTGATAGAGGTCTCTTCTGATGATTTAAGTTTGCAAATTAAAGTAAAAAAATGACAAGAATTTTTCTCTTTCAGTGACAAATACATTAATCCCATTTTTCAAATTTCCAGCAAACAAAAATGTGCCCTTCCCTTCTATGAACCAGAAAATTAGCACCAAGTTTACTATTATTACCAAAAAAGGTTTAAAAAGCACATTAATTTTTTTGGATAAGTATTAGAAGAATGGTTTATTGCTAATAATTAAATCCATAGGAAAATTAAAATGCAGTGAATGAAATTTATTATTTGAAAAATTATTATTTGACATATTAACTTTACAGCTTACCTGTTTCAAAATATTTTAAATTAAGATTAAATTACATTACAAAGTCATTCTAATTTTTGTGAAAATACTTTCATGCACAACAAACTTCAAAAGTTCACTTTTTATTACTGAAAAACAAAGTTAGTTAATTAACCAACAATTGTTGATATTTTCAAATTTAACTGCTGGCATTTAGCCTCAACATATTGTACTTTAAATTCAAAACCCTGGAAATTTAAACCAATTGATTAGGCAAAATAAGTTTACTTTTTAAATTCTCATTAGATATTAATGATGCATTACAATTTTCTTCAAAAGAAATATTAAGAGAAAGGGCATATTAAAACCTAACCACAGTAAAAACCCATTCTATTGCCCATGCACACATTTTATGTAATTAAAACAAAAAAGTACATATAGGGAATATTAGATTAAAAATGTAATAAATTAATCACTACATTTTAGTACAAAATTTATTATAAAAGAAATTGTACAGATACTTCAACAAAAAGCAAAGTTTTATACAATCATTATTGTGCCTGGAAGTTCAGGCACTCAGGCTTTTTACCTAAAATTGACAGGCAGAAGGTATTTATTTTTACTTAAATAGGAATACAAAAAATGGCATCTATTGTAGCTAAAGATATGGTTCAAACAAGCATGTAGATAATGAAAAATGACATTTTTTAATTTTTTTTTAATGAGGGAAGGTGAAAAATCTGCTCGCCATCTCCAAGGTTATGCGAGGATGTAAATGATTGCGACCCACTAAAAAACACCTCCCAAAGTCACTTCCTTCTTGACAGTGAAAAACTGTTTCTTATTGGAGTCTGAGAATTCTAATGACGTCTGCAACTTCCGTTTCATTGCCCTTCGCACTTTCTCAACATCATTCTCTTTCATGTTCCACTGTCTTTAAAATATCTACAACTGTTGAGGTAGAAGTAGCTGTAACGAAACATCGCCTCTTCCATCAGTAGTTATTATCAGACAAGAGTGTTCTGGAAAAGAGACGACACACAATTGACAAGGATTGTTACTTGGAGAAAGAATTAACGAGTAATGAAGAGATTGTTACTGTTACCTCTGTCCAGACGAAATCAAACGTTTCTTAATGCTTGGTTTACGCATACGTTTCTTTACTTGGACGCTTTCGGGGTTCGATTCAGAGTATGCCAGGCACTTGGATGAAAAATTCGTAATTTCGTCGGTTTTACTTCATGTTACGACTGCATCCAAGCGCCTGGCATACTCTGAATCGAACCCTGAAAGCGTCCAACACGTTTTTTAATGTGCTTTCTCCACTTCGCGTCTGTTGACAGTGCGAGCTGGCGTCTGAGGTAGAAATATGAGAGATTTCCCCGTATTTTGAGAATGGTAATTTTACGCGGGGCCGTCCAGGAGCTGATGCGATCTTTCGGTGACGCTCCGAACTAACAGGGAGGACTTGACAATCTACGTCAAGGAAATTAGTACGAAAGAAGTGAGTATTTGGTCAACAGGGAAGAAATTCGCCAAATCTCCAAAGCGCCAAGTTTGAAAAAGAACATCAAAAGTGCATCAAATATGAAGTAATTTGGCTGCCAATGTGCCAACATCATTTATTAAGTTGGCATCATCGCTTTTCCTAATAGAACACTCCCAAGAATTTTATTTAGTCAATATTGCATCAATTGCCTCAAGATTTGTCACAGTAGCATCTTCATCCCCTAGCCTCACTATTTCACAGCCTTCCCAGAAAACTTTCAAGTGTAAATTCAAATCTATTGAAAGAGATGCAGTTATTCTAGTATAAGGTACAAGAAAAACTTTATAAAAAGTAATTGAATCACTTTCTTGAAGTACCTTCCACTCACTATTATTAAAAAAGTGAAGTTTGGATTTGAGTTCTTCAAATGAAGAGAAACATATGGTCTTTTCATATTCCTAATGTTCTTTAAAGCTGTCTGTAATGGCTTGATGTATTGCAGCACACTCTCTCCTCGTCCTCTTGTGCTCTGGACACTCTCTGTAAGTTGTAGGGTGACCAGATAAATAAGAGAGCAGATCAGGAAACTGCGTAGGAACAGCTTCTGGAAATAGTCGAAACACTTGTAAAGGGTCTTATAGTATTGTGCCAGTCTTCTCATCTCGTGCCTGAGAGTGCATTCGAAAATCATTTTCCTAAGGGTGTCTCCCGCAAACCTATAATGAAAATAAATAATGAGAGTAAATTAAATAGTTTATGAAAAGATATTAACATAACAGCCACAGTTCAATATCTACAAAGTTTTCTGGAAACAAACAATGGATATAATGCTAAAACCTACATACACATTTTTACAGTTAATTTATTGTGAAACATTCCCCAAAAAAAGCATTTTGGAAGTTTTTATTCTATACACCATATGACACCAAACTAACAACAAAGCAGTAACTTTTCGGGCTAAAATTTAGTATACGGTACAACCTAAGCAAGTCGTTTAAACGGGCACTTCGTGCCGCTCCGGCGAAGGGGAAATCCACGGTGGAGGGGACGAGGGGTGTTTAGAGAATTATCAGGGGAATCTTTCGGTGGAGGAGTGGTGAGCAATATGCGTAACTTAGTGTGTGTGTGTGTGTGTGTGTGTGTGTATATATATATATATATATATATATATATATATATATATATATATATATATATATATATATATACAGGGTGGTCGTTTTAACTTGAGACAAGTGAATATCTCGAGAAATATGCATCCTACGAAAAAAGTGTTCGAGATAAAAAGTTAATATTATCGTGGGGGACATCAGTCAGTGCTAAAAGTAGCCACCCCCCGCCCCCCCTTTGGGGGGGTCGGGGGGGTCACTTTCATATCTTAAATGGGAACCCCCATTTTTTATTGCAGATTTAGATTCCTCATAAAAAAAGAAGTAACTTTTATTTGGGACATTTTTTCCAAATTATTGATAGATGGCGCTGTAATCGCAGCAAATGCCATGAGTTACCGATTCTGTTGGAAGATGTACCACTTGCAATACGACAGAACATGTGGTTTCAACATGATGGTTGTCCGGCACATTACGCCGCAATAGCCCGAGAAGTATTAAATCGCGAATTCAGTGGTCGTTGGATCGGTAGAGGGGGTCCAGTAAATTGGCCTCCTAGATCACCAGATCTTACGTCGCCGGATTTTTTTCTGTGGGGTTACCTTAAAGACAAAGTGTATGCAGAAGTACCTACAACTCGACAAAACATGATAGAACGTATCAGAAATGCTTGCTTAAAAATTACACCGGATATGCTTTCGAGTTGTGTAGCTGCATTTGAAGCTCGAATTAATAAATGTATCGAAATGGAAGGCGGACATTTTGAGCATTTGTTGTGAACTACAAAAGAGGCAAGGGGCTTCCCGAAGTTAAGCACCCCAATGGTGAGAGGCAAGGGGACTCACCTTAAACCAGCACCCCGATGGTGAGAGGCAAGGGGACTCACCTAAAACAAGCACCCCGATGGGAACAGTAACTACTACGTCCACGTCGTTGTTCCTGGGTAACGCTAAAAGTAGTTAAGAGCTTTGAATAACATAACAGGTTATTATTTGTTTGTTTTGCAAAAGCGAAATCTAATAATTTCCAATTTTTCGTATTCCAGTCTATTTTTTGTTATTACAACGCCATCTATCAACAATTCGAGAAAATATCCTTAATAAAAGTTACTTCTTTTTTCATGAGGAATACAAGTCTGCATTAAAAAATGGGGGTTCCCATTTAAGATTCCAAAGTTGCCCGCCGCTCCACCCCCAGGGAGTGGAGGTGGGGGGTCATGTTTTGAGTCATACGATAAGTTTTTGAAAAATATTAAACACATGTTTTGCAGTTTTTCGATCCAATGTGAATTTCGCAAGATATGAGACCGTTTCCTTCATTTTTCTAGGGAATCGGGATAAATAGTTTTTTCCGATTTTAGCGCCATCTATTAATAATTTGGAAAAAATGTCCCAAATTAAAGTTACTTCTTTTTTTATGAGGAATCTAAATCCGCAATAAAAAATGGGGGTTCCCATTTAAGATATGAAAGTGACCCCCCCGACCCCCCCAAAGGGGGGGCGGGGGGTGGCTACTTTTAGCACTGACTGATGTCCCCCACGATAATATTAACTTTTTATCTCGAACACTTTTTTCGTAGGATGCATATTTCTCGAGATATTCACTTGTCTCAAGTTAAAACGACCACCCTGTATATATATACACACACACATCAAACAAAGCGTGGGCGATTTAATTAAACTGTAAAAATAAACTTCTGAAATAATTTTAATGGTTCGTAATTGGTCACGAACGTGACGTCAAAATTTAGGAGGGGAGGGCTATTTCATCGTAGTATCTCGTCGGAGCTTCATTACATGGTGGTGCCAAGTAGTGTTCAAGTGATTTTTTCTTTGTCAGGGTAGCTGTCGAAGTGGTTAACTACGTTGCTGTCGTACAGTTACATTTCTTGCGTTCTTCAGATTCTTTGTGATTTGTGTTTTTGAGTGTCGATTGTCTGTGCTACTTTGTGAGAATAAACGTGTTTTTTTACGCGTTGCGCCGAAGGGGGTGTTTGGATGTGTTTGAATGGGCGCAAGAACGTGGTTTGATTGCTACAGGATTCAGGTGTCCTGTGTGTAAGTGTCCGATGAGGCTGGCCAAGCGAAAGGAGTTGTGTGATGGTTTCGAGTGGAAGTGAAGCAAGAAAGAGGCCACTCATGTGCGAAAGTGTTCAGTGCGGAAGGGGTCAAGTTCGCGGGAAGCAAGTTGAGTATGATTCAGGCATTAGTAATGACTTATCTTTGGGTTATGAAAGTACCGTGTGAATTTATTATGAATGAACTGAACGTAAGCAGTAGAACCGTGACCGACTGGATGAGTATTTGTCGTGAGGTGTGCGTCAGTGCGGCTGATAGAGAGATTGGAGGCGCTGGTATGGAAGTGAATAATAGATGAGAGTACGTTTGGTCGCCGAAAGTATGATAGTGGCAAGAGAGTGGTTGGGAAATGGGTGTTTGGGGGTGTCGAACGAAAGACGAAGCGCGCCTTTTTCAAGGTCCTTAAAACACGCAGCAGAGAGGAGCTCCTGGGCGTTATTAAGTCTTTCATCAAGCCGGGGTCCATCGTGTTCTCGGACTGTTGGAAGTCTTATAACTGCTTAGAAGAGATTGTTTTCAGTATTTTGCTGTAAACCACTCTGTGTTTTAGAGACCCTGAAACTGATGCGTACACAAATCATATAGAAGGAACGTGGAGCGCAATGATGCGAAGTTTGCCTCGGCGCCGCGCAGCTGGCCAGTTCGACAGCTATCTGGCGGAATATGTTTGGAGACGCCTTCAAGGGGGCAAAAACCCACACTGAGATGTTTTGGTCGTTCCTTGAGGGCGCCTCCAAACTCTACGAGCAGTAACAATCGCCAATCGGTAAGTTTTATTCGTTTCTATCAGAGCGCTTTGCGTAATTTGAGGGAGAGCTTAAGGAGACTCCTCTTCTACCCCTCCCCTTCCCCTTCCCTCCCGCCGCGCCTCTTCACTAAAGGCCGGTTTCACCTACCGGAATCAAGATGATGATCCCGAGTTGATCCGGATCATCTTCAGTTTGATCCCGTTGTATGTTTCTCCACGCACTTGAAAAGAATCAACCTGACTGACTCGGATCAAATTTAACTCGCAATTGATCCGTCGCCGAGCGGTGGATCACGGCCATATCAGGAGTTATTTCTCGGCTTGGTCGTCTAGCTATTACAGTTTTCCGTATTTTTTAAGCAAATACCTGCAGTTGGACTTAGATTCAGTATGAAAGTATTCGCTAAAAAGTAGGATTGCGCGCAATATTTGTTGAAAAAATGTGTTTTTTAAGATAGTGCTGTAAATAAAAGTAGTGTTAACACAATTGTAGGTTAGAATTCTTGGTGTTGGGAAGAAAAAATTAAATATATTTTGGCTTCAAATCAGTGTAATTATAAGTATAATTAGTAAAATAGCATTTTGTTAGTTGTAGTTTATTGGAAGAGCTATTATTCCGCAGTTCTATCTGATTTTTGTGATATCTGTATTGCAATTGGCGTGGGATAGTTTTATTGAATACTTTTTTAGTGTAGTAATACTTTGAATTTTTCTTCTTGTTAGGTTAATTTGTGTCGTAAAAATGGAGTTTGTTTTCGAATGAAGTCATTGAAGATTTATTGTGGGGAGAGACACCACCAGAGTAATTCCCAAAAGAAGCGATTATTTTAAAATGTCAGAACGAGCATTAAAACTTTCTTTGTATTTACTCATTAAGCTTTCAAGTAATTCTCTTTCAACTGGAGATAAATTGGACGTCGTCTATGCATTCTTTCCAATGTCAGGTGAATCAATCACCGATCAAGAATACTACCACACGCAACCGAACACCACACAGATGGAACGAAATGAAATCTAAGCAACTCGTTTCCTACAGCTGACCGCGAGAATACCCACAAAGCATTTCAAAATTGTTGCCAACTGCGCATTTTCACGACTGCTCGTGAATCATGGGATCCGGATTGACTTCGAAGTCTCAAAACGTTGGTGAAACGCACAGGGATCAAGTCGGCCTTGACTCCGCGGATCAGGATCACGCACCACGGATCAACTACGAATTTCATCCTGGTTGGTGAAACTGGCCCTAAGGGTGTACCGTATACTAAACTTTAACCACTTTACGAAGCAGTAACTTAACATAAAGAGTAACATAACCTCTACATTTTTTTTTAGAATTTCTCACCTTTGTATTTCCATTACGCGAAAAGTTGTCTCCTTTAATAGCATTAAGTCATTTCCGGTACAATTCCGGTTCCTTTCCTTGGCTGGGAAATGAAAAAACTCGAACACGTGTTGTAATTGCCATTATACCCAGGAACACATGAGAAAGGCATACTGCTGCTACAAAACACGTAATTGCAAATTATTTGAAATAAATTACAATAGCATTTGGAGAGTATTTCACTATCTTGATAATACATACAAATTAATTAAATGAAATACATCATACTTTACCGGAATAGTGCCCTGTAGTCGGTCACAAGTAGGCCCTCACAACTCCTTGCTGATACTTCAGTAAGCTTGATTTACTTAGTAAAAAATTCCAATTAAAACGCACAAACACAATTACGAAATAACTGTATTTACTGCGCTAGCTAACGCACAAAAGAACAGATCGAACTGGAACACATGGAAACACACAACCGCACGCAACCCAAGTTGGATGCCGCGCTAATGAGCGCTAATGAGCAGAGGCCTTTGGGTCGAAGAGCAACCCAGGAGCAAACCTACAATTCGTGACGTCACTAGCAAAGAGAAAAATAGTTCCAGGGCCTGTTCTCACGAAGGCGCCGGAAGGGGTATCTCAAAGCACTCCGGCGATTCTCGCCATAGAGTGGGTGACATGTAGTTCACTCTATCGGCGTTCGGCTCATTTCAACTGTTCGCTCAGCTGGCAAGAGAGTGCGCTCAAATAGCGGGAACTGCTCTACGTCTTTGCGTCGAGATCAGATAACGGAAAACTTTTTCAAGCTTCAGAATTCATGGTGGAATTCATGCAATGATGGATGGGAAGAGGTATCGCAAAGCACCCCGGCGATTTCCGCCATAGAGTGACGGTTCCCGCCAAGATCGTATAAAAAAAGTTGAAGTTGTAATACAGATGATCCAAACATTTCTTACAACAAAAGGACTACGGCAAGGATCCTGTGTGCCACCTACCCTCTTTAAAATGTATGTTAATGGGGTGTTACAGGTATGGAAAAGAAACTGTGCTGGGATGGGAATGCCACTTTATGATAATACAACACTCTATACCCTAAAGTTCGTTCATGATTAGGTGCAGATTGCGCAAGAACAGGACGATATTGAATATATGACTAGGAAGATAAAAGAAGATTATGGGTAATGGGGACAAAGCCTCAACCTAGAAAAAAAAGTATACTGGACTCTAGGCAGTACACATGACGTATTGACTATGGAAAATAGAGAAATGATAAGAACAACAGAGGACATAAAGTATTTGAGAACAACAATAGGGAAACGGAGTTTTTATGGAAAGGAACGTGAAACCTGACTCATTAAAGGAAGAAAAATTGTAGAAGCTCTGAATCCAGTAATCTGGGATCCAAATATAAGCAAGAAAACGAAAATTAGAATATATAAATATGATTGAAAGTGTTACATTGTATGAAGCAGAAATATGGCTGCTTCCAGAACAACATAAAAGAAAATTGAGAGCCCTGGAAATGGATTTCCTCAGAAGAGCTGCAGCAAAATCTAAAAGGGAAAGAATTAGAAATCAACGGGAAGAATTAGAAATATTAAATCCAGCAACATATTCTAGAGAAAATTGAAAAGAAACAACTCACTTGGTTTGGTCATGATCAGCGAATGGACGAGAGAAGACTCCCCAAACGATCATTAGAATGGCAACAAGTGAAAGGAGCAAACGAGGAAGACCAAGACCAGCATGGAACGACCAGAACAGAAAGATAATCGAGAAGTGGAAATTACCTCCTGATTCCTGGAAGGATAGGGAAGACTGGAGAAGATTAGGCGCCGGAAGACCGAAGGAGAAGATTAAATCACGAACACGTGTTTTGTACTGTTTGCTCTTTAGAGTTTTATATTAATTTTAGCAGATTTTTCCTCTGAGCCCATAATTTATATCCATAATTGATTATATAGTCCGTTCACTCAAAATACTTTAGTACATTCTTAATACTACCCAATGACACCAGCTGTGTTGTACTTTTCTTCACATGTATCCTCTTTCACGCTTGTATTCTCTACCTCTGCAGACTCTTTTAGAGCTTTTACAATATACTAGCCAGATGGAAGAGTCAACTCGTGGCCCAGAGCGAAAGTCGCTTGCCTTACACCAAGGAGGACCGGGTTCGATTCCCGGACAATGTTATGTGAAATTTGATCTTACAAATTGACTGCTGCACAGGGGCTAGTCCAACCTCTGTGAAGTTCCTAAACTGTCCTAATTCATTAAAAATTAAAGAAAATTACGCAGGCATCCACCTGCTTTGAATATCCCCTTAAGGGATCAACAAGGATTGCATGCGATCTATGTACTACTGCTAGCTTCTAGCCAGATAGAAGGTCCTCTCTCGGTAGCGGAGATATCAGGAGGGGAAGTCCTGCTATCGCACTTGTATTTCGGTGCTGGATCTCACCAACCAGGTTGGGAGGAACACCGCCTCCTCCCGAGATATAAAGTGCACCACATATACGGACCAATTACCACAGCAATTAGCAAGCAGTAGCAAGCATTAGCAAGTAGTAGGGAAAATGATCAGTTGATTGTTAGTGAGTTCGTGCGCATCGACTGTTACCCCAACCAACTGTTCGTCCCGTAAGTGTAGTGCATGCTTTTCCCTCATTAGGTGACGGTGGTCTTTCCCCGTTGGATGGCAAGATCTGGGGCCGACCTATCGTCAGCTAGCGGCGTTTCCCCAAGCAGATATCTCCTACCAGCAGGGCACCGCCCCAGTCGAGACAAGCCCTAAATCTTCCGGCTTGGGTGGCAGTGTAGTGCATGTTAGTGTGTGTAAGGTGAGGATAGCACAAGGATGAGGAAGGAAAGATCGCGCGCGTTCCGCGGTCAGTTTGTTAGGGTATTCGCCTGGTGTCGATCGGAGAAACCGCGGAAAATCACCTATCAGGGCTACCGGCCGAACTAGACCTGCCTAGAACTACTGCAGGGCTACCTGCCTAGAACTATGCTCTAGACAGCGACTGAACTTGACCTAGCTGACAAACTGAAGTCGGGACTCGAACCTAGGACCTCCCTGTCGGAGGCCCCGCAGAAATCAGCCAATGGAACAACTGACAGCGGCGGCGCCTGCGTGTGTTGGAACAGTTCCGCTTCGCAAGAGCTGGGGCCCCAGACCGATCGCGAGGATCCCGAGATGCTTGGCCAACCCCATGGCGGGGCTGGGCGCCCGCGCCTCCTCCTCGCCGCCCCCCGGCCTGCAGCGCTGCCCCCTCGTCCCGCTGGGTCTCGGTGAGCGCGCGCACGGCCAGCCTATCCAGGCGGATGCGAATCCCCCATTCACCCTAGGCGCACGGGACGCTTGTCCGACGCTACACCCAATTCCGTTCACTCCAGGGCCGTGGAAGGCAGGTTCCGGAAGCCACGCACTGTAGAGACCTAACTGGCACTGGTTCAACAAAGTTATGTATTCTAGGGGCATGAAACACATTAGTTCTAAATCCTGTATACTGTAGGTGCTGTACATTCCGAAGGCATGTGATACATAGTTCCGAAACCCATACGCCACGAAATTGGAACGCTGGCTCCGCAACTCATACAGAGGCGTGGAACGAAAGGCTTTCAAAATGAATACACGCTAGGGATGTTGAACATGTTTGTAAGAAGCCGCGTCCGCTCTAGGCACAGTTTAAGCGCTAAACCCAATCCCATTCACTCTAAGGGCATGGAATGCTGGTTCCGAAACCCGCGGACTATAGAGACCTAACTGGCATTGGTTCAACAAAGCTATGTATTGCAGGGGCGTGGAACACATTAGTTCCAAATCCTGTATGCTGTATATGCACAATAACACAAAACCTATCTAGAGACATAGAATTCTGAAGAAATAATTGTATGCGTCGTCATTGCCAACAATATTATTTATTGCAATAGCAGCTTTCGATGACTTCGCCATCATCAGTTTTCTAGTACATGATAGCTCAGCCGTCGAAAGCTGCTATTTTAATAAATAATATTGTTGGCAATGACGACGCATATAATTATTTCATTGGAAATGCCAACTAAAACTCATCACAATACCTATAGAATTCTGAATCTAAAACAAATACAGATCAGGGGCATGGAACTCTGGTTCCAAAACACGTTCTCGATAAGGGCGTGGATCACAATGAATCCCAAAACTGCACGCCGTAGAACGCTTGTCCGAAAACCCATACATTCTAGGGGCTTGTAACACACCGGTTCCCAAACTATACTCTCTAGAAATATGTGAGAAATTGGTTCCAAAATGCGTACACTCAATGGGCATGGACTCGCTAGTTCCCGCATCCATTCATCGTATGTATATCGTGGTTCCAAATCCAATAAACGCTAGGAGGGAATACGATGGGTGCAATATCTACGCATGCAAGAGGCCATAGATCTTATTGCTGACGTTATTACTATTATTAGTATTTTTTATTGTAGTGGTCGTTGATGCACTTGGCACGTGCACGTGCGTTGCAGAGGGCGCGTACCACGTGCGCGAGGAGGCGCCGCCGCTGCCGGAGCTGGAGCGGCGCTTCCCGGAGCTGCTGGCCGGCGGCGCGTGGCGCCCCACCAAGTGCTTCGCGCGCCATCGCGTCGCCATCATCATCCCGTACCGCGACCGCGCCGCGCACCTCGCCACGCTGCTCCACGCGCTGCACCCGTTCCTGCAGCGCCAGCAGCTCGACTACCGCATCATCGTCGTCGAGCAGGCAGGTCAGATTATGTGATTTACTAGTAGACTCGGCAATGCTCGGTATACGATCATTGATTTTTATATATTAGATTTTCTTTTGGTCTTTATAAATATTATACAATAACGAGAAATAAAGTAAGTTAAAAGTGAATTAGCGGAAAAAAGAGTGGCCGTATAAAGTATTTCTGGGTACAAATTGGATTTCATCACACAAATTAAAAAGAGCTGAATCTTTCAATAAATATTTGTAGTCTCTGGCCAGGCTATCCTTCATTATCAGCGTCACCCTACCATCACATAACCTGTAAAAAGCAATGGAAAACTTCAATTGTGATCATCTGCAGAGAAAAGGGATGGCGTAAAAACCTAATCCTCCTTCACTCGTCGACGCCTGGGAACTGAGTACGAAAGCCTCGTATGTCCCTTGTCGCTGAATGAAGGAAATTCCGGCTTGCTTGCCATTCGAAGCAAAAGAATAATGGAAAGGTTTGCACCTTATTAAGACTGACTTTCATCGGCGTTAGTCCTCAACTTTCACACACAAATCTGGCATTGTTGCCGCCATCGGATTCTGAACAGTGAAATGCTTTTCTAACACGCCGTGCGTGAAACACGGCTTCTCGTGCTTGTTTTCCGTGTGCGAAACATCGCGAAGCGTGTGCGAAACATTTCTGATGTATTGCCTTTCGTCGTGACGACGTCTTTGTGTCTTATTTAACAACAATAGTGTTACGACACTGCGGGAGTCCACATACTTTTGTTCAAGTAAGGTATTTCTAGTTATTTGATATTTAATTTATATTCCTTTACTCGACGCATTGCGTTTCGCTCACGCGTATTAAAAGGTACAACACGCAACACGGGCGCGAGGTGATTCCCACACTCGACTCGTGCGTGAATCGCCTGTTTCGCGGCCTTGTTGCGTTCGCTACTATTTTTGTGTTCCAAGTTTCGTTTCCTTACTGCATGTATGAATGTAATATTTAACTAATTCTATCCCTCGACTCTTTTTTTTTCGTTTCTGAGAAAAGAGCTATCTCCACATCCCATTTTCTTAGTTTTTCCGAAGAGTTGTACGCGTTTCAAATTAAGACCCTGTACATTCCACGTCCTGTGTTCATAAACAGTTTCCCTTTGTTTTGACGTTTCCTGGATTGATTGATTGATTGATTGTTAGTGATTCCGGACACGTCAACTGCTGAGGTCATTAGCCATATTTTCGGCGCCGAACTACCGTCGGCTAGCAGGGTTTTTCATCAACCAGGTATCTCCCACCAGCGGGGCACCGCCCCTACCGGAACAAGCTCTAAGCTCCCGACTGATCTCTAGGCATGCGTGGTAGTGTGGTGCATGTAAGTGTAAGTATGTGTAAGTTAGGGGTGCGGTTAGGTCAAAGAAGAGGAAGGAAAGATGGCGCTCTTTCCGTGGCCCGTTTATTAGGGTACTGCTCCGGCATTCGCCTGGTGCTGATCTAAGAAACCACGGAAGACAACGGATCAGAGCTCCTGCCACTAGAATTCTCCTCCAGACAACGGCTGAATTGGACCTAGCTAGCAATCTTGTGTCGAAAATTCTGCCATCGTTTGAACCTAGGACCTCTCGGTCAGAGACACTGCAGTGTCAGATGTTGATGCCCCGAGCCACCTCTCCCTTCAAGTTTTGTTCAGACTCCGGCCTTGTCAAGTTGTGCAGACTCCGGCCGGCCAGTGCAAGAGGTACAGTGCGTCGGGAAGTGCGTCTCCCGGAGTGTCATCACGTCGTTGAGAGTTGCTAGCAACAGCAATTAGGTAGATATCACGAGAACCACGCACCGCGGCGACCGTCCGAAGGGGCTGCAGAAGCAGCGAGAGAGGAGGGGGTGCGATTTGACGACACACATGCGCCACTAGCGCTGCGTGTGGCAGCGAAGCTAAGTAATTTATAGTTTTGTAGATTTTGACTTTTTCACCTACAGTGCCAACATTACACAATGTGTGCTGTCTGGAGGATCATTCTATCGTTCGGTGGCAGTTTTCCAAGGTTTCTCCGATCTACACCAGACGAATACCGGCGTAGTACTGTAACAAACGGGCCACGGGTAGAGCGATATGATTCCTTCGTCTTTCTCGACCTATCTTTCCCCTTTACTTACACACACATACACTTTCATGTACCACTCGTACACTAACACATTTGTCGGGCAGAGCTTGTCCCGACTAGGGCGGTGCCTCGCTGGAAGGAGATACCTGGTTGGGGAGAATGCCTGCAAGCCGACCTAGGGCGTAGCGCCGGATCTCGCCATCCAGGGGGGAAAGATTACAGCCAATCCCGCGATGAAACCACGCACTACACTTACGGGGCCAATTACCTTAGCAGTTGACGCACTCGGAATCGCCATTTGATCTCACCGCTCGCACAGACCGAGGCACTGCAAGACCTCGACGGAGGGCCGTTTTGTCAGCGAAATAAATTAGTCTGTATTGTACTATTTGTATTGTTACAGATAATTATCAATTTAACAGAGGTTCGCTCTTCAATGTGGGGTTCGTGGTAGCTCTGAAACTATATGATTTCCAGTGCTTCATCTTCCACGATGTGGATCTTGTACCAGACGACGACAGAAATTTGTACACGTGTCCAGAGCAGCCAAGGCACATGTCAGTTGCTGTTGATGTGAATAGAAAAGGGTTGGTACTAATTTTCTACTATGTAAGTTGTTACTGGAGGTAACTGGTAAGTGGTAATTAATGAAATCAGTGTTTTTCCTTTCTCGTCTTATGTTAACGCAATATAGAGAGAGTATTGTGGGAAGAAGACGATTTTTCGACACAAAAACTCATAGCCGGATCCTAATAACAAAAAAGTAGATAAATCTTCTATGTCATATGTAGCAAATTGCCTCATTTAACACGCTGTGTAGTCAAAGTCCACGCTTGGTCGGTCCTTGATACCGAAAAATTGGATTACGACCAACCGCCTTTCTGTTCGTCGGTCTGTGAAGATACCGAAAAATTGGATTACGACCAACCGCCTTTCTGTTCGTTGGTCTGTGAAGAACACTAGCAGCTAAACGGTAAGTACGTTTTTCTCAAAATTGATATTTCCCCATCTATGGATGATGTGGTGGTTCCTTGAGGGATAGTATGATTTTTGGGGTACTTTACATTAAGCCGCAACATTATTAAAATTTTCTCAAAAATGACCACAAATTGTTTCTTTAATGTTGTTCCTCCGATATAGCAAAAGACATATACAGAAATTATAGGTCGCATTTTCGTTGCACTTCATGAATTTTCGAAAAATTTCAAAAGTTCAAAATGTTTTTCGGCATTGTTCTACAATCACAATAATGAAGACAGACATTTCTTTCTTTAATGAATTCATTAAAACTTCTTTAAAATATGGTCAATTACATTTTTCGAAAATGTGAGTAGCTTTTTCCTAATTTTGTGTGAAACATGCAATTTTGAAACGTTTTAAACAATTATTTTCTCATAAATGGCTCTAAATTTTATCTCCAATTTTCCTTCGAATGTAGCAAAGAACGTCTCAGATTTCGGCGGTAGCATTGACCACAAACTGACGTTTTCCGGTCAAACGATTTTTCGATATCAAGGACACATAAAACATGAATCCTGAGTACACACTGTGTTAAAGGTAGTAATTTGCTGCATATAGGAACAAGATTTATCCACTTTTTCATTACCAGAGTCCGCCTTCAAGAGTTTTTCAGTCGAAAATACGCCATTTTCCGGCGCCCGATTACAATGCTTTACTTCTTTGGAAGTAAGTAATGCTTTTCTTCTTTGAAAGTAAGTGCGAAAAAAATGGTTCCTGCGAAGGTTAACATTGATTTTTCTGTTTAATATTTTTTGAAGATTCAATCGAAATTCTCAGAAAGAAAAGTAAATAAAAATTTTCAGACTATTGCCTTGGCACTATCAAAGGGTAATTAACTCTCCTTCTTTCGTTTTTACTTTCCCGTATACGTACGTATATACGTAAAAAGCAAAAATTGATTCTCCGCAGCATTACATAACTTTCCATTTACTACGTATATTACTCCGTATATACGTACGTATACGGGAAAGTAAAAATGTGTTTTTAGCCGATGATAGATGGCAGCTGGTAAGAGAATGTTGGAAGTTCGTATTGCTAGCCGAGTCCAAAGCTAATACGGGAAAGTCTGTGCCATTCTGTAGCACCACTATTTACATCTTTGAAACTGTTGTGTTAAATAATTGATAAATTGCCACCTTATCACTTGAAACGTTTCTATGTGTGTAGTGTTTTTTCATGTACTAAATTTTGTCTGCAGATTAGACGGAGTATCGTGTTTTGGAGGTGTGTCGGCAATGACAAAGGACCAGTTTTTGAAAGTGAATGGTTTCAGCAATCGCTTTTGGGGCTGGGGCGGTGAGGATGATGACATGTTTTACCGCATCAAGCACCTTGGTTTTCGCGTGAATAGTTACCCCAGAATTGCGGGTCGTTACACAATGTTATCTCACCCCAAACAGCCGGCAAATCCTCAGAGACAAAACTTGGTTGCAAGCGGAACTGGAAGATTGGCGAGAGATGGACTGATGAATTTGAGGCAAGTCTACATTTCTTTAGCATGGCGCAACAGAAGGCATGTAAGTGTATTTTCATGCGCAGAGAATCACATTTTTAAATAAATTGTATCTCTGCCAGTAGAAATGTTTTCTTAAACTAAAATGAGACATGTTGTGAAGATTCAATTCCTTAGAATGTAGTTTGGATTTCTAATAAAGCCCTCTTTTGTGCAAACTCGATATATTAATACTTATGATATAAAATGAATCGTTAGTGTCAAATAGACCGGGAGAGATGGCTCAGGGCTTCACCTGATGTCACTGCAGCGCTTCTGACCGGGAGGTCCTAGGTTCGAGTGCCGACAATGGCTGGATTTTTTGCAGCTAGCTAGCTAAGTCGAGTTCTGTCCCTGTGTGTAGGAGAATTCTTGCTGCCGGCTGCTCTGATCGGCGTTTTTCCGTGGTTTGTCCGGTCAATACCAGGTGAATGCCGGAGCAGTACCCTCACAAACGGGCTAGAGGCCGCGCGCCATCTTTACTTCCCATTACTTGTCCTATCCTACCCCTTACTTACACACTTACACGTACACGCACTACACTACCACACAGAGGCAGGATTTCGGATCTTTTATTGGAGGGGCAAAGGGTCTCCCCGCATAAGATTCCCGAAAGTTCCCCTAAATCAAATGACATATAAGTAATTCTAACATAAACATAATATTTTTGAAAGCTTTTTTTTAGCCCCCAACCACTCTCCTACAGTCAGATACTTTTTTTTAAATTGTAATGTTTCCGTCAAATTAACACTATTTCATCTGATTGAAAACTATGAAAAGTAAAACAATAATTTTTACTATCGGAAAAACATTTTTTTGTTATTTTCTCAGCGCCAAATTCAAACGAAATATTTTTTACTCTTTTGGAACCCTGAAACAGGGTTGAAAAAATACCAGAACGTTTTCTTAAAATACAAAAAGTAGTGAATTTTTTCTGATTTTAAATCATAAACACTTCGAAAATAGTTACAACAGTTCTGTGCATTTATTGAGTGTTTATTATACATTTGTATTGAAAATTGAATGATCATGTTACCGACATTGTGATTAAAACAATAGATTCACTTTTATAATAACAGAAAAGTGAAATTACTCCAATAACATTGAATATAACAGAAAATATTCAATGGAAAAAATAGATTCGCCTTTTGTCAGTGTACACTAGGGAATTAAACAAATATAATGCATTGGTTTCAATATGTCTTACATTATAATGGAAAAACATACTTACAAAATATAATATAATAAAGAGTTTTACTCAACGCCATCCATATATTCTCATTTTCTCACTTTTTCAAAAATTTGTAAACGCGCATTTTTCTCTAACACACTGTATGTTCACGCTAGAACTGCTGGATCACAGAAAAGTTAGTCACTAGGTGACTGTTTTGATTTGTACATTTCGCAGCGTTGACAAATTACTTCTTTTGAAGACGACGATTGCTCTCGACGATTAGAAACGGAAGAACTGTTCTCTTTGCGGATGATACTAATATTCTTTGCAATAAAAAAACCCATAAATAGTACAATGTCAGATATTTCAAATTGGTTCCGAAATAGCAAATTAATAGTAAATGAAAAGAAACCGGATTCAATACAGTTTTCAATTTCAAATAAACAGCTCTGCACCTCCATTGAAAATTAACGGTGTGCAATTGACTAATGTTAAGGTAACAAAATTGTTAGGTCTTTCAATTCAGTCAAAACTTAAATGGAATATTGGATTGTGTATATTTCGCGCATGTTCATTCCCGGCAGAGATATGGCATAATATTCTGGGGAAATACATCTTATTGCTCCCAGACTTTTAGATTACAAAAAAGAATTGTACGAATAATAAGCAAATCCCACCCACGTGATTCTTTTAAGCCTCTCTTTATCAGTCTAGGTATTTTACCATTACCTTGTCACTTGATCCATGAATCAGCAATTTTTTGTCAAAAATGACTTAAGGGTGGGAATATGATATCTATAACTATTGTTATGATTATGAATTTTATTAATACGTCGAATGTGTATACAACACGTGACGTATTAATAAAATTCTTCAGGTGGTAGTTTTAACAGATCACTACAAAAAAATCACGTACAATACATGGGGTACTTTACATAAAGCCTCAGTTTTAATATTTTCTCGAAAACGGCTCCAAACCTTTTTTTCTCGTATGTAGCAAAGGGTGGTAAAAATTAGTGCTGGTTCCATTTTCAGTTATTATTAGTTACAATTAGCTTAAAACTGCTTATATTCAGAAATGCTTACACGACATTTTTTGAAGAACGGCTCCAAATATTTCAAAGAAAATTAGCGTATAGGCCTAGATTAGACTCTTCTTAAATATTCTGAAAGTCATATTTCAATTCTGCTGTTAGGTTACCGAAAAATTGAGAAAATGTAAAAAAAAATATTTTGGCGTCGATAGATAGCAGTTGGGAGGAGAGTGCTGCAACCCTTTCTGAAGATATTAACGAACTTAAAAATATGAAAGTCTTTGCCATTCAGAAGTACCACTTGTTAATTATTGCATAATATGTTATAACATTCCCTTCGTATAGAACTGACGTAATTTTCCCTTTGTATAGAACTAATGCTAAATCTGACACATATTAAGAATGATGGATATGGGCATAATGGCTACCGTACCTTATACTCTGAAAAGATGTTTTTGGAACTTAAAATTTATAAAGTATTTTATTTCCAGAGAATTACAATTCACTCTAGCGTGGTTAATGTATTTTAATTGTTAGTTTGCAATCATTTACAGGTATGGGTCGTTGAAGCAGAAGTTCTACAACACATACACCCATATTATCGTGAATTTTTCTTGTGTAGACCTCAATCAGCAGTAGAAAATTCTTTAAAGAGGTATGTGTTCAATTATTTCAAATACTAATTTAACAGTTGTTTTAAAGATTTGCCCTAGAGTGAATTCATGGAATTCTCATAAAATTATTACTGTCTCTTTTTAACGTAAATGTCTATTTATTTATTTTCTTGTTGATAAGATTTATTATAAAAATATTACTAACTATACAAAAATATTTACTAAATAATGAATGTTTTAATCAAAAAGAGACGGTGTGCAATTGCTCATTTAAAATAATTAATGCTGTATTGATTTTTTGAGCAATGATAAGGCCCGCATATCCTAAACTTTTTGAATATTCAGAAGGAAAATGCATCTTCATTATATCAAAATTGAAAAATGTCCGACATCAGTGACATTATTAGAAGAACCTGGAATAATATATTTCCTCTAAACCTAGGATACTTTTAACTCTGTTGATATGTGTCTATGTGTCAACAGTACGAGAGTTAGTAACAGAACCACTTAACTATTTTTTCAGAAAATTACCACTGGATATAGGTACTGTGCTACACTTTGAAAATAGAAATTAGAACATTCCTGTTAATACCAATGAAACGTGTTCGCTCATTTTAAGATATTGTTTGTGATACAAAAGAAAAAGAAAAAAAGTATGCTCAAAATCGTACACCACGTAACATGCGGTTGAATTCAATTTACCAGCTGGATTCATCCACCTTTTCGTTACCAGAGCCCTGTAATAAGAGTTTTTCTGTCGAAATTTTGCCGTTTTTCGCGCAGCATGACATAACTTTATCTCTACTCCGTAGCGAGAAAGAAAATATAATACACGTAATATATTCGTACCTTTACGATAACATAATTGGTTCTAACCCCCCAGAGAATGAAGCTAATGCATTTGTTTTTTCCAGGTTCGTTGATTTGGAAAGCGTTTTCTGACTGAACGTGAAAATTGCTACGTGTGATTTGAGTGCAATCGTGAGTATCGTGACAGAAATCTTCATTTGAGCAACATTAATATCATTGTTAGTAATGCGGACATGTAAATAAATAGAGATTGCCATGGAAATATTTTTTGTTGCATTCATGAATATTATGTACTTAATCTCAATTTACTAATGTTTCTATTAATTTTCTCTGAAGATATTGATAATATTATTCCGTTGTCCTGTCTAGAATTCATCAACGATGGCAAGTGACACGGCATTCCCGATCCTTCGTAAGCAAAACTTGACAAGGGCAGGAGATAAACGTGGGGACATAGAATCTTTATAGCAATCATCATTCAAAAATTAAATATTTTGCTCCAGCTAAAGTATCGTAAAACGAAAGATTGGTCGATTATCAAAATGAAATAAAAACGGGCCGATTAGTACACAAAGACACGAAAGCCAGGCCATAAGAGGAAAGAGAATCAGAATATCTGATACTGCAAGGAAATTCGCAACGGCAAGCACATCGTTACTACTTTAGATTAGATTAGATTTATTAGAACTGCAAATGGGTATGACCCGGTGGCAGTTAAGTAACAATAATTGCAGAAATTACAAGACTTACATTAATAATAAAATAATAACAATAATAATATAATAATAATAATAATAATAATAATAATAATAATAATAATAATAATAATAATAATAATAATAATAATACCGTACAATACAGTACAAGACGAAAAGCAGCATTGAAAAGAGCATTGATCGCGTTCACCGCACTTCACTTCACTACACTTCACTACACTACACTTTTTTGTTTTGAATTACACTGACCATAACTTCACAGCACTACACCGCACTACACAACACTTACTCATTTAATATCAATTACTGTTATCTTGTTCTAACTTATTTCTAAAACTTCGGACACTGAGAGGAAAAGCTTTGAAAACTGCCGCAGGTAAACTGTTCCAATCTCTAATTGTTCTATTACAAAAGGAAAACTTCCCAAGATCTGAATTTTGTTTCCTACTTTTGTTACTACTCTTTAGTTATTATTTATTGGGCACGAGCGGAACCCCGCAGACTTTGTCCTGCCCTCCATCTCTCTCTTTCTCCTTCCCTCTCCTTTTCTCTCCCCGTCCCTGACCCTCGTCTCCCGCCGTTTCTCTCGCCGCGCTGCCGCTCGCTCTCTCTCTCTCGCTTTATATCTGTCACTCCCGGGGTTAATTTCATAATCGCAGGGGCAGAATACACTTAGAAGACGCTCTTAATACTCCTCGTTCTTCAGGATGCAGTAGGTTGCGTTGAGGTACGCTGTGTAGAATACCCTGTTCAGGAGCGGTTGAGTCAGCATAAATTAATTATCAACATACGTCTATATGCGGAGTTTTTTGCACATTCCCATCATACTATATTTTTCCCACAAGTGTTAGCAATAATTAATTGGATCGCTGGTGAGGTAGATACCTTTTTATTATGATAAATAAATAAAGATATTGTCTGGTATCAATACTTTTTATTCAGCTTAAGATCGTTTCGATCGCGTAGCGATCGTCCTCAGAGCTTGCAGCTTCTGCCCAGAAGAAAATTTTGAAAATGTCGGGGGGTTCATGTAGCCCCAAATTTTGGAGAAAGTTTTTCAAAATCGCGGCGCCTTGAATGGAACCAGATCGACCGGGAAATATTCATTTTAGAAAACATCATACGTTTTGTTTATGCGCTAGTGGTTTGCACAGACTGACGGACGGTCGGATAAACAGTCAGAGGCGGACGTTTAAAAAAAAAACTTTTCCGGTTTCAGGGGTCGCCAAAATGTGTAGTTCCGTTAAAATCTCGAAATAGATTTTCCGCAGCATTACCTAAATTTCCCTGTACTACGTGTATTACTCCGTATATACGTACGTATACGAGGAAGTATAATGGAAAGAAGTGAGAAAATTAACCTTAGACATTGCCAAGGTAATAGTCTGAAGATTTGATTTACTTTTCTTACTGAAAACTTCGATTGAATCTTTTTGGTTTTGTCCCTCTGCCTTCCCAGTTGTCACCTATGGGAAGCTAAAGTTTCTGCCAATGCCTTCTGTGGTAAGTACATTTCCTTTTCGTAATATCACGATACTTTTCCCATTCCCCTCCCTTTCGTAATATCACGATTAAAAAAGAAGAACAAAGATTCATTTTTAATTCCCACTCTGGCACCATTGTATTATTACTATTGTTATTATATTATTGTTGTTATATTATTATTATTATTATTATTATTATTATTATTATTATTTGGTGTGAACAGTGGCTCTCACACCAAATTCCTGCCTGTGAAGCAGAAGGGTATCAAGGCTGTACACGCTAATATTAAGGAAGCCCAACAAAATTTGGACTTTGGGCCGTCCGCAATGTTGATGGCAACACGCACACGAGCTGTGCAGGCGAATACGGAAATAAAAGCTAGAATAATTATAAAGTTAAATTATCAACAAAAAACTGCAATAAAAAGTATTTTTGTTTCACCACATCAATGAGATTCCTCTACAAAGCTCAGAGAACACATTTTATTGTCTTATACAGAATATTTTATGACTAATTTCAACTGCAAAAGTGCTTGTTAGAAAGTGAAACTCTTTTGGTTTTTGTTTATATAAAGGTTTACTGGCACAAGAACATAGCTTGCATAATGGGGTAGGATGGAAAGAGAGATGTATTTTTTTCAGTTAATACAAATTTTACTAGAAGCATATCAACTTGATTAAAAGATGAGGAAGGAAAATTGGACACGTAGTTATAACAGTTGTCAGAGCAAGCTATTTTTTATTCTTATAATTATATTTTTTATACATTTATAAAGACGTACATCTTTTGAAGCTCTTACACAATGATGCAACTCTTTGAAGTTCTAAAACAATGGTGCAACTCCTCCCAATCATGCTTGTGTAAGCTTGCAGATTTGCCACGTGTGGCAGAGCCTCAGTTCTTAGTATTTCCCTCACGCCACATCGACAGCATTCGCCTCGCGCAGCTGCGCGCTTAAAATTCTCAGAAAATTCCACTCGCAATAACGAACTCCGTCACACGGCACGTGTGGCAACCGTTGCCTCGGCGCCGACGCTCGCGCGCCTGTATGTGTGTGTTACTATCTTCCCAGAACTTCAGTTGCATCACTTCATGCAAGACGCCGGCCTGACTGCCGCGCCTCTGCGCCAGTGTGCTTCGTATTAATTTCTCCTCCTGTTACCAGAGAGCGCCACCTTACAGCATTCGCCTGCTCTTGCATGCGCTAGCGATACCATCGCCACCGCACGGCTGCGCTGCCCGCGCGCTCACGCTGTCGCCAGGCCCCCCGCCCTCTGGCGTGTCGCCGAAGGGTGGGGGCTGCCCCCACTGCCGGCGCCTGCGAGCAGCCAGCAGCCTGCTTCCTTTGTGTGGGCTTTCCAGAAACTTTCCGCCGCCATGCGCCCAAGGCGCCCCCCACCGCTGCCAGAGTTTCCGTTGTGCTGGAATTTTCTGGAAACCTAACCGACGCCTCGAATGGTTCAACCGCCATTCGTCAGTTCTCGTCTGGCATTCATGTCGAACAGACGTGCTCCGCGCCGCTCCGCGGCGTGTCTATCTGTCCTCGTCCGATCGCCTAGCTGCACGGATGGGTCTCCGCGCTGCTCTGCTAGTGGCGTGAACAATTAGCATTGCTCTGTCGCTACTCATGGGCAGACATACTCCACGCTGCTCTCCTCGCAGCAATCTCTCCATGCTCGTCCGAGTTTGCAATTGTGCGAACGGGCGGCGCTGCTCCTCTGGCGTCATCACCTGGGCCCCATGCTACGGATGGCGCTGCCTCAACTTGGCGGCCATTCTTGCCGTCTACACTCAACTCACGTACTGGTGACTATTGCGCCTCTACTACTTGCTACGTGCTCAATTGCACCCTTATGCTCACGATTCATGTGTTGCATATAATTAATCATTCAACAACTATTGCTGCCACGTGTTCAGCTAACTTTGTATTTACATCTGTGGCGCCTGTGATTTAACTATTCAACAAACTATTATTGCCACATGCTCAGTTAACTTAGTATTCAACCACGTGGCGCCTGTGCATCTATTTTACAAACTATTGCTCGCCACGTGCTTAGCCAATTTATATTCACATGCATGTGGTGCCTGTGATTGACTGCTCTGCAAGTCGTGTTGCCGACATTACGTGTCTAACCGGTGTTTCGTGCTCTCTCTGGTGCTACTTACGGCACTACAATTCCACGAACTGAATCTGCCCCTGTCGGGCCTGGCCTAGCTAAGCCGCCCGCAGACACACCAACTTCGGCAAGAACAAGAGGAGCAAGTTTTGTGCTACCGCGCTAATATTGTATTTAGATTGTGATTTGTGTGCTCCACCTCTTTGTTCCCTCTCCCCGTATAGCTTAAGATGTATTTTTATGTATTTTGTTTTTAGAATATATGTTTACATGCCTTAGACTACAACTCTTTTATGGTAACAAGCACTCTCCTTCCTTCTCCATCCTTGCAGTCCCAGATCTGCAAGAGTGGTTACAACCTGTTCTCTCTTTACAGGAATCTGGGTGGTCCTTCGAAATTAATCTAATTAATCCAATTAATGGGCTATGGTTGGAATGTTTGGGAGGGGTTAAAGTTTTCATTATTTTCACAACCAGTCCACTTTGCTTGACTCCCCCATCCATTTTGATCCTTCGAGCCTTGGATTTTGAACTAGCAAAAATATATATGCCTAACTTCTATTTTTAATGCCTTCCAGGTACCAAGCTGATATTCACATCAGCACTTATTCTTTTTTGTACTTCCATTGTCAATGTCTACCAGGCATTAAAGCTGATACTTACATCAGCACTCCCTTGTATGTGCTTTCCGAGCCATCATATTTTGTCTGAGCGTGCTTGTTACTATATATACAAACTTGTGCTAATTGCATATCAATGTACTTGTTTTTTGTGTAACATACTTGTGCTAATTGCATATCAATGTACTTGTTTTTTGTGTAACATACTTGTGTTAATTGTACTTGCTTTGTCAATGTGCTTGTTTTTTATACAACACACTGATGCCTGATTTAAAATGTTACATGTACTTACTGTCCTGTATCGTGTAACGAGGCTGTGTTCCTGTATCGTGTGACTTGGCTGTTTGCTCCTGTATCGTGTAACGAGGCTCTAGGCTGTACTACTGACTAATGCTGCCTGCTGCACCACTCAGCTCTCTTCAACAAATTTGTAAGTGTAATAACTTCATAGATGTGCGTCTACTCAGGGTAACTTGCTTGCTTGCTTGTAAAGATTACAATCACTGATTGCTACTTTAACTTCATGTGTATACATTCTCACTTCCATTCCAAGTGTTACATGTACATTTGTGGACTCACATTGTATGTGGTCCCTTAATTTCATATGTACACTTGTATTTACACTTCACGTGTGTATCTCTTTAATTTGTACACACTACTTGTATACATTTGTGTTTTTACATTTTTATGTGCTTTCTTAATTTCATGTGTTTATTGTGTCACATACACACACATTTGTGCCTTTATTGCAATTTTTTTAAATGTCTCACGTATACACATCAGTGTTATTACTTGCTCCTTTCTTATGTGTCATGTACATACAGTGTGCTTTGTTTAGTGTTTATGTATTTTGGGGGAAAATTCAGTGTTAATTGCTATTAGGTTAGGGCTCCCTTCTGATCCCTCAACATTCCCTTCTATTCTGTGCCCATCAATTGCCAATTGCGCACCCCAAGATGGCATCACAAACTCTCCCTAAGAAGGTTCTTAATTTAATGGCCAAGCTAAAGGATGGTTGTACCTCCATTTCAAATTTTCTCACAGAAAATGAGCCACTCACCGTGCTCACGTGTGAACAATTAACTTTAAGAAAGGAACCGCTCATTAAAATTTTTGATAAACTTAACGATCTCACTGACAATGTTGATCGATCTGATGAGACTTCTTCTCAAATAGATGACATTCTCAATGGATATTATGATGTTCTCGCTGCAGTTAATGTGGCACTATCCAATTACAATTCAACTCTCGCTGACAACGATTCTGTTTCTAACAGATCAAGCCATTCTAACTGTACCTCTAGAAGTTCTAAGTGCAATATTAAATTACCTGAAATTAAATTGCCCACCTTTGATGGTAATCAAGCTAATTGGCTCACATTTAAAAACATTTTCGAAGGCCTTATATGTCAAGATGACATGCCCAATTCTAATAAATTTTATTACTTATCAGGCTCACTTGTGGGACAAGCCAAAGATTTATTGCATAACTTGCCCATTACCGATGACAACTTTACAGTTGCATGGGAATTACTGAAGCAACGGTATGACTCTCCCAGGGCTATCGTTAGCATTCACTTAAATTCGATTTTGAATCCTCCTGCATTAGCAAAGGGCTCCGCTTCTTCTTTGCAAAATTTAATTGACTACTTCAGATTACATGTGAATGCAATTAAGGGCATCAACGTTGATACTGATTTGTCAGATTTGTTGCTCGTTGCACTGATTTCCAAAAGTCTTCCCACTGACATTCTCAAGCAATGGGAACTGTCCTTGAATAGCAGTGAGCTCCCCACTTTCGATTCTTTGTTACAATATCTAGAACTTCATCAACGAAGCTTAAGAGTTTTTGACAATCCTAACATATGCGCTTCCAATTCTCACGTTAATGACAAGCCTCACACCGCCAGGGCAGGCAACGTCAACAACACGGGAAAAGGCAAGTCACTAATTTGTCCTAAATGCAATTCTGAACATTTGATTAAGGACTGTCCTTCATTTTTACAATTATTACCCAAGGCTCGCCACGAGTTCATTGTTAAGCAGGGTAGATGTTCTAGATGTTTTCACCCGAAGACCCATAGTCACTCTTGTGCTATAAAATGTGCCATTTGCAACAAAAATCACCACAAACTTTTGCATTTTGGTGACAAACCTCCTGTTAATCAACAAGCTCCATCAGCTGTTGCAACCAGTGCTGCCAAGGCAACCACTTCAACTCTCATTCCAACAGCTTTAGTAAGCTGTACTTCTAATAATGGCAGGTCTAAGCCTTTTGTTGCTCTTCTCGACACTGGAAGTGGTATTAACTTAATTACTTGGAGCACGGTAAAATCCCTCAAGTTACCCACAACGAAAATGCCTGTGACTATTTCTGGTATTGGTCCGGAAGCTTTAACAAGCACTCACAGCACTACTTTAACAATTAGACCTTGCAATGTTCCTGATAGCTGGTCTTGTAAGATAAATTGTTCGATCGTGCATAGCATTCCTGGCACTCTTTCACATAGTTTTAATTGCGACAATTGGAATTTGCCCGCAAATCTAGTCTATGCAGATCCTAACTTTGATAATATTAAGCCCATCGATCTCTTGCTTGGTGCGGAGGTTTTCTTTGACATCTTACTGCCAGATAAGCTAACCAGATCCGATGGCGCCTATCCTGTGCTACAGCACACAAAATTAGGTTGGATTGTTGCGGGTCGCACCCCACGCTCCACTGCTCCCTCGCAAGCCCTTTGTAATCTGATTCAGACGCCCTTTGAGTTACCTGATCAGATCAAACACTTTTGGGAGGTAGAGGAGGTCTCGCCTCTGCACCCAATTTTACATGAGGAAGAAATAGCAGAATCTCACTTCGTAGCTACTCACTCGAGGGACGCCTCTGGCAGATACTCGGTCAAGCTCCCTGTTAATTCTAAATTAAATTCACTAGGCGACTCCAAACCTCAGGCGATTAAACGCTTTCTGGCAATTGAAAAAAGGCTTGAAAGGGATCCCGAATTAAAGCAAGATTACCATGAGTTTATTAACGAGTATATTCAATTAGGACATATGCAACCAGCACCCAGCTGTGACAGTCTTATCAATTATTACATTCCTCATCATCCAGTGTTCAAACCTTCCAGCTCTACTACTAAAACTAGGGTTGTGTTTGACGCTTCGGCTAAGACCACTACTGGTGTTTCCCTCAATGATGCGCTATTAAATGGTAGCAAAATTCAAGACGATCTCTTTGATCTTTTACTTAAATTTAGAATTCACAAAATTGGCATTGCTGCTGACCTTAAAATGATGTTTCGCCAAGTTAATGTAGACCCATCTGACTGGAGCCTACAACGTGTTTTATGGAGGGACTCTCCCTCTCAACCTATTCAGGACTTTGTCCTAACTACAGTAACGTATGGTTTAAAACCAGCCACCTTTCTTGCTGTTCGCACTTTGCATCAGCTGGCTACTGACGAAGGCGCTGACTTCCCCATGGGCTCACATCTGCTAACGTCCAATTTTTATGTTGATGATTTTTTACATTCATCTCCCAACCTGCATGCTGCCAAGCAAACTATCTCTGAATTAAACAGTTTGTTGGCAAAGGGTGGTTTTCTTTTACGTAAATGGGCTTCGAATGACAAGTCTGTTCTGTCAGATCTTCCGGATCACTTGCTGGCCAAGTCAGGCCACAAAATTTTCGAGTCCAAGGCCCCCGAAGCAGTATCCACTTTAGGCATTTCTTGGAACACTGTGACTGACATGTTCACTCTAGTGCTGTCAGACAAAATTAATTTTAATGTTACAAAGTTTACTAAAAGAACCATGCTGTCTGTGATATGTTCTTTATTCGATCCACTAGGCCTATTGGCCCCCTGTATAATTGTTTGCAAACTGTTGTTTCAAAGACTCTGGGAATATTCCCTCAATTGGGACCAATCACTCCCACCTGATATCGCCCTTAAATGGCAAGAGGCCTTTACGTCGCTAATTGACATACCTACGATTAATGTTCCACGATGCATTCTGCCATCTGATTACTCCTCCATTGAACTGCATGGCTTTTCCGACAGCAGCCTAATAGCCTACGGAGCAGCCATTTATGTACGCTCTGTAAATGAACACGGTACATATACTGTAAATTTACTCTGTGCCAAATCCAAGGTAGTGCCCTCTAATATGAAGTGCAAGGGTGACACCGCATTAACTATTCCTCGCTTAGAGCTCTGTGCTGCCGTCCTTCTGACCAAGCTTATGATTAAAACTATTAAAATTCTTTCTCATGAACTTTCTCCCAATGCTGTCCTATTGTGGACTGACTCCAGGATAGTGTTGGACTGGATTCACTCACCACCCCTCAAGGGCAATGTGTTTGCGCGTAATCGTGCACAATTTATTAGGGAAAATGCAAACGGCTTCACTTGGCGTTACATTCAATCTTCTCTTAATCCTGCGGATTTACTTTCACGTGGCGTCAAGCCCAAGGATTTGTTAAATTCGGACATTTGGTGGCACGGTCCACAATTCTTAACTCTCGAATCAACCTCATGGCCAAATGGCATTACTGTAACTGTCAACAACGCACCTGTGCTAGTCTGCAAGCCCTGCGACTCGTACCTGAACGAAAGAGTATGCTCCTACTACAGCTCTTTTCAAAAATCACTTCGCGTTATGGCATATGTTCTTCGCTTTATCACATGTCTTAAATCCGCCAAGTCAGGACTAGCTTCGGACCCCACTAGTTCCACTGAATTTCTTTCTGCTCACCAGCTTAATCATGCAAGATTAACATGTATCAGAATTGTACAACATCATGCCTTTCTCCATGTGTTTAAGGCGCTCAACGACGGAGCGACATGTCCCTCCAGCAGTGGCCTCGCTTCGCTCAATCCTTTTATTGATAACAATGGCTGCCTGCGTGTAGGCGGCAGAATCTCAGAGGCGGAGCTGTCTTTTGACACTCTCCACCCTCTAATTTTACCTTCTAAACATCACTTTACTAGGGCACTTATTCACGACGCCCACTTAAAACTGGCCCATGCCAATGTTCAGCTTCTAACCGTCCATTTACGACAATCCTATTGGATACTTTCCATTAGGAAGACAATCAAATCTGTGATACGTAAGTGTATCACATGTTTTCGCCATGCTCCTACATCAGCACAACAGCTTATGGGAAACCTCCCAGCTATACGTGTGACCCCATCTCCCACCTTTGGCATTGTGGGGGTGGATTATACCGGGCATTTTTGGCTTAGACATGGAATTCGCGGCAAATCCCGCACCAAGGTGTATCTTGCACTTTTCGTGTGCATGGTCACCAAAGCCGTACACATCGAAATAGTCTCCTCTTTAACTACAGAAGCCTTTTTAATGGCCCTCAAGCGATTTGTATCACGTCGCGGCATTCCCACTAAGATTTTTTCGGATAACGCTACCACCTTCGTGGGAGCCAATTCACGGTTGCATGCCCTTTACAACCTTTTCAAATCTTTAGCTTTCCAAAAACAAATTATTGATTTTTGCTCTAATTCCTCCATTGACTGGACATTCATTCCACCCAGGTCCCCTCACGTTGGCGGCATCTGGGAAGCCGGCATCAAAATCCTAAAACGTCACTTGCTACGTGAAATAGGCGAAGCCGTGCTTTCTTATGAAGAATTGTTAACAACTGTCACGCATGTTGAGGCGATCTTAAATTCCAGACCTCTCATACGTCCAACGGATGACGCAGCTGAGTTCAATTATCTCACGCCTGCTCATTTCTTAATTGGCAGACCTCTTACAGCCTTACCCGACCCCAATGCACTACAGCAGCAATCTGTACGCTGTCATTGGAATCAAACTCAAAATGCACTTGCCAACATTTGGACGCGCTGGACGAAGGAGTATCTGTTATCCCTTCAACAACGCTCCAAATGGACAGCTGTCTCTCCCAACATCAAAACGGGTACCCCCGTGTTGCTAATTGATGACAACCTCCCTCCTCTTGAGTGGAGGTTAGGGGTAATCACCCAAACTTTTCCCGGTCGTGATGGTCGTACTCGAACTGTACAAGTTCAAACCAACGCAGGCTCCTTTGTGAGGCACATCCATCGCTTGTGTCCTCTACCCATTCATGATTAGTACATGTCTTTCATAGTCATTTTCTATTGGTTATTTGTAGTTAGTCGTTTATTGTCTTGTTAGCTGTAAGATTCGCTGTGTCGTGTTGTAAATATGTTAGTAATTAAGATTATGTTAAGGTTAATAGTTAGGATTCTGCATTATGTCAGATTTGTGCATTGTCGCACCCACCACCTCTCCGAGGTGCACCATCTCCTTTGAGAAACCTCATTAGTCTTGTTATGTCAAGATTTTTGTTGCATCACTCGTTGCCTCTCCGAGGTGCAACCTAACATCTCATCCGAGATAACCCCTTGTTTTGCACTATTCGCACTTGCCACCTCTTCGAGGTACAACCACTAACGTCTCATCCGAGACATCGCCTTACCAGCTCCGCCATGGCAACATTGCTGTTTAGTGTTGGTTATTCCGCCCCAGTTCTGAGCTGAGTTATTCCGAGTTAGTTGTTAAGTTGATCGTTAAGACCTTTGCATTATTGCACTTACTACCTCCCCGAGATGCACTTCCTCACATCTCATGCCTCATTAGCCTTTTGCTATGGCAACACTTTGCTTTTTCCAATTTGACACCTCCCCAAGATGCAACATCTCGCCCGAGACAGGTCTCATAGATCCATGTCCTCATGGTAACATGTCGCACTACTGCGCTTGTCACCTCTCCGAGGTGCAACGTCTCGTCCGAGACAGGTCTCATCGCCCCATGTCCTCATGGTAACATGTCGCACTACTGCGCTTGTCACCTCTCCGAGGTGCAACGTCTCGTCCGAGACAGGTCTCATCGCCCCATGTCCTCATGGTAACATGTCGCACTACTGCGCTTGTCACCTCTCCGAGGTGCAACGTCTCGTCCGAGACAGGTCTCATCGCCCCATGTCCTCATGGTAACATGTCGCACTACTGCGCTTGTCACCTCTCCGAGGTGCAACGTCTAGTCCGAGACAGGTCTCATAGCTCCACGTCCTCATGGTAACATGCCGCATCACCGCACTTGTCACCTCTTCGAGGTGCTTATTTGCCTAAGGTTAATTATACCTTCCTTACCAACGGCTACATTCACTATCCTTGCCACATATCTCCGTACACCCTACCACTCCTATCTTATACCTAATTACCTAGCTTGCCCTAACATCTTTTTTGTCGAACGACCTAATCGTTCTGTGGGGGTGTATGTCAGAGCAAGCTATTTTTTATTCTTATAATTATATTTTTTATACATTTATAAAGACGTACATCTTTTGAAGCTCTTACACAATGATGCAACTCTTTGAAGTTCTAAAACAATGGTGCAACTCCTCCCAATCATGCTTGTGTAAGCTTGCAGATTTGCCACGTGTGGCAGAGCCTCAGTTCTTAGTATTTCCCTCACGCCACATCGACAGCATTCGCCTCGCGCAGCTGCGCGCTTAAAATTCTCAGAAAATTCCACTCGCAATAACGAACTCCGTCACACGGCACGTGTGGCAACCGTTGCCTCGGCGCCGACGCTCGCGCGCCTGTATGTGTGTGTTACTATCTTCCCAGAACTTCAGTTGCATCACTTCATGCAAGACGCCGGCCTGACTGCCGCGCCTCTGCGCCAGTGTGCTTCGTATTAATTTCTCCTCCTGTTACCAGAGAGCGCCACCTTACAGCATTCGCCTGCTCTTGCATGCGCTAGCGATACCATCGCCACCGCACGGCTGCGCTGCCCGCGCGCTCACGCTGTCGCCAGGCCCCCCGCCCTCTGGCGTGTCGCCGAAGGGTGGGGGCTGCCCCCACTGCCGGCGCCTGCGAGCAGCCAGCAGCCTGCTTCCTTTGTGTGGGCTTTCCAGAAACTTTCCGCCGCCATGCGCCCAAGGCGCCCCCCACCGCTGCCAGAGTTTCCGTTGTGCTGGAATTTTCTGGAAACCTAACCGACGCCTCGAATGGTTCAACCGCCATTCGTCAGTTCTCGTCTGGCATTCATGTCGAACAGACGTGCTCCGCGCCGCTCCGCGGCGTGTCTATCTGTCCTCGTCCGATCGCCTAGCTGCACGGATGGGTCTCCGCGCTGCTCTGCTAGTGGCGTGAACAATTAGCATTGCTCTGTCGCTACTCATGGGCAGACATACTCCACGCTGCTCTCCTCGCAGCAATCTCTCCATGCTCGTCCGAGTTTGCAATTGTGCGAACGGGCGGCGCTGCTCCTCTGGCGTCATCACCTGGGCCCCATGCTACGGATGGCGCTGCCTCAACTTGGCGGCCATTCTTGCCGTCTACACTCAACTCACGTACTGGTGACTATTGCGCCTCTACTACTTGCTACGTGCTCAATTGCACCCTTATGCTCACGATTCATGTGTTGCATATAATTAATCATTCAACAACTATTGCTGCCACGTGTTCAGCTAACTTTGTATTTACATCTGTGGCGCCTGTGATTTAACTATTCAACAAACTATTATTGCCACATGCTCAGTTAACTTAGTATTCAACCACGTGGCGCCTGTGCATCTATTTTACAAACTATTGCTCGCCACGTGCTTAGCCAATTTATATTCACATGCATGTGGTGCCTGTGATTGACTGCTCTGCAAGTCGTGTTGCCGACATTACGTGTCTAACCGGTGTTTCGTGCTCTCTCTGGTGCTACTTACGGCACTACAATTCCACGAACTGAATCTGCCCCTGTCGGGCCTGGCCTAGCTAAGCCGCCCGCAGACACACCAACTTCGGCAAGAACAAGAGGAGCAAGTTTTGTGCTACCGCGCTAATATTGTATTTAGATTGTGATTTGTGTGCTCCACCTCTTTGTTCCCTCTCCCCGTATAGCTTAAGATGTATTTTTATGTATTTTGTTTTTAGAATATATGTTTACATGCCTTAGACTACAACTCTTTTATGGTAACAAGCACTCTCCTTCCTTCTCCATCCTTGCAGTCCCAGATCTGCAAGAGTGGTTACAACCTGTTCTCTCTTTACAGGAATCTGGGTGGTCCTTCGAAATTAATCTAATTAATCCAATTAATGGGCTATGGTTGGAATGTTTGGGAGGGGTTAAAGTTTTCATTATTTTCACAACCAGTCTACTTTGCTTGACTCCCCCATCCAACAGTTTCAATTTGCCTTTTAGTATAACACTTCAGGACAAAATTTAAAAAAAAATATTAAGTTGTCACCGGAACGGAAAAGAAATCATTATTTAAACTATTTCCTATAAAAATAATAATAATAATAATAATAATAATAATAATAATAATAATAGTTGTAAGATTTCTCTTTTGGAATGGATTTAGGTATATATTAAAAGAATATATTCAATACATTGAGTGAATTAATATACATTTTTTATAAGAAAACTTGTATTAGTGAATACGCGCCTACTTACTTGTGAAAGGACTTAAAACAATATTTGTACGCCAATTCGTACAACGGAATGATGCACACGAATTAATAATTTGTTTCAATATAAAGTAATCGCACATAAACACACATTATTTACTTCACAGTTGCCATGAACACGGTGAGTCGCACAATGTTCGATTTGCAGCGCGCTGAAGGACATGAGAGCAGTCTAGTATAGATTCCAAAGTCTTTGCTTGGTATATTCCTGAGCGACAGTAGGCAGCACTGAGCCTGTGAAGATGTGCGCGTATCGGTTCGTCATGCTGCTGGCGGTCGCCATTGCAAACATATGCTGCAGCCCGTTCACAGGTCAGTCATCATCAACAACAACAAATAATAATAGTAATAGTAATAGTAATAATAATAATAATAATAATAATAATAAGTATCGATATATCAATACCCAATACCCACAACATATCGGGAAAATATCAAGAGAAGATCCAGAAGTATACCGATCTCGCCCATGAAGTCGCATCTCAGTGGAACTTCAGTAAAGTGACAACTGTCCCTATAATCATATCAGCTACAGGAGTGATCCCAAAAATGACACTTCGGGCACTGGAGTGTCTTCACTTGGATGCCAGGAATGTATATAATATGCAAAAGTGTGTAATTTTGAATACATGCCGTATTGTCAGAAGCCATCTGAACCTTCAGTAAAGCAACCACACACCTGGCCATCATTCCTGTGTGTGGTTGACATACCGACCAGTAGATACTGTGAATAATGTATAATAATAATAATAATAATAATAATAATAATAATAATAATAATAATAATAATATATTCTCTGAGACCAATGAAATGAGGGAGGTTTCTATAATAATGGAATCATTTATTCTCTCGAAACACAGTTTTAAAAATGTTTCTGAAAGTGTCATTGGAATGTTTTATATTTACCTGTATATTTTCACCAACAATATTTATACTGATGCCGTACCGCTAAAAAGAGTCCACAAGTACGCATTAGAGAACATCAAGCAATTTTATGTGAACATCTGTTAAATACACTGTCATCACCAATCACATGATCAATAATAACCTCAACTTGGACTCGGATAATGAATTTGAATAGAGAAACTAACGCAAACAGATATATTTCAGAGATGCTTCATATCAGTTATCACTCTTAACACCATTATTTTACAATCCAATACTGAGAAAAGTAGTCATGTTTACATCTTAATATATAATTGCCTTTCGATATTTTTTTTCAAGTGTATAACATGTATTTGTTTATTCCATGATATCTGATGTTTCGTGTTCCCAGCTTACTCTCTGCTCAACTGCATTCAATATGTTTTGTTGATATACTATCTGCTGTGTATTTAAGATGGCTGTCAGTAATCACAATCCTCATAAACACGATGTCTGTCGATCAAAGATGAAGTTTCTCATAGTTTTGTTACATATTATTTTCATGTGGATTACTACGTGACTACAAAGTATGTTTTTAAGTGTACGTTAATTTAACTATCATGTTTCTTACAATCGACAAATGTCAGTAAGTAATATCTTAATGTATGTTGCTTCGTTAACCTGATGAAGGCCACAATATGTCTAAGTGCCAAAACATCGTAATATTCACAATTTAATCACTTGACTCTGTAAATGGGTCTGCTAAAAATAAAATAATAATCGATAATTATTGTTCATTTTTTCAATATGTTCCTTTAATTTGTCCCAGTCGTCTTCGATCCAAGTTTTTTATGAAAATATATTCAGTTATTTTTCTTATATCGTCGTTTCGTTGAGTCTATTTATCCAACCTATGCATTGAGAAACATTGTCAGGTCTCGTATTACTTTTAAGAATGTTCTTGTGTTTTGTATTATTTATAAACAGTGTAGAGTGGAAGATACACGTCAATGCCACGTAATGTAAAGTAATTCGTCTGTTATTTCAATATTATTAAGATGTAATACGTGTCTGGAGATAAGTTGGGAGCATAGTTGTTCACTCTTGCAGACGAAAGAAGTTGCAAAGCTGCCGAGGAGGAGGGGATCATCCAGAATGGGAGATCAAAATGCCAACGCGTGGTCATCCTTGATAAACGCAATGTTTCGCTGGCGCCGCCATGGGAAGCGCTCACCGTCGACCCATCGACCAGAACCGAGGAGTCGCTCATCTCCCTCTTATGTCCGCGCAAACCGCCTGATCTTAGTAAGTGGGCGCTCAGCATTGAAATTTGGGATTTTACGTTCCCGTAATCAAGTATGTACTACAGGAATAGCGCATTGAAAACGTGTGCTGGTTTCAGTGTTACGCACGGGACAGTCGCAGCGCGGCGTTTGGGTAGCGATGAGATGTAAAGTTGAGTGATTTGCGGCATTTATCACGCTTTATAATTGTACTCATCGTAAAGAAAAATATCGCATGGAAAGGTGATTTTCTGATAGCTTTCAAAAATGCCTCAGCATAAATTCAGTACATGAAGAACTTGATGCAACAGCTCCACAAAATTCGAACTCTGCTCGCCGGTCTCCATCTTGTTTTATCCTCGTCGCCAGTTTTGTTATGCCCCAAACAAATTAACTTCATAAAACAGTTTTTTATTCACAATTGCTTAACGTACAGAGAAAGCCGTTAACATGAGTAGTCCCAAAATAACCAAAAGATGTACCGGGAACTTGCCAGGTTTAACAGAAACCGAAGACATGTTTAGTAGTCGCGATCCAGATACCAGAAGAGAAGTCATTTACACTTGCCGGCAGCGTTCTCACTCACTATCACTTTTACTCTCGTAGCTCGCTCTATGCTGGGACGACTTGCTGCTTTCTCCGCTCGCTGAGCGCCGTTTTATACGCGGTCCGGGCTAAAGGTTGGCCGACTGACTCGGCCGTACGGCCGATGACGCGCTCGGTCGCGCCAACCGAAGCGTAACGGCTCGGCTGAGCCCGACCTCAGCGACTTCCCGCGAGCGGTGTCCGTATTTTCCTGGGGCGCCGCCGTCTCGCTGCTGCGTCCTGGTGGCGGTTCTTTTAACGGGGCGCGGGCGACCACTACAAAAACATTCTTCTAATGTCAGGAAGTTTGGTTTAACATGTGTTCTATTGAAAGTAAAAGTTGCGTACGGCTCAGCAACCTCGTCCACGAGATCAATTAGATTGTTTTGTCAAAAAGTCCATTCCCAGAATAATTGAATATAATAAATGCTTCACCACCAACGCGACAACTTCATATATTCGATTACCAACGCAAATTTCCAGCGTTGCTTACTTAGTAATGGAACGTGCCTTTGGGTGGTCACGTGGGTTGCAGAGGGCGAGTACCACGTGGGCGAGGAAGCGCCGCCGCTGCCGGAGCTGGAGCGGCGCTTCCCGGAGCTGCTGGCCGGCGGCGCGTGGCGCCCCACCAAGTGCTTCGCGCGCCATCGCGTCGCCATCATCATCCCGTACCGCGACCGCGCCGCGCACCTCGCCACGCTGCTCCACGCGCTGCACCCGTTCCTGCAGCGCCAGCAGCTCGACTACCGCATCATCGTCGTCGAGCAGGCAGGTCAGTTCCTCGCCAAATGTTATCTAACGGACCAATGATATAGTTTGTGTGAGTGTGTGTGATTCATTACGTCGTGTTTCTAGCCGAGACATCTCATATTTTTTTTAATTTTTTACTCTCCTCAGCATTAGCTCAGGACTCAGTAAAAGCTAACCTTATTACTTCTGAAACAAAGTTTAGAATTATACAAATTTCATTGCATAATCCAAGGTATATTTTTACACTGTATGTAATAGATTGACAATTTCATGTATTATAACGAATATTGAATCTTCTGCCGGAATTCGCTGCGCGGATTGCATCTGCCGGCGCGACCCCCCCCCCCCCCGTCCTCGAACTGGACAGTTCCGGGGATAGTCGCGAATCGCGTAGAAGTAGGACGCAAGTCCCGGATAGGTCCAGACGGACGCCAGCCAGGTATAAATTCGCCGCTGCCAGCGGCCGCTAGTAGTCAGTCTGTGTAAAGTCTGAAGAGGAAGCTGAGCTGTGAAGTGTGTATTGTGGTGAGCAGCAGTGCAGTGGACCCTGATCAACGCCATGAACTGTAGCCAGCGCAGTGAATTGTGCCCAGCGCAGTCGAACTATGGTCAGTGCATCGGTCAGTGGTGGGTGCACCGGACTGTGCGATAGAGTAGAAGAGAAAAGTGTAAATAAATAATCAGAAGGGAACAGTGTAAATAAATAATCAAGAGAAGTGAGTCGTGTGCAAGAAAATAACCAAGTGAATAAAACAAGGACTGTGCAACCTATTTGTAAATAAATCAAGTACTTTAGTGTATCATTAAGAAACAAAATAAACGTCTTTGTGAAAACATTACTTGTGTTTTAATTCACCCCTAAGAAACGTTACAATATAAAAATCAGTGTTTCTTTGTATTTTATGTCCTGCGGTACCATTTATCCGATTTTCATAAAACTGTCAACTTATTACGCGCACTTGGGCAAAGGTTATATGAATACTACGATGGGAATATTCACATGTCTGTCGCAAATAGACGCAAAATGGTGGTGTTGTTGATTATGATTGATGACTTCATGATGACTCAAGCGCCCCTGAACAAAAGCTCTACACAACCTGGCACACCTTCAAGTATTAAGCACGTGGTCGCAGCATATTCTGCTCTAGCAAATGAGAAATATCGGCTGGAATTATTACGTGAACGAATACCGAATGCATGCACAAACTTGAAGGAGATCGTTTTAAGAATAGGATACTTCACAACAATGGCCAAACAAGGACATAGTAGAACAAACCCATTAAAATTTTTGCAGGGCGTAACGTAAAACGTGATTAATAATCACGTGGCCAGTAGCATCTGAAGTGTAAATAATTCACGTTCGCAAGAGATATTCAAATAATCATATGAATCATGTAAAATAAAAATCATATGTATCCTATTTCTCTTACCAGTAGCCTGTAATCAATATGTGTACATTTAAAATAAGATGAATATGATCATTTGTTTAATTTCGAATATTACATAAATTGATGTTTTCATGAAAATTGCTACAGTAGTGTTTGACACTGCATATGTATGTATATTACCATTTTATCACCAAGTTCCTCGATTTTCGCTAAATTGTTACAGATGATGCAGCATTCAACAGAGGAATGCTCATGAATGTGGGGTTTGTGGAAGCTGCGGAGCTATATTGCTTCAAGTGCTTTATCTTCCATGATGTGGATCTATTGCCAGAAAATGATAGAAACTTGTACACATGTACCGATCGTCCATTGCATTTGTCATCTGCTGTTGATAGATATGATTACAGGTTTGTATCAAGTATGTAATTAGTAGTGCTACAAGAGCACATGCTTTCTTGCATTATTTATAACGTTTGCAATTTTTCGAAATTCGTAGTTAAACGAATATGAGAGCTGTGCCACTTTTTTAACCTCCTTCACTCTTATCTGAGAGAAAAAAGATTGAAAAAATGTGAAGCTATTTTCAGAAAAAAATTGAAATTACCTTTAGTTGAAGCAAAAATTTCGCGATTACTTTTTTTTAATGAACGCAATCTTATTTTAAAATCTACTCTTTCACAACAGATTTCTGTAGGAAAAATAAATCTATCACCAATATTGTAATTTTCCAATGTACATTTTTTATTATTTTCGAGAATGTAGAGTTCATCAAAAACGGGACTAGCGCCAATTTTAAAAGCGAGATTTGCTTAAATTCCCTATTTTACGGAAAATTGCATAGCTACTCGTATTTTTGAAAAATTGTACATCACGTTTTTAAAGATCTGCCTTTAAAGAACAAATTTTATTGCGGGAAAAATCCTTATTTTCTATATTTTAGTAGAAGGAAGACGATACAAAAATTAAGTTTATCACAAAACGCAATTTTCGAAAATTCGTTTTTTAACGAAAAAAGACATGTGTCATTTTAAACCATTTTAATTTAAAAAATGGATCCATTTTTTAGAAATCTTTGAAAATGCAGTTACGGTGTTAGGTAAAGTTCCCCCAAAATCAAAATATCAGTTTTTATTTCGCAAGGCCTCGAGTTCGTCCAGATTGATTTTCATTTTTGGAGAAAATTGTTTGAACGATTTAGGGCCTAGGGTAACGGACACTAAACGTTTTGTCAACCAATTTTTCGGTATCAAGGACTTGCAAAAAGTGGATTTTGGCTGCATAACGCATTTGAGGAAATAATTTACTACTTATTTGAACAATATTTTTCCACTTTTGCTATACCAGAGCCCTACAATAAGAGTTTTCTTTCGAAAAATCGCCAATTTTTGCCTCAGCATCACAATACTTTGTCGTGAAAAATAAAAAGTGTCGTAGTGTGATGTATCAAAAGAATAAGAGTAGTAGAGCAAACAAGTGTCTCTCAAGGGGCTTCTGCCCTTCCCCCTCTCCAGAAGCCGATGGAACGTTCGCAAATTCAGTTTTCACAAATTTCTATTCAACGCATGTCATTTCTGTCACAAAGTAGATATCTCTTTTTTATTTGTAACCATTATTTGTAATAATACATAAATGTACGATGAAGTAAAATAAAAGTGTGTGTCTAATAATATGATGTAAACAGTATACTGTTATTCTTGAAATATTGGCTTCCATGTACCATGTATTTGTCCTGTAGACAATCTCAAGATAATATATTTTTCAATTCAAATATAAAATTATATTTTATAAGTGGTTTCCGAGAAGGAAAACTCATGGCAACTCGAGTTATTTGTACAGGAAATTTATTTATCGTGTAGCTACAAAAACCCAGTAATATAATGAAATTTAATTAGATTTCTGAGATTTTACTGTGTTTGTTGTGATTCTTTTTACAGACTACCTTATAAATTTATTTTCGGCGGAGTGACTGCATTGAACAAACAATGGTTCATTAAATTTAATGGCTATAGTAACAGCTTTTGGGGATGGGGCTCAGAAGATGACGACTTTGCAAATCGTATTCGAAGCCATGGCTACGCCATTCATCACAAGCTTTTACATGTGGGACGTTACAAGAGTTTAAATCACTCAAAAGCGAGGGAAAATCCCAAAAGGCATGAGATTTGCAACAACGGGGAGGAGCGATTTCTGACTGATGGTCTGAATAGTTTGAGGTAACAAGTAAAGCAAGTGATGTAAGTGTGCCTAAATAAGTCCCTAAATAAGGTTACCATTTTGAGTGCGTGGTTCCTCAGATAAGGATATGTCTTAGAGGGGACAGATGCATAGTAAATAGGAAGACTGCTTGACTTGAGTGCGTCTTTCAGAGTCGCAATTCTGCAGTTCAGCCAATTCCATTTGGTAAAATGCATCCACATTTTTTATGTCAATAGAAAGCTTATGGAAAAGCTGTATGACCTGTTCACGGAGATGAAGCTCTTGAAATATAAATTAGAACTCCTTTTGCCATTTTTCTAGTGAATCAACGCATGTTTTGTTGGGGAATGCAGCCATTGGTTTTTCCACAAACAGATTTTAAGTTGTGGGGAAATGGCCTTCTTCATTTTTTTGATAATTTTACTTCAAACACTTTGACATGTACATCACAGATGAGGTTCCTCTTTCCTTGAAGTTGCACATTAGAATTATTGAATAGCTCTGTTACAGCTGTAAGAAAGGCAAGTTGCCATTTCCATTCCGCATCATTGAGCTCTGGTACTTCTTTGTTTTTTGAAGTCAGAAAAGTTGTAATTTGTGAAAGTCATAGGAACGTTTCACAATTCTCTCTCGTCTCAGCCAAAGGACTTCTGTGTGATACAGAACATCTTCATAGTTAATATTTAGCTCAGACAGTAATTCCTGAAATTGTTTGTGGTTTAGTGCATGAGCTCTAATGAAGTTGACACAATATACCACAATTTTCATAGCAGAGTCCCACTTCAGTGATTTTCTACACAGCGCATGTTGGTGGATAGGGCAATGTATGGCTATTGGATGAGAATGGTTATGTTTGTCCATCTCTTGGTTAATGCAAACAATTACTCTTTTCTTGGACCACACCATGCTAGGAGCATCATCAGTTGTCACACTGGCTAGGACAGTTTAGTACAGTCCAGCTCCGAACCATTCACAGTTTGGCAAACCTTTTCATAGATATCCTCACCTGTAGTTGTTCCTTTGAAGTACAGCAAGCTCTTCTGTGACTTCTAAATAATCATTCGTCCCCCGAATAAAAATTAGTTGTTCAGGATCACGAACATCATTGTTTTCATCGAGTGCCAAGGAAAAATATGAACTTTTTGTAGAGTTTTCCAAATGCTGATGCAAATTGTCTCCTATTTCTTCAATTCTCCGTGTAATTGTAGATCCTGAAAGACTCACTGTACTAAATAAATAGACCTTCTCTGAATACTTCTTTTTGGCAACAGAAAGAAGGCATTTTTAACAAATTCTCCCTCCACAAATGGTCTGCCAGTGCGTGTTATTAGCTTGGTAACTTGAAAATTTGCTCGCAGTGATGAAATGTGTAGCTGCTTCTGCTTGCAACCGCCGATGTGTATAACTATAACATTCGATGTGTTAATCATATTTATCTAATGACAGAATTGACAGTTCACTACAAAAAATTCACATACATGTACATTATTTTACAGCATTTTGATAGATGATGTTAAACGATAGACACAAAAGTTTAAGTCCCAAGTAAAATATTTTCTGCTGCATAACTGTTTCTATACAGTTAGAAATTATACCGAGTTTTGAAAAGGAAAGTAATATTAATTTTATCAATAATATTTAGTGTATTATTTACCATTAAGAATGTATATTTTTAAACAACCTGTGTCAAGTATTATACCCCAACTTCTGGGATTGATTGTTATTGATTCCAGGCGCGTCAACTGCTAAGGTCATTAGTCCCGTACGTGTAGTGCATAATTTTCCTCGGGAAGTGGCGGTGATCTTCTTCCACTGGATGGTGAGATCCAACGCCGACCTACCTTTCGGCTAGCGGGGTTGTCCCCAACCAGGTATTTCCCACCAGCGGGGCTCCGCCCAAGCCGGAGCAAGCTCTAAGCTCCCGACCGGTCTCCTGGCATGTGTGGTAGTGTTGTATACGTTAGTGTAAGGGTGAAGATAGGACAAGGAAGAGGAAGGAAACATCGCGCGCGGTCTGTGACCCGTTTGTTAGGGTACTACTCTGGCATTCGTCTGGTGTTCGGAGAAATCACGGAAAACTACCGGACAGAGCAGCCGGTCGCTAGAATTCTCCTCCAGACAGCGACTTAATTCGATCTAGCTGACAAGCTAATGTCAAAAATCTTGCCATCGTCATCACTCGAACCTAGGGCCACCCTGTCGAGGCACTGCAGTGGCTTCTGGACCAACGACCCCATCTCGATCAGGTTTTTCGTCCAATTACCCCGCTCCTCTGAGCGAATACTGACATGGCTCCTTGTTTTGCTTCTGGACGTAAATGTAACTTCACTATCTGTGCAAGTCCTCTTGAGTTCGGTGGGAAATTTCGTTATACAATTCATCGTTCTCGACATTGTCGAGGCAGGAATTATAATCCTTTACGAAGGACATGAGGGATAAGAGCTCAAATCTATAACTAATTCTCCTTGAAATAGATTTTGATACATTGGATGGAAATATTTTCTTTATATTAATTCTTGCCCAAAAAAGCTCATTTCTTTCTGCATTTAGAATTCAATGTATGCTTAGCATAGTGATCAAAGAATTTAAAAAGAACGTACACAGAATACACTTCTTCTTGTAGTACGTCGCCCCGATTTTAACTGCTTTTGACGTAAAATAAATAAATTAATAGTAATTGTTCTTCAGAAAATTGATCGCTTGGAAATCTCTTTTTTAACGCGTGGAATTAGGGATTTTAATACTAGCTTTTTGTAGGTAGACTTGTGAACGAGTGATAGATTAGAGAAGAATGATGCATGAAAGTGATATAAGAAAGAGTACATTAAAGGATTTCTAGATCTTGGAAATTGGAATTGCGCAAAAAGCAAAAAGGATTAGAAGAATTATTTTTTTATAATCGTTAAAGAAGTAAATGAGGGAAGCGTGGGTGAGAAGAAAGATGACTCCTTTTCAAGTCAAAGCAATCTCTAGTTTATAACTTTTTTACAAGAAGATGGAATATAGAAAGTATTGAACACTTTGTCAGTTTATTCTACATTTGCTGTTTACGTATCTAATGTTATTCAATTTTATTGTTCAGTTACCAATGTAAGGAAGTGCGTCTCTACCGGACGCACACGCATATTTCTGTGTATTTGACGAGCCCGAATGACACTGCTTAGCCAAGTCTTCCTCCTCGACGCTTTCAAACAAGGTAAGTGTTCCCTTTACAAGTTACAGTAGTGTCGCGATCAACGGAGATAATTGGGACCTAGTGTACTGTGACCGAAAGCGGTACTAGACCGCAAAGCTTGCATTCTTTCAGGGGGGTTCACGCCCCCGGGGTGAGTTCTTAAGCATTGCCCCATCATCATCCCCCATTGGTACACCGGATAGGCTGCGATCACAATACCCATTACTTTTGTTGGGTCGCCTCGCCAACACAAGGCTTACACAGTAGAGACTGGAAAAATATGTAGTATGGAACGTCAAGATATGTATGTGTAGTGAAAACTGAAAGAATATGTAATAAATATTTAAAGTGGGATATAATACGTAATATTAAAATACTCAAAATTACATTTATTAAAAATTTCCTAAACAATTTTAAAAAAATATTGACATTTTAAAAATAATTTGAAGAGCACAAGTTGACGCACATTTTGCACCATACAACTTTCCAGTCGGTGATAAGGCTGTCGAAGGCAGTAGTTTAGTAGCCAGACTAGACGCAATTGAAGACACCGTGCAAACTGGCAATATCTGCGACCAGCAAACATTAACTGCGACGTTCAGTAGTCTCATCCACGACGGCGATCGCCAAAGTTCCTCGAAATTTGGGATTAAGACTCACGAAACGCCACGTTAGCGAAATCCGACCGCGTCTTCAAACAGCGCACCTCGACTTGACAGAACGTAGTAACAATGAGGGAAAATTTATGCTTTTTTAAAAATACTTCTAATAAAAAGTATGTAAGAAAATTGATATAATAAAAAAAATTGTGAAAACAGCAAAGCAATTGCTTATATACAGTAACGAGTTTTCTTAAAAAGTATAAAGACAAAATATGTTGTTTAGAACACATTGGTTATGATGCCGGTGTTTCTTCGGCGTTGTTTGGGCCACTGAATAAACGCTTACAATAGTAAATTTATAAAATTTGTCACGTGTTGAATTTAACTTCGTAGAAAATATTTTAGTAATATAGATACCTGTAATATTAATGTTCAAATGATTAGCATGCAAAATAAACAATTGTTAATATCAAAAGTTAAAATATATACAGTTCCATTAAGAGGCATAGTAATTGAGAAAACTAATATAGGTTCCTCTGTTTGTTTGTTTGTTTGCTAGTTCTGGACATGAAGATATTCTGCGGATGAAACGGAAGTGAAATGCCCTTTATCTAGCTGTAAGTTTGTAATTCTAGCATGCGTTTCCAGGTACCGATAAATTTCTGAATATTTGAAGCATGCCTTAAAAGAGTGCAGACCAAATACTCTCAAAGCTTAAGTGTGGTACATGCCCTACAGTTCACTTAGAAAGGAAGGTTCTTCTTTCTAAAATTATTGTTGGTTATGAAAGTAAATACAAACTGCCACTATTTTTTGACAACTAATGTATTTTCTGTATTTGTAATCAAGTAATTACAATTATTATTTATTTCCAAAATGTTCTTGTTGTTGGAATTTGAGGTGCCCGTTGACAGTATGAATCAATGCCATGCTTTTTCATGGCTTGGAAGGGAAGTGCAGTTTCGTAGCAGGAAAGAGCAGGAAAGCAGGAAGACGAGTACCAGATATAACAGTTTAGTGAGCAAGGAGTCCTTCCTATCGCCAGTCGGCATTACTAAACCCTACGGGATTTTCACTGGCTGCTGAAGGCAGCCTCCTTCACTTTATTATTATTATTATTATTATTATTATTATTATTATTATTATTATTATTATTATTATTATTATGATGATGATGATGACGATGATGATGATTGAAATATCGACCTTCCCGGACGGCGCTAAACGTTATTATTCCAAAGCCAGTTATATTTATCCTGAAGAGGAACAATCTTTTCAGCTCTATCCACTGTGCAGGTTGTTAACCCTGAGTCAGGGGCTTAAAACATGTTCCGGCAGTGGCACACTAGATTGTAAATCGTGCGTCTGTACACACACTTTCTTGTTCTATCAGGAGGATTGCTCCCTGATAGATGGGGTGGGTACTTAGGCGCTAGCCTCTATTCACACCCCTTTCAGTGGAAGAACACCTTCGGCGGGGGGCGGAGGCGGGCAGAGGCGAGGGGCGGAGGCGGGCAGAGGCGAGGGGCGGAGGCGGGGGGCCAAGGTGGGCAGAAGCGGAGGGCGGAGGCGGGCAGAGGCGGGAGGCGGAGACGGGGGGCCAAGGCGGGCAGAAGTGGGGGGCGGAGGCGGAGGGCAGAGGCGGGGGGCGGAGGCGTATGGCAGAGGCGGGGGGCGGAGGCGGGGGGCCAAGGCATGCAGAAGCGGGGGGCGGAGGCGGGCGAAGAGGGGGGCGGAGGCGGGAGGCGGGATGCGAAGGCGAATGCGGGCAGAAGTGGGGGGCGGCGGCGGGCGGAGGCGGGCGAATTGGGAGGCGGTGGCGGGGGGCGGAGGCGGGGGGCCAAGGCGGGCAGAAGCGGGGGGCGAAGGCGGGCGGAGGCGGGCAGAGGCGGAGGCGGGAGGCGGAGGCGGGAGGCGGAGGCGGGGGGCCAAGGCGGGCGGAAGTGGGGGACGGAGGCGGGCGAAGAGGGAGGTGGAGGCGGGGGGCCAAGGCGGGCAGAAGCGGGGGGCGGAGGCGGGCGAAGAGGGAGGCGGAGGCGGGCGGAGGCGGGCGGAGGCGGTGCGGGGGCGATCGATGGCGCGAGGGCCATGCTAGCTCGTGCGAAGAGCCCAGGGGCGCCACGCAGCATCCGGTCGTTGCCTCCGCCACGTGCGGTGGTGCGGAGTCTGCGCGTCGGCTCACGCCCCTCCTTGGCCCCCTGGAGCAGGGATGAACAGGAGGTCTCGAACCTCCCACCCGCTGAGTTAGCTCGGAGCTGACCGGGAGGTCCCTGGTTCGAGTACCGACGGTTGTGGATTTTTTTTATTGATTCATTGTTCGTGATTCCGGCATTAGAGGGTCATTAGACCCGTATGTGTAGTGCGTGTGTTTGCTCAGGAGTTGGCGAAGGTCTTCCCCTGTATGGCGAGATTCTGCCCCGACCTACTGTCGGCTAGCGGGTCTCTCCCCAACCAGGTATCTCCCACCAGCGGAGCGCCGCCTCGGCCGGAACGAAGTCTAACCTCCCGACCGGTCTCCCCACATGTAGGGGGTGTAGTAAAGGGTAGGATAGGCCAGGAATGGGAAGGAAAGATTGCGCGAAGTCGGTGTCCCGTTTGTTATGGTACTGCTCTGGCATTCGCCTGGTGTTGATGGGAGAAACCACGGGAAACTATCGATCAGAGAAGCCGGTCGCTAGAATTCTTCAGGCGGCGACTGAATCCGACCTAGCTGACAATCTAGTGCCGAAAATCCTGCCACCGTCGGGACTAGGACCTCCCAGTCAGAGTGAGTGCAGTGACATCAGTTGAGGCCCTGAGCCAACGCTCTCGGTGGCTTTTTTGATACTAGCTAAATAGCTAACAGGTGTATGTCCGCTTCGCCTCGAGGATCCCGGCGGTGAGGAGAAGTCGCAAACTAATATCGGCGAAGCACGAGCGCGCAATGGCTTCTTCCCTTCTTCTCTTCTTTCTTTCCTTTCTTTCCTTTCTTTCTTTTCTTTCTTTTCTTTCTTTTCTTTCTTTTCTTTCTTTTCTTTCTTTTCTTTCTTTTCTTTCTTTTCTTTCTTTTCTTTCTTTTCTTTCTTTTCTTTATTTTCTTTCTTTTCTTTCTTTTCTTTCTTTTCTTTCTTTTCTTTCTTTTCTTTCTTTTCTTTCTTTTCTTTCTTTTCTTTCTTTTCTTTCTTTTCTTTCTTTTCTTTTCTTTCTTTTCTTTTCTTTCCTTTCTTTCTTTTCTTTTCTTTCCTTTCTTTCTTTCCTTTCTTTTCTTTCTTTTCTTTCTTTTCTTTCCTTCTTTCTTATTCTCTTTCTTTCTTTATTGCTTAATTGGTAAGTGATTCCGGACTCATCAACTTCTAATGTCATTAGTTCCGTAACTGTAGGGATTGTTTTTTTTACGGATGGTGGCAGTGATCTGCCCCCCAGACACGGCCGTGCGTGTGCCTCACGGCAGGCCCGTTCGCGTAGGTCCTCCAGCTGTCATACAGAGGGCGCCAGTGACATGACCTCGCGTGGCGGCTGGCGAACGCAAACTCGAGCGCGTGCTCGCCCGGGTTGCGCAACGGGGGCTAAGAATACCCCGGAGTGAGGGGGCGGGGCCGGGGCGGCCGTTCACATGTGCGGGCGCGGACCGGGTCAGGAGGCCACGAGGGCGGGCGCTGGCGGGCGCTGGCGGGCGGCTGCGAGCAGAACGCACGGGGAACGTTATCGAATTCCGAAGGTGACCCGAAGGAGAGATGAATCCAATCGTTTGATTCTTTACAGGATCCGGTCCTATTAACTACGAGGTACATAAGTCCCATAAGTGTAACGCACGGGGACAATGTCGAATTCCGAGGGTGACCCCAAAAGAAATTAAACCAATCGTTTGATTCTTTACAGTATCCGGTACTATAAACTACGAGGAATATTAGTCCCGTAAGTGTAGCGCATGGCAAGAGAGGTGTCGGTGGTGGTGGTGGTGGTGGTGGGGGGGTGTTTCTCCCTTGCCGGAATGCCAGATCCGACGGCTACCTCCACGTCGGCTGGCCAGCCGTCTCCCCTTCCACGTCACTCCCAAGCGGACCACGCCGGAGACGAGATCTCAACTCCCGCCTGGTTTCTCTACTGGTGTGGTGTTGTAGTGAGTGTACGTCTATGTGTAAGGATTTAACACTTACGGCACTTCCACGTCTTTGCTCGTCCCACACTTATGGGACTAAAGATCACAGCAGTTGTCAGAACAGAAAACAGGAAATGGTATTGGTAACAGAAAATAATCAAACGCATTTCCCCTCCCCTCAGCACCCAGGGCATTTGCCCGCAAGAGAGAAAGCGGCACCCGCATCCATCTTAACTAAAAGGATTTCTTATCACGCTGCGTCCACCCTGGGGTCTAGTTGGTAAACGCGTGGATTGTGGCCTGGTTACTTTCGTGTTACTCTTTTGTACCCATCACTACTGACGATGCTGGAGAAAATCCAGCGGGATCTCGGCGGAGGAGGACCTTTTGTTTATCAGAGAACAAAATTAAGGGGAAATGCGAATGAGAAGTAAAACAAAAACAAAAGCAAAAACAAAAAATCATAAAGGAAACAAATTATAATTGTTATATTAAAGTAAAAAAAAACGAAACGTAAACCATCACGTAATTTGAAATATTCTCAGTTAAAATAGGGTACACGGTACACCCTCAGAGAAGCGTGGCGGCGGCGGGGGAGGGGTATTTTTCAGCCCTCCCGCAAATTACGCGACGCGCTCTGATAGAAATTACAGATAGGCGATTTTCTCGACTTGCCCTTCGTACGCTTTGTCTCCGCCGTATTGAAATGTCAATTTACTTTCAAAGGCAAGTTTTTTCGCCCGGATCCAAGTCACGGCGAGGCTCGCGCCTTCGGCCCTCGCGTTCACTATAAACATCCTTGAGTCTATTCACCGTATAATTACCAATTCACTTTTATAAGAAAGCACTTTTCAAGACATCCTCCAGACTTCAAACTGCGCAGTTGCCACCGGAGCGCTTCGCTAGCGCCACCGGAACGAACTTAAGATTTGGCAGGGGAATTACGTTTAATTGGTTACCACGACAGAAATTTTGGAAAAACACAATGCAATGTTTCTTTTGAAAAGATCAAATCATAATTATGGCGTGATTGAAGATCAAGTTTTCAGAGACTGAGTGTAGTGAATAAATCGGTTTAGGTGTGATATTAAAGGAATAATATAGTATGATACATTCGTCCTCTTATCTGCCGTCGGTGGCTCGTTACTTACCGCGTTCCACGGCGCAACCCCGGGTTCGCTTCCCTGTCGGGGCAAAAAAATAATTATGTGCTTTCCTTGTAATGGTCCAGTATCTGTTGCTGTGTGACGATGAGAAAGCTCACTTCTCAGGTTGAGAATACCAGAAATATAGTGTAGTGTTGTCTATGTGCTAACCATACGTACCTGTTAACCCATGGCCGCAAGGCCAGGACGCTGCTAGTAGGCGCTGCTGGTAGGCCTTAGCTAGTGAAGAGCTGTTGAGCTGTTAGTACATACGTACCGATTTGTCATCATAGTACCTACATAGTGAGTGTATTTCAAGTGCTTTATTACAATTCATTGTGTAATTGAATGGATTCGATTCGTGTACCGTTTTTGTTCACAAAAGAGAACATTGCAATACGTCTCATAACCAAATTAGCGTTTAAATTTGCTAAAGAGAAACCGCTAGGGATAAGTGTTTGAGAAATGAACAACGCTAGCCGCTCACAGTGTATGTGGGAGCTATATTTTGCGTTCAACCGTCCTTAATTAAAAGTTTGTGATTAGTGAAGTAATTTTCCCTGTTTTAAATGGTCGATATATGTGTCGTACAAAATATCAAAATTTGTGAACTATAACTATCATGATTTTTACACACCAGCCGAGTTATCCACTAAAACTCAATAAAGAAAGACAGTATCCTGAATAACTCAACAGTATATTTTACAAAGATAACGAGAATTAGATTAAGTCGTTTGAAGAACATGTAATAGTGAATTTTGAATATTTTGTGTCAAACTTATAAATGCTTGCACTCTTTTGCTCATAATGACAGAAAATAATGTTTGACCTATAAAAATACAAGCTCCCTTTTCATAAACCAACATTAGTTCTAAAATTGATAGTAAGCTAAATTTGTGTTTTTAATGCGCTATACCTCTCTTCAGCTCTTGGCCAGCGTGCTCGCGTTCCACTACGTGGTCCCGGGTTCGATTCCCGGTCGAAAGAAGATTATAGTATGCGTTTTCCTTGCAATGTCCCAGTATAGGTTGCTGTGTGACGATGAGATGAGAAAATTCACTTCTCACGTTGAGAAGACCGGAATACGGCGTGGGGTCTACGTGCTAACCACACGTACTCTCTTAACCCATAGTCGCGAGGTAGGGAATTCGCCGGTAGGCCTGAGCCCGTTCACGGGCTGTCGCACCAAGTACAGACACACATCTCTTCAGGAACTATTTTATGATTCTCATAAGAAAAGTATGTAAATGTAGCTTTAACATGCGCACGTGTAGTTGAGCTCTCCTTTTACTATTCGTAGTTGTGGTAGGAGTAGAGCCAACAATTTTCTATTACTCGGGAGCGAAAATGTCTATTTTCAATAGTTACTATCCTTATTTTGTTGAAAATGTCTATTTTCAAAAGTTACTACCCTTGTGTATATTCATATTCAATTATTTGCGATTGAAGGATAGAGAAGGGATTCCGGAGCTCAAAAAAACCTACGCAAATTGTACTTTTCCCCCTTACGTCACACATAGTGTTTACTGTTCTTTGACAATTTAAATCAAAAGTATAGTAAGTGCTCTAGTAACATCACTAGTCCTGATAGTTTACTTTCAGCCAGACGCGGATATACGGGGAGGGAAATGAAGGAAATCACCCTCTAAAATTTTTGTATTTATTAATTTTAACTTGTCACAAAACTTTCAAGCAAAACTATTTTACAATAGTCATTAAAACGAATATAATCGTATTCGTATTACAGCATGAGCTAATGAAGCCTACGACATTTTACAAAATTTGAAATACGTCACCTTCGACCAAAACATTTTGATTTTCCCTTTCCAAAATGCGTCTCTGGATTCGCCCCTGTTTCAGCCCACTGTGCTCCGTAGCCGCCGCGGCCGCATTCGAAGCTTGAGCAAGGGGAAAGGGGGGGGGGGGGCACGCGGTGCGGGTAGCACGTGACTACGCGCACGCGCCTGCACTCGTCGGCGACGCCCCCCCCCCCCCCCCCCCCCCTTCTGCCCAACCGCGACCCAGTCCTCTCCACGCGCCGCCGGCCTCACGCCGCTACCGGCTTAGCGGCCGCACACACCACACACCGCGTTGCCTGTTCTCTTTCTTTCCCCCTCTTTCTCTCCGCTTCTTGCATTTGTACTCGTCTTTCTTTCATTTTTCTCCCTTCTTTCTTTAATCTCTCTCTCTCTCTCTCTCTCTCCCTCTCACTCTCTACTCCCTCTTCCTTATTTTTATTCTACCTCTCCAATATTATTCTCCTCTCTCTTTCTCTCTCCCCCTCTTTCTCTCCTACCTTTCTGCTTGTTTCTCCCCACCTCTCTTTCTCCTACTTGTTTCTCCCCACCTTTCTTCTCCCTCTCCCTCTCTCTCTCTCTCTCTCTCTCTCTCTCTTTCTCCCACTTCTGTCGCTCCTCTCTCCCGTCTCTTTCTCCCCACTTTCTCTCCTTCATGTCTTTCCCAACCCGGACAAGATCTAAGCTCCCGACTGGCCTCTGTGCCGTTGCGTTTAGAGTGTCGTGCATGCACGTGTGTGTATGTCTGTCTGTAAGGAGAGGGCAAGTGGCCCGTTTCGAGCTCCGACATTCGCCTGGTATCGATCGGACATACCTGGGAAAGCTACCCACCACAGCAACCGGCCTAGTGTCTTGTTAAGTGATAAAACTATAATAATAAAATAGACATAACTTTAAAAAAATCTTTTTTGAAACCTATTTACAAATTACACAAAAAATACATTTGCGAGAAGCTGTGAACATTCATGCCAAACTGTATTTATTTATTGTAACTTATTTGATATATTTGGAGTAAGGAACTTATTTCCTTAATAAAAGTAACTATAGGTCTGCCAATTTGTTTTCCAAATGAAATGATTGCTGAATGACGCCTTCGTCGTTAATAGGGGACTGATTGTAATGAAATTCTTTTGCATTTTTCGGCGTTTTCTACTAATAAGTCATTTTTTACGTTTTTACGTTTTTACGTCAATTGTAGTGCATTTTTTATGATTTCATCGATTTTAATATCATGGTACTTGCTTTAAACAATATTGACGAGAAGCAACAAATGTTCACCACAGAATTCCTGAATAGCCGATTTCTTCGCTCATATATTGTCATGTTAGCCGTTGTGAGTACTATGTATACTAAGGTTCCTGTGATGCATCGTTGTCAGGTCGTCCGATTTCGCGATAAATAAAGGTAGAGATATTCTTTTCAAGAACAGTACAAATCAAAAGTTGGCAAGCTAACTTCACTTGAACAAAACAAAGAAGCCTGGATTACATCAGTTACATATCCAAGATATTGAGTTGTTCATCTGAAGTGGTTTTGATCAAATATTTTACGTCATTTTTCTTTGTTTTTAAAAACATTTTAAGAGCATTTCATTGCTAATTTTTGCCAATGTTTTTGGGCATCAAAATCTCCGCGTCGTTGCCATTAACGTCCATGCTACGTGCGAAATCAGCCGTACCCTCGACTCGCCGCCGGTCGCGACCTTTCTGCAGCGCCACCTACGTCACTTTCTCGGAAGCGCTGGCAACGCGAGGCGAACCGCCAGCTGCCTTCTCGGAACCGCGTAGTGCACCGCCCGTACTGCAAGCGCTCCGATTGAATCGCAATTTCATCACTCGCGGAGATGTTGCGTCGTTTCATTAGACACCAATTTTTTTTTCTTTCTTTTTTTTTTTTTTGCTCGCGAATAGGCCGACTAGGACCCCGCATGCATGCATGCATGCACGCACTCTGCATCTTATCGTGTCTCCAGCGCGGTGGCAGGTGCATGTAACTTTAATTGGGGACCGATTTTTATTCCCCAGGATTTTTAGCCCTGGGGGGAAGGAAGATGAAATGATGATGATAATGAGGGGAGACAAATACAAATACACCCATGCCCGAGGCGGGACTCCAACCCGTGATCGTCTGGTCCGAAACCACTACGGCACTACTGCGCCTTAGCGATCTCGGCCATTTGATCGGTGTTAAACATAACTTTTATTATTATTATTATTATTATTATTATTATTATTATTATTATTATTATTATTATTTTATTTTCTCATTTGATTGGTACATTTAAATGAATTATTGTACAGATTTACAAAATCAATGCACAATACATCTATTTTTAAAAGAATTCATAATTGTACATAAAACTGAAAAAATTTGTGTAATAAATTGTTGTCTTGAAGACAATTTTTGCGCAGTTCTTTTAATTATGAATGTGTATTATGGTACGTTTGATATGTCAGCGAATATCGAAAGGAGGTCGACGGGAATCAGGAGGCGTGCAAAGGCACTGCAGTGGCATTATTATTATTATTATTATTATTATTATTATTATTATTATTATTATTATTATTATTATTATTATTATTATTATTCGTTTATCGCAACAAACTGTGTATCGTACGAGAGAGAAGAATCATCTGCGCGCGTTTTCTTGTGCTCAAGAGTCCCTCCCAACTCTTTTACTAAACAGATGAATTTTATATAGGAGCCACATCGGCAAAGGTGTCTCAGGGCATAAACCGATGCCACTCCAGTGCCTTTGAACGGGAGGTCCTAGATTCGAGTCCTGTTGATGTCTTAGGCCATCTCTTCCCGTCGACCTCCTTTCGGTATTCTCTGATATATCACACGTACCATAATACACATTCATATTTCAAAGAATTCCCCAAAATTGTCTTAATCACAATAATTTATTACACCAATATTTTGATAAATATCTATATTTACAGTAATCGAAGACGCTTCCCTTCTGAATTGTGCAGTATTTACAAATTGTTGAGCGTATGTTTACCTGAACACATTTCTCCCGTGCGTATTGCAGGGAGAATTTACTTCAAAGATAGAATATCGTTGTCAAAACATTGAAGTTATAATTTGTTGAATTGGCTAAACATCCTAGGGGGTTGCGTAGCCAGGTTCTCGCCTACCCGGTATAGAAAATCGAAATAGGGCCTCTATGTGCAATGAACGTGAAATAAAGAAGTTTGAAATGCATTTGCAGTAAATAAAAATAGAGTAGAGAAAATAAGCATGGAGTGCAGTTTGTTTCATATTTTCCGATATCCGTCCGTGGGAGTCCTGATTTCCGGGGACCGGAAATGCACCGGACTGCACCAACCTAGCCACGCCCCTAATCCAAAAGATGAACAATGAATACAAAAGAGGAGAGAATTTGTAATATATTATTACATTCTTTGTTTCTCTACATCAAAAAACAATTAATTCTGAAATTTATTTAATATTTTTCTAATCAATGATATAAATTATATGTACCAATCGCTGGTTCATATGTGACCACAGACCCCTATCGACCCTTCGATCTTCATTGACCCTCGACCCCCCGGGGGTCTCTACAGACGCCGTTGGGAACCCCTGCACTAAATTATCAAATCAATACAAAACAAGTTTCTATACATCGATACTAGCTAACCCCAAGAATCAAAATATTCAACGTCGGCTGGAGTCAATACATAATTTAATAATATAATTTTTATTTAAAATACAAGAAATGAAATACATTTCCTTAAACATTCAAAAACTTTCCAAGGCATGAAAAAAAACTTACACCTCGACGATAAAAGTAATATAACCATGAGCTGATGATCGATTCTCTTAGCGTATCGATGCCGAAACGACCTTGCAAGCTCATTCTTCACCCAGGAAACAACTGAAATGAAATACAGAGAATTTTTTTAAACATTTATTTATTCTTGCTTGGTCTGTCTGTGGCCTCCAGCAACCGTGTACTACTGACATTCTACATCTATCATTTTATATTATTATTATTATTATTATTATTATTATTATTATTATTATTATTATTATTATTATTGTTGTTGTTGTTGGTGGTGGTGGTGGTGGTGGTGGTGGTTTCAGGAGCACATTACATTATACAAAGAAGGCACAGAGAAATGTGAAAACTTCTAGTCATTTATTGTCTTCTCTCACTTTGAGGAAATGACTCACGCGTGCGGTAGATCTATACACGTCGGCGTCAGAGGGCGTCAGAAAAGTCCCCATCTCTGGCGTGCCTCGGCTGTCGGATGCTGTGGTCTGACGTCTTTGTCTGTGCGGTGCCACAGTGATTAACAAGACGTGAGCTCGCGGCCGAGTTTCTGGAAAGGTTTTACGTGCCGCTCGGAGAGAAAGCTTGTGGAGCCATGTCCTACGTGACGGAAGTCAGCTGATACAGCGCACCACAGAGTGGCTCGCCAAGTTCATGGCGATGTGCAGCCAGAAGCAGGGGAATCTTACCACAGCACCTAGTCTAGTTTTCTAGCCATGTAGGTGAGGTCCAAAATTTTTCATTAAAATTTGACACGTAAAAGAAATTGAAAATATTAAAAATATAGAAAAAACTTCTTTCTTGAAGTTTATTTAACCATATCAGTGGGATTACCACTTTTCAGATGAGTCCTAGCTTTTATTTAAGTAATATAATTGATGGATGCACTACAGTGACCCGAAGGTATGACTAACTGCAAATTACTAAATACCCCTACTTCTGAGCGTGGACATCCCCATACCTCTATGACGACTGTTATTAATTTTATGAAATTGAAGGTAAGAGGAAAGTAGAATTTAGAGTGAGATGTGAAATAATTATTGCTCTAGGTTATGGAGGATAGGACAGATCGTTTGGGAGACGGACGCATCTCGCAGGGGCAACACTGTTTTTTACTGAGATGAAAGTGGCTGGTGCAAGGGGCAGTTAGGAAGTTAGAAAAGAATTTGGCCGACAGTGTGCAAATTTAATTGGTAATTCTTTCTTCTTTGTCTAGTTCTCTATAAAGTTGTCGGTTGGTTATATACCACGATGATTAGTAATTGCGCATATTACTGTTATTTTGGAAGGTTTGCAAGGGTTTCAGAGCGGAAAAGCGGTCCCTACCCAGATTGGGGCTACGTAAATTATTGACTTAGGACTGATTTATTGAGAAACAGCATTTTCTAGTTTTAGATATGATTTTTTTTATTAATTAGGGGATATAATTAGAAGGGCTCCATAAGTTGTATTCAGTTTATGAATAATGTGTGGTGTCCATGTGAGACGAGTATCCAAGAGAACGCCTAGGTATTTTATTAGTTTATTTGAAGGGGCCCACGTGGTCGGATAATTATTTACTTTTAAACGGGCAGGGATATTTGTTCTTCGCCAGGAAACATTTTGGTTTCGCAATTTTAGGGGTTCAACTATAATCTCCATTTTTTAGTCCAATCAGAAAGGGCATTTAAGTCTGCAAAATTGTAAAAGAACGTTGAAAAGGTCTTATTTTGTAGAATACTGCCTATGAACGTAGTTCGTGCCCTACCTGTCCCCCTTCATTTCCACACTGTCCCCTTCTATTCTTCACCTGCACTGAACTATTCCTCTGCCATCTACCCGTTCCCAAAGACTATCCGTCCCTGTCAGAATTTACCTGTCCTCAAAAAACGGGACACGGAAACCTGGTTTAAAATGCCTAGGACGCATCGCTTCAGAGTTATGTGTGCGATTATAATGTGTGCTGTAATAATCTCTTTTGTATGCCACACTCTACAAACTTCTATTTTTTCTTCTGAAATCTGTTCGATGTAGGGCTAGGGTAATTCTCTACCCACCAATAGCACACTTGCAGGGTTTTGCAAAATGGATACGTCGATAATTTCATACTTTGTCATCTACATTGGTATTTCTTCAATAGACGGTAATCTTGGTTTGGCTAGAGTACGATTACCTGCTTATTAAAAATTTTAACTAACTTGTTACATTTTTCTTGTATGTTCAGTATTTATTTGTTTGAGGTGACAAATAGCGAAACACTGTGTACGATGTTTGTGCAGGTTTTCTCGAACATTAAATCCCTACTCTACCACTTATGGTGTAATAAGTTGAATTATAAATGCAGATAGCAACGAGGTATGTAAGGAAATGACGTATACGCAAACTCATTTCAATGTAAATGCCCTGGGCAACCTTTACAAGAAAACAAATGTTATATTTAAAACAATATGACTCAAAATTAACATTGAGGAATATTTTGAACTTTTTTGTTAACTTCATGGAATTTCTACTGTACAAGAGAACTGCGACAGTTTGGTTTGATTTATTTTTCACAAAGAAAAACAGTAAAAACTGTAAAGTAAAGAGAGAAGTGTAATCTGTGCTCGTTTTCTGGACCTCCAGAACGACGTGTTGGGGGCCCCTAGCCCACTGACCTTGGCCTGAGGGCCCCTAGTTGGGCACTTGGCTTCGTCGTGGCAATGGCTCCGTACTCTGGGCATAGAGGAGGGACTCGTACCCGGCGCATTGTGAATCGCGCATTCTTTCGACTCCGGTTCTGGCCTGGCAAAACAGTAGCTATGATATAGGTGTTGTGGTGCGTTATCGTTGGCATTTTTCATGAAATAATTGTAAACGTTGTCATTGCCAACAAAAGTATTTAATATAAGAGCAGCTTTCGATGGCTTAGCCATCATCAGCAGTTGTCTGCTGGATGGAAGCCACAAAACGACTACTTCGTCCGTCCTTCGTTCGTAGTCGTTTTGTGGCTTCCATCCAGCAGACAACTGATGATGATGGCTAAGCCATCGAAAGCTGCTCTTATATTAAATACTTTTGTTGGCAATGACAACGTTTACAATTATTTCAGTAGCTATGAGCTGGCAGGACGCACCGTCCCAGGCATTGAATGGAATGGTTTCCGAGGCGGATAACTGCGTTCCGCCGGGATCCGCATATCAGTAGCCCAAAGCGCTCGTGTCGGCCGCTGGAAGTGAGAATAAAGGCACAAAGCCTAGGTGACTACTTCGGGGATTTATCCTCCCGGGAGATAAATGAAACGTGGAGCAGCGATCCCACTGACCTTCAGAATCCTTACCCCACCCTCGCAACACAGTTGAATGATTAATAAAAGTACCAACAAAGCGTACAAACATGTATAATTAGACACTTGCACTCCCGACTAACGGAAAATTTATTTATATCGGTAAACGAACTGCAGATTTAATTATTCATCCTTGCTAACAAAACACAACCTCACTCCCCTCCTACTCCTACCACAACTACTAAAAGAAGAGCTCAACGAAATGTGCGTTCAGTGAACTTACATTTACTGTCTAGAACAAAATCAATAGGTCATCTCAGTATTTGATCAATGGATGAAGGGAATTTGGACGGAAAACGTGATCGAGATGGGGGTAATTGAAAACAGATGCTGAAGTAAATTATTTGTTGATATTTAAGAATCATACAGTCAATACAAGAACCAATGCATTACATATCGTTGTTAGAATAAATATTATTTTCTTTCTTGATGGTCAGTGCAACCTCTAATTGTTTAGAAACAGTTATGCACCAGAGAAAATATTTTACCTGTCACTTAAAGCTGTGTATCGATTTTAGTTGTTTTAATTTCATCTGGTAATTCGCTGTAAATAATGTCAGTAAAGTCAATAATATCTAATGTGTTTTTACAAGCAATTTCTAGTGAAGGCATTCTATCCTAGGTTAAAAAAATAGTCATCATTTGTTTTGAGAACAGAAAGTTGTTGAAGAAATACGAAGCATTTGCAATTTAAACTGCAATTGACATTCTTCGCGGTTAAGACCATACTATTCATAATGGTAGCTCTGTGTTGCGGTTTTTTATTCCAAAAGAATTCTTCCTTGCCTAGCCTTAAATGAGTAATTTTCCATAGAAAGTCTACACTATGTTGATACGTAATAGAAAACAAGTCTTTTATGAAGTGTCAAGAGACAAAATCCACAGCATATAACCGGCGAAACATTGATAACAACTGTCACAGGGTAATCTGAAACAACTTTTAGGTCTGTTTTGACCGTATTGGAGCATTCAACAGATTTATTCATTTATTTACGTCAAAAACAGTTAAAAACTGTGTTGGACGTACTATGGGGAGAAGTTAATTTGAAGTTACATTTATTTATTTTTAACAATTGGCTACGTTTCTCTTGGGTTTCGGATTGTAAAAGTTATTTTAGAAGTCTTAATAACATAATAAACATCACAAAACTTATGCTATCGCTAACAAATGAATATGATATCCCCACCACTTGTCCAAGGATGTGAAAACATCATTATTTTCAATAAGTCCTATAAATGAAAGAGAGGTTATCTTAATATCCAAGAAAAGACTTCGTGTGTCTGTTGGCAAACAACTGAAGATTGTAGGGTAGTTACCGCATTGTATTCAGAATCCGCCAGATCCAGTCAGATCCTCGCCTCTCCGTCTATATTTGTTTTCCACGACCTTGACACCTAGCAGGACCAACCGCTTGCTTTGTTCAGTAACAGCGCTAAACGCCATCTAACCAGCCACCGAGCGGCGACAAAGCTCCGCCGAGATTCGCAAGACAAGCCCCGGATGAGAGTACGGCGAGACGAACGGAATTAGAAGGTTGTGTCTTGCCCACAGCTGAGGTCGTGTGTTTGGTGGCGCTCTACGTAACAGCTGCGGGATGCCCAAACTTGCAGGTAAATCATCGTCGTGTAATAACAATACGTTTGTGTTAATGGCTACTGAGGATACGGGACTACACAATAAAAATCAAGTAAAATGTGATTCTTTCGGAATTCATACATTGAAAAGGTATTACTAATAATTAATAGAACATATTTACTAGAATTTTGTCAGTAGGGTGAAATACATTTTTATGCTTTCAGCAAAGTAAGTGTGTTTTATTGTAACGTTATTTTTAATGAAATAATTCGAAAAAATGAGGACTTTCTCCAAAAGGGCTAATAAGACATAAATGTTATTATCTTAACGATATATTTTTTACGTACTAACATTCACGAATAAACAGTGGTATTTGTCTGAGAATATATCGGTACATTGATATTGGAAACAGTCTACTACATACTCGGAAACCTCTACGGGTTCGCAGTCTTTATGAAAATTGTTCCCGAAAATAATATTGTAAATATCGAATTTTAAACGTATCGTGTGTACACAAGAAACGGAAAGGTATACGGAGAAATAGGTGAAATAATCTGATATAACATTCGAACATATAGGCACTGAACCTTTTTCTTTATTTTTCTTTTTCAAGAGGAAGAAATATCCCGTTATAGATTCTTCATGTTTGACCTACATTTAGCAATGATCCAGTTGGTATTCCTTGGTATTAAAGATAATTCCGTTTTGTTTACAGCTTTCTAGAAAGAATGTTCTGCTATATTATTCGGCATCAATTTTGCATTCGCGTTTTGTAGGCTACACTGTCACTTAAGTTTTATTAATGTTTCACGATTGTGAAGACGTAAGCTTCTGGGACAAGTGTTTTTAGGCCGGGCCAATCCAGAACAATCGCTCTAGGGCAACCGACCAAGGCAGCCGCAGAATCACGAGTATTTCTGAAGCTAGGCTCATTGATTGATTGATTGATTAGTGATTCCGGGCATGTCAACTGTTAAGGTCATTAGTCCCGAAAGCTAGTACATGTGTTTTCCTCGGGAAGAAGTGATAATCATCCCCAGCTGTTTGGCGAGATCCGGCACCGATCTGCACGTTGGTTGTCCCCCAACAGGGTTGTCCCCTCGTGGGTTGTCCCCCAACAGGTTGTCGCACATGCATTGCACCGCCCCTGTCGGGGTAAGCTCTAAGTTCCTGATGTATGAGGTGGTGTAGCGCAAGTGTGTGTGTGTGTGTGTGTGTGTAAGTAAGGAGTGAGAATAGGAATAGGAAGAGGAAGGAAAGGTTGCACGCGGTTCGTGGCCCGTTTGTTAGAGTACTGCTCCGGTATTCGCCTGGTGTTCATCGGAGAAACTATCAGAGTTCACGTGGGAAATCTACTATCAGAGTAGCCGGCCGCTAGAATTGTCCTCGCGTCACTGTCTGAATTCTTCCTGGCTGACAAGCTAGTGCCGAAAATGCCACCGTCTCGACTCGAACCAAGGACCTCCCGGTCAGAGGTATTGCAGTGACATCAGCTGATACTCTGGACCACATTTGTCGGTAGGCCACGCTCAATATTTCGCCAGTGCTAAGAGCCTCGGTTCTTAAAGTGGGTGCCGCCACCGTCCCTCAAACGTAACTCGCTTTCTCAAAGTTGTTCATGCAAAGAATACTAAATTTGTGCCATGTTTTCTTATTAGTAATTACTGGATAATTTAAGCGAGACGATAATTGTTCATAGCCAATGCAGATTTTCTTCTGGTTTCGTGTACAGGATTTTCAGTTGAATCAATTCAGCTTGTCTTCAAGAGAACACTGCAAACATTCCCGAAATACAATATAAGTTAGTGATGTCAAGGTCGATGCCACGAGCGGGGGGGGGGTCCGTGGCAAGGGTAGCACAACGATATAACCCCTTCGTGCAGTTGAATTTCATCTGAAGAGACCAGTAGGTAATCAATGTCGTCCTGAACGCCTTTACGCCTTACTCATGATTAGGCGAGATTTAGATTGTGGCGCCACAAGATCAATAAATTTAAGGACATTTATTATTATTTTTTAATTTAATTTTTACTTTTGTTTTTCGGTGCATATCCTCTTTTTTAATGTGAATCTACCACCTTATGGTTGCTTCTGATTGTTTCCTTTCCCGGCGTTAGTTGCGCTGAGAAGCTAGTGGCATGCCACGATGAGTGCCACTGTCACCATCAAGAGACAGTGACATCACAGATGTAACGTGATGTCAGATGATGACGAATTCCGTGAGGACGCAATGATGGGAGGACAGGGAGAGGGGAAGGGACAGATGAGGAGAGGACGAGCATTGTCCGGGGCATTTTTTGGGACCCACGGTGCTCTTTATCCACCTACTTTGATAGAAATGCAGTGAATACTTACCCATTCATGTCACGGCACCTCCTGGGCAGGGTAGAAAAAAGAACCTGGTAGTTCTTTTCCCCCGGAAAGTTAAGAATTTCTTTTACGATTGATTCAGTTTTTCTTTATTAACAATTTTGCAATATACAAAATATATTTTAATAACAACCCAATTTTATTGATTTCTGTTTTGCTGCTAATGAAATGATTGCGCGGTCGATGTAGTATTTTGGCTTTGAGACTGCTTTTGCAATGACACAACGGTTGTAAGCAGCTTAGGCCATATGATGATATCATAAGGGATTATTATATTGCAAGGGATCCAATGCATAAACAAACAATAAAAACATAAAAATACGACGTATTTTCCATTTCCTGTCGAAAAATATTATGTTATCAATTTTGTGTCAGTCTGTTTTTGTGTTTAGAATTTTAGTCAATTTTTGTGTGTATAAGCATAATTACTACACAACCGCCATGGATTTTGAAACTTAAGTATTATTAGTTGAATAGTCAAATATTTATAAATCAATTACAAGGACCCGCTTCGTGTCGACCGACACCATTATCAATTAAACTGACAAATATTTTAAACGTTTAGCTTGGTTTTAAGTGATTTTAGTCTCCTAAATAAACCATTTATTTATTTCAGCTTATAGTGCAAATTTTCATTTCGATATATTATACATACTGATTTTTAGTGGTTAAAATTCTGAAAAAATCCAATATTTTAAAATCATTTTAAAAAGAAATCGGATAAGGAATTTTATTGCGAAGCGCTAAACCCCTGCTGATGATAATATTGGCATCCGCTCTGCAGAAGGTCGCAGAATGGCGGGCGAAACGTTGCCAACCGCGCCTAGAACGCGTCATTTCTCGGACAGCCAAGCCGCTACTGACTCAGGCCGCAGAAGCCTACGCTCTCATCTCTCCTCAGCACATGTGCTTAGTCCGCTCATGCATTAAACCACCACCGGGAACCGCTGTTCTAAAACAGTACATTGTAAATTTGTGAATCTGGATAAAAAGAAAATCTAGTCCCCATCAGTGCGGGGGGTGGCCCACTTTGTATTAAATTCTTCAAATGTTTATTGCGATGCGCTAAACCCCTGCTGATGATGACACTGGCAGGCCGTTGTTTACTCTCAGAATTAGCCCTCTGCTTCGCGACACACTTCGGGAACAGACGGGCGCTGGTGCATCAAGATTGGGGCCAAGTTGCCGAAATCTCTCGTTTACGGAGGAAGGGGCCAACTGGACGTTAGCCTTTCGCCTCAATTCGCTTTCGGGGAGCACAAGCGTGTAGTTGTTAGATTTCTGTAATTCATGAAGAATCGACGGCCGCTCGGTGACACCTGTTGAACGCACAAGGTAAGTTCGAGAAGGCCCTTGGGGTCCAGTCAAATGATAGAAAATAACAGAATATTTTGGTGTAGTTTTGAAATATATAAATATAATGCATATACATGAACACGAGACCTCATCCTCGTTATGACGGGGTCAAAAACTCCACAGGGATTCATTTAAAATGTAAAAAATCTTTTAAATAAATAAGACGCAGGGCAATATTTTACCCGCTTGGTAGGAATTACGTGCCTATCAAAAAATTCGAACTTTTTAAATATTCTTAATAGATTTTCATGAAATACAAAACATTTCGTTCGTTAAATTGTGATATTTTTGTGTATTATATTCCGACCATATTATTGTTACCATTACCCGCCAAACGTTTTGTAATCGTTTGGGTATATTCTTGAGGGACTTTTTGAAGTAGTAATACCTAAGCAAAACCTCTAGTTGAGTGACTATACTTTTTGTAAACGTACCGCTGGAGTACCTTGATAAATCAACGCGTTACCTCCACTTTCACTTTTATGAACATAAATGAGTACAGTGAAGTCCGACTTCGGTTGCATTCGACCTAGCTGTGTAGCTAGTGTCGACAATCTTGCTCCAGTCGGGACTCGAACCCCAGGACCTCCTGGTCAGAGGCACTGCCATAACCTCAATTGAATCGTTTTTTACAGAAACCCATCAAACTCCGAATTCCTCATTTCGAGAAAATTCAGAAAACTCTTCCAGGTATTTTGATTAAAAAAATATATATTAATGCAGTTGATAATGAAATATTTTTCACGCAAACATGTACAAAACGTCGCATCTATCCACTTGCAACAACTTTCCGCCGCTAATTCGTTGTGTTCAGAGTTTGGCTGTTGACGAGTTTCTGAAGAAAACGATTCAACTGATGCCCTGAGCCACCTCATCCGGCACCGTGTGCGTGGTCCTGCGCCGGGTGGGGCATGCCACTGGCTCTGCATGCGTGGGCAGCGACGGCGCGTGTGACGCGAAAGGGAGGGGGCGGAAGCGGGTCACCGCCCGAGGCGACCTACTTCCCCTCTCTCCCCTCCCCTCCCCTCCCCCTTTCTCATCCGCAAATCATGGCGGAGCGAGGGGCTGTCGACGGCCGGGGCCGCCTGGCGCAGTGGTTTGCAATGGGAGAAATTAGCATATAATTTTTACATTTTACATTATTACTTACATTTTAAAACATATTATATACATATATAACATATATAATATATTTTTAAAATGTATTTTAAAAACAAGGCTATAGCATTTTATAGCAATGTAAAAATTAAAATTTAGTAGTATTGGTAGAGAACATTAATGCACGTATAAAGTAAGGTCCCATTCATGCAAAAAATAATTTGGATGCCTTTTAATTTTTCCCATTAAAATCAGGAAATAAGAGAAACTAATTTAATATTTCCTCGTTGGTGAACGTCAACAAATATTTAAAGAAGTAATTTTAAATCCATAGAATGATTCCTGTCGTGTATGGAACTACATGCTTCTGAATAACGCTATTCAAAAGAGTGGAAAAAGGTTGTCTTTAAATTTGTAAATACTTATTGAAACAACACAACATTCTTTTCAAAGGTCATGTATTTTGTTAATTGTAATCAATTTGAGTAAATACCTATTATCAATATGTAACATAATCAGTGGAAAATTAACAGATGAGCATATTTCCATGTTGGCTTCCTTTAACTTATTTCGTCTATCATTAACAATTGAACGATATTGACTGAAAAATCGTTCAATTTTTCTACTGTTGGTCACTGTCAAATTAAATATTTTCAAACATCAACGTGTTGTCGACGACACATCTCTAGTTAGAGAGCGAACACGAAGGAAACCATTAAATGCAATTTTGCAAATTCATCGCAGATTCACGACCATTTCGCACTTTCTACGTGATTTCGTATTTTGTGATTATTGGTCTCCCGCGTTTTCCGCCTTGGCCTTCTCTCTTGCCGCAGATTTCGCCTCCGTCTTCTCCTTTGGCGCCTTTTCCGACAGGCAACTCCGGTTCCGGTGACTCCTCCGCCATTCGTTTCGGCATTGCCTTCGCCTCCACTTCAACCACGGCCTTCACTTCCACTCCTAAAGCCATCACAGCCGCCACCACCACCAAGTCGCCTCCACTTCTATCTCCACTGTCCCCTCCCATGCTACGCCGCCGCCTCAGACACCGACACAGACACCCCGACACAGACACCCCGACACAGACACCCCGACACAGACACCCCGACACAGACACCCCGACACAGACACCCCGACACAGACACCCCGACACAGACACCCCGACACAGACACCCCGACACAGACACCCCGACACAGACACCCCGACACAGACACCCCGACACAGACACCCCGACACAGACACCCCGACACAGACACCCCGACACAGACACCCCGACACAGACACCCCGACACAGACACCCCGACACCGAATGTTCGTATGGACGCACTATGTTTTAATCCAATTGTAGATTGGGCCTATAATTTGGGAGTATATCCCACCGTGCGTCGCTGTCTGGTCCCTCCCCCTTCCGGAGCCTGGCTGGATTTAAATACCTCCGTTGCATCAGGCGATTTTGGCGGCCGCCGCCAACATTCCCGACTCTTTAGGTCGGGAGCGGCTGGAAGAGGACCGGCTGCGATGGTTCAGCGGCTCACTGTTGCTTCTGCAACGTAGTTCATCCAGAGGTTCTATGGTTAGAGTCACGACGGGGGCGGATTGGATTTGTATTGATTTTGATTTACTTAGTCAAACAAAAGTTGGAGGTTAATGTGACGTATGGGGAAGAAGTACCATGTGCCCACAATTTTTTCAACTCCAGAAACCGTTCTCAACATTTCAACAATAAATAATTATTTAAAAAAAATTTGGATCGATAAACGAACATCAAGTTTTAATTTTTTTGGTATTGCTTACAAATAATAACACACACCACGTTCTACTCCTGACACTACAAGCAAAGGAGAGCTCAAAAAACGTGCGCATAGTGAAGCTACTTATATGTCCAGAAGAAAATCAAGGGGCCATCTCAGCATTTGAACAGTGGATCAGGGAAACTATTTAAAAACGTGATCGAGATGGGGGTAATTGATTCCAGACACTATCTACTGTCCACTTCAGCCGTTGGCTGAAGGAGGATTCTAGCAGCCCCTTAATCGGTAGTTTTCCGTGGTGTCTCGGATCAACACCAGGAGAAAGCCGGAGCAGTACCCTAACAAACGGGGCCAAGGACCGCACCCAATCTTTCCTTCCCCTTCTTTATCCTGTCCTTACGCTTTACACACTTTTACACCCACATGCACTGCACCCTCACATTTGTCGGGGGACCAGTCGGTTTCTTGGAGCTTGCCCCGACAGGGGCGGTGACCCCCTGGTGGGAGATGCGTGATTGGTGAGTACCCCGCTAGCTAATGTGTAGGCGAGCACCGGATCTCGCCATCCACCACCTGGAAAGATCAGCGCCAAGTCCCGCGATAAAAATGCACTACACTTACGGGACTAATGACCTTAGAAGTTGACGCGCCCGAAATCGCTAATCAATCTCAAACTATCTATCTCTCTATATTTTTATCTATCTATATTTCTATCTATCTATCTATCTATCTATCTATCTATATTTTTATCTATCTATATTTCTATCTATCTATCTATTTGTGTTTTAATAAATGAATCGCTACAGTCCAGCTTGGGTCTACTAATTTATCGATTACTTCGTTTTTAAGTCAGGTTTAAAAATGTAAACTAAAGAACTCTCGTCTTGATTTTTTTGTTGTTGTTTCTCAAAAGCAATATTACGTATTGAATCGCAGTTTCTGTTTTTTGTAAAATAAATAAAAAATAATTTAAAAAAGAAATTCATTTCCATTCGAGTAACATACTTGTCCATAAATTTCGCACAAAACTTCATTTGGGAGAGTTTTTCCAATGATCAGGGAAGGTTGTACTTGTCCTTGAATAGTTCATTTTGAATTTGGCGCCTTGATACGCAGCCGGAATTTCTTATCTCTATTCCGCCACGACAAGGTCATATCCTAACTAATTTATCGCAAAGATAAGCTCGTATGATTCAAAACGAGCAGGCTGAACGTGTGAGAAGATGCTTGAAGAAGATAAAATCCACTGCCGAAACCCGGGATCGAACCAGGGACCTTTAGATCTTCAGTCTAACGCTCTCCCAGCTGAGCTATTTCGGCACTGATAATATCGGGGCTACTGACAAACACACAATTAAATGTGACAAGAAATAGATTTCATTTTGAAGAAATTTATTTTTCATTTATTTGTAATTGTCGACAATAATAGATTATTATTCTTTACATTTAAGTTTTTCAATCCCTGCAATTACGGAATACTTCTAACTTTGGAAATATTCTGTAACAGGAATAAACCTTAAGCAGATTGTTTAAAGAATTTTATTGGTAAGAGCGGCAAATTACTTACGTTTTTGAAAAACTAAAAAGATGTTTAGTTTCGTTGACATACATTTCTTTTTTAAAAAATAATTTTGAGTGCTTTTTTAAAAGAAATGTATGCTAAACAAACTATACTACTTGCTATGCTATTTGCTTAACAAAGTATGTTTTTTTCTGGGAAGTTCATAATATAAATAAAAGTAATCACCCTTGGCCCAACCCACTTGAGATATTTAACGGATAAAGTTAGATATTAGTAGTTAAATTATTCTAAAAGCAATGAACAGAATGAAAAGAGGGAGAGAACAATATGAAATGAAAAAAGAATTTCTAGATTATAGTTTAAGAGGGGCGGAACTTATTCTTCAAAAATCTTGATTTCCGAAACTTTTCGGCAGAAAATCAGAGAAAACTTTTTTTTTGCCAATTTAAAAATATTAGAGCGGGATAAAAAGATACAGAGGAACAATTTTGAACTTAAATTTTTATTAACTTGGGAATGCTAAATGATTTATGGTGAATTGGCTTATTGGATTTATATCATGGGATATTGAATTTATACCAAATAATAGTTCCCTAATACTTTGTCCTGAATGGTATGAATATTGAAAGAAAATATATTCAAGGTATTTCCCCAAATGAAGCAGGCAAATTCTGCTTTCGGTAACTTAAATTGGTATTTTTTTTCTATTGACATTTACTATTAAATATCTATTTAATCATTTATTTATACATATCTATTTAAACATCTATTTAATCATTTACTATTAAATAACAATATGTTGCAAAATACGTGTAGCAATCAGCATACAAATTGTCATTAAATCTGCATTTAATTTGCTGATAAAACAAATAAAGCTATCCTTCTATGTCTCTTTCCCTTTTTTGTTCTTGTTGTAGTTGCTTTTGTTGTCCTTCTTCGTCACCTGCATTACAATGCTATTCTGGATTCATGACGTTCACATATCTACTGGCCACGAATGCTTCGAGTTTTATAATTTGAACAACACAAGGAAAATTATGATAGTTACCATTTGCCTTTTATTTAAAATTCAGAATATGTTGCTTATATCACTAAAATTTGTTGTGTTGCACATGCCTCCGCATCTATTGCACGTTTTTATTGCCCACGCAACGGAAACTGGCAGTTGTACCACATAATCAATATTACATTCCTGTCTTTGTACTGTGTCGTAAGATGAAACGTGCATTGGAAAATATTCTATTTTAGCCCGTCTATAAAAAGTTGCCGTACTGGTACCGCTTTATAATATGTACGGATATATTCGGGGATCTTCTAAAGAGAAGGCCCCACTCATACCGTTGCGAGCATGACGCAACGGTGGTCGCTTGCCGTTTGAGTGTTCAGGGAATCCGCACATGATGCAATGCACGGCCAACAAAACCGCAACACGTATTCCCGTGCAAGGATTTAAAAGCGGATTTCATTGTGGCACAAGCAAATAAATTGGCGTGTCGGAGTTTTTGAATATGTATATCAGTATGTTTATTACGAGATATATTCTAGGTATAGAAATGTCCATCCGGCAATTTTTCGTGTATATTTGTGAGACTCGCAGAAAGGTGATGTGCATTGTGAAATCTTTTCATTATAACGAAAGGCATGCAGATATTACTCCTTCGCGTGAATGTGTTAATCGAAAAAAAAAAAAAAAGCTTTTGTAAAACGAGTGTGCGCACAGATTAGCTCCATCTTGGAGTAATAAATATTTCAATCACGTTTATATATTCTTGACGGTATCTTCAGACTATCAATTGTATTATTTATTTTAGAAATTCTTGCATTTCTTTACATATGATTCCTTATAATTACGGCAACACAAGATCCAGACAGTGGTAGAAATAAATTTAGTTCATATCTTATATTTTTAGATAATTTTGAAATCAAAAACTGAGAGTTGGTAACTATGATAATATGTATTTGATTTGATTTGATTTGAATTTGCCTTATTTTACGTGGCGAGACTATGTGAATTGTAATGTGTGTGTATATATATATATATATATATATATATATATATATATATATATATATATATATAATGTATATATTGAACCATTACATATTTGTTTAAAATCGAAAATAGTTAAAACCCTTGTATGGCGTTCTATGGGGAAAAGTCTATTCTGTGGACATTTTCTGAAATTTCTCAGATTCTTTCCCTAATCCACATACAAGTTGAATTCCGAATACATACGAAAACGAGCGTTTTGGCAAAAATTGATACGAAAAAATTCATTTCCATCTAATAAAAACCATTTGCAAAGGCAAATCAGCTACAGAATTGGGCTATTATCCCTCATAGTGAAGGAATGGGTTAATTGCCGTGGGAATACGGAGAACGATTTTTGAATCACTATATCTCCCTCAAGAAAACGTGTACAGGGATGCACCAGGGAATTTATGCACCAGGGAAACTATATGAAAAATTTGATCGATATGGCGGTCATATCCCCAGAAGCAGGGGTTCAATACTTCTTAGAGCCATATTGAGTCTTTTAGAAGTAGAGTTCAAATGGTAACTAACACATTAAATATCATTGGTACAATTCATATTACTTTTCTTTGTGCTCGGTATAGTCTCTGATTGTATAGAAATAGGCAGTAGAAAATATTTTAGCTGTCATAAACTTGTGTTTCGATTTTAATCGTTTAATGTCACCTGATAATGTGTTATAAAATAATGTAGTAATGAATTAATCTGATAAATTATACTAAGTAACTTGGTTTCTATGTGGATTAAACTTGATAAATTTATTATGTAATTGTAAAATTAAAGATGTAATTTGCGTATGTCATAAGTTTGTATGAAAAAAATATTTTTAAAAAAAACAACCCTTTGAAAGACTGAATAAATCATATAAGGATTAATAAAATTAGCAAAAAAACAGAGGAACATGGAATGGGAGAAACATGAGAAACAAAACAAATCGGAATGATTTCTGTATATTTGTGTGAATAATTCATTTACATCGTCGCAAAAATGACGACCAACAAAGAAGTCGAACATAGAGGCAATGTAAAAGCAGATGCTTGCAATGGAGGGAAATGGAAAACTAATGTAACCAGCCAATGTGACTATTTAATTTACTCGGGTTTATCAATGAGTTTCGTACCATTTTTATCTAGACCAATTATTTTACGAAACCTCTTAAATTTATCTTTTATCAAAGTGGTCGCAAACTTGCAAGGCTCGTCAATAAAGTGATGAAAGAAATAAGGAAAATAGTACATTCAAAAATGATAGCAACAGTTTTTCTCTTCAGTTTATCGTTTTCTTTCACTGTCCCTTCCCTTTATTGCAACAAAATGTGAATTGATCCTTTTGGGGATGTCCTCGTTATAAACTCAGCGCACAGTGTTTCTTAGACAAGACATAGCAATACCACTGGTATTAAAATAGGATAACCTGATCCGTTGTTAGTGTTTACATAAACATGTACATAGAGATGTAACGCGGTTCACGGAAGTCCCAGTGCAGAATATTGAAATTAGGAACCTAACTCTGATTGCCAAAGGTGAATCAAGAGTTTTAATAGGGCCATAGTCAGGTAGGTGCAACCGATACACAGCACCCCTGAAGTCAAGAGCCCGCGTGTGAGGACCCCTACGAGGCTCTAATAAAGTTTCAAAAATAATCCCATCGCTATAGAACATTTAATTACGTTTATTTATCATCACTGCAGAAATTGCAAATGAGATAATTATTTCGAATACAAATAACAACCGAATAATACGCGGCAGAATACCACTTTAGTGAAGGGATTCATAGTGCGTTTCCACCGGCAGATGTGGCTCAATGACAAATTCCGTTGTATCGCTCTAAATAGTTATTTTTTCCATTTATTTACTCCTTGATTAAAATTATTTAGTCAGAAAACCAGTAAAAGCTGTATGAGACGTATGGGGGAGAAGATCATCTGCGCACGTTTTCTTGAGTTCCAGAATCCCTTCCCATCATTTTAACGATACATAGTTGAAGGATGAGTAAAATTTAAAGATAAATAAATAAATATTAAATTTTAAAAAGCGCGAGATTAGCAAAATTTTGGAAACTGGATATTGTCGTTCCCGAGTTTTAGAAATCTTATATGCAACGGTAAACGTACTTCAGATTTTATTTTCTGTATTGCTAACAAAATAGTAACTCACCCTTACCTTTACTCCTACCACTGCAAGCAAAAGGAGAGTTCAACAAAGAGTTCGCTGTGTGCTGGTGTGGCTTGACTACAACAGTATTTTCACTATTAGTTATGGAGATCCTTGCTTGAGCTTATTTTGAAAACGAATTATAAAAGATCGTTAACTACGCGATGTCAAACCGGTGCAGTATAGAAATATTCGTATGAGCAACTTTTAATGCTGCGTGTTTCATACGATACATTAGTCCGCCCTACAGTTCTACATCATATATTTGCGAACGAAGAATTCTACTTAAAATCAGGGGAGGGGGCAGAAAAACAAGGGGCGAGGGGCACTAGCTCCACGGGAGCCCCCTATTTCAAACACAAGTTCCTCTCTTCCATTTATTTGTTATTATATTTCAAAATTGAATTATACTTCTACCTAAAATACCAAGTGATTAAACGTACATACGAAAGGGTGGACACCCTCTGAATCTCTCCGTTAAAACATCCCAACCAGTAAATACTTCGTAGTTATTTTCTTTCTTCAATATAATTCTCTCACTTGCAATTGCTGCAATAATGAATAATAGCCTTAATTAAATATTCGGTTGTCGGGTAATATGTTCCAGAATGTTTTACTATGGGATACCTCCAGATCTTTTTGAATAATATATCATCTTTAATCGGGGGCCGGTGAGAGTTTTATTCGGAGCCCGTAACTTCGATGCATCGCATCGCTGTGGCACACCTGTTGCACCGGCATATCTACACCCCCGCATGATAGCCAACGTACAACTTTTACGTGATATGCTTGTTTGTGCCAAGGCCATCTACATTTAGATGAAGATTACTTTATACAGATGTCGTTGGTTACGTAGATTCAAATTTTCGTTATATTTCGTATTCCCTTCAATTTCCTTTGAATTTCTCGATTTACTAATTGTAAAAAAATCCCAATAGTTTTCTATTTCATGAAGGAATTAAACTTCTTCGATTAGTCTTAGTCAGGGGCTCGCGTTACAAATTTCTGAGACATCATAACGAAAGAATTTTGATATTTAGATGGTCATTTTGACACCTCCTAGAACAAATTAAACGTGTAATAGGTACTTACGCTTGTCCCAGCAAGAGCGGCGTCTCACTGGTGGGAGATACGTGATTGTGGAAAACCCCGTGGGCCGATGGGTAGGTCAACGCCGAATCTCGCCACCCACCGGGGCAAGATGACGCTACCTGCCGCGATAAAAAACACGCACTACACTTACGGGACTAATAACCTCAGTTGTTGATGCGACCGGAATCATCAATCAATTAATCAATCACGAACGGCGAACGCCATTATTGAGAGGGTAGTTTTGTGGGTACGAAATACTAGTGGATTTCCAGAATCCCGTGTCGACGCTACGAGCGAGTGACGTCACGCAGCGCCGGTCGCTAAGCAACCGACGCAACGGCTGGTCGACGCTCCTCCGGTGATTTCCAGGGCCGGATTTATGCATGTGCTGACAGTGCTGCAGCACAGGGCACTCCACCAAAAAGGGGCCTCCACCAAATATTTTTTTTTTATTTTGGTCTATTTTTCTGCAAAATCTTTTTAATGTCATTGTTATGTAGTAATTTGTATTTTTTTAAATTTAGATTTCATGATGCATTTTTAATCTCAAGAATATCTACTTATTTAGTATGTATTCAAAGTTATTTATGATTTATTCAGTATTAAACGCACATAATCTAACCGAATATCGTGTTTCAAACATGATCACCGGTTTCGACTTGCTGTTTTGGCTAAGCCGATCTGATTTTATACTATGAATAACGTAACTTTTATTTTGATTAGATATATTTGAATTTGAAAGTTTATAAATGCAATAAATTTATTGAAACTTTACTTTTACTGAGATCGTATTTTATCTGACTTCATTTACTAATATGTGCCGATTATTTATAGTCCGAAGTAATATATAATCGAATATGACTGTGTTTCAAGACTTCACCATAAATAAACGATTGATAACTGTGAAATACATGTCTCCTATTTCATAAACAAATACCCTTTGTTCCTTTAAAAATTATTTCATAGTCGACAGTCGTATTTGATTGTCGATCGCATATGGAAGTGAGTTAACTATATTTTAATAAAGGTGAATGGTTACATAATGTGTGCAAAATAGTTGTAACTAGTGTGCAATTTAAGGAAAAGGTATGTATTATACATAATATGTATAATTTGTATAGAAAAATGCATGAAAAACACATTGAATTTTACAATATTTTTTAACTATATATGAAAAATAAATAATTATAGAAATACTAATTATATTATGTATATTTGGTGATACAATTTAGTTTTTTTATCCCTTGAAAATTTTAAATGACAATGATCTTAATATAAAAAATTGTCGTGGTCAGTCATATGATAATGCCTCTAACATGAGTGGTAAATTCAATGGTTTACAAGCTCTTATTAAATTGGACAACGAATTAGCAGATTGGATTCTATGTGCAGCACATTCGCTGAATTTGGTTGGAAAAACAGCTGCAGAATGTTGCGCAAATTCAATCAATTTTTTTGATTTCTTGGAAAATATTTCTGTATTCTTTACTTGCTCAACAAGTCGCTATAAACTACGAAAAGAACAATCTTCAAAATCGCCTGAGTCTAGTGACAGTACAACCAATTTTTACATTCCTAAAAGAATAGATACAACGCGGTGGTCCTGTCGAGCGGATGCTTTTAAAGCTTTAGTTCGAGGATATTCTGAAATTAAAGCTGCACTTCTAAAAATCTTCGAAGATGATTCTCAAAATTCTAAAACGCGTAGTGAAGCAGAAGCTTTATATAACAAAATGAATATGTTAGAAATCGCAATTTATGCAGTATTTTGGAATGATGTCTTGAGCAGAGTAAATGACAGAAATAAAGTACTTCAGAATTCCAAGTTAGATTTGAATACTGCTGTTGCAGCTATTAAATCGTTGAGATTATTTATTCAAGAAAGGCGCGACAGTTTTGAATATTATGAAAAATTAGGAATGGAAAAATCTGGGACAACAGAGTATGTAATAAATAGAAAAGGACAACGGAATGTTCGTTTGGTTCCATTAGATTATGGAAATTCTGCAAACGTTCAGATAACAGCTGCTGAAGAATTTCGAGTGAAAAGTTACCTTCCAGTAATTGACCAGTTTTTAGTTTCTTTAGATCAACGTGTCTCTGCGTATGAAATAATTTCTTCTCGGTTTGGTTTTTTATCAAAATTAGGCAACCTTAGTTCAAATGAAATAATCAAGCACGCAACAAACCTTAGTAAAATTTATGTAGACGACGTCGATGAAAATCTTGGAATTGAGTTGATCCAATTCAAAGAATTCATTAACCAATTCATACAAGATGAGGAATCTAAAAGCGCCTTAAGTCGGAAACATTTTATGTATAACTTAATAATTGAGAAGGGAATACAAGACGCGTTTCCGAATGTAGAAATTATTTTAAGAATTTATCTTGTGTTAATGATAACAAATTGTACAACGGAAAGATCATTTTCAAAATTAAAACTTCTAAAAAATAGATTGAGAACTAGTATGACCGAAGAACGACTTAATTATCTTTCTATTTTGAACATCAATTTTGATATTCTAAAAGAATTGTCTTTCGACGATGTAATTGAAGAGTTTGCTTACAGAAAAGCAAGAAAAGTTCCTGTAGTTTAGTTATTATAATTAAGTTGTAATGTGTTGTAAATATTCGGTTTATAAATAAAATATTTTACGCAAAAATTATTTGCAAAATTTTTTTTTAATTAAACATATTTGACACATAGATTTTATTTTGTCAGCCGCCAACTGCATATAATATATATGGGGGGGGCTCCACCAAAAATCAGCACATGGGCACCCACCAAGTTAAATCCGGCCCTGGTGATTTCCGGGATTCACTAGAGAGCGTGCGCGGCAAGCGCCGGTCTTGAGCCTGGGTAGTCACTCGTCAATTTTTACTTTCTCGCTCTTACTTCGTAAGAATAGTGAGCCTGAAAACAGCGAATTTTCGATAGAAAAACTCTGATTGCCAAGCTCTGGTAACGAAAAAAAAATGGATAAATTCTGTTGATATATACAATAAATGACTCCCTCTAAAACGCGATGAAGCCAGAATCCATGTTTAGTACGTCCTTGACATCGTAATATCGACGAACGTCTGACTGTCCGTGGTCAACGCTAGCGCCGTTCAGCCGATTTTCTACAAAATTGATATCCCCTGATTAATCTGAACGAATTCGACGCTCAACCGGGTATTTTGTTTTTTGAGGCTATTTTACATGAACTTCAAAAACATGTTCAAAATCTTCTCAAAAATGGCACCAAATTGTTTGATTAAACTTTGTCCTGGGACAGCGTAAAGGACGATTAAGAGAATGATGCATTTGTCGAAATCTCAGAATTTTCGACAATTGCAAATGTGCAATTTTCTTCTTGCGTATTTTCTCCGTTTTTGCAAAATTACAAAATTGCAGAGAGCTATTTTTGCCTTAAACAAAGTCTGTTATAAAAAAATCAGCTCTTTAAAAATGTAATGTACATCTTTTGGTGAAAAAGACACGAGTAAATTTCACGTCATTTGTGTCTGAAATTAATGCAATTTCTAAAAAAAAATATTTTGACGAAAACTGCATACATTTTTTTCATTAAATTTTATCCTTGTATGTAACAAAGAACGCCCAAAAATATGGTGCTAGCCCCATTTTCGGCAAACTCTTCGATTTTTCGAAACTTGCAAAAAATACGTGTTGGAAATGTTGGGTTGAGATAATTATATTTTTAAGCAGCCCAAGTTCAAGTCTTACAATTCTTCTGTAGCATAGTGGAATGACTGAAGTTAATTCCTGAGTTCGAGTCCCGGTGTGAAAAACAATGTTTGGTGGCTGCAAACACTTTTGCATATTTATGTAGTAATATAATAGGAAGGATAACTTAGAAATAATACGAGAAAGTATGTGCTATTGTAGTAAGTTTAATTTTTCCGTTTAGAAAATGGTTGGGCAAAGGACGTTCGTTTCTACTCGTCACTGTTTCGCTATCGAAACTGGATTAACGAATTAGAGGGTTTAAATAGTCATTTCATTTTCTGCACCTAATCGGAAGGAAAATATTTCTTCTGGACGCCAAAGAAAACTCTGAAAATCAAACAGCTGAACATGGCATATTTGGTAGAAAATTAAGTGATAAGAACTGAGCGCAAAACGTGGCGACATTAGAGCACAGTATAAGGTCTCTTTCTCACTACATAATCACTTCCCATTACTTCAACACGTTAGAACGCTCTCGAAACTGTACAAAATGAATGATTCGCACCAGCCCCCTAGCAAACCAGAGAAGGTTCCGAAAAGTGACACCGGGAGCACGGTAGACAAACTGTACCGAAAAATGGAGCATGTGTAATTTTTCTGTACAAATTACATCCCATCTGCTTTGTCTTTTTTTGTACCTATGATAAATGAAGATAAAACGACCATGTAAAACGAGCTTGACACCGAGCACCAGATAAGATCATGTAATACTCTCTGGTAGGACACTGAGCGACGGTCGGCTGTTTTTCCCAGAATGCAGAGCTCCATTGTTTACGCAAACGATAATGCCGCTGTATTTCTCTCTGGCAGTGACAAGTATTGCCGGTAACATATTTACAACCGTGGAAAAACTGGAGTTAAACAATGATAAGGGACTAGTTTCTTCTCTGCAAATATAGATTTCTGGAGAGTATCTGTTATATCTCAAACGTATTTTCTGAGACTAGGACGAAATGTTTTGTTGGAAATGGGCGGCTATAATTACTCTCAAATAGAATAAAATAACCAACTGAGAACTGAATGATTAGGCAAGATCCTTGTGTGAAACTCCTATAACGTTCCTAGCAAATCATACATGGCAATTTCTACAATGTTCGTGTGAGATCGAATTAATACTCATTTTCACGATTTTAACATGCGATTTTGTTGAGTACGATTATTTGAAATGATTTGAAACGTCGTGAAAGGAAATATGCCAGTAAGCGAAATACAATTTGAGTTGTTTCAGGTGGGCGTAAATCATCAGGGTATTCCTCATAATATTAGTAATAATTTTGGCTTCAGAAGCATAGATTCCCGTAAGTCGTTCTCATGAGTCGACGGTAAGTCGGCACGGGATCTCCACATATAGCGGGGGAAGATCACCGCCACCTCCCGAGGAAAAACTTGCACTACTCTAACGAGATTAACGACCTTAGCAGTTGACACGTGCCTCATCAAGCAATCAAAACGAAGACACTTCGCGCTGTTGTAGACTCGAAAGGGAAGCACTATTATAGACTAGCAAATGATTTCTGCATTTGCGAAAAGCGAATGACTTAAAATTCTGACGACCGGCTGGCAAAATCGGACAATATAGCACGGCGCGTGACGTGCAACCTAATTTCCCGACAGTTTGAATTTTGTTTTTCAACGGTTTTTCAACGGTCCAGGCTTTTAAGCACCACTTTTTGTCCGTTATAGACGAAGAGATTGCTGGGCAGTAACGGAGCATTTCTCAGCGAAATGGTTTTAATATTGACTGATTGATTAGTGATTCCAGATACGTCAACTGCCGAGGTCATTAGTCCCGGAAGTGTAGTACATGATTTTATCGCGGAAGGTGGACGAGACCCGACGCCGGCCTACCCCTCGGCTTTCGGGGTTTTCCTCAAGCAGGTATTCCCACCAGCGGGGCACGACCCTAGGGCTATTAAGTTCCCGACTGGTCTCCCGGCATGTGTGGTAGAATATAAGTGTGTAAGTGAGGGGTACGGATAGGACAAAGAAGAGGAAGGAAAGATTGCGCGCGGTCTGTGATTTCTTTTTTACGGTACTGCTCTGGCATTCACCTGGTGTTGATTGGAGAAACCATGGAAAACTACATATCAGAGCAGCCGACCCATAGAATTCTCTTCCAGACAGCAGTTGAACATCGATCTAGCTGACAAGCTAGTGTCGAAAATCCTGCCAAAGTCGGGCCACGAACCCTAGGCCCTCCCAGTCAGAGTTGCTGCAGTGACATCACCTGATGCCCTGAGCCACCTAAGTCGGTCGCCATTAAAACAAATTGTTCATCTAATTGAGGAGAAGACAATTATTGTGCTTTTTTAGTTGACGAACGAGAAGAGAACAAAAGTATGACAACTTATAGGTACTAACAGAATTTATTTATTAAAATATATTTGTGTTAGTATTACTAGTAACTAAATAGAAAATTTGCAAGATTCTGTTGATAATGTTGAAGTTATTGTCCATAACCAAAAATTAAAAAGACAATTTTTTATTACAAGGAAGGATTTAATTATTTTTAAAAGGAAGAAAAGAAAGCAAGCAAAAAGAGAGAAGCAACATGGATAGATAAATATGATAACTAATGGTTGATGAGCCTGGCAGCTTAGCTCATTGGCCAGCGTACTCGCTTTCCGTGACGCGACCCCGGCTTCGATTCCCGGTCAGGGGATATTATAGTGTGCGTTTTCCTTGCAATGTCCCAGTATATGTTGCTGTGTGACGACGAGAAAATTCATTTCTGAGGTTGTAAAGACGAGAATACGACTTGGGGATGTCTTCGTGCTAACCTCACGTGCCGACTTAACCCCTGGCCGCGAGGCTGGGGCGTCACTAGTAGGCCATGGCTCGTACACGGTCCGACGCGCGAAGTAGAAGTGATCGACAAATGAATGATGTAACATGAGTGCAACAATGACCTTCGCCGCAGCCCGCCCGCGCTGAGGTGAACGGCCGTTAGGATGGGGCCAGGCCCTTCTCCAATTTCCGGCCCGGGGAAAAAATGAGAAAAAAGGCTAGAAGGACGAGGAAGGAGGAGGTGATAAAAAGAGGGGCGCAGGTTGAAAAGAAAAAGCAGAATTACTACGATATTCTATTTCTACGATATTTACTACGATATTCTAGGCAAATTCAATTCAATTCAATATTTATGCTTATAGTAAAAATAAATATGTTAGATTGCTTCTCGAAAAGGGACATTGCGGATAATTACAGATTACAGAAAATGGAACTACATTGTGGATGATGAAATTATTTGCAATAACATTTATGAACGTAAATATGTGTATGTATACGTAGAAGGACAGATTCGGAGTGAAAAAATTATAAGAATTCATTCATTTTAAAAAAGGTACACTTTCCTATCATGAAACTCACTTCTCTAAACGTAAGTAAGCATGGCATAAACGTAATAACGAGGGTAACAGAAATAAAACAACAACTTTAAGAGAACGAATCAATATTATGTGCAACAATGAATGACTATCAGAATCCCATCAAGTCTTGAATGCACTGAAAAAGTGTTTGAAATGAAGGAGAAAGACCTGGAATAGTAAAACGACTCAAGAACGAACACGACAGAACAACTGTTATATTGTTACTCGCATTTTGCCAGTGAGTTCGTATACAGTTAGCTCACTTTAAAAGCCTTCATCATTTTTTTTTGCAAAATCATCGCCCTATATGACGTTCATTCGTTTCTCGACCTGTGAAACTGGTCCCTTCTTAGACTCCTCTATACTTCGATTTTTACATAGTCGCCGATGACATTAGGTAATTACTACACCTCTTCCCTCATGAAATTAATAGTTTTAATTAATTCGCGAACGTCCTTCGCAAGGGGGCTCGTGGCCACAGAAATGGGCTTACCCCTGTTAAAAAAGATTCATTTTATAAGGCAGTAGGAGCTGTAACAATGACCTAATGTCACCGGCTACTGTAGAAAAATCGCAGTGAGTAACATTGTAACGGGATGCAGTTCCCTTTGAGGTCGATGCCCGCGCGTCTTTCGGGAGAGGCCCTTCGGTTCCGGCGCGTGCGCCGCGGCTACGGCGGCGGCGGCGGCGGCGGCGGCGGCGGTGGCGGCGGCGGCGTGCGGTAAAAGCTTCGCCACGCGCGCCGACTCATTCAGTCCAGCCCCGCCGCCACAGGCAACCTCTATATCCCCGGTGCTAACCATTCGCTTCGCGTCGTCATGGGACCGCAGCGAGGGGCGGTGCAACTGGTGCCTGTGAACGCCGATGGCGCGAATGGCACCAACGGTGTCGCCGCCAACCCCGACGCCAAGGACACCAACGGTGTACATTACGTCCCCGCCGACAAGATTCGAGACACAGGTAGGCTAGTGAATGCTGCGCGGAGGTAGCTGTCGGAAAAGTGAACCGGTGTTGTGATCTCGCTGGATCGTGCGTCGTATTTGCATTTGGGAAAATTTGGAAATGACACCGCGTGCTCAACTAATATGAGAAGACTTCTCATATTAGTTGTTGGCAAACAAACCTTCCGGAGAAGAACCCTACTCTACTCCTTAATTACAAACTGAACCACACCTGTTTACGTTGTATTAACGAACAGCGTGTTTATTATGCTTTCACATAACGAATTGAAATCATATTTTGAATAAAACGTTCTGATTCACTTACTTTCACAACAATTGAAGTTGTAACACTTTTCGAAGTCAGATTAGGAGATGGGCAGTACATTCCTGTTGCTTTATGTCCCGAACGCTATGGGAAGAAGGTGAGGTAGTTCATGGGATACATAATGTGTTGTACTTTGAAAACACAAGATACGAAAAATGACATTTTCATTAAAAAAACCTAACCTTTTGTTCAGTTTTCAAGTAATATCATTGGTGCTCTTTAAATTAATTGATCATAAGAAGAGAAAGATTGTCTCGTGGTAATGAAATCTAGTTGTAACTATTAATCTGAAAATTAACTAGTAAAAAGTAATTATAGTTGTTATTTGTGTATTTCAAATCCAAGTCGTGAATCTATTTTCTCGTCCAAATGCCTAATTTAATAAATAAAATAAGAGTATAGTTTTGTTTTAAACCAAATTGCCAAGATTCTGTTTTCTCCCAGAGGGTCCTGGGTTTCTCTGCCGCCGCCGCCCTCCCCCCCCCCCCCGATGGTGGGGAGGGGATTCTCTCAACACAATTAGCATTCTTCCCCTCTTCGATTATACGCATTCCTTTCCCTGAGGATGAATGATTCGAAGGAAATTTGATATAATCGCACTGACGAAGTAAAAGCATGGATCTCGCATGACTCTATAAGCCTTTCATTTTCTTCAAGGACACTGATTGTGTATATACGGTTTCCGCGTAATTTAACAAATGATATGAGAGTTAAACATTTAATGTGTATCATTGACTAACAAATCTTTCTTATCGGTATGACATGCATACAAATGTGATTGTAGGTACTCTTGACGCATTCAATACGTGAATACGCAGTATGATTGTAGCTAACTTTTCAAATTTTGTAAAAACTCCGATCAGAACTGTGCTCCAATTTCATTCTAGCTACAAAATTGAAGTCTGGATGAATAATATTGTATTATTATAACTATGGTGCTTCTCCCCCCTCCCGAAGTCGCCGATGACACATCTTGAAAATTATAGTTTCACTATTTTTCTGCAGAAATGAGTCATTTAATATCTCTACTTGATTCGTTGCAAATAACTATAAATTAACAAATAAGAATAATATTAATTTAAGATTAATGTGAAAAAATAGTTTGAATATTCATTTTATTAGAAAATATGATGGTGTTTGAATACAAAAATATCCTATAATAAAAATTCTGCTTGTGCCACTGATTACAACCGTTTAGTGTGAAGTGTGCGAACATGAAATGACAAAAGCTATAAAATCTGTTTTTCCGCAGGGGTGTACAACCATGCGATGGTCTCACAATAAACGTACTATAATTTGGTAAGAATGAAAAGACAAAGATCAAAACCTCTGGCCACCAAAGTTAACTGAGATAAGTCTAGGATTTGGAAAGTCCATAGAGGTTGCATCATGCAATTTTGAATGTACGGCAAAGTTTTACTCATGAGATGTGCTCTTTGATAAACTGGCCATTTCTAATGTCATGGTACCAAACTTAATGGTTATCCTGTAATGAAAATTGCCTCTCAACAGATCTCCTACCAAGAAGCTTAGATACAAGAGCTTTTTTATTACAGCTACAGCTGTATCTTTGCAAATTAGCTGTAGAACAATTGGCAGTTACGCATCCACAAGTCGAACGATAGGTAAACGCATACATTGTTCCGGAATTGCTCTGACTGTGTGTTGGATGCAAGAGTCCTATGACCTTCTGAAGGTCGTAGGTCATCTCGCCAAAAATATTGATTTCCCAGCGTGAATGAACGAAACAAGGTTTTTCCAAAAGGTAATACATTAAAGACAAGGTAGTTTTCAAAAGATTCGTTTTGATTAATTACGAATTTAACCAAGATCTAATAATTGACAAAGTAATGAGTTGTGAGCTTTTTATTCAATTCCCCTGATAAGGAATGCTTTCATGATTTAATTTAGAGCATTATTCGAAAAAGAAAAAATCATTTCCGTTGCAAATATTAAACACTATTACAGACAATCCATTTTCTTCGGTCACTCTAAAAAGTTAGTTAATGTGAACGTATTTCATGGGAAATGGATTTTGGATGCAGGTGAAAAGTTTTTAAGAAATTGTATTCGAAACCTTGATTTTCGTGTTTTGATATCTGATGAAAACAGGATATTCGAAAAATGAACCAAAATTCGAACAATAAATATCGTTAATCCAATTAATCCGTTCCGGACACACTAAAATATTTTTAAAAAACAACATTTTGTATCAAAAAGTTTACTGTGTTTCTCGCTTTCTTTATCGACAGGTCTGGTTCTCGGAAGTTTTTCTGGCTCTTTTTTTTTAATTTATTTTTATTTATTTATTTATTTATTTTAAACTTTTACTCGTGTTTCAACTATTTATAGTTAAAATAACGGGAAGGGATTCTGGAACTCAATAAAACGTTCTCAGATAATCTCCTTCCCCATTTGTCACATAGTTTTTACTGTTGCCTTTTTTTTGACTAAATATACCTAAATCTAAATGTAGACCCATGTTGGCTTATTTAGAAATCGCACTAGATAAGCAAATACTGATTCATTAAAAGATGTTACGAAGAAACGCACAGGGGAGACGCTAGCTCATCGAAATACAAAAGCAGACTGACCAAGAAGTTGGATTGTGAGGGCGTTGTATTCCGGGACGTGAGTAGCAAGAGTTACGCGAGCAAGATGATGTTTGGTACGATCCATTTTTAATCATTCTAAAATGTCGAAGGAAAAAGTCGTCGGAAAAATAGAAAAAGTTGTCGAAACTACCAAAACTATGGTATACGAAAACAAGAGAAATGACTGCTCATTTCCCTTATTGTTTCAAATTTTGCTAATAGAGTAATTATTGGAATTATAGTAATTTCATGATCTCCCAAGTGGAAACTTTGTTGAATAGAGAAAGTTAATATGTACCTTTTAAAATGTCTAGAAATGTCAAAATAACACACGCTCCTTCTATCACTGTGAAACGCGCTATCGGAAGAAGATACAGCATGACTCATTATTTGAAAAGCTAATAACAATGTTTCATTCGTTTGATAACGTTAATGTACTTCAATTTCAGGGATAGTGAGTTTTATTTATCGCGTAACAACGTAAATACATCTCGAAAGAAGTTATTAGACTTCCTAACTTGTTGCTTGTATATTAGCATGTTAAGTCAGACTCTGTCTCAAAATTCCATTAACGGTCCGCAGTTATCTCTGAATGTAAATTAGTAGTAAACACTACTAATTAATAGTGGTCATTATGGGCCGTTTCTCGACATCATCAATATTAAATTCTTCAACGGTCAATAAACATTCACATATGCTAGTTTCAGAAACCCATGAGCCCATTACCAAATGAAAATCTGAACTTTGTTACTGCTAAGGTTTATCGCTGTCTGCAACCCACCCCCTCGCAAAAACGAATATGTACGTTCTGTAATTGGCGGTATAATATTGTAACCAAGTGAACTAATCGTTGATTGTTTTACCGTACTACGATTTACAAACGCTAATTACTTGAAAGTAAAGTTATCCAGTATATAAAGTATCATACTCTTTCGTAAGGTCTTGTAAAATGCAAAATTAAATTCACAAAATAAGCTTTTCCATTCTAATGTGATTAATGCACATAAAGGCACTTGTTGTATTCTAGAGACATTCACTACCAGCAAGTGGTTCCCAATAATTTGTTATAGAAACGATAGCTGATTATACATTCACATTATTTTATGCATTTAACGCATGGCTGTTACACAGCATCAGTTAATTTTTAATTAAATGCTATAATCATTATCACTACAAGATCGCTTCGCATAATCAATATTCACTTTAACCTGGAGTCCCTGCATACTCTATGATCGGTCCAGATTTGGCGAATCAACCCATTATGACCACTACTAATTAGTTGGATTTAGTATTCATTAACATTGTTGCAAAGTTTAAAGTTTTAAAAGTTTTTTTATTCGCATAAAACTTAACGAGAGAATGAAATTGTATCTGCTAACAGTATTTACATTTATAAAAATGATAAATTAACATTTATACGATTAATTAAGAGTTACTAAGTTTATATCGGTATTTATATAGTGTCATATATAAAATAACATGACTTGACTTTATTGATAGAAAAGCCTTGAAAATTACTGAACTTTCTTTAGAATACTGCACAGATTTATAGACCTTTTTATTTATTTGAAATGGGAAATTTGATTTTATTTTCCAATATTAGTGCCATCCAAACTTTTCCGTTTTTCTTTTCTGATTGTTCGTCACGCATTCTGAGCACACTCCATTCTCGCATCATTAATCAAGCTGAAACCTCGACCGAAACATCTTTATGTTTTAATTTAATGTTATGGCTTTGCGTTCATGATGTAATTGTTCATTGATAATATATTTCGTTCATTGAAGAGATTTCACATCTTGGAGCTGTTTCAGTTTCCTGTAGTTGTGTAATGACGCTAGCAACAGGAGTTTTTATGAAATAGTACCAACGTAGTCTCAATTTCTATTAAAAGTGCGTCTGTTTCCTGCAATTAGCATTTTTATTCTCTCTGTTATGAGTGACGTTTTAGTGATGTTAAAACTAGATTTAGTTATAGTAAGATTGATAATGATGGTGATGATGATAATAATAGTAATAATAATAATAATAATAATAATAATAATAATAATAATAATAATAATAATAATAATAATTATACACTAATAATAGGTTGCCAATTCGAAGGCCGAGATCGCTAAGGCAGCAGTGCCACAGCGGTCTCTGACCAGAAGATCGTGGGTTCGAGTCCTTCGCGGGCATGGTTGTTTTGTGTGTCTCTGTATCTTTGTGCGTGTCTGTTTCATCATTTATCATCACCATCTCACCCCATCCCACAGGACTAACTAACCTGGGGTGTAAAAACTTAATCAGCGTCCCCCCAATAGAAAGTAACGTGCACCTATCCCGATAATCATGACTGAGCCTCGGTGGGATACACGAATCGCGTTGCCTGATGAAGACAGTTACGCAAAACAAAAACAAAAACAAAAAATCTTCACATTTTTCATCTGGTCACAACTGTAAGTCAATTCTTTGAACAGCCAAACATTATGTATAAAAAAAGTAATCGTAAGAGTAGTAATAATATTTTTATATATTCTTCATTTCATCAAACGTAATTTAGATGTTAGCCCCTGTCTTTTCGTACTGATGCGTTTCTTCCCCGTTTACAAAAAAGTTGTTTTTTCTTATGATACTGATTTAATTATTGATACAGGAATGACAAGTTTTGAAAGACGTATATCAGACAGATTAAATCAACATTCCTTAAAATTATTGAATATTCGTCAGGGTTAATATTTAAAAGCAATCTCTCAAAGAGGCAAGTATATAAGAAAACGTAGAAAGTGTTTTGGACCTGACGAAGTAGTGCTTTGGCACCTGAAAGGCATTCAAGCATGTTATACTACAGAGATTTTAGACTCTTTTTCACGAACCACTGCGAATCTGAAAATAATCTTAGAACATTGATTTCATCTACGAGAGAGTTCCCTTTTATTTCCGTTTGTGGTTGAAACAATGTAACTCCACAATTCATTCAGTTCGCTTTTGTTTGAAGTACAATCTTAACCTATTTCAGACATATTTAACCTACAATCAAGTTGAATGAAATGAAATGGAAAAAAAACATTTAAATGATGAAAATATGAATATAATTATCTCGTCAAGAAATCATTAAACTTCGATACCATCGTTTTAAAAATCTTTTAGCCGGTCCGGATGGCCGAGATCGCTAAGGCAGTAGTGCCGTAGCGACCTGGGACCGAAGAATCGCGGGATCGAGTCCCGCCTCGGGCGTGGTTGTATTTGTGTTCGTCCTTTCACCCCCTGTCATCACCATACTCGTATCATGACATCTGCATAGTTACCACACCGTTAAATGCAATAGGGGTCGCTAATGACCTAGATGTTGATGCGCCCTTAAATAACAAGAAAAAAATATTTTAAATTAATATTTCTCAGAGTTCATAAGTTTTGATTTGTTACTTCTTTTATATCCTAGAGACAAAATGCATCTGCTGCGGGCTCAAGAGACAGGAACAGTTTCCTTTCATCTCGTACAACGTAGGAATGCAAGAAAGTGGGGGTTCCCCCACTGCATCTCCCGATATAGCAGAGCATACAAAACACTTCAGAAAAAAAAAGAACCTGGACCGGTTGGGGACGACCTTGAAACGTGCTGCTGAGCACCTTTGAGCCTCGTGTCGTGTAGTAGAAGATGTAGGCATATTCGACAGTGTGACAGGAGTCGGTCATAATCGCGACTTTGACGGGGAATATGATTTTACGTGGAAATTGTTCGGACAAAATGTGAATTCATACAGTTTTGTCATTGGAACAATTTTTATTAACACAAATTCCTAATTCATTTTTTTGTTTGCGGATTTATTCTTGTTATATCATTTTATTTTGAACTACAATTAGAATAATTACTTTCATAAAAAAGAAAAATTGATGAGAATGAATTGGTGATTTTTTTTTGAGTGTTCAAAGGAGATAGTCAGAATTAATAAATGTTTATTTACCTTCTTTTCGGCCTTTCAGACATTTTCTATTAACGACGCACGCATTGCCTCAAAACTAAAGAACTTTGTTTCATTTTCGTCCAAAGATATATCGCACCGCGAGACAACCTGAAAGGTTTGCACGTCTAAACGTGTCCGCTCCGCCATTCTCGTGGGGAAAGACGAACAATAAAAATTTACGTATTTCTGGGCGAGGTAGCTCAGGGCATCATCTGGTATCACTGCAGAGCAACTGACCGGGAGGTTCTAGAATTACAATCCCAACGATGGTAGAACTTTCGACACTAGCTGGATAGCCGAGTAAAGTTCAGTCGCTGTCTGGAGGAAAGTTCTAGCGGCCAGCTGCTCTGATCGGTAGTTTTTCGTGGTTTCCCCGATCGACACCAGGCGAATGACGGAGCAGTACCCTAATAAATGGGCCACGAACCGCGCGCGATCTTTCCATTCTCTTCCTTGACCTATAGCCACCGCTGCGCGTGCGCGAGCACACACACACACACACGTTTACATGCACTATACTACCACACAGGCCGGGAGACCGGTCGGGAACTTACGTTACAGCTTGTCCCGGGTGGGGCGGTGCCCCGCTGGTGGGAGATACCTGGTTGAAGGAAACCCGCTAACCGCTGGTAGGTCGGTGCCGGATCGCACCATCCAGCTGGGGAAGATCACCTCCACCCACGTGATAAAACATGCACGACACTTACGAGTCTTATGTTATGTGGGCTATACGGGACGAGCCGCGTCACTGGTATACGGGACTTATGACCGTATCAGTTCCCGCGTCCGTAATCGCTAATCAATCAATTTGCTTATGTTTTCTCCTGTTTTTTAAAAGTGCGAATAATATTACGTTCGAAATAATTTTTATTTTTGCTCGGAATATATAAATTCAAAACCGGTTTAAAAGGTAACTGAAATTTCATTTTGTACATATCCCATACCATCGAAAGCGTTATCATTTAAACGCAATTACACATATGGAATGGTACTTTTAGAAACTTTTCGATAACAATATTATTTTCCAATGTTTGGACGCAAAAAATTGTATCCAATTGTTATGAAGTCGCAGAAAACTAATTCAAGCCCAAACATTGTTAAATAGTTAAATAACTGTGTCAATTTTGTGACACGTTGACATAAATGTCAATTTTAACCGTCTTTAAAATTGCCTTAATTCATCCTACAACTGGCATGAACTGGTGGTGCGTTATATTTTTTCGTGGGATAGTTTCTGAAGATCTTTAGAAGAAATGAATGTCGGTACTTTACAACTTCGGAATTTGTGAATAATACCCGAAAGTATTTGGTGGTTCTTAGACCTGCTCTTTTGAATATATGTGAACTGCCCCTGGCTAAGGATAAAGGACCAATGTGAATTGTTAAGAGAGCATACACTACGGGAGAACCTAACACATGATTCGGTTTCCTTTGTAAATTTTGTTTTTCAAAGAATGGAGCGTGCCCCTGCTTTTCAAAGCCAAGATTACCTTCAGGTATAGGGATTAAAGGGATTGTTAAGAGAGTTCTCAACTCAATAGCAACCTTCCATTATATCTTCTCATGACATCAATGCGTAGTCAGAATAATCGACTTTTATAGAAATGGTAATAGCCTTCTTGGAAGAAAGGAAGTAGTGATTTTAGGCAGTCTCAATTTTATCTGTAGAGAAACCCCCTTTTCATATACAGTATAAATATTCAACCGAGAAGGTAGGAACAATTTTGTAACTCTCAACTTGTAACTCAAGACTTTCATTGAACCCAAAGGTGAAGTAATGCAAGATAACGTTAAGCATATACGTGTGGTACCCGTTGGATAGGAGACCCAATTGTTTTTTAATTCAAGTTGTAAATAAGCTCATAAATATGTAAAAGTATTATAATATTTTTTATTGCAAAGATTAGTTTGGTTCAATATTAATTTTGATTTTGCATCATTTTAATGTTATTTGGGGTCCAATGTATTCATGTGTGGTGTCGTTAACACGTGGGCCAGAACCGTTAGGTCGGTGAAAGTGCGCTGCGGGGGAGGAAGGGGTTGAGCCTGAACATCCGGGATTTGGCGCTCTGGCAGTTGACGCAGACAGCGTGGCAGAGCCAAAAATAACCTTAGGCTGTATACTCCTAGGAAGCTGGCTAGCGAGCCTACCTGGGAATCTTGTGTGGTGGGGGCGTAACCCCCCTCCTAAAATGCTGGCAAGCGAGCCCTCGCTGCGACAGCGGGCGAGCCTATCTAGGGAACTTGTGGAGTGGGGGTGTAGCCATCAACTATTTAACGCGGCGCCATCTGCGCCCGCGCTCTCATTCAGTTCCATCAGAGGGCCTAGTACGTGTAGGTACAGGGAGCGTAAGAGTGGGGGCGAGATGTCCGGAGTGTAAGGGCCAGACGATCTCGGGTGCTTCGTGCACACGGTCCGCCAGACGGCGACCGGTTTAAATTTTGGCATCAGACCATGTGACGGTAATTGTCACGGGACGGAAGTCCGACAGCTCGCATCACGCGTGGCTTGTTTTTCTGCGGTAAAGCAGGGTATTGGAAAGAAAAGGTTGCCGGAGTGTTTCAATTAAGCAATTTATTGTATCTAGTCTGTAACTTTTCAATATACTATTTTTATTTTGTTTATGTGAATTTATTCTCTTTTCACTACGTCACACATGTCGCCAAGGGCATCGTAAAATATTAATCTGGCTTTCCTGAAGCACCATATGATATTTCCGTAAACAGGGCTGGAAAAAATACTTTAAATTTAGTATTTAAATATTTTGCCTAAAAATGTTGTAAATAAGCATTTAAATAATACTAAAAAAATACATTAGATTTTGATTTGCAAAATACATACGTAAATACTCAGAGTACAGTAAATACAACTGTATTATCTTTTTTATTGCAACAATATATTGTAATTGTAAATTTTAATATATTTGTAATTGGCAGTCATACAAATTTCTGAACAAGAATTAGCTGAAATGTATTGCAATATATAATATATAGTATGTAACTAAACCAAAAAATTAAAGAGTTAACAAAATAAATAGACATCTGGGTTAGTTGTCCCAAGAACTTTAGAAAATAATTTCCACGAATTTTATTTTAATAAAGTATTTTAAGCATTTTTATTAAATACGCCTATTTCATATGTATTCAAAAGGCACGTTCAAACAAAACTCAAAAATAGTTTTTAAAATAAAAAATATATTTAAAATACGTATTTCAAATAAAATGATTATAATATTGTCCAATCCATATGTAAATTATATATAAAATGTACTTAAATATACAATAATAAATAGTACAAAAATAGAAGAAGAATACAAAAAACTGATAAATGGTACAAGAATAGATGAATGCTGTCTAGGGATAGATGAATGCTGTCTAGGGATAGATGAATGCTGTCTAGGGATAGATGAATGCTGTCTAGGGATAGATGAATACTGCTGTCTAGGGATAGATGAATACTGCTGTCTAGGGATAGATGAATACTGCTGTCTAGGGATAGATGAATACTGCTGTCTAGGGATAGATGAATACTACTGTCTAGGGATAGATGAATACTGCTGTCTAGGGATAGATGAATACTGCTGTCTAGGGAGAGATGAATACTGCTGTCTAGGGAGAGATGAATACTGCTGTCTAGGGAGAGATGAATACTGCTGTCTAGGGAGAGATGAATACTGCTGTCTAGGGATAGATGAATACTACTGTCTAGGGATAGATGAATACTGCTGTCTAGGGATAGATGAATACTGCTGTCTAGGGATAGATGAATACTGCTGTCTAGGGATAGATGAATACTGCTGTCTAGGGATAGATGAATACTGCTGTCTAGGGATAGATGAATACTGCTGTCTAGGGATAGATGAATACTGCTGTCTAGGGATAGATGAATACTGCTGTCTAGGGATAGATGAATACTGCTGTCTAGGGATAGATGAATACTGCTGTCTAGGGATAGATGAATACTGCTGTCGAGGGATAGATGAATACTGCTGTCGAGGGATAGATGAATGCTGCTGTCGAGGGATAGATGAATACTGCTGTCGAGGGATAGATGAATACGCATTAATATTGTGGGTTGTTTGTGCCGTGGCAGGGCTGCGCGTGCCGAGCCGCGTGGTGTTCACGGCGCTGGCGGCCGTGAGCTTCGCCATCATCTACGGGCTGAAGGTGAACCTGAGCGTGGCGATCGTGGCGATGGTGAACGGGACCCACCTGCGCTACGCGCACGCGCAGCTGCGCGCGGCGGCGGCCGACGACGACGACCACGCGGAGGGCAGCGACGGCGCCGGCGCCTGCCCCGCCCCGCCCGGACACGCACACGAGGTGAGAGGCTTGCATTTGGCTCGTTTGCGAAAACACATACACACTCACACAAACGAAATAAAAGGGTGAAAACTGGGCCTCGCCCCTCCTCGTGAAAATTTTGAAAGGAGCTCAGAGACTCGGCGTGATTCGTTGGTGAAATCACAAACAAACGAAATAAAAAAAGGTGAAAACTGGGCCTCGCCCCCCAATCCTGAAAATTTTGAAAGGGGATCAGATTCACGGCTATATTTAATTTAATTTCGTAAAAAAAAAAGTTTTAAAAAAATTAAATTCGTCAAAAACATTGTATGTGAGGGGCTGTCGCTCCCTCAAAATTTTGAAAGTGTCTCTCAGCCACGACGTCATTTGATTTATTTTCGTAAACAAACATTTGAAAAACTAAACTGAAGTATGTGGGAAGGGGAATTGAACCGTGACCCCTCTGAATGTTTCGATAGCGGGGTGTGGCCACGCCCACAAGGTGACTGTGATTCGTTTTAGACAAAAAGCGGCAAAAACCGTTCGTGATGTATGAGGGAAGAGTGCAGGCATAGGCACAGGGGAGAGGCAGCGGACCGTGGTCCCTCCGAAAGTTTTGATAGGGTCTCACAGCCACGCCCACGTCGTATTCATTTGACTCATTTTCGACAAAAAAAAGAAGTAAAAATTGGAACTTGTTTTCCCTAAAAATTGTGAAAAGGCCTCCAGCTACGACGTGATATGATTTATTTTCAACAAAAAGACAGTAAAAACTGTATGTGACGTATGTGGGAAAAGTGAAGACGAGCGCAGAGGGGAGGGACAGTAGGCCGTGCCCCCCTCCTGATAAGTTTGGAAGGGGCCCGCAGCCACGAGATGATTTGATTTTATGTACAGACAGTTAAAACTGTACGTGATATGTCAGAGGAGCAGTGCCACACCCAACCGAACATTTTGAAAGGGGCTTTTGGATACGGTACGATTTGATTTATTATCGACAAAAGAAGACCGTAAAAACGTTCGGGAAGTATATGAGAGAATCGTAGGTGTGCACAGATGGTGAACAGGAGGCACTTGGCGTGGACCAAGAAATGTTCTTGCTCCCTCTTTTTTTAGACTGCGCACCCCTATGAGAAGAATATATAATCTGCACACAGTTTGTTGAGCTCCACCCTTTTGTTATATATATTTGAATGATCAATGGAAGTACCAACAAAGCGACTAACAATAACTGAAAACACGAAATGTTCGCTTTCGAGACATTAAAAACTTATTTACATCGGTAAATACACTCCAGATCTGATTTTATATTATTTCTAACAAAATAGTAAGGCAAAACTCCGGCTCTAGTCCTACCACGTCAAATGGAGAGCTCAACAATACGTGCGCATAGCAAAGCTACGTTTATGTTCAGAGGCAATACAAGGAACCATCTTAGCATTTGCGCTACGGATCAAGGGAAACACGTTAAAGTTGATAAAAAAAGACGACATTTATCCAGAAGCTCTTGATTAGTACGGGGTGAGTGCCATTGGTCGAATCCCGACTACATACTTGACTGCAAGGTCCACATGCCTGACTTGTCCAGTTGTAAGTTCTTGTGTTTGCGATTGTCTGCAGGTGGACGGCCCGTTCGTGTGGGACGAGGCGGTGCAGGGACTGATCCTGGGCTCGTACTTCGTGGGCTACCTGGTGGCGCAGGTGCCCGGCGCGCTCATGGCCGAGCGTCTGTCCGCCAAGTGGGTGATGATGGCGGCGGTGGTGGCCAACGTGGTGGGCTGCGCGCTCACGCCGCCCGTCTGCCACCACGCGCACTACGGGCTCTTCGTGGCGCTGCGGGTGCTGCAGGGCGTCGGCGCGGTGAGTTCGCCTGCACCTCACCCTCCTCCTCATCCTTCTCGATTGTTGTTCTAATTTTATCAGGCTTTTTGTCCATTCCCTTTTCTTATCTGTGGTCCTTTTTCTTCTTTTCTTATCTGTGGTCCTTTTTCTTCTTTTCTTATCTGTGGTCCTTTTTCTTCTTTTCTTTTCTCTGGTCCTTTTTCTTCTTTTCTTTTCTCTGGTCCTTTTTCTTCTTTTCTTTTCTCTGGTCCTTTTTCTTCTTTTCTTTTCTCTGGTTCTTTTTCTTCTATTCTTTCCTCTGTTACTCGTCATTCTTCTTTTCTTTCCTCTGGTACTCGTCATTCTTCTTTTCTTTCCTCTGGTCCTCGTCTTTCTTCTTTTCTTTCCTCTGGTCCTCGTCTTTCTTCTTTTCTTTCCTCTGGTCATCGTCTCTCTTCTTTTCTTTCCTCTGGTCCTCGTCTCTCTTCTTTTCTTTCCTCTGGTCCTCGTCTCTCTTCTTTTCTTTCCTCTGGTCCTCGTCTCTCTTCATTTCTTTCCTCTGGTCCTCGTCTCTCTTCATTTCTTTCCTCTGGTCCTCGTCTCTCTTCATTTCTTTCCTCTGGTCCTCGTCTCTCTTCATTTCTTTCCTCTGGTCCTCGTCTCTCTTCATTTCTTTCCTCTGGTCCTCGTCTCTCTTCATTTCTTTCCTCTGGTCCTCGTCTCTCTTCATTTCTTTCCTCTGGTCCTCGTCTCTCTTCATTTCTTTCCTCTGGTCCTCGTCTCTCTTCATTTCTTTCCTCTGGTCCTCGTCTCTCTTCATTTCTTTCCTCTGGTCCTCGTCTCTCTTCATTTCTTTCCTCTGGTCCACGTCTCTCTTCTTTTCTTTCCTCTGGTCCTCGTCTCTCTTCTTTTCTTTCCTCTGGTCCTCATCTCTCTTCTTTTCTTTCCTCTGGTTCTCGTCTTTCTTCTTTTCTTTCCTCTGGTTCTCGTCTTTCTTCTTTTCTTTCCTCTGGTCCCCGTCTTTCTTTTTTTCTTTCCTCTGGTCCCCGTCTTTCTTCTTTTCTTTCCTCTGGTCCCCGTCTTTCTTCTTTTCTTTCCTCTGGTCCCCGTCTTTCTTCTTTTCTTTCCTCTGGTCCCCGTCTCTCTTCTTTTCTTTCCTCTGGTCCCCGTCTCTCTTCTGTTCTTTCCTCTGGTCCTCGTCTCTCTTCTTTTCTTTCCTCTGGTCCTCGTCTCTCTTCTTTTCTTTCCTCTGGTCCTCGTCTCTCTTCTTTTCTTTCCTCTGGTCCTCGTCTCCCTTCTTTTCTTTCCTCTGGTCCTCGTCTTTCTTCTTTTCTTTCCTCTGGTCCTCGTCCCTCTTCTTTTCTTTCCTCTGGTTCTCGTCGTTCTTCTTTTCTTTCCTCTGGTTCTCGTCGTTCTTCTTTTCTTTCCTCTGGTTCTCGTCGTTCTTCTTTTCTTTCCTCTGGTTCCCGTCGTTCTTCTTTTCTTTCCTCTGGTTCCCGTCGTTCTTCTTTTCTTTCCTCTGGTCCTCGTCGTTCTTCTTTTCTTTCCTCTGGTCCTCGTCTCTCTTCTTTTCTTTCCTCTGGTCCTCGTCTTTCTTCTTTTCTTTCCTCTGGTCCTCGTCTTTCTTCTTTTCTTTCCTCTGGTCCTCGTCTCTCTTCTTTTCTTTCTTCTGGTCCTCGTCTCTCTTCTTTTCTTTCCTCTGGTCCCCGTCTTTCTTCTTTTCTTTCCTCTGGTCCCCGTCTCTCTTCTTTTCTTTCCTCTGGTCCCCGTCTCTCTTCTGTTCTTTCCTCTGGTCCTCGTCTCTCTTCTTTTCTTTCCTCTGGTCCTCGTCTCTCTTCTGTTCTTTCCTCTGGTCCTCGTCTCTCTTCTTTTCTTTCCTCTGGTCCTCGTCTCTCTTCTTTTCTTTCCTCTGGTCCTCGTCTCTCTTCTTTTCTTTCCTCTGGTCCTCGTCTCTCTTCTTTTCTTTCCTCTGGTCCTCGTCTCCCTTCTTTTCTTTCCTCTGGTCCTCGTCTTTCTTCTTTTCTTTCCTCTGGTCCTCGTCTTTCTTCTTTTCTTTCCTCTGGTCCTCGTCTCTCTTCTTTTCTTTCCTCTGGTTCTCGTCGTTCTTCTTTTCTTTCCTCTGGTTCTCGTCGTTCTTCTTTTCTTTCCTCTGGTCCTCGTCTTTCTTCTTTTCTTTCCTCTGGTCCTCGTCTCTCTTCTTTTCTTTCCTCTGGTCCTCGTCTCTCTTCTTTTCTTTCCTCTGGTCCTCGTCTCTCTTCTTTTCTTTCCTCTGGTCCTCGTCTCTCTTCTTTTCTTTCCTCTGGTCCTCGTCTCTCTTCTGTTCTTTCCTCTGGTCTTCGTCTCTCTTCTTTTCTTTCCTCTGGTCCTCGTCTCCCTTCTTTTCTTTCCTCTGGTCTTCGTCTCTCTTCTTTTCTTTCCTCTGGTCCTCGTCTCTCTTCTTTTCTTTCCTCTGGTTCTCGTCTTTCTTCTTTTCTTTCCTCTGGTCTTCGTCACTCTCCTTTTCTTTCCTCTGGTCCCCGTCTCTCTTCTTTTCTTTCGTCTTGTCCTCGTCTCTCTTCTTTTCGTTCCTCTGGTCCTCGTCTCTCTTCTGTTCTTTCCTCTGGTCTTCGTCTCTCTTCTTTTCTTTCCTCTGGTTCTCGTCTCCCTTCTTTTCTTTCCTCTGGTCCTCGTCTTTCTTCTTTTCTATCATCTGGTCCTCGTCTCTCTTCATTTCTTTCCTCTGGTCCTCGTCTCTCTTCATTTCTTTCCTCTGGTCCTCGTCTCTCTTCATTTCTTTCCTCTGGTCCTCGTCTCTCTTCATTTCTTTCCTCTGGTCCTCGTCTCTCTTCTTTTCTTTCCTCTGGTACTCGTCTTTCTTCTTTTCTTTCCTCTGGTCCTCGTCTGTCTTCTTTTCTTTCCTCTGGTCCTCGTCTTTCTTCTTTTCTTTCCTCTGGTCCTCGTCTTTCTTCTTTTCTTTCCTCTGGTTCTCGTCTTTCTTCTTTTCTTTCCTCTGGTTCTCGTCTTTCTTCTTTTCTTTCCTCTGGTCCCCGTCTTTCTTCTTTTCTTTCCTCTGGTCCCCGTCTTTCTTCTTTTCTTTCCTCTGGTCTTCGTCACTCTTCTTTTCTTTCCTCTGGTCCCCGTCTCTCTTCTTTTCTTTCGTCTTGTCCTCGTCTCTCTTCTTTTCGTTCCTCTGGTCCTCGTCTCTCTTCTGTTCTTTCCTCTGGTCTTCGTCTCTCTTCTTTTCTTTCCTCTGGTTCTCGTCTCCCTTCTTTTCTTTCCTCTGGTCCTCGTCTCTCTTCTTTTCTTTCCTCTGGTCCTCGTCTCTCTTCTTTTCTTTCCTCTGGTTCTCGTCTTTCTTCTTTTCTTTCCTCTGGTCCCCGTCTTTCTTCTTTTCTTTCCTCTGGTTCTCGTCATTCTTCTTTTCTTTCCTCTGGTCCTCGTCATTCTTCTTTTCTTTCCTCTGGTTCTCGTCTTTCTTCTTTTCTTTCCTCTGGTTCTCGTCTTTCTTCTTTTCTTTCCTCTGGTTCTCGTCTTTCTTCTTTTCTTTCCTCTGGTTCTCGTCTTTCTTCTTTTCTTTCCTCTGGTCCTCGTCTTTCTTCTTTTCTATCCTCTGGTCCTCGTCTCTCTTCATTTCTTTCCTCTGGTCCTCGTCTCTCTTCATTTCTTTCCTCTGGTCCTCGTCTCTCTTCATTTCTTTCCTCTGGTCCTCGTCTCTCTTCTTTTCTTTCCTCTGGTCCTCGTCTCTCTTCTTTTCTTTCCTCTGGTACTCGTCTTTCTTCTTTTCTTTCCTCTGGTACTCGTCTTTCTTCTTTTCTTTCCTCTGGTCCTCGTCTTTCTTCTTTTCTTTCCTCTGGTCCTCGTCTTTCTTCTTTTCTTTCCTCTGGTCCTCGTCTTTCTTCTTTTCTTTCCTCTGGTTCTCGTCTTTCTTCTTTTCTTTCCTCTGGTTCTCGTCTTTCTTCTTTTCTTTCCTCTGGTTCTCGTCTTTCTTCTTTTCTTTCCTCTGGTCCCCGTCTTTCTTCTTTTCTTTCCTCTGGTCCCCGTCTTTCTTCTTTTCTTTCCTCTGGTCTTCGTCACTCTTCTTTTCTTTCCTCTGGTCCCCGTCTCTCTTCTTTTCTTTCGTCTTGTCCTCGTCTCTCTTCTTTTCGTTCCTCTGGTCCTCGTCTCTCTTCTGTTCTTTCCTCTGGTCTTCGTCTCTCTTCTTTTCTTTCCTCTGGTTCTCGTCTCCCTTCTTTTCTTTCCTCTGGTCCTCGTCTCTCTTCTTTCCTCTGGTCCTCGTCTCTCTTCTTTTCTTTCCTCTGGTTCTCGTCATTCTTCTTTTCTTTCCTCTGGTCCTCGTCATTCTTCTTTTCTTTCCTCTGGTACTCGTCTTTCTTCTTTTCTTTCCTCTGGTCCTCGTCTTTCTTCTTTTCTTTCCTCTGGTCCTCGTCTTTCTTCTTTTCTTTCCTCTGGTCCTCGTCTTTCTTCTTTTCTTTCCTCTGGTTCTCGTCTTTCTTCTTTTCTTTCCTCTGGTTCTCGTCTTTCTTCTTTTCTTTCCTCTGGTTCTCGTCTTTCTTCTTTTCTTTCCTCTGGTCCTCGTCTTTCTTCTTTTCTATCCTCTGGTCCTCGTCTCTCTTCATTTCTTTCCTCTGGTCCTCGTCTCTCTTCATTTCTTTCCTCTGGTCCTCGTCTCTCTTCATTTCTTTCCTCTGGTCCTCGTCTCTCTTCATTTCTTTCCTCTGGTCCTCGTCTCTCTTCTTTTCTTTCCTCTGGTACTCGTCTTTCTTCTTTTCTTTCCTCTGGTCCTCGTCTTTCTTCTTTTCTTTCCTCTGGTCCTCGTCTTTCTTCTTTTCTTTCCTCTGGTTCTCGTCTTTCTTCTTTTCTTTCCTCTGGTTCTCGTCTTTCTTCTTTTCTTTCCTCTGGTTCTCGTCTTTCTTCTTTTCTTTCCTCTGGTTCTCGTCTTTCTTCTTTTCTTTCCTCTGGTCCCCGTCTCTCTTCTTTTCTTTCCTCTGGTCCCCGTCTCTCTTCTGTTCTTTCCTCTGGTCCTCGTCTCTCTTTTTTTCTTTCCTCTGGTCCTCGTCTCTCTTCTTTTCTTTCCTCTGGTCCTCGTCTCTCTTCTTTTCTTTCCTCTGGTCCTCGTCTTTCTTCTTTTCTTTCCTCTGGTCCTCGTCTTTCTTCTTTTCTTTCCTCTGGTCCTCGTCTCTCTTCTTTTCTTTCCTCTGGTCCTCGTCTCTCTTCTTTTCTTTCCTCTGGTCCTCGTCTCTCTTCTTTTCTTTCCTCTGGTCCTCGTCTCTCTTCTTTTCTTTCCTCTGGTCCTCGTCTCTCTTCTTTTCTTTCCTCTGGTCCTCGTCTCCCTTCTTTTCTTTCCTCTGGTTCTCGTCATTCTTCTTTTCTTTCCTCTGGTCCTCGTCATTCTTCTTTTCTTTCCTCTGGTTCTCGTCTTTCTTCTTTTCTTTCCTCTGGTTCTCGTCTTTCTTCTTTTCTTTCCTCTGGTTCTCGTCTTTCTTCTTTTCTTTCCTCTGGTTCTCGTCTTTCTTCTTTTCTTTCCTCTGGTCCTCGTCTTTCTTCTTTTCTATCCTCTGGTCCTTGTCTCTCTTCATTTCTTTCCTCTGGTCCTCGTCTCTCTTCATTTCTTTCCTCTGGTCCTCGTCTCTCTTCATTTCTTTCCTCTGGTCCTCGTCTCTCTTCTTTTCTTTCCTCTGGTTCTCGTCTTTCTTCTTTTCTTTCCTCTGGTTCTCGTCTTTCTTCTTTTCTTTCCTCTGGTTCTCGTCTTTCTTCTTTTCTTTCCTCTGGTCCCCGTCTTTCTTCTTTTCTTTCCTCTGGTCCCCGTCTTTCTTCTTTTCTTTCCTCTGGTCTTCGTCACTCTTCTTTTCTTTCCTCTGGTCCCCGTCTCTCTTCTTTTCTTTCGTCTTGTCCTCGTCTCTCTTCTTTTCGTTCCTCTGGTCCTCGTCTCTCTTCTGTTCTTTCCTCTGGTCTTCGTCTCTCTTCTTTTCTTTCCTCTGGTTCTCGTCTCCCTTCTTTTCTTTCCTCTGGTCCTCGTCTCTCTTCTTTCCTCTGGTCCTCGTCTCTCTTCTTTTCTTTCCTCTGGTTCTCGTCATTCTTCTTTTCTTTCCTCTGGTCCTCGTCATTCTTCTTTTCTTTCCTCTGGTACTCGTCTTTCTTCTTTTCTTTCCTCTGGTCCTCGTCTTTCTTCTTTTCTTTCCTCTGGTCCTCGTCTTTCTTCTTTTCTTTCCTCTGGTTCTCGTCTTTCTTCTTTTCTTTCCTCTGGTTCTCGTCTTTCTTCTTTTCTTTCCTCTGGTTCTCGTCTTTCTTCTTTTCTTTCCTCTGGTCCTCGTCTTTCTTCTTTTCTATCCTCTGGTCCTCGTCTCTCTTCATTTCTTTCCTCTGGTCCTCGTCTCTCTTCATTTCTTTCCTCTGGTCCTCGTCTCTCTTCATTTCTTTCCTCTGGTCCTCGTCTCTCTTCATTTCTTTCCTCTGGTCCTCGTCTCTCTTCTTTTCTTTCCTCTGGTACTCGTCTTTCTTCTTTTCTTTCCTCTGGTCCTCGTCTTTCTTCTTTTCTTTCCTCTGGTCCTCGTCTTTCTTCTTTTCTTTCCTCTGGTTCTCGTCTTTCTTCTTTTCTTTCCTCTGGTTCTCGTCTTTCTTCTTTTCTTTCCTCTGGTTCTCGTCTTTCTTCTTTTCTTTCCTCTGGTTCTCGTCTTTCTTCTTTTCTTTCCTCTGGTCCCCGTCTCTCTTCTTTTCTTTCCTCTGGTCCCCGTCTCTCTTCTGTTCTTTCCTCTGGTCCTCGTCTCTTTTTTTTTCTTTCCTCTGGTCCTCGTCTCTCTTCTTTTCTTTCCTCTGGTCCTCGTCTCTCTTCTTTTCTTTCCTCTGGTCCTCGTCTTTCTTCTTTTCTTTCCTCTGGTCCTCGTCTTTCTTCTTTTCTTTCCTCTGGTCCTCGTCTCTCTTCTTTTCTTTCCTCTGGTCCTCGTCTCTCTTCTTTTCTTTCCTCTGGTCCTCGTCTCCCTTCTTTTCTTTCCTCTGGTCCTCGTCTCTCTTCTTTTCTTTCCTCTGGTCCTCGTCTCTCTTCTTTTCTTTCCTCTGGTCCTCGTCTCTCTTCTTTTCTTTCCTCTGGTCCTCGTCTCCCTTCTTTCCTTTCTTCTGGTTCTCGTCATTCTTCTTTTCTTTCCTCTGGTCCTCGTCATTCTTCTTTTCTTTCCTCTGGTTCTCGTCTTTCTTCTTTTCTTTCCTCTGGTTCTCGTCTTTCTTCTTTTCTTTCCTCTGGTTCTCGTCTTTCTTCTTTTCTTTCCTCTGGTTCTCGTCTTTCTTCTTTTCTTTCCTCTGGTCCTCGTCTTTCTTCTTTTCTATCCTCTGGTCCTTGTCTCTCTTCATTTCTTTCCTCTGGTCCTCGTCTCTCTTCATTTCTTTCCTCTGGTCCTCGTCTCTCTTCATTTCTTTCCTCTGGTCCTCGTCTCTCTTCTTTTCTTTCCTCTGGTACTCGTCTTTCTTCTTTTCTTTCCTCTGGTACTCGTCTTTCTTCTTTTCTTTCCTCTGGTACTCGTCTTTCTTCTTTTCTTTCCTCTGGTCCTCGTCTTTCTTCTTTTCTTTCCTCTGGTTCTCGTCTTTCTTCTTTTCTTTCCTCTGGTTCTCGTCTTTCTTCTTTTCTTTCCTCTGGTTCTCGTCTTTCTTCTTTTCTTTCCTCTGGTTCTCGTCTTTCTTCTTTTCTTTCCTCTGGTCCCCGTCTCTCTTCTGTTCTTTCCTCTGGTCCTCGTCTCTCTTTTTTTCTTTCCTCTGGTCCTCGTCTCTCTTCTTTTCTTTCCTCTGGTCCTCGTCTCTCTTCTTTTCTTTCCTCTGGTCCTCGTCTTTCTTCTTTTCTTTCCTCTGGTCCTCGTCTTTCTTCTTTTCTTTCCTCTGGTCCTCGTCTCTCTTCTTTTCTTTCCTCTGGTCCTCGTCTCTCTTCTTTTCTTTCCTCTGGTCCTCGTCTCCCTTCTTTTCTTTCCTCTGGTCCTCGTCTCTCTTCTTTTCTTTCCTCTGGTCCTCGTCTCTCTTCTTTTCTTTCCTCTGGTCCTCGTCTCTCTTCTTTTCTTTCCTCTGGTCCTCGTCTCCCTTCTTTTCTTTCCTCTGGTTCTCGTCATTCTTCTTTTCTTTCCTCTAGTCCTCGTCATTCTTCTTTTCTTTCCTCTGGTTCTCGTCTTTCTTCTTTTCTTTCCTCTGGTTCTCGTCTTTCTTCTTTTCTTTCCTCTGGTTCTCGTCTTTCTTCTTTTCTTTCCTCTGGTTCTCGTCTTTCTTCTTTTCTTTCCTCTGGTCCTCGTCTTTCTTCTTTTCTATCCTCTGGTCCTTGTCTCTCTTCATTTCTTTCCTCTGGTCCTCGTCTCTCTTCATTTCTTTCCTCTGGTCCTCGTCTCTCTTCATTTCTTTCCTCTGGTCCTCGTCTCTCTTCTTTTCTTTCCTCTGGTACTCGTCTTTCTTCTTTTCTTTCCTCTGGTACTCGTCTTTCTTCTTTTCTTTCCTCTGGTACTCGTCTTTCTTCTTTTCTTTCCTCTGGTCCTCGTCTTTCTTCTTTTTTTTTCCTCTGGTTCTCGTCTTTCTTCTTTTCTTTCCTCTGGTTCTCGTCTTTCTTCTTTTCTTTCCTCTGGTTCTCGTCTTTCTTCTTTTCTTTCCTCTGGTCCCCGTCTTTCTTCTTTTCTTTCCTCTGGTCCCCGTCTTTCTTCTTTTCTTTCCTCTGGTCCCCGTCTTTCTTCTTTTCTTTCCTCTGGTCCCCGTCTCTCTTCTTTTCTTTCCTTTGGTCCCCGTCTCTCTTCTGTTCTTTCCTCTGGTCCTCGTCTCTCTTCTTTTCTTTCCTCTGGTCCTCGTCTCTCTTCTTTTCTTTCCTCTGGTCCTCGTCTCTCTTCTTTTCTTTCCTCTGGTCCTCGTCTCCCTTCTTTTCTTTCCTCTGGTCCTCGTCTTTCTTCTTTTCTTTCCTCTGGTCCTCGTCCCTCTTCTTTTCTTTCCTCTGGTTCTCGTCGTTCTTCTTTTCTTTCCTCTGGTTCTCGTCGTTCTTCTTTTCTTTCCTCTGGTTCTCGTATTTCTTCTTTTCTTTCCTCTGGTTCCCGTCGTTCTTCTTTTCTTTCCTCTGGTTCCCGTCGTTCTTCTTTTCTTTCCTCTGGTTCCCGTCGTTCTTCTTTTCTTTCCTCTGGTCCTCGTCGTTCTTCTTTTCTTTCCTCTGGTCCTCGTCTGTCTTCTTTTCTTTCTTCTGGTCCTCGTCTTTCTTCTTTTCTTTCCTCTGGTCCTCGTCTTTCTTCTTTTCTTTCCTCTGGTCCTCGTCTCTCTTCTTTTCTTTCTTCTGGTCCTCGTCTCTCTTCTTTTCTTTCCTCTGGTCCCCGTCTTTCTTCTTTTCTTTCCTCTGGTCCCCGTCTCTCTTCTTTTCTTTCCTCTGGTCCCCGTCTCTCTTCTGTTCTTTCCTCTGGTCCTCGTCTCTCTTCTTTTCTTTCCTCTGGTCCTCGTCTCTCTTCTTTTCTTTCCTCTGGTCCTCGTCTCTCTTCTTTTCTTTCCTCTGGTCCTCGTCTCTCTTCTTTTCTTTCCTCTGGTCCTCGTCTCCCTTCTTTTCTTTCCTCTGGTCCTCGTCTTTCTTCTTTTCTTTCCTCTGGTCCTCGTCTTTCTTCTTTTCTTTCCTCTGGTCCTCGTCTCTCTTCTTTTCTTTCCTCTGGTTCTCGTCGTTCTTCTTTTCTTTCCTCTGGTTCTCGTCGTTCTTCTTTTCTTTCCTCTGGTCCTCGTCTTTCTTCTTTTCTTTCCTCTGGTCCTCGTCTCTCTTCTTTTCTTTCCTCTGGTCCTCGTCTTTCTTCTTTTCTTTCCTCTGGTCCTCGTCTTTCTTCTTTTCTTTCCTCTGGTTCTCGTCTTTCTTCTTTTCTTTCCTCTGGTTCTCGTCTGTCTTCTTTTCTTTCCTCTGGTCCCCGTCTTTCTTCTTTTCTTTCCTCTGGTCCCCGTCTTTCTTCTTTTCTTTCCTCTGGTCCCCGTCTTTCTTCTTTTCTTTCCTCTGGTCTTCGTCACTCTTCTTTTCTTTCCTCTGGTCCCCGTCTCTCTTCTTTTCTTTCGTCTTGTCCTCGTCTCTCTTCTTTTCGTTCCTCTGGTCCTCGTCTCTCTTCTGTTCTTTCCTCTGGTCTTCGTCTCTCTTCTTTTCTTTCCTCTGGTTCTCGTCTCCCTTCTTTTCTTTCCTCTGGTCCTCGTCTTTCTTCTTTTCTATCATCTGGTCCTCGTCTCTCTTCATTTCTTTCCTCTGGTCCTCGTCTCTCTTCATTTCTTTCCTCTGGTCCTCGTCTCTCTTCATTTCTTTCCTCTGGTCCTCGTCTCTCTTCATTTCTTTCCTCTGGTCCTCGTCTCTCTTCATTTCTTTCCTCTGGTCCTCGTCTCTCTTCATTTCTTTCCTCTGGTCCTCGTCTCTCTTCTTTTCTTTCCTCTGGTACTCGTCTTTCTTCTTTTCTTTCCTCTGGTACTCGTCTTTCTTCTTTTCTTTCCTCTGGTCCTCGTCTTTCTTCTTTTCTTTCCTCTGGTCCTCGTCTTTCTTCTTTTCTTTCCTCTGGTCCTCGTCTTTCTTCTTTTCTTTCCTCTGGTTCTCGTCTTTCTTCTTTTCTTTCCTCTGGTTCTCGTCTTTCTTCTTTTCTTTCCTCTGGTCCCCGTCTTTCTTCTTTTCTTTCCTCTGGTCCCCGTCTTTCTTCTTTTCTTTCCTCTGGTCTTCGTCACTCTTCTTTTCTTTCCTCTGGTCCCCGTCTCTCTTCTTTTCTTTCGTCTTGTCCTCGTCTCTCTTCTTTTCGTTCCTCTGGTCCTCGTCTCTCTTCTGTTCTTTCCTCTGGTCTTCGTCTCTCTTCTTTTCTTTCCTCTGGTTCTCGTCTCCCTTCTTTTCTTTCCTCTGGTCCTCGTCTCTCTTCTTTTCTTTCCTCTGGTCCTCGTCTCTCTTCTTTTCTTTCCTCTGGTTCTCGTCTTTCTTCTTTTCTTTCCTCTGGTCCCCGTCTTTCTTCTTTTCTTTCCTCTGGTTCTCGTCATTCTTCTTTTCTTTCCTCTGGTCCTCGTCATTCTTCTTTTCTTTCCTCTGGTCCTCGTCATTCTTCTTTTCTTTCCTCTGGTTCTCGTCTTTCTTCTTTTCTTTCCTCTGGTTCTCGTCTTTCTTCTTTTCTTTCCTCTGGTTCTCGTCTTTCTTCTTTTCTTTCCTCTGGTTCTCGTCTTTCTTCTTTTCTTTCCTCTGGTCCTCGTCTTTCTTCTTTTCTATCCTCTGGTCCTCGTCTCTCTTCATTTCTTTCCTCTGGTCCTCGTCTCTCTTCATTTCTTTCCTCTGGTCCTCGTCTCTCTTCATTTCTTTCCTCTGGTCCTCGTCTCTCTTCTTTTCTTTCCTCTGGTACTCGTCTTTCTTCTTTTCTTTCCTCTGGTACTCGTCTTTCTTCTTTTCTTTCCTCTGGTCCTCGTCTTTCTTCTTTTCTTTCCTCTGGTCCTCGTCTTTCTTCTTTTCTTTCCTCTGGTCCTCGTCTTTCTTCTTTTCTTTCCTCTGGTTCTCGTCTTTCTTCTTTTCTTTCCTCTGGTTCTCGTCTTTCTTCTTTTCTTTCCTCTGGTTCTCGTCTTTCTTCTTTTCTTTCCTCTGGGCCCCGTCTTTCTTCTTTTCTTTCCTCTGGTCCCCGTCTTTCTTCTTTTCTTTCCTCTGGTCTTCGTCACTCTTCTTTTCTTTCCTCTGGTCCCCGTCTCTCTTCTTTTCTTTCGTCTTGTCCTCGTCTCTCTTCTTTTCGTTCCTCTGGTCCTCGTCTCTCTTCTGTTCTTTCCTCTGGTCTTCGTCTCTCTTCTTTTCTTTCCTCTGGTTCTCGTCTCCCTTCTTTTCTTTCCTCTGGTCCTCGTCTCTCTTCTTTCCTCTGGTCCTCGTCTCTCTTCTTTTCTTTCCTCTGGTTCTCGTCATTCTTCTTTTCTTTCCTCTGGTCCTCGTCATTCTTCTTTTCTTTCCTCTGGTACTCGTCTTTCTTCTTTTCTTTCCTCTGGTCCTCGTCTTTCTTCTTTTCTTTCCTCTGGTCCTCGTCTTTCTTCTTTTCTTTCCTCTGGTTCTCGTCTTTCTTCTTTTCTTTCCTCTGGTTCTCGTCTTTCTTCTTTTCTTTCCTCTGGTTCTCGTCTTTCTTCTTTTCTTTCCTCTGGTCCTCGTCTTTCTTCTTTTCTTTCCTCTGGTCCTTGTCTTTCTTCTTTTCTATCCTCTGGTCCTCGTCTCTCTTCATTTCTTTCCTCTGGTCCTCGTCTCTCTTCATTTCTTTCCTCTGGTCCTCGTCTCTCTTCATTTCTTTCCTCTGGTCCTCGTCTCTCTTCATTTCTTTCCTCTGGTCCTCGTCTCTCTTCTTTTCTTTCCTCTGGTACTCGTCTTTCTTGTTTTCTTTCCTCTGGTCCTCGTCTTTCTTCTTTTCTTTCCTCTGGTCCTCGTCTTTCTTCTTTTCTTTCCTCTGGTTCTCGTCTTTCTTCTTTTCTTTCCTCTGGTTCTCGTCTTTCTTCTTTTCTTTCCTCTGGTTCTCGTCTTTCTTCTTTTCTTTCCTCTGGTTCTCGTCTTTCTTCTTTTCTTTCCTCTGGTCCCCGTCTCTCTTCTTTTCTTTCCTCTTGTCCCCGTCTCTCTTCTGTTCTTTCCTCTGGTCCTCGTCTCTCTTTTTTTCTTTCCTCTGGTCCTCGTCTCTCTTCTTTTCTTTCCTCTGGTCCTCGTCTCTCTTCTTTTCTTTCCTCTGGTCCTCGTCTTTCTTCTTTTCTTTCCTCTGGTCCTCGTCTTTCTTCTTTTCTTTCCTCTGGTCCTCGTCTCTCTTCTTTTCTTTCCTCTGGTCCTCGTCTCTCTTCTTTTCTTTCCTCTGGTCCTCGTCTCCCTTCTTTTCTTTCCTCTGGTCCTCGTCTCTCTTCTTTTCTTTCCTCTGGTCCTCGTCTCTCTTCTTTTCTTTCCTCTGGTCCTCGTCTCTCTTCTTTTCTTTCCTCTGGTCCTCGTCTCCCTTCTTTTCTTTCCTCTGGTTCTCGTCATTCTTCTTTTCTTTCCTCTGGTCCTCGTCATTCTTCTTTTCTTTCCTCTGGTTCTCGTCTTTCTTCTTTTCTTTCCTCTGGTTCTCGTCTTTCTTCTTTTCTTTCCTCTGGTTCTCGTCTTTCTTCTTTTCTTTCCTCTGGTTCTCGTCTTTCTTCTTTTCTTTCCTCTGGTCCTCGTCTTTCTTCTTTTCTATCCTCTGGTCCTTGTCTCTCTTCATTTCTTTCCTCTGGTCCTCGTCTCTCTTCATTTCTTTCCTCTGGTCCTCGTCTCTCTTCTTTTCTTTCCTCTGGTACTCGTCTTTCTTCTTTTCTTTCCTCTGGTACTCGTCTTTCTTCTTTTCTTTCCTCTGGTACTCGTCTTTCTTCTTTTCTTTCCTCTGGTCCTCGTCTTTCTTCTTTTTTTTTCCTCTGGTTCTCGTCTTTCTTCTTTTCTTTCCTCTGGTTCTCGTCTTTCTTCTTTTATTTCCTCTGGTTCTCGTCTTTCTTCTTTTCTTTCCTCTGGTCCCCGTCTCTCTTCTTTTCTTTCCTCTGGTCCCCGTCTCTCTTCTGTTCTTTCCTCTGGTCCTCGTCTCTCTTTTTTTCTTTACTCTGGTCCTCGTCTCTCTTTTTTTCTTTCCTCTGGTCCTCGTCTCTCTTCTTTTCTTTCCTATGGTCCTCGTCTCTCTTCTTTTCTCTCCTCTGGTCCTCGTCTTTCTTCTTTTCTTTCCTCTGGTCCTCTTCTTTCTTCTTTTCTTTCCTCTGGTCCTCGTCTTTCTTCTTTTCTTTCCTCTGGTCCTCGTCTTTCTTCCTGTCTTTCCTCTTTTTCCTTTTATTCCCTCTGGCTCTCCAGTATCTCCTGTTTATTACATCCACTCCTCTTTGTTTCACTTTCCTCTTTCTTTTTTTTCTTTTGTCGTTTATCCTCTCTTCTTCTTGTCCTTTATTTGTTTTCTTTCTGGAAAATTTTCTTTCGCTTCTGCAAACGCGACATCTTGTTCAAAGCGTATCTTTTGTATGATCAATTAATTTCGAAAATTCATAAATCACAAATCTCTGTAAAGTATCCTGAAATGCTAAAATTCATAAAATAATTTCAGTTACTTTTAAAAATAAAATAGCGTGTCATTACATGAAATAACACAAGGAATTTTCATGTCGTGGGTTTTCATTAATGGCATGTTGAGATAGTACGTTGAGCATCGTCTTACATTAAGGTCAGTACATGGAGTTGAATTAAATTTTACCATCAAGTGAGCATTGGACGATCCATAGAGCAAACTGAACCGCTTGCGTCCATCCCCTGAATGTCTCATTCAGTTGCTTTCCACACCCGTTTCGCATGTAAACATCGTAAAACCAGTGCTACGCGCCGGCTATCTTATCATGTTGACCTTCGATTTTTTAATATCTTTTTGCTCTTTTCCATTCAACTTTTGGAAAAACGGTGAAACAGGCGGTATCTCCCTTGAATGTAATGTTATGTGCACACTTTCTTTTAGGAGATGCTAGTTATAAAATCTTAATATTCTCTCAAAACACATTTATGAATGATGGCACGAGTGAGAATTCGCTTGATAAGCATAACTTAACTAAGTCAGAATTAATACCATTAATTATTTTTGCCCCTACCGGTAATCGAACACCATGAAGCTAGTACACTGCCCAGGAGCCATCCTAGATCAACGATTGATTTATAGAATTTTGTGTCTGGGAACGCGCCCAAATTAATTAATAATTTACTAGAAATTGGTATGTATAATATTTAAGTAGATCCGTATAGCCGAGATCGTTAAAGCGTGATGTGGCGATCCCGGATCGAAGGATCCTGGTTTCCAATCCCCCCTAGGGCATGCATGTATGATCGACCCTTCACCCTTCATCATTCTCTTATCCCTTCATTAAATAAGGATTAATAATTCACTAAGCGAGCAGGAGGCCCTTGACCTTTATGGAATGTGAAGTTGGCTAATAAAAAAAATATCCCGTAGGTACCTGAACGGCGTTCCGTTGCGTTTCGCCAGAAATCAAGCCCTGATTATAATTATATAATTATTTTGCTCTGGCAGTGAGTTATAAAGAGATAACATAAGGCAGGTCAAATGAATGATCGAATTGCGTGTTTTGAAGTTTAAAAGGTTTAGAGAGAATTTCCACTAATACAGAATACACACACTTTTTCAATCTTCAACACGTTGTCTTTTCAGTGCTGTAATAGCTAAACATTGCAAAAATAATAGCTTGTAATTGACGTTTATTTTTCCCCATACTATTGTTATATCGACGTAACGCATCCGAACCGGGGAACTAAAAGCCATTCCTGAGGTCTAAGCGCCTGTTAAGTATTTTATAGTCCGCAAGCTGTTCAGAACAAATGAAACAAAGGAGTTGTAGCTGAAGATGGCGGATGAGTAAACCTGCTCCAAGAAATGCAATTTCTTACTTCTTATAATAAGAAGGAAAATTAGAGAGACACAAGGCCTATATCGCAAATACAGGTCTTGGTTATTTACTCATCAGCCTAATGGCGTTAACTATCGAGAGATTTAGGCGTTATTTTATTACAAGTGTTGAAAAGTTTTGTTATATACACAAGTAAAGAAATAATTTGTTAAATATTACGAAACGTCTGCATTTGGTATTACAAGTAGAAATAAACCAAACCTGTAAATTACTGGTGTTATTCGATCATTTCTCTGGCCGTATGCCGTATCTTACCAATTCTGCGACCGTGGCGGATTTTCGAAGTGACTATCTATCTAGGTAGACCTAAGCGGCCGCAGTCTGGAGAAGAATTCTACCGGCCAGTTGGTTCGATCCACGGCCAACTATGTTCGAAATTTTGTTAGTCGAGTCCGTTCGGTAGTTTTCCGTGGTTTCTCCGATCAACACCAAGCAAATGCTCGGAGCAACACCAGGCAAAACCCAACAAACAGGACACGGACCGCGTGCAATCTTTCCTTCCTCTTCCTTCTCCAATCCTCATCCATTGCTTACCCTAAAACATTTGTCGGGAAACTAGTAGGGAGATTAGAACTTGACCCATCAGGGACGATGCCCTATTGAAGGAATGTTCCTGGAGGGGGATATCCACAGCAAGTCGACATGTAGGTTGGTGCCGAATCTCACACCCAGTAGGAGAGAACTACCACCACCTCCCGGGATAAAAAGAATCTCCTTCCACTATCGGGACTATGGTTCTGAGGTCATTAATCCCGTAAGTGTAGTGTGTTTTTCTCGCATGTGGCGATGATCTTCAGCCCCGCTGGACTGTGAGATCCGGCACCGACCTGCCTGTCGGCTTGCGCGGTTTTCCTCAACCAGGTATCTCCCCCAGCCGGTGTGATTGTCATAGTAAATCATAGTAATCATTGTATTTCTTGTTGCCAGCAATATTAAACGAATGTAAAATGTATGTTGGTTTCGCAGGGCTTCACCTTCCCCGCCATGCACGCGATGATCGCCCAGTGGGCGCCTCCCGCGGAACGCAGCGTCGTCTCTGGAGTCATCTACGCAGGTGCGTGTGGCATCACTCTTCCGTTAACCCAAGGGTTCCCAAAAGCATTCGTATCGTCCAGGATTCTGAAGTATTGTATATTGACCCCTTTGGGGGTCGATATAAACCCCTTTGGGAGGCCGTTATAGACCTTTTGAGGTGTGGATATAGACACATTCGTCTACATATATACCCGGTCGTTATAGGGGGTTTGAGGGTTTGAGGGGTCGATATAGACCCCTTTGAGGGGTTGATATAGACCCCTTTGAGGGGTTGATATAGACCCCTTTGAGGGGTCGATATAGACCCCTTTGGGGTCGATATTGACCCCCTTTGGGGTCGATATTGACCCCTTTGGGGTCGATATTGACCCCTTTGGGGTCGATATAGACCTTTGGGGGGTCGATATAGACCTTTGGGGGGTCGATATAGACCTTTGGGGGGTCGATATAGACCTTGGGGGGTCGATATAGACCTTGGGGGTCGATATAGACCTTGGGGGGTCGATATTGACCTTGGGGGGTCGATATTGACCTTGGGGGGTCGATATTGACCTTGGGGGGTCGATATTGACCCCTTGGGGGTCGATATTGACCCCTTGGGGGTCGATATTGACCCCTTTGGGGGTCGATATTGACCCTTTGGGGGTCGATATTGACCCTTTGGGGGTCGATATTGACCCTTTGGGGGGTCGATATTGACCCTTTGGGGGGTCGATATTGACCCTTTGGGGGGTCGATATTGACCCTTTGGGGGGTCGATATTGACCCTTTGGGGGGTCGATATTGACCCTTTGGGGGGTCGATATTGACCCTTCGGGGGTCGATATTGACCCCTTTGGGGGTCGATATAGACCTTTGGGGGGTCAATATAGACCCTTGGGGGGTCGATATTGACCCATTTGGGGGGGTCGATATTGACCCATTTGGGGGGGTCGATATTGACCCATTTGGGGGGGTCGATATTGACCCATTTGGGGGGTCGATATTGACCCATTTGGGGGGGTCGATGTTATTTGAATGGGTCAATTTGAATGGGTCAATTTGAATGGGTCAATTTGAATGGGTCAATTTGAATGGGTCAATTTGAATGGATCAAGGGGTCGTGGGTCAAGAGACAAATATTTTGTGTATAAGATGTGGTCGGTATATTAAAGAGCCCATTCAGTAACATAACTGTTTTCTGATGCAAAGCAAAAAAAACTATAGTCATAACTTAGAAATTCGCTCCTCTTCTTTCCTATTTGATGTTCGTTGCTAGAAGTTAGAATAGGTATTTATAAAACGCAGGAAATTGTAACTGCGAATACACAACGGTTCTTTATCGCGCAAGAAAATACTCTCCCCATCGCATTGGATAAATGGTATGTCGGGTTCTTCAGAAACATTCAATATTTTATAATCATTGCATTAAAAAGATCAGAAACTCGGCCACCAAAAGCTGAAGCATCTTCAATTATTGAATAATGAGATATTTACGAAAATGTTGGTGTACGACATCTTTAGGGTTGCTTTTTTGTGCAATTCTTTGTGTCATTATTACGTGCATTATTATTCTGTTTATTACGTGGAAAACGTAGGGATGAAGCTAACGATTTTCTTGAAAGGGGATCGATGAAAGGAAAATGTATTCTGGTTAGGACCTCCTATGGGTAGATGAAATTTTATCGAGTCTATGACGATAAAAAGGTAGATGGTCTAAAATGCATCGGGCGACGGTTTGGTATAACATTCTATTAATTACAAAAATATATTAAAGAGTTGATTTGACGTTTTCGCATTTTTCATATTTTAACTTATGTTCATACTTTGTCAACATATATTTAGGTAATTTATGTGAAATGTTTTTTGCTTTTTTGTTTTGCTTATGTTATATGCTCTATACTACAGAAAATATCTGAAAGCGGTCGATAAAGCACTCTTTTAAAAATGGGGTGGATGGAAAAAAGGGCTTGGGAATTGTTGGTACTAACACTTCAATGCGTAGCCTTATTTGTGTCCATAGCATTACAACACAGGTGATGGAAAAATAGATTAAATGTCCGCGTTAAGTAGAGATCTGGGTCGCTAAGGCGTCCCTCCGTTTCCCTACTGCATCCCGCCGCAAAAGGAAGATCCGTTGACGGCTTCATACGGATACCCGGGAATTGAAAGGGGACAAGAAAAGGTCGCCACTACATGGCATTCAGTGTTGAAAGGTTAAAAATGTTTTGGGTTATCTCAAAAGGAATGGAAACTAATTTTTATTTACGATAATGTGTGGAAAGAATTTGTATATTGAGAGTTGCCAGGTGACAATGTGTGGTCCCGTTTTATGTAATACCCGGCTTAGCTTGGCGCCTTCGGTGTATTATTTGTAGGACTATTCCACTCGTGATATTAAAAAAATAGTGTTTAATTATACATATAAAATGCCACAATCAGGGCAGGGTATCTAAAAAAAAGTATCTTATTTTCTATCTGAATGGTACCGCCCCTTCTACTGGTGAATAATAAGCTGCGACTCATCTATCTTAGGAGGCGGTATGTGCTATAACAAAACCTCTTTGATTTTAACATGTTTTCTGTTATTTTCAACATTTGGTGAATTTTGGAACTCTGATGGGCGTAATTTCATTCGAGGAATAGTCCTATTAAATACCACTCGTGCTTTGCAAAATTGCAATGAAATTTTAAACGAAACTGTTACTTCCCTCGTCAATACTTCGGGATAAAAGTTGCATGGCAGAGGTCACTAACTTCGGGGTACGGTTAAGCATTTGCCGCAATCATCAACGTGTAAAATTGGCTTAAGTGGCTCAGGGCATCAATTGATGTCACTGCAATGCCTGTGACCAAGAGGTCCTGGGGTCCGAGACCGGACGTGGAAGGATTTTCGGTACTAGGCTACTTACATCGAATTGAGGCGCTATAAAGCGTAAGGATAGGACAAAGAAAAAGGAAAGATCTCGCACGATCCGTGTTAGTTAGGGCACTGCTTCGGCATTTGCCTAGTATTGTACGGAGAAACCACAAAAGAACTACCGATCAGAGCAGGTGGCGGCTAGAACTTTCCTCTAGACAGCGGCTAAATTCGAGCTAGTGTCGGAAATGCTGCCACGCTCGGGACTCGGACCCTTCGACCACCCGGTCAGAGACCCTGCAGTGACATTAGTTGATGTCCTGAGCCACCTTTTCCGGTTTTTGTTGTTAAGAAAGTCTTTTATTTCTCATAACAAGATGCAGTTGACGGGAAGTCGATGACGTATTTGTGACTGACTAATTGAGACGTTACAGTTGTACGTTGAATTAGTGTAAAGCTTCTCATTCCCACGGATTATGAGTTTAATACAATTGTATTCATTATTTGTTAAAGATATTAATAGTGATAACTTCTAGGTTTTTAAAGAAGTTGATGAAAGTTAAGAACCTGTAAAAAGTCTTGTAATTAAATCGTTATTTTTTGCTGTCAAGAAAGTCGGTCCTTCTTCCAAGGAAGAAGCTGTCGACGGGAAATTGATGACGTGTCTGTTTCTGACGATTGAGGCGTTCCGTTGTGCAGGGACGGCATTGGGCACGGTGGGGTCGACGCTGCTGACGGGCTACCTGACGGCGTACATGGGCTGGGAGTGGGTGTTCTACCTGATGGCGCTGCTGGCCGCGCCGTGGTGCGTCTTCTGGATGCTGTGGGTGAGCGACAGCCCCGACTCGGCCCGCTTCATCTCGCAGCAGGAGCGCGACTACATCGCCGCCGCCAAGGGGGAATCCGTGCACGGAAAGGTGAGCTCGCTGGTCAGCATGCTTTCTTTCATTGACAGCAATCCTTGCGTGAGAGCCCGTCGTTTCGATCTCGCGGCATTTCGCGTCTTTCTCGCTCGTGCCGCTAGATGTCGCATGAGCACTGCTCTATACGGTCGCGATCGAGCGACATCTAGCGGCACGACCGAGAAGACGCGAAATGCCGTGAGATATTCCATCGTGAAGACCGGCCCTCACGTGCCAAGAAATAAAAACTCAAGTAAATACTTTGATTTATTTATAAAGGCGCCTCAAGGTCACGAGCTGGAAGGAATGGAGGGGCATTGTCATCCAATCGGTAGCTCGAATACCACACATTTTTAACGAAGCTCCTGATTGAATGTCAGTCCCTTTCAGTCTAGATCGTGGCCTTGAGTCACCACACATGAATAATAAATTATTTTAAATAAAACAGTTTGGTCAAAATTAAAACAGAAGATACAGCATCAGCGCTCAGTGTACAGTTATTTGAATAACAACGCCGTGCAACCCTAATTTCAACTATCCTTTTTTTTATTTTAAACAATTAATTATGAAATACGGGTATATTAACAACTGTAGTGATAAACAAACTATTATTTACGTACATAAATCATTTTCTACACTCTTAATTTTTTACGAAAAAGGTATCTGAGAACTGTTCTGAAACTGGTTGGGAAGCTATTAATTTTGTTTATTCGCCCTGAAAAATAGTGTCTCCTTCACTTCTTTTCAATTTTAAATAAAAGTGGGTAAACAGAAATATTCACTCTTTGACAAACACAGTAAGTATCGCTTTGTGGGTTTTTCTCCACAGAGACTGCCGTTTCCTACTCGCCAAGTGCTGTCTTCTCTTCCCTTCTGGGCCATCCTGGTCGCTCATTTCTGCAGCAATTGCGGCTGGTACATGATCCTTACAGAGCTGCCCAGCTTTATGAAGCATGTCCTGCACAAGAACATTAAGGAGGTGAGTGGGGGACTCGTATCTACGAGTTATTAAACTTGGAATGGTGGTCGTTATGTTGACTTTTATATTAACGGAGGATGGTGGTGTAACGCGTATATCGGACAAGTAATAAACTCTTGACAGTTGATACACTTAAGGTGCCAGGTCTGTTGCTGCCTTTCCAAATTTGTGTATGTTGCAATAATCTTTCAAGTTGCCACCTGTATTTGAAATTTGGAAAATGAGACGGAAAAATTGGAAAAAAGACGTTAAGTCGTTACCTCTGTCCCCAGTCCCCATCCCATCATCTTACGTTAAAAAAAGGAGGAAAAAAAAGTTTTATCAACCAACCAATAGCGAGGCCAGCGGGACATCATGCACTCCCGCCCCGCATACCATTGGACCTTGCTATTATCGGCGCACGTTTTCTTGAGCCCTCATTTCACTAATTGCGAGAGGGAGGGTTGTTTCTTTCGACGACAGGACTATTGTGTGAAATCTGTAGCTTGTTTTTCGATACAAAATAGTTTCTATTTCTATTACACAGGAGGACATATTTCTGGCTATAAGATTTTTTCAATTACGCTCGTTGCTATCATTTTTTCTTAATTCAAGAAGTATAGGGAGGAGGTAGGTTTTTTAAGGACTCAACAAAACATGCGCGTAAATTAGGCCACTTCATAACTAACCATACTAATTATTGTATTACTGACATTTGTATAACTTTTGAAATAGATAGAATGTTTTCATATTAATTATTTCAAAGATTGCTGCCGTTTTCTTTTGCCCGTTTACTTTTATGAAATGTAAAACTTCTCGCTTTAAAACATGTTTAATTAATGAACAGATAACTTTTATTTATTAAACATATTAACTTGGGTAACTTGTGTCAACCAACTGTCATGCATATCGTTTTGATCTGGTCAGTATGCAACACAAGGCCTTGAGATTTTAGCCGAGAGAGAGTATGTTTGAGCTCACGTTCCGAGGTGTGTACGTATGAGGCAGGGAGCGGATCCAGGCGATCATTTTGGAGGTTTTGTTAAATAATAAACATTTGTTATTATATTGTATTGTATTTTATTTTTGAAGTGTACATATACGATACTATACGATATTATTTTTTTTAAATGATAACTTAATTCTAATGTAAATAAATATTTAAATCAATGTTGCCAAATAAAGGAAGGTAACGAAAGGCCTTTTTGACGGGGGAGGGGCATGGCCCCCCTTGCCCCCTCCTCCCTGAATCCGCCACTGGTGTGAGGAGGCAGAATGGCATATCGCGTGGGGTTTGCGTTTCAGAACGCAGGCATCGCCGCCATCCCGTACTTCCTGATGTGGGTGGTGAGCGTGGTCTTAGCGACGGCTCTAGACCGCCTGCGCACCAGGGGATCCATCACCACGAGCACCGCCAGGAAGATCGCCACGGGCATCGGTGAGTCAGAGAAGAAAAAATATATAACCCAACAAATAGACTAAAAAGTTGCAGATGAATAATAAAAGCATGTGATAATAAATTAAAAAATCGTATTGCACAAGTAAAAAATGAATAAATTAAAGCTTAAATAGAGCTATGATAATTAGATGTGCGTAGATAAATAATAAACATAGATAAATTACATAATTTTCTATATATTACGTATATTACTCTGTGTATACGTACGTATACGAGAACGTTAAAAAATCATTCGATAAGAAAATGCGTGACATATTTGTAGCCGTTGTAAGCATTATCTTAAAAATTATATTTAATGATTAATGTTTCAGCATCTGTGATACCAGCAGCTTGTCTGGTAGGAATCAGCTTCATAAAATGTGATGCAGATGCAGGCACTGCGCTCATTATTGTTGCCGTAACTTCCATTGGAGGAATGTTTGTTGGATTTTTGGCAAATCACATAGATATTGCACCAAATTTTGCAGGTATGTTTTCCTTTCAAGATTACACAAGTTCAGAATAAGCCAACAATCAGTTGATACACATTTTTTTATGAAATATAATTGTAGTAAATTCAATAATGCAAATTTTCTTCAACTTTATTTTTTCCGTAGGCATGCTCATGGCAATTACCAACACTATTGCGACATTGCCAGGAATATTTGTGCCTATGATAGTTGGACACTTAACCACAGGACATGTAAGTAATATCACATAGATATTTATATTTGTTTGTATTTTAACATGACCAATTTAACACCTGTGGGCACTGTATGACTTCCAGTGAATGTCAATTAGTTTGGCTGGTGTTGGTCCAGGAAATATGAATTTCGGGGACAATAAATTTAATAAATCATGGATCATATTTTTAACATTAATATTCTCAAAAATTACAGACCCGCTTCAAGGGGTGACAAAAAACTATACTTTCATCTAACTTAGTTACTATCTTATTGTGTTGGAAGGACAAACAGTCACTATTTTTCAAAAACTTCATTATCATTTTTCACATACACCACCCTGTTTCTATTAACACACACAAATTCTACAATTATTGGTTTGTACACCTCCACATTGATGCCCATTCATCTAATTAAGAATAATTTGAAAGTTTCCCTTAGGTATGAAATAAGTTAAGTAAGCATGAATAAAGGTCTAAACCTGAAACCCAAAATGTCACTCAATAATATTATAATTATATAATATAATGATTGATATGGAAGGATTTGTTTCATTATTTGAGAATTGTTAAAATAAATTATGATTTAAGGATGATAATAAGATGAACATGATGCCAAATAAAGATGACAAATAGCTGGCCTGGATAGCTGAGGTTGCTAAGTTTGAGAGACTATAGCTTCCTTGGCTTAAAGGGTCACAAGTTCAAATTGTCTTCCAGGCATGGATATTTTCTGGGTGTCCATATGCATGTTCTGCTACTATAACCCACAGTTATATAACCAATGTGAATTTACAGTGGTTACTACATTTTATAATTTACAGTGGTGAATTTACAGTTTTTATAGCAACAAATTTGAAGATTAGGAAGTTATTATCATTGTCATATTGCTTTAGTTCATCCATTTACTATTTTTGAGATTTGATTTCTCATTTTTTACTTACACAGCAAACATTAGCACAATGGAGTATTGCCTTTTACACAATAGCTGCACTCTATGCTATCATGATAATCTTCTATGCATTGTGTGGCTCTGGAGAAGTTCAATCTTGGAACAACCCAAAAGCAGAGGATGAAGAGGAAAAATACAACATTGAAGACAAATAATTTTGTCAGAAAATGCTGTAAGTGACTTGTATCTATTATGTTGAGTAGATGGGGTCAGATTGGTGTTGGATAAAAATGAGTAAAGCTACTCGTAACATCGTGGAAGAAGAATGTTATTATCAAGGAAAAGTTGGATAAAGCTGCAAAAAGTTTTATTGTTGATGTACTTCAGATTTTCTTCCATGCAAATAATAATTCTTGGTTATTATTTGGCTGTTGTGAGACAAATTTGATATGGAAATTTGTTGATGAACATTCAAGAGAGATACACTTCATAGTTTCATCAAGCTGGTTGATACTGAAAGGGTGCATCCTTGTTTGTGTGAGAATTTGAATCAAGAAAGCAACTTTTATCTTATTTAACTGCTTTCATTATGCATTTAAATCATTTTCGTTATTGTCCTTGTTAATTTTTAAAAGATTTTCATTATCTTTTTAAATGGCCGTCAAACTCATTTTTATGTGGGAATTTCTGTGAGTGAGAAAGTAGTTATATTGTGATTAACTTTGATTTAGGGACACCAGTAACGGCTTAAAAAGCATTTTCTACAGTTGTAGTTAAGGTTTAGTTCAAAGAATCTATGTGCAAGATGTTACAAAACTTAAAATACAATTTCTTGAGATTCTAGATATGGATGTCATATTGTCAGATTCTGGATGTGGATAAAATATTGTAATATGTGAGATTATGTGTTGTTTAGAAATGTTAAAGGTACAAATGTATAATAATGGTAAAACCCACGAACAAAGATTTCTATTTTTATTAAAATATCAGTGAACTTCCGACTTAATTTATGGAATCTACATAAAAGTATTTACAGAACTTTTATCATACATTTTAGGTTTTGAGTCTGTGAAATGCAATTTATTTCCCTCAACTTCTTTTACTCTTGTTTTCTTTATGTAATATTGAAATGAAATTTTATGCCTTACATTCAATACAGTCAATACATTCAATGTAATAAGTATAATTTGTAAATGGTTTTAGTTTCACATTCTTTCTAAAAGACATTTTCAAAATTATTTAATTTTGTAGACAGTTGATAAATATTTTTTGTAGATGAACATTATTTCACATGAATAATGAATTCTTATGAATGATTCTTAAATAATTTTGTATTTTAAAGTCAAAGGCTTTGTTTAAAATTGCATGTATGTAAGAAAGCTACCAGATTTTATTTGCTCATAAACTCTGTTATAATTGATCCTGTTTGATCATTGATGCAGCTAATAGTTGTTTATGTAGTTGAATGTGTACAGTAGTATACCATAATTGTTTATTCTATTATCCACAAGAATTAATTACATTGAAAATACAGAAGTAAAATTTCAAGCAAATTATTTGCACTTCAATTCAATATAGTTGCTTTGGGTAATTTAAAAATGAGAATAGTCTTCTTCATTAACTTTGAAAATTTAACTAGTTTATTTAAGAACCGTGGTTTTTATGATGCTCTTATGAAAAAATATTGTTTCATAATACTACATTTTCTTGTTGATTGGGTTTCGTGTATAATACATTATTCCCTACTTTCTGTGGTGAATATATTAATCAAATGTTTTATCAAATATATTGCCAGTTCATATATATATTAATGTCATAGAAATTCTGTATCTGAAATGAGGCCAAAGAATACTCATTTTAATTTTATAGTTCATCAAAAATTCATTCTCTTTCACAGTCCATCAATGTTAATTTTATGTAAATTATGAATAATAGATAAAAAGTAAGTTTCAAATATTTATAATAATTAAGGCTGTTGTTATTGTATGTACTTATTACAGGATAATGAAAATATTTTTCATTAAAGATAACATTTTTAAATTTTTTTTTTTAAATTAGCAAACTGCACATTCCATTAAGGGCAAGGGCCTCCTGCTTGAGCACAGAATCATGAATACTTCTTTAATGAAGTGATAGGATGACAATGAAAGGTGAAAGGGCTACCACAAATTCGAATTCAAGATTACTACAACACTACTGCCTTAGCAATCTCGGCTACCCACATTGGCCAAATATAACATTACTTATAAATAATATTGCCCTTGCATACATCTTTCACTTCAAATTCTGTTTATTTGTATAAAAGTGTTTATTTTCATTCTCCTTTTGTGAGATAACAGAGGGTATGTTTGGGTGGGGAGGAGACAGAGCACCAAGTGTTAGTGCAGCAATTGCCTGCTCAATGCTCTGCGACATCATACACATCTCTTCTCCTGGTCTGCGTTGAGCTGTGGAGCAAAGCAAGCCCTTTTGGCATTGTGTCGGACACACAATGTGGGGCAGTTGGCAAACTTAAGTTCTTAGAGTTCTTCTATTTGAAACTATAGATTCATTTTTTGAAATGACAGTTATTATTGAAAATTGTAATTAAAAAGTGGTAATGCAACAAACTGTGCAAGTTGAGGAGCAGAAGGATGGTCCAACTTTGTCTGCACAACTGTAAAAATCTAATGGCAAAAAATCAGAGATAATTTGCTGCAATGAATCAATTTCATTTCTAACAAGAGTTTCAGAAAATGTGATGCATAGAAAAAAACTTAGAAGTGCAAAAGGGCAAAGTTCATTGATAGATTATTTTTAAATAGATGATAAAATGATTACAGAAATAGAACATTAATCTATTCAGAGATTGGAACATGTCAAAAAATAGAATCAATATCTTCAGTGAAAATATCATTAATAGGATTTATCAGAAACTATAAATTACAAATCACATTTTCCAATGTCATAAGAAGCAGCAAATTTTCTTTTGACCCAAATACTTTAATCAAAACTGTTTACACAGAAATGGGTTGAATGACAAAGGTGTAATTCACTGATGATTATGAATAGTATAATTACTGACATCTCTGTGCCAAAGAATAGAACCATCAAACACTACTGTTAAGCAGATGTTCCTTATAGTAGTTAGAGAAATAAAGGCATCTCATGTGCAAAGAGGAAGTTAACATTGATGCTATCACAGAGTTTATCAGAGAGTTTAACAGAAGAAATGTCAACAGTATGGAGGAGCTTTTAAGATTGTTGAGAGGAACAAGTTAATGGGAACTATAAAGGCAAAAGAAAATAGAAGTTAATCTTCAAATAACATCTAACTTGGAAGACTGATAGCTGAGCTCTATTATGAAACAATTTAACAAATTTTCTCTGACTAATCATTTTTCAAATACAAATACAAAATAATTTCAGCTGTTTAATGATAATTCATGAAAGAATTCATGATCATTCAAAAATTTCAGAGAAAAGGCTATTCTTAAAACATTGGAATGTAATCTCTCCAGTAGCTCCTAAGAATTAAGGATGTAATCACTAATACGAGCAGATAATAAGGTTATGAATGCACCATTAAGTGTTTGTAAAACAGAATTTGCCAAAAAATTGGTACACATAATTTTTATTTGCAAGTTATGGATCCTTTATCAATTCGTCTTATGTCTGGGCTCACGTTTTCAACTTGGCCTTTCACTGAAACCTATCCCTACCTCTGGTTTACAAATTCTTCTAAGTAGATGTACCCTTTAGAGCTTAGATTCACACTTTCTCTCCTGGATGTATATCACAGTTTTTGATTATATTTGTATAAACTATCTGTTGTTCATTCACATTAAGGAATAAGTCCCACCTTGATTAAAGATAGTGTGTTAAAACAGTTTATTTGGGAAAAATTGGGATAAAAAAAGGAAAATTCAAACATTAAATAATTAACATGTTGTTATAATTATTGGTACCACACATTTATGAATGGGAACATGGAATTAGAATTGCTTTTTCTGTAATATTATGGGATTTTTGTTTTGACATTTTGAACACTCTTCTTAAGCACAAAAAGCAAACTCAATCCACACTGAACTGATGAACTAACATCGTAGAGAGGTGCCATTAGATGACAAGGCACACAATTGACACTTAGATCACTTAGGTGAACACGTTCTCCTGTTTGAAAACAGCCCACAGTGAAGGATAAAAGAAGTGAGTTATCTTCATCAGAACTCTCGGAACTGGAAGACTAGAAAGTGTATTTTATTCCATTACACAAATGTACAGAGTGTATTTTATTCAATTATACAAATGTCCAGAAGGAAGTTATATTGTTATATTTTCTGCACTAGTAATACTCTTCTTCCAAATTAAACATTACTAATTTTTAGAAATATAATTATTAGTGTGCACTGTAAATTTTTATTTCACAGAAAAAAATGGTCAAGTCTGAAAATGAGTTCAGTATATAAAAACATTTTTAAACATAATTTTCTAGGGTCAGAAAAAATATTTCATTTACAGAAAATTTGATATAGTGAAATTCAATATATGGAGGTCCGACTATAGTAGGGAAAAAGTTGAGGATGAAGTGAGTTTCAGCTATCAAAACACTTTTATTTTATCTTTAATCTTTGGTAATTCATTCAGTCATCCTACTCTTCTACAGTCACCCTAACACATTAAGTAATTACTAAAATAGAATGATCAATATTTCATGATTCGTTAGAAGTAATTTTTTATTTTATTTTCATATAATTATAGTACAGGCATTTGCCCCACTACAATTATTTCACTAAAGTAGAGAATTTATAAAATAAAATATATTAAAAAAATATTTTAAAATCTACAGTAAATTTCCTTCCAAGCAAAGTATATTAAATAATAAGTATATTAAATAAATAATACTGTAGATTTTAAAATATTTTTTTCTCTTATATTCTTCACAAATCTATTAGTAGATGCAAAAATATGTATCGAATTGAACACTGTATTCATAATGAACATGTATTTGCAGTATAAAATATTCGCAGTGAGTGAAAGAAATACAATCCAGCAAAGTTTTATCCAGCAGAAATATCATCCTGCAGAGTTTTCCTCAACCACAAGTCTCCCACCAGTGGGGCACTACCCCAGTTGGGACAAGCTCTAAGCTCCCGACCGGTCTCCTGGCAAGTGTGGTAGAGTAGTAAATGCTAGTGTAAGTGTGTATAAATAAGAGGGGGTGAGGATAGGAGAAGGAAGAAGAAGGAAAGATCGTCCTTAGTCCATGGCCCATTTGTTAGGGTACTGCTCCAACATTTACCTGGTGTCGATCGAAGAAATCATGGAATATTACTGATCAGAGCAGTCAGTGGCTAGAAGTAGATATTGTCCTACAGACTGCAACAGAACTTGACCTAGCTATCTAGGTAGTGTCAAAAATCTGCCACCGGCTGCTCTCAAAGCTAGGACCTCCTGATCACAGACACTGCAGTGACATTGATGACCTGGGCCACCTCTCCCGGTTTGAGACAAAGAACCTTATTATAACTGTACTGAAAAAGAAATGAAACTTTTCTTTGTGAATTAAGTACTAGAAAAGTCGAAAGGCTCTAAAAAAAATTTGCAACATGCTTTGTAGATGCCCAGTCAATGTTTGAGTTGGGATATTGGAGAATGTAGGCTAATAAATTATATTCTTAATGGCATGTCTTTTTTCATAAATATGAAACTTTTATAAAATATACATATTATCACTGATAAACACAGTAAAATTTATAATATCATTGATAAGCACAGTTAAATTTATAAATAGTTCAGTAATCAAGAAAAGCAGCAGAAAATAAAATTTCTCATCAACAAAAGCAAGAAAATTCTATTTTTCAAGATTGGAAGGTTTGCATGCATAATGACATTTTTATAGGAATTGAAAAACAAAACATGGGATCTTAACAATAAAATATAAATGATGAAATACTAAAAAAACATACTAATACTAGTACTAAGAAAAAGAAGAAAAAACTAAGATTAAAAAATGCATTGAAATGAAATTCTTAAGGAGAATAAAAGATTGTACTTAGCTAGATAAACAAAGAAATGAAGATATAAAAAATAATTAAATATATTTAGCTTAAATGATACTATACAACTATATAAAAAATATGGAAAAAACATTTAGAAAGAATGGAGCACAAAAGGCTACGTTAAGAAGTGCTGCATTACAACCCAACAGGAAGAAGTGTAGGAAGACCACGTAGAAGATGGTTTGATATGTGATGATAGAGCAGTCTTATCCTTGAAGTGCAGAAGAAGAAGTAGTAGTTCAAACACTTTTAATACTCTTCTTAAGCACGTAAATCAAACTGAACTTGCACTGAACTGACAAACTAATATCATTGAATAAGATGTGTCAGAAACCACAGATCATTACTGAGTATCGAACATAATTGACTGATGAATGTCCACTTTCCTTTTCCTGTGGGCACACAAGCATTTTCTCTCAGCAGGCCCAAATACCTCAAAAGAGTACCTGCAGGTATATCTGCTCCTGCCTGTGAACAACATCTTGAATAATAACTACCCTGAACTCTGTGAATCAGATCTTAACGTATAGCCTGAAAGCTGGACAATCGGAATGATTGCTATTTGACAAATATACAATATGATTGGAAATTGTAATGTCTTTGATTGAACATCTTGTTCTTCTTTGTTCTATTTTCCAAGTAGATTGTTTTATGAGTCCGTAGCAACCACAACCCAATAAATGTTGAACAGGGCCCCTAGTTCTCTTTAGCTAAATTTTATATTAGTTAATGATTATGTACATAAAAATGGCAGTTTCCGTAAATTTTGATTACCTATAATCATGTTGTGAGTCTGAAAATTCTTAGTTTTTCCTGAGAAAGTTTCCATTTGCAGGTAGAAAAGCCTGTGTAATATTTTTGTTTAAACTAACAAACAACAAATTGGCCGATAATTTTAAATTTCATTTTTGTTCTTTTTTAAAAAATGGCTTAATATTTGCTGTTTTGAAAACGTCTGACAATATTCCTATGAAGTATTGAAAATGCGAGTTAACTGGTGAATAAAGGCAGATGCACACATTTTTAATAGACAATCTGCAAATTCATAAAACCAGACGAATATTTATTTTTTAGTATACTGACTATTCTGAGGATTTCACATCATGATTACACATGATGGATGTAAATTATGTATGGAGGTTTTGTAAGGAGTGAAAGAAATTAGAGCTTTTTCTTAAATCATTTGTTTACCCTGTACCCATATATACCCTCTGCAGCACTTGAAATATGTGTTACACACTCTTCTGCAACTGGATACATGGCTCCCCATTTTCAAGATAACTAGATAGGTTTGTTGGCAAAGAACGTTTTAATAGATTAGAGAATAACAAAATACTTGTATGGTTTGCAGAATCTACTTCTGTTCGACAATCTACTTATATTATTGTCATATTTGTTTTGTCTGTATTTTAATCGAGGGATATTTATTATGAAAACTATATTCTTATATAATACAGCAATACTATTTTCGAAAAATGGAATTACTAAAAAGTGAACAATGTTTTTTGCTTATATATTTTTACAAAAGAAAGAAATATCTGTTTACTGTAATTTTTAATATGAAAATTGTAATAAAATTCAATGAAACAAAATGCCTTATGAACTGAAAAATTAATTTCCTGATAAAAAAATAAGGTACCCAATGTCTTTGTTGAGATATTGAAAAATATTGGTTAATAAAACACGTATATTCATATCATTTATCATAAAAAACAAAATATTTAATAAAATACAAAAAATATCACAAATAGTTACAATATCACAAATAGTTACAATATCACAAATAGTTACAATATGACAAATAGTTACATTATCACAAATAGTTACAATATCACAAATAGTTACAATATCACAAATAGTTACAATATCACAAATAGTTACAATATCACAAATAGTTACAATATCACAAATAGTTACAATACCACAAATGGACACATTATGAATTTAAAACATTATTCATTTTTTCTTGATATTTTAGTTAAATAAGTACAATATGTTTAATTAAATACATAAGCAGCAATAAAATATAATTGCTCTTGTCAAAAACAAAAAAATACTATTTAACAAAACAGGGATAGTTTGCATAAATTTCAATACTATACTGCAATTTTTTTTACTCTGCCCCTCAAAGCCCTTCTTCACGGTGGCATTAGGTCACTATTTTTCATGTGTTTCTCAGTCATGCTGCTAGATATAGCATGAACGTGACAATATCTAGCAAACGTGATAAAGCAGTGCTGCATACAGTCATGTTCATGCAACATCTAGCGGCATGACCAAGAAAGATTTGTGACGTAATGCTATCGTGAAGTAGGGCCTTGAGGGGCAGAGGTAAAAAAAAAAAACACAGTATGATCAGAAATAAGAAAGTAGATTTTAACAATACAATACAAATGAAATAATACTATACTATGTATTATTCGGAAAAATATGACTTCAATCTTCTCACGGATTCTGAGGGCGTTGTACATGCTTCAGCAGAGTCAAATACCATGCAGGGATATCAGCTCCTGCCTGTGAACAACATTAAGAATTAACGTTCCTGAACTCTATGAATTAGTTCTTAAAACATAGTCTGAAAACTGGAACAATCAGATCTATTGTCATTTGCCAAAATTACAATATGATTGGAAATTGTAATGTCTTTGATGGAACATCTTGTTCTTTGTTGTTCTATTTTCCATTAGGTTGTTTTCTGAACCTATGCACCCCCTAGCCAGGTGTTGAACAAGCCTCCTAGTTATTTTTAGCTAAATTTTATATTAGTTTATAATTATGTAAAAATATATTAATATTAATTTTTTAATTGCAAAAGTCAGAGTTTACTATTATATTAATTTATATTGCATTCACAGGAGTTAATATTTAAATACGATTAAGGGAGTCACATAGTTTTGTCATGCACGGGGCTCCTCTAGACTTAGCCATGTAGCTCCTGAATTAAATTTGCTTCATAACACATGTGCTCATGCTGGTATGTTCAAGGAGATATATTGGAGCTATTTGTTAGCATATTGGAAACAGTGTTATGAATAACATAACTGCAAACTGTATTATGATAAGCAATTAACACATTGTTGAGCACATAAAGTTAACTCTGTGGTATATGTAGTACAGTAGTACATACAGTATTTTAGTGATTCAATATTATAAAACCACATTATGTATTAAGGTAATCTGAAAAGAATAAAAGCATTCAAAAGATGAAGGATTGTTTAAAGTTGAATGTTCAAATAATAATGGAGCCGAAAGAGAGAGAATGTTCTAGCCCGTCCCATCTTATCCTGTTTTCGGAAATGTATTTTTGTCAATTTGAGATAGTATCTTCTGAACGAGACTGAAGGAGTTTGAAGCTAATTTGATTTGGAAACACAATAAGTAGGGAAGACAGCTGTTGTATCTCAATTAGAGGTTACTTTGGATCTCCTCTATTTTTTAGTGTCTGTTGCTAACTAGTGGAGAATTATTTTAATTGTTTTTCAATTCCTCAGATGGATTCAGAAATATGTATTCTCGGGACACCTCATGATAAAACTTATTAAAATTTTTATTAATTTATTAACAAACTAAAATAAAATGTAAGAATTGAATAAAGGAACGTACAAATTGTATCATAGTGTAGTAAACAAAATAATATGCTATCGGGATGAAACAATTGTTACTTCCTTATTGTAGCAGTATGAATTTAAGGTTCAATGAAATATAAACCTGAATCGTCAATTATGTTATCAGAGACACAAAATGTGTGGAGAGAGAAACTTGTTATGTGGCAAATAGAGCGCAATATCTTGCCGTGCTTAATTTTTTTTAACCTAACGCAAAGCAAAAGGAATTCAATATAATAAAACTTATAAATTTAATATAGTTCATGGCATTTTATACTGATATGTCATATCACTGAAAAGAACATTTTGGCGTCCTATTTTCCTGTCAAAAAATACGGGACTGGAACGGAAAATAGGGGAATGTCCCAGCCACCTTTTGGTCACCTTTGGTCAAATATGTTAACCGAGCGTTGGTGTTACGGGTATGTTGATAAATTACGTAATGCAGATTTGGAGTATTTTGTATAACCCCCTCTCCCTCCTGTTACACACCTGTAGTGCACACTTGAACCCCTCGTAAATAAGTACGTAACACTTGAAACAACCTTCCCTTTGTAAATGCATGAAGTGAAAATATATGATAGCACAGTAAAAACAATTTGTATTAATTTTATTAGTGTTGTATATTAAAATTTACGGTCTTTAAAGTGGGAATTAGTTGCCGATGCTGTCAGCTCTTAAAATGGGGGGGCGGGGGGGGCGGCAAGTAATGAGCGAAGAAAGGCTGCATAGGCGAGAAAATGTTTTATCACAGGCCGTCTTGGATGACGTATAGGCGAGAGCATACTACGCTGATTTAAATGGATTTTAGAATACTTGCATACTAATCAGTTTTGAATATTTTAATTTTATATTTAATATTACAGATGCAATAAAAATTGATTTAAATATTTTTCCATTTATTGTAACTAATTACATCTAACTTATTTACGATTTTAAAGCAACTTAATTAGTTAATATTTTAGTGTAATACTTAAAAAAAGGAAGTATTTCAGCAAATGTTGAAAACTTGGAAAAAAGAAAGAAACAATGTTACATAACACTAAACTGATACCCCCTTCCCCTATTAACGCATCGTATCTCTCCTCCTTAGCGTTACGTAACTTGTGGGCGACCCCGTAGGCTTACCTCGATAAGCGCGCGGCCGCACGCCTCGTCGCGCCTCTGCACGGCGATCATGAGCGGCGTGATGCTGAGCGTGGCCAGGGTGAAGCCCCTCCCCACGGAGGACACCACCTGCAGCTCGATGTTGGCGCCCAGGCGCAGCAGCTCGCGCAGCGCCTCCACGCGGCCGGCCGCCGTCGCCACGTGCAGCGGCGACAGGCCCCGCCGGTCGCGCGCGTGCAGGTCTGCTCCCAACTGCACCAGAACCTCCATGCACGCCGTGCTGCGAAAAAGCGATCGTTAGATTTTCCATATCGAAAACGTTAGGCGTTGGAAAGTTATTCAACGATTGATTGTTTTAGTGAACGGGGTCATTAGTCCCGTAAATGTAGTGCTTAGTTTTTGCTCGGGCGGCGCCGGTGATCTTTCCCCAGCTGTAGGGCGAGATCCGCCGCCGACCTACCGTCGGCTAGCAGGGATTTCCCTCACCAGGTATCCGGGACAAGCTCTAAGCTCCCGACCGGTCTCCTGGCATGAGTGGCAGTGTAGTGTATGATAGTGTAACGGGTGAGCAAAGGACAAGCCAGAGGAAGGTGAGATCGCACGCGGTCCGTGGCTCCTTTGTTAGGGTATTGCTCCGGCCTGGTGTTGCTTGGAGAAACGAAAACGGAAAACTACCGATCAAAGCAGCCGGTCGCTAGAATTCTTCTCCAGTCAGCGACTGAATTCGACCTAGCAAGGCTCGGACGTAGGACCTCGCGGTCAGTGAGACTGCAATGACATCAGTTGATTCCCTGAGCCATCTCTCCTAATGAAAGTTGTTCAAAACTGGGACGTTCAAAGGGGGACGTTCAGTTTCTTACTGATAAGGGATGCGTAGGGTGGCTAAACGTGATACTACTGCACTAGAGGGCCTGTTAAGCAGTTTGAGAGGAGTCGTGGATGAATGTGCGTATATTTGTTTATTTTATGAACGTTTTAATGTTTTTGTTGATAACCGCTACAATTTTATCTAACTAGAGTTCGGTATCTTAACAAGCTACTTTTTGCCATTCAGTTTTGGTTAGTAAAGCATTGATTCTCCTAGTTTTAAGGTGCATTTTAACATATACTAAGTTATTACGTTATCACGCTTGGTTGTAAAAAGACGCCATGTTTTCTAGCGGTCGTCATGGCCTGCTCAAATGGAGACATTGAAGCGGCCCAATAGCAAATTTTCAACTTGATTTTTAAATGATTTGTTTTATTATTATTACAAACAGTATACTTTAATACATGAAGGATTCAGAAGATCAATAGATTTTACATATTTACCTAGTTCTGAGAGGGTTTTGCTACAACTTTCATAATATAACTTAGTATATTTTTATACAGTACATTAGTATACGAGTCCATTACTGGATTTAAATAACTCATTACACAAAAAGGATAGTATTTGACATTATATTTATCTCAGTTTCTTAAAAAATGTGGGATAGCCCATTCTTCTAGTCCGAGCCCTTCATATATCGAATCTATAACGAATGAATTTTTCTAAACAAAAAGTAAAATATCAATTCACTACTTTAACATTTTATACTGTTAATTTCCACGTGTAAAAATGCGTCACTAAAAGCATATTCACAATGCAACCTAAATATAACGTTAACATAAAAGTTAGGACTAAGTCCACATCATAATGCAACTCATTCACAATGCGTTCGCATAAGCGGAACACGTAAGCTTGCAAACTTCTGTGCTCATGCTTAAATAACGGATACGAAATGAACCAATCACAGTCCGGTAACTCAAAATCGATAATCGAAATAGAAGTGAAGTCGATAGACGAACTACCCCCTTATGGGCCATGGGCATAGACAATTCCTCGAAATCGATTCTCACATCCAACCAATAGTAAACTAGAATGTGACTAGCCAATAGAAAGTCTCATTTTGATTACGTTCATGTTACGCATTGTAAATACTTCGGTCTATCACTTATATTAATGTTTACGTCTGTGCGTCATGCTTATGTTTACGTTTGCATTGTGAGTGCGTCGTTGCGAACGTGGCTCGTGCCGTGGCTCACCTGTTGGCCGACGCGGCGATGTGCAGCGCTGTGTCTCCCTCCCAGGTGCGCGCGCGCGGGTCGGCCCCGGCGTTCACCAGCAGCCGAATGGCTTTGTAGTTGCTGGCCGTCGCAGCGTAGTGCATCGGACGGAGACCTACTCGAAAACAAACAAACACATTTGTTCAGTCCTCGAAAACGACGAAAATTTAATTGAGGATTTATACGACATACGAGAGACAGAGAGAAATAGAGAGAGAGTGAGATAGAGAGAGAGTGAGATAGAGAGAGAGTGAGATAGAGAGAGAGTGAGATAGAGAGAGAGTGAGATAGAGAGAGAGTGAGATAGAGAGAGAGTGAGATAGAGAGAGTGAGATAGAGAGAGTGAGATAGAGAGAGAGTGAGATAGAGAGAGTGAGAGTGAGATAGTGAGAGTGAGATAGAGAGAGTGAGAGTGAGATAGAATTAGAGTGAGATAGAGTGAAAGTGAGGTAGAATGAGAGTGAGAGTGAGAGTGAGATAGAATGAGAGTGAGAGTGTGATAGAGTGAGAGTGAGTGAGTGAGAGTGAGATGGAGTGAGAGTGAGATGGAGTGAGAGTGAGATGGAGTGAGAGTGAGATGGAGTGAGAGTGAGTGAGTGAGAGTGAGATGGAGTGAGTGAGATGGAGTGAGTGAGATGGAGTGAGAGTGAGATGGAGTGAGAGTGAGATGGAGTGAGAGTGAGATGGAGTGAGAGTGAGATGGAGTGAGAGTGAGATGGAGTGAGAGTGAGATGGAGTGAGAGTGAGATGGAGTGAGAGTGAGATGGAGTGAGAGTGAGATGGAGTGAGAGTGAGATGGAGTGAGAGTGAGATGGAGTGAGAGTGAGATGGAGTGAGAGTGAGATGGAGTGAGAGTGAGATGGAGTGAGAGTGAGATGGAGTGAGAGTGAGATGGAGTGAGAGTGAGATGGAGTGAGAGTGAGATGGAGTGAGAGTGAGATGGAGTGAGAGTGAGATAGAGGGAGAGTGAGAGTGAGATAGAGATAGAGTGAGTGAGATAGAGAGAGTGAGTGAGATAGAGAGAGAGTGAGTGAGATAGAGTGAGTGAGATAGATAGAGAGTGAGATAGATAGAGAGTGAGTGAGAGTGAGTGAGAGAGTGAGAGTGAGTGAGAGAGAGTGAGTGAGAGTGAGAGAGAGTGAGTGAGAGTGAGAGAGAGTGAGTGAGAGAGAGTGAGTGAGAGTGAGAGAGTGAGAGAGTGAGAGAGTGAGTTAGAGAGAGTGAGAGTGAGATAGACGGAGAGAGAGTGAGAGTGAGATAGACGGAGAGAGAGTGAGATAGGCTGAGAGAGAGGGAGTGTGAGATAGACGCAGAGAGAGAGTCACTCACCGCTGTTGGTCTGGGCCTCGGGGTCCGCGTCCCATTTGAGCAGCAGGTGCACCAGGGCGATGTGGTCGTTGACCGACACCGCGATGTGCAGGGGCGTCAGGCCCAAGGCGTCCTTGATCTTGACGTCGGCTCCGTTCTCCAGCAGCACAACGACGCAGTGCGCGTGCCCGTAGTAGACGGCGTAGCACAGCGGCGTCTCCTTGCCGAGGCCGCGCGCGTTCACGCGCGCCCCGCCGTGGCTCAGCAGCACGCTCAGCACGGCCGGCCGCCCGTGTCTCGCCGCTCTGCTCCGCGGAAGGAGAATTATTTCATTAGGATGTTGTAGCAAATTGTTGGCGAGTCAAAAAAGGATGCATGTTGAGAGACGAAGGTGGGAAGAAAAAGGAAAACAAACCAAACTTGTGAAAAAAATGTTCAAAATCATTAAAATTTCTTAAATGGCTAGAAGCCGCGAAGGGGCTCGAAGCGGCTAAATGTTGCAAAGGAGCTAAAAGTTGCAAAGGGGCTAAAAGTTGCGATGGGGCTAAAAGTTGCGAAGGGGCTAAAAGCTGCGAAGGGGCTAAAAGCTTCAAAGTTGCACAAACCTTATGGAAGGACGGACCTTGAGGGAGAGACGCATATTATGGATATTTGGAAGATTAAATACAATAGTTAAAAGTTAAAACGCGTGACCAGTTCGTACCTGTGCAGCGGCGTCTCTCCGTTTTTGTCGCGGGCGTTGGGGTCGGCGCCGCGCTCCAGCAGCTCGAGCGTGCAGGAGGAATTGCTGAAGGTGGCGGCCGTGTGCAGCGGCGTCTCGTCCAAGTAGCCGCTCGGTGCGATGGGCGACGCGCCTGCGTCCAGCAACCCGCGCAGCGCCCGTAGTCTTCCCTTCCTCAGCGCCTCCTGCACCGCGTGGGACGCTGATGCCTGCGCAACAGAACACACACATTCAAACGCCGCTGTATTTGAATAAATACGTTTGTTCAAAGAATCGTCACCCCGCCCGGAACTCGAACCTGGGTCTCCTGATTTACGTCCGGTTGCTCTAAGCAGATGTTCCCGATGGGATCAGCATCGACTTTCCCGGGGGTCGAAGACATTTTTAATTAGTTAAACATTCGCAACAAAAGGGTTGGGACCCTCTCCTCTAATTACTGATCTACCGAGACAACGAATTGTTTTTGGAAAGTTTCATAGGCCTGAGTATTGCCCGTTTATGATATATAATTGTCTCCACCTTGTCACCTTATTGGAGAGTATATTAAAGCTATTAAATTCTGTAACGTAATGTAAGCAAGCTGTGGCCTCTTTACTGAATAACTAACATTTTTAATAAATGCATTTGTTCAAAGAATTGTCAAATATAGATAAGCTAAATATACAGCGTCAACAGTTGATCATTATGACTATATCTGTACGTCTCATCAAATACTGCTATGTTCATACAAGTTTGCTCTGAAGAGGTAATGTTTAGTGTGTCGAAATGCCAGAAAATAAATGAGCACTATTACATCTCAGTGCTGATTGTCCAACACTCGATTTCAAGTTAATTTTTAACCATTCTACGTATTAATTTGGAAGAATCGGCAGCCATCACATCAAAATGATAAAATGTGCGAATAATGTTGAGTGCTGCACCACTAGTTCCGAAGCGAATGCATGCGTTGAGAGAAAACGTACCTGGAAGACGTCAGGGCGCGCGCGGGCAATGACGATGGCGGAGCGGCGGGAGACGACCGCCAGCAGCGCTGCCGTCACCTGCTCCTCGCTCCACTGGAACTTGCGCAGCATCAGCTTCAGGCGCAGAGCGTTGCCCGACGCCGCCGCCCCGCGCAGCAGCTCTCCCCGGGCGTAGTCCAGGCCCTGCACACACAACACACATTAGGCACGCTTCACTTGCGATCGTTTAGTTGAGCTCTTCTTTCGCTCGGTATGGTGGGAATGGAGCAGGGGGTGCGAGTAGCTATTGTGTTAGCAGTACTCTAAAAGCAGATCTGTAGTTCGTTTACCGGCGCTTTATGATTCATTAATTACTGATTCCGGGCGAAAGCTTCGTTGTCCCGTAAGTGTCGCGCATGTTTTTATCGCTGAAGGGGAGGATCATGCCCCCATGATGAGATTCAGCGCCGGCCTAATCGTCAGCTTACTCTATTTTCCCAACTAGGTATTTGCCACCAGCGGGGCACCCTTCCAGCTGGTATACACTCTGGTGTAAGCTAAGCTTTCGACTGGTCTCCAGACACGTGTGGTAGTGTAGTGCAGGGAAGTAAAGGATGAGCTAGGTCGAGGAAGCGGAAGGAAAGGAATTCGGTTTGATAAACCTGTGTCACACGAGCGATGCGTTGACGCGCTGCGAGTAACGCGCGTCGTAGCTCATATTTCGATTCATTTATAATAGTACTTGATGTTTAATCAGCTGTTACGGTGCCACCCAAGCGGGAGCTTGAACGTCAACGAAATATTAATACGTTGAAAAAAATAATGAATTGTTAACGAAAATGTGTGAATTTTAAATTGATGTATATGTATCGTCGCTATTTACGTTTTTGACGTCCAATTAAATACTTCCAGCGGCGAAGTTGTGAGGAAAATAGCGACATTATTTTCTCTTATCACCCGAAGTTCTTCCAATACATCTCTTATGTGTATTTGCGGTTTGTTTTGAGGTCAAGCCGAGCGTGACGGGAGACGCGACGAAAAGACGAGGTACAAAGGCGGGATGTGTGACCTGTTGGGCTGAAAGGAAGTATTTGTTTAAATGGCATTATCAGCAGAAAGGACTATCCAAATCAATACTCGATCGATCACGAGAAGCCCTTTCGTGAATTTCATCTTGGATATTCTGGCCAATCGCTTTTTGTTGGTGGATGTGACTGCAGATAGTGAATGTACATTGGTACAGAAATGTAGATAATGTAATTTAGTCAATTTTGTAATGTGTTTGGGATCAGAATGTATCGCAGGGAAAAGGGTAAAATAATTAAAGGTTGTGAAAAAATATAAATATTCGAGAACCTAAAAGGAAAACATCCGAATACGTAGTCAATCATGTTAATGAATTTTGCGGAGCATCAGTCATCAGCAGACTTTTCTTCTTTAGAATAAAAAAGGAAAACGAGAATGAAGGGGAAATCATGAGAAAAAATAGTTAACTGCACTGAAATATAGAACCATTAGGGAAATGAAGTTCGACTATTTTGTACAACGTATGGTACGACTCAAATTCTGTGTATTTCTATTTTAAAATGTTCCTGCTATAGTCGTGTCTGTAATAAAAGATGCCGATGATAAACATTTATGAAATTCCAAATATTCTGCATTTTATAATTTCTTTATAGGAGTGGAATTTGAATTTTGAAAAGTGAGAAAAAAGACTTAATGATAGAAAGAAATTATTTAGAAATGAGAAAAGGAACACTGTGATCTTAGAAGAAAATTGGATAAACATTCGTTATAGTGTTATGTTTATTGCGCAAATTAATTAATCAATATATCGGCACAATCAACAATATTTTTTTGAAGAGAACAATTAAAGTTCCACTTCATTATGATGTAGAATTTGAGTATAACTGTATTAAAGTAAATTATTGTATTATTGTAATGCCTTGTCCCCAACTACATTTGGGGAGGCAATTTCATCGAGGTAAGCAGAACAATACAGATTGGCTATGGATAAGGAAATGGTCACATTTAAAAAGCCACAAATAGACAGTAGTGAGATTTATAAAAGGAAATAAGAAGATGAGTTCAAGGCAATATTGGTTGTATAAGGATTTCAGCACCCAGAAGTCTTGCTCATGTACACACCAGCATTCAAAACTTAATCATTAGAAACTATTTTGTGTTATTGTTGTCAATGTAGTTTTAATATAAAACAAATTGATGTGGAAGAAACCTTTTCTGGATGGTGAAATGATTTCAGAAATTTATGTTAAACAATGAATATGAACAGCAATAAAGTGTACCAGTTAATCAAGTCATTATATGGCCTTGGAGAAAGGTCATAATCATAGTATGAATGGTTTAATTATCATGTAACTGAGATAGGATTTCAAAGGAGTATATTTTATATTGTATGTATGTGAGGGGAAAAAAAGATATAGTAATTTATATTTTTTTATTTGTAGATTTCATTATAATTTGTTGGAAAAGATAAAAATAAGTGGTCAAGTTAATGAAATTAAAATTAATCTAGCAGAGAAATCAAGAACAGATGATTTAGGAAGAGTTAAAAATTACATTGGTATTGAATTGATTACAATTATGAAAAGAATAATGTTATGCATCTTAGCAGTGGTGACCAGTACAGAATACTGTTGGTGGTGTCAGTTAGTGATACAATGATAAAAAAATATTGATGTTACCAATTATTCATTATAAAAAATAAAAAAAATTGATCTTAATAAAACGTCAATCAAAAGTCATCTACTTTTTTAATCATCTAGGCAGCACTTTAAAACTGGGTTAGTGATCTGTAAAATAAAATTGTTGGGCAACAAAATTTTATTTTACAGTGACTGTGTCTTTAAGTTATAATGAAACTATATTAAGCTGAAAAGAACCTCAAAATAATAAGAACAAACTAAAATATTCAGCCTGAAAGCCTGGATGCCCATAGTAATCACAAGAGATCACAGCTTCCTGAAGCTGTTAGCTGAAGTACAGGAAGAAGAGAGGAAGTCTTATGATCATGGCGTATGTCACCTCTCCAAGGACAAAAAACTAGGAAAGATGTACGAAATACCAAGTGATCAGGGTCATTTTGAGTGAGAGAAAGACAGCTTGATGAAGATAGTGCCATTAATGCACTCTATAGAACAGAACATGAACTGCTGTGTCAGTTTGATTTTGGCACTGCATCGTACATAAGAGACATACACAAACCAACACAGCATTCTATATACTGTGTTAAAAGGGCAAATAAAGTGCTAATCAGTAGATAGCTCAGAGGTTTGCAGGGAGGCCAACAGATAGCACTATGCCCTATATGTTTGGAGAGAGTATTGATAGGCCATCAAACTTGCTTGTTCAAATCAATAACTATAAAGAAAATATTTTGAAGAAACAATTTATACACATATTCTTTTTTATTAGTGGTACACTGGCAGTACCGTACAAGCCACTACTGAGTCTTAATCAAAAAATCTTCTCTCTATGGCTTAAAGGTACAAAATTGAAAAATATAAATTGTTAAAAAATAAAATATAAAAAAATAAAAAGATAAGGAAATCAATTTAAACTTGAGAGGCTGAAAATAACAACGGAATTAAAAGTAAAGGAATTTAATTGGTGCTCTCCTGTTTTTCAGTACTGGTACCAAGCCATATTTAGCTTTGGATGTGAATTACTTTAGCAGGTTTCAATGACGTTATGATTATGCTTACATTACATATGATATAAGAATTTTAAAACATTTATATACAAAAAAATTAACTTACTATAAATATTATAATTCTGACATTATGGGGTGTAGATGCTGATTAGGGTGTTGACAACATAGAAAGTCTACCTCTGGGTTTGATGTAAGAATGACAATGTAATATTTTGGAAATTGAGAAAGCAGAATAGTATGACTAAATCTTCAATATGTGTCTAATGTTGAGTTGTCAGAAGCAGTTACAGAAATTAAATTCATTTATAATATTCTTCATGATTTTTTTGTAGTTAAGATTTGTCAACCCCAAAATGATTTTTGAAGATAATTTAGGTACAAATACTTTAAATTTTGCCACGTTCTTTGCACATTGCAAAGAACAATGATTCAACAAACAACACAAAACATATTGAAGTGTATTTTGTACATGAGAATGTTGCTAATGGAATAATTGATATTGTAAAAAGAAATTTCATAAAATAACATTGCTGATGAACAAAAAAATAATTGCAATGTTAATGTTTATTAATAAAGAAGCAAAATAGCTATTAAGAAGCAATGCTCAGATGCAACGAACATGAGTTGCGGGGATTCACAAGCTTGCTAACACTGTGTCCCTCATGCCCTGCCATTACAAAACCCAGAACCCGGTTTTATAAAGTATGATTTTTTTAGTCTGGCTTTGCAATCTAATAATAAAAATGGTAAAAATGTTTGTATTTTTTAGTTACTTAAAAATTAAAGTATGTCTTATAGTCTGTAAATTATGGTATATGGATCAATTTGTACAACATAATCCAATCCAAATCTACTGTATTCCTAAAACTTAGTAATGTTTTTAGCATTATATACCTATTCTTTTATGTACTTGAAATGAGACTGTAATTTATATCAAAGTGTCAATATGAAGATGTCCTAAATCATTGTAAAGAATTTAATTACTGAACTTAATTAGTATCCTACTGAAATTTAAAAATTACTTTATTGTTCTCAACAGGTTTCAACATTATTCTATATGTTTGAACAAGATTTCGAATTAAGCAACGGCACAAATTTTGACTTTATTATATTAGAGGCTCAAGGAAGACTCATATTCTTGTGATAAATTGTGATTGCATAACAAGTTAATTGTAAAGAAATAACAGTTAATTATAATACAAATGTAGTACATTAACATTGTTTTAAAAAAATATTCAAAACTCCAAAAGTAGTAGTTGATATTTGGCATGCAGTTTCAAGATTACCATGTTGGGAACATAATACACTCAAAACATAGTAGCAGATTGATTCACATTAATAAATAAACTTGTACAGATGTATTATTGTCTTACCCCAATAGAGTGAGATGATCTTGAAGCATTCTTCATATCTTCAACCACCTGGCGGAATTCCTTCAAGACAGACTTATTTCCTTTGCAAATCCGTGTAGCCTAGAACATGTAAAACCAATTATTAGTCTCCCAGAATTTCAATGAAGCACCCTTTCCCTGAAAAAAGCTTTGACTGCAAAACCCTGGTTTACTTTTACGAATGCATACTCTGTACTGAAATCTGCTGCTTAGTAAATGGTGTAATGCATCATTCTATGCTCTTAAAGAAAGGGATAACATAATTGCCAAATAAAATTGCAAGATAGTTTACATTTTTATATAATTACAAATTTTACAACTATAAAGTATGTAATTAATCAAAATTTAAATGTACAGGCTCAGCATCAGTATTCTCATTCAATTACAGTATTTTATTAACCACCTACATGTGTTTTGTGAACAATTTTTTCCTCATTTGCCTATTAAACTGTAAAAAATTATGTTTTAATTAATGTTTGCAGTTTTCTGTGATAGGCATAGAAGTTTAAAACTATCAAAAAATGTCGTAAAATTGAAAAATTTCCTAGATACATAATATTAACATTGAATTCATACCAAAACCTCGTGTAGAATTTATTTACACAATGTACCATTAGTATTATAAAATTTATGTAATATATTGAATTCTGTAAAGACATTATTAAATAATTTTAGGCCTATGTCTGAAGGCAGCAAAAAAGAGTTATCACAATGTCTTAAGTTTAAATAGTAACTATTATATGCCAATGAATTTTTTTAAAAAAAAGGTCATTAAAAAAATATTACATTCTATTCAAACTGCAGATGTAAAATATTAATTGTCATTCAAAAAGTCAAGGAATTTCATATTTGTTTTTATGATTCAGTTTACTATTCACTGCACTGACGGTAGATTTTCAATACAATAAAATTTAAAACTAGTGGTGCGAAAACAGCACGTATTTTCACACAAAATTGCGCAAAGTAAAGTAAAATTGCTTTTTGAAAAATTGTACATTTTGTACACATAATAATTCTATCTTTAATATTTCAGTTGTAGGAAGACTGCGAGAAAAACTCTCTATTGCGTAGCGCGAAAGTAAAAATCAAAAGACTGAACGTTCGAATTATCTGAGCCTGAACTCGAGTTCAATACAAACAGAACGAAACAAAACAAAACAAAAAGTTCTTACCATGGTGAATCGTCGAACACACAGGTTGCACTTTCCCAGCAATGAGGGTTGAAGCGAACTACCAATAACCACCACCAACTGCGTCGCAATACTGAGCGAGGGGGTTCTGTTTCTTCGGGAGGGCCGGAGGGCGGTGTTGAGGCAGCGAGGCGAGTCACGTGGCCAGCAAGAGAGCCTCCGAGAACGCGTTTCCTGGTGAAAGTACAGTGTCGCAGGGGGAGGCGGCAGGTACGCGCTGGCTGCCGGTGGAACAATGCAATTGTTCCAAAATGTTGAAAGTCGGTATTAGGGGATGGGATAAAGATAACGCTACTGGAGGGAATTTTTGTTTGCTGCGTTAATGAACGAACCTTGCATTCAAGCTGGTTTATGACAGCCGAGGCGATGAGTCACCTCAAGACGCAGTTTAGAGTCCACTCATTTCATAGCTCCACGAGCTTTGAAGATTCTAATTTTAATATAAAATTATTAGTCATAAGTAAGCTTCGGAATTTTGCTGTCTTTTCCTGCAATGGAAAATGCAGTATTTTAGGTTACTTATTCAATTTGAGTCACGCGGATTTTACAGTGTCTACAAAAGCCTATTTCTCTAATAAATGCCTAAATGATGCCCATCCTCGTATTTATTGATCGAAAAGGAATTGATCAAACATTGAAGAAAAATATTGTACTTTTTGTTTTTATCCTGCAGAATACCGAGAACTCGAACAACCGATAAATCTACGTTCCATTTTACTGCCATCACAATGCGCGTATTTCGTGTAATGGAACGCCTGTAAAATCATTGGAAGTAATCAAGTTATATTTTATTTCGAATTTTTAAACAACTTTCCGCACAAAAGCAACTCCAATTTTTTCTAAAAAAATTCTCCTCGAAGGACGGTACAAAAATTGGTGCCGGTTCCATTTTTCCCAAGCACCATTTTCGAAAACTACAAAAAATTAACATTGCAAAAGTACAATATTGAATTCAGAGATTGTTTTTAAATGAAATCTGATCTAGAAAGCATAACTTTACACAAGCCATGTATACTTTTTTAAGGAATTTCTCCTTGAAATTAATACAAATTTTAAAAAATGCTCAAAAACGACTGCAAGTTTATTCTTTCCCATGGATAGAACAAGAGACGCTTAAAAGAATGGCGCAGGACTCATTTTCGTAGATCTCTCTAAATTTTTGGAAATTGCAAATTATGAAATATTCTTTAGATATAATGCCAGAAAGTACGTGCTATTGTATCATCGGTAATTACAAAATTTGTGTTATGCATGGAATTTAAAACAAATCATGCAATATTTTCAATTATGTTTAAATTAAATGTGAGAAAAAAGATACTGTGCAGCATTAGAGTATCAGGTAGCATTTAACGAAAAACAAGGTAGCTACTGCGATTCAGCCCTTTTTGACTGATTTGCGCAAAAATAAAAACAAAGATTTCTACGAGGATTTATCAGAACAATAATGAAGGCAAACATTCAATAAAGTTAAATTTTTTCTGTGTACTTTAGAAATATTCTGTACAAGTACATATATAGAATATGAAAAATGTATTGTGCCTTTTAAATGCCTATATTAAATTTTTAAATAGCTATTATGCCAGCCTAATTTCTACAGTTTTCATGCCTATAAATTCGCATACTTCGTCATAAGATTACTAGCGTAGTGTGGTGCTTATGGTGTTTTATTCATATTCATTTTTTATAACAGTTACGCAATTTTATAATGTAAATAAAATTTAAACATCGCATAGTTGCCTGGTTTGTACAGCCTCTGGCATAAAAGGTTACATTAAATGATATCAATAGAAATAATTGTTCAAGTTAATATGTGTATAGATTGAACATTTGTATAATTAAATATCTACAAACAAATAAAGGTTTTATGTTTCACAAATGAAAGTCTCGGTTTTGTGAAACATAGGCACTGCTATCTGTATTTGCGCTGACTCATTCGTAGATGACCAATTGAAATGAGAACGGTTCATAATTGCTTTCCAGTAGAATGAACTGTGATCTTCGAATTTTAATATATTGATTGATGAATTCCCTCTTAAGTTGGTGCAGGGGATAGTGAATTCAAGTACGCTAGCTTATACTATAAGTTTGTGTCGTGATTGACTTTTTCTACACCACGTATCTCATCTGAACATCTTCAGTTATTCATCTACCACCATTTTATTCCTCGTGAACGCCCTTCCATCATCGAAACTGTGAGTGGCAACGGCCGACCATCACCGTTTTCATGTGACCGTCAAGCAAAGGGAGGATAAAGGCGTATGCCTTCTCCCCCTTTATACGCTGCCGTTCAGGAGCGGAATGTGCGGTGGTGGAATTTCGATACTAGCATAGAGCTACGAAATAGGTCCAATTCAGCCACTGAATGGATTGATGGGTTGATTGTTAGTGATTCCGGGCGCGTCAATTGCTAAGGTCATTAGTCCCGTAAGTGTAGCGTATGCTTTCCCTCGGGAGATGGCGGTGATTTCCCGCTGGATGGCGAGATCCGGAGCCGACCTACCGTCGGCTGCCGGTGTTTTCCCCGACCAGGTATCTTCCACCAGCGGGACACCACCTCAGCCGGAACAGTTGCTAGGCTCCCGACCTGTCTCCCGGCATGTGTGGTAGTGAAATACGATTGCCGTTTAATATGTATCCATTCTGCATTTTGTTGTCCTTTAAACTGAGGGTCTATATCTTTCATGATTGCTATTGTGTAATTAAAATTACTGAGTTATTGCAGCAGAGATATGTCTGCTGCTCTTGCTTGCGGTCGCTCAGCAAACGCTATGTTCGAGGCCTATCTTCCCAAACGGATCATACATCCATTTTGTCAATTTTTGCTGAACTTACTAGCCCAAGTGCATGCGCGAGTCGCATTTGTCCCCACGTCCGGGCCACGAAGCTTAGTGACAAATTGCACTGTGTTTCGAATTTATCGAATTTTCGAATATGAAAGCCGTTGCCCTGCGTGCACAAGCGAGAATGAACACAGTTTTTGATCTCATTTAGCAGCGTGCACCCGTTCCCCAGAGTAAGTTTCGGCACACAAACTATACATGTAGAACGATTTCTTCCTCTCTGAAACATTTATTTGTTGATAGAAGATATAATAATTTCTCAGAAAATAATTTGGAAATAGACGTAATTGTAAATTGTAATGAAAACAATTAAGAATATTTTTTGGGTTACTTAATTATCTTCTATTTCTGAAGATATTTTTGTATTTACTTTTGAGTTTTTAGGCTAATTTAATTTCGTGTGCAAATAATATTAAAAATATTAAATATGTTTTGTTTAAACAATATGTACAAAATTATAATTATATAATTTCATTTACCTTAAATATCACATTCAAAATATAAAAATAAATAGATAAGTGGATTAACTGGGGTTTTTAGGCTTCATAGCACGGTTTTGTAAAGACCTTATCTTTTTATTACATATTTTGGTGTTTTTACTGCGCGTTTTAGAGTTTTACTGCATGAAAATCCGGTCTTTACTTAAAAGTAATAGCTATAATTAACTATTTTAGGTAAAAAATTGACAATTTTATGAAAAACCAGTCTACTGTTCCGCGATTCAAAATTACGTAACGATTTTCTCGATTTCTGGTTTATTTAATTTTTTTAAACTTTTTTTACTTTTTTCATTTAAATCCGTCAAAAAAATTGTTTTTTTACACTTTCATTATGATTTTCAGCATAAAAATTGTTTATCCCCGGGGGCAGGGGCAGTACCTCAACTCGATACCCTCTTTTTCTTGCTTTCGACTATGTACTACTGTAGATGTGAGAAATGTTGGAAACGTTTTAATGGCAACAACTTTCAGTGCTATAAAACGTTGGAAAGACTTTCAGATTTCGAGAACTAGTTGTGCTACAGAACGGCACATGTGCAAAATTGAAAGAAAAGGCGTATTATGTGGACGCAGGTGTGCAGCGGGAAGTGAAAGGGGTTCCTGGGAGAGGCTGCATGCCGACCTGCCGGCCGGCCGGCCGGCCGGCCGGCCGACATCAGGTAGTACAGCCCTGAGGGTGCAGCGATATGTCGGCACCTCAGCCTTCGACGCGGCGTCGCCCGGACAGCCGGATCAGGTATATGGATTAAGTCGGTCCACGTTCTCGCAGTAGCGTCTGCCACCGGGAAAGTGCTTGGTTAATGAAATGTAATGAAACCTCGGGTAACAACTGAAAATTCTCAGATCTTCAAACATTACTTAACTGGTAGAAGGATATTGCGTTTGTGGATGCAATGAAAAATATTGCTCTGTGTTTTGAAGTGTGAAATGATAAAACGTCAAATTTCGTCCCTTAAATATGCTCCTATTATCCTGTGATGAAGAAAAGTCATTTTATTGGTTCATACGTTTTATTCAGACAAAGGAATAAATATGAAGAAATCGAAAAGTTGTGTTTTCTCTGCTATATAAGGCAGACAACACAGAAAATTAGTACATTTTTGGGTACTAAAATGTGATAGAGCATATTAATTATATTTTTACCCTTCATTGCGCATCTTTGGCATTTGAAGCGGAAACCTTCACGCTCACGTGCATATTTTAGAACTTGATAATGTATGAAAACCTTGTTTTTTAATTTTTGTTTGTAATTATTAATTTATGGAGAAAATACTGTAGCTATTTGAATTGATTTATTTTATCAAAGAACAGTAAAAACTGTCTGTGACGTCAGGAGGGGGAGAAGTACAATCTGCGTACGTTTTCTTAAGTAACAGAATATCTTCCCCATCTTTTAACCATAAATAGTTGAATGATGAATAGATATAAAAGCTCGTTATTTCGACGTTTTGTGATATTTAATTATATGAAGCATATTTTGATGTATGATATTGTAATATGAAATAATAGTGTGAGTTAATTTGAGATGTTTATTTATATTAAAACTGTGATTCCTATGTTTGTTAATATTGTTATGTAACTTATAGGAATAGCTCTTAACCTTGTTGGTATAGAGCGTCCTTAAATAAAAAGATTAAGAAAATATTTTAAAAAAACACATTGTCCTGATGTTATCGGATACAATACACCATGAACATTATTTTTTTAAATAATTTTCGTCTAAATAAAATTTTGAAACAGAAATTTGTTGGCTGCTCCCATATCGTTATTTTTGTCGTAATATTATCGTATTCTCGACCGACGATATTTTTTTAATGTGTGATCCATTAATTAATCTATAGTAAGCAAAATATATAAAACGTGCCTATATCAATGCAGTTTGCGTGATCAACGCGTTGTTAAAGAAAATGTTACAATTTGATTTAATTTTCAAAAATATTTATTGATCAAAACTTCGAAAATGTTAGTAAAATTAGTAATCTCTGTAAGAATCTAAAAAGATGAAGAGAAAAGAAATGAACATGTATGTATGATCTAAATTATTACTTCACTTCTGTTCATGAATGTTTATCTTGGGTGTCTCTGGTATGTAAAAACTTTGAAGGGCCATCAAAACAAAAATGTACTTCTTTTCCATTACTTTCAGTTTAAGCTACTCACGAACACTTTTTATTGTTTTAAGATGCCCGCGGTAGATTAAAAGAATGTGTAGTTAAATCGCAGCTATTCGTGAGTTTACAACATAATTTTCAATGTCCTCGCGATTGTAACGTTAAGTTTGAGCACCTGAAGCACGATAAAAAAGAACGGAATTATTTTAGGCTGAGCGAAGGCGACAAGTTGGCATGGCCTGGACTGGGATTTAAACCGGCCAAAAAAAGTCTGTTTATGCTATTCTGTCCAGTATTAGTCCAGTCAATAGGTATCTGACTCGAGAAAAAAATCCGGGAGATTTTTCTCAACGGTACAAAATGTTTCTGACGGTGCTGGTTTCGAATTTGATGTTTGTTACCTCAAAAAGGTTGGCTTCACAGAAAGAATTGAAAAAAAAGCATTCAAAACAATGTGTTTTATCGGAACAATTGTTATCTATAAAATTAAAGTGGACAAAATTTCCTACAAAATGAATACTTTAACTTTAATTTTCTGAAAAATGGTTTAGGCAGTAGAGCACGCTGAAAAACGGTTACATTTGGGACCTCTTGCCAAAGCGGGAGAAAAGCTCTTTCCAAACATTCTATCTCACGGCGGTGCACTAGCTTCACTTTATCATGTTTGAAAACTACTATTGTGAACAAATAATAGTCATTGTTAAATGATTAACACTCCGATACTCACGAAATCAGTAGAGACGTATTTGCTTGCGTGGAGTAACTATAAATCATTGAAACATACAAGAAAGGGTGAACTAGATGATGCCAGTATATCAGTCCCATAGCATTGTAGATTAGTTACTTCAAAGTTTTCAAAACATTTTTATTTTATCATCAATCACTACCGGTGTTTCAACCAGTCATGATTCAACACTCACCCCAACCCGATAATTACTAATACGCAATAATAACTTCTTGATTTACCTTGTTTCCTTTAATCAAAGAACAGTAAAAAGAGTGTGAGGGAAGAAGTACCATCTGAGCACGTTTTATGAGCTCCGGAATTTCCACAATTTAAGCTATAAATAGTTCAAACATGAATATAAGTAAAAAATTAAATAATTATAATAATAATAATAATAATAATAATAATAGTAATAATAAAATTAAAAAAGCGGGGGATTAGCAACATTTGAAAAATTAAGACATTTTCGCTCCCGAGTTAGAGAAAAAATGTATTTGCTTTGGTAAACGATTTACATATTTCATTATTTTGCATTGTTAGTAAAATAGTAACTCCATTATAAGCAAGTTCCACTCCTACCGATCTAAACAAAAGGAGAGTTCAACGAAACGTGAGCATAATAAAGTTACGTTTGTCTCCAGAAGCAAAACAAAGGGCCTTCTCAGCATTTGATCAATGGATCAGGAAACTGGGCAAAACCTGAGTTGGGGGGTCATTGATCCCCGAAACTGAAGTACATTACTTGATACACGCACAAGTTTTTACAAAATTATATAATACAAATGTCGACCAGTGCATGTATATATCACTGTTAACATAAACATGTTTTCTTTTTAATGATCAGTATAGTCTCTAATTGTATAGAAACAGTTATGCAGCAGAAAACATTAATTTATAACTTAAATTTGCGGACCGATTTTAATTACTTAATGTCATCTGGCAATGTGTTGAAAAGTAACGTACTTGTATTAAAAGTGGACTTCTTGTAGTGAGCTGTTCATACTCACACCTGGTCAGTGGCGGAGCTGGACAATTTTGGGCACAGGGCAATGCTGAAATGTAGTTTCTCTTCTCCTCTAAAAAAATGAAAGTTGTACCAAGATACAGTATAGGAGTTATTTTATTTCGATGAATAACAAAAGATACAACATTTAAGCTAGAAACAGGTTTTGGAATTATATTTTAAATAGAAGTTTTTAAGTTAGTGATCAAATAATACAATTTCCAGGGTGAGCTTAAAACGTTAAAAAGGTTTTTATTTGGTGTTTAATTAAATCACCTGTTGTTAAATACATGTATTAATACATATAAATGTCAATAGAACCTATTGTAATGTTAGCGTCATGTGATTAATGTCATAAAGTCTTACCTTATAAATAAGGACTATAAATAACTATTTAAGGTAAAAACTAATGAAATATAACACTACTGTATCGCGACTTATAAAATTACGATAACGATTTTCTCGAGTTATATTTTATTTTTCAAATTGTTAATAACCTTTCCTCATCAGTCTAATCATCGGGACCCTGGCGATCGCCCGGTCGGCGCCGCCACTGCACCTATTGATTGATGAATGCGTTTTCAACGACGTGTATTATAGTTATAAATAACAAAATTACATGGAAACATGTTCCCACAGTTAAGTATGTCAGCTTTGTCAAAATCTACACATGATTCGTAAATATATAGGCAAGGCGATGGTAAGATTCCAAGCTCAATGAAAAGAGGCTTGAAGGAAGCATGCGGATGATTTTTTTAAAAGTATTCGAATATTTATTTTTAATCTAAAGGTCTGGGTGCTATCAGATGAACTTACCTAGAATATTGCGCCGTATCTCAGGCGGGAATGTAGGTACATTTGCAAAATACACGCAACACGCTGCATGAATGCATAACATAATCAACTTCATTTAGTGTTTAATTCTGTAATATTTATATTCCATTTGAGGTTTGACTGAATTGAAAGACCCAGGCATTTTCTTACCTTAACATCTGATAATTGAATTTTGTTCATTTTCAATGGAGCATAAGATTGTCGATTTGAAATGCAAAAATGCATTGAAACCTATTTTCCTTCGTTAACTATTAATTTCTTATTACGAAATACGTTTGAAAATATGAAATCGTATGGCTTCGTTTTGCAAAGAACATCGTATCATCAGCGTACAGAACGGTTCTCCCGTTTTTAATGGACGAGGACATATCGTTTACATATAACAGAAAGAGAATAGGAAATAACGAACCATTTGGCAAAGAAATGGAAACATAAGTAAATAATTCTCTTTCGTGCCAGAACGATATTTAAGTAAGTAATAATATTCGCTCGTGTCAGAACGATATTTCTACTTGTTACGGTGTTTACGATCCGAGGTATATCAATTTTGATTTTCTAAAAGCGTTATGAGTCTTAAAACGCTTAGATTTTCCCGAGAAACGTTTTCAGTCGCAGATAGAAAAACTGGAAAATTTGAAATTGCTATTTTGAAAAATCTGGAAATTTTCATGTATGTAAAGAAGCATTGGAAATGTGAGTTAATGCATGTATAAAAGCAGGTACACAAGTTTTTAATAGACAATCCAGAAATTCATTCAAACCAGACGAATATTTATTTTTGAGTTTACTCACTATTCTGAGGATTTCACTTCATGATTACACATAATTAATGTAAACTCTGTATAGAAGATTTGTAATGAGTGAAAGACATTCATTTGTGTTTTATTCTGTTATCATTTGCTTACCCTTTGCATGTACACCCTCTGCAGTACTTCAAATATGTTTTACGCGCTCTTCTGCCAGCTGGGCCCATGGCTCCTCATTTTCATTATAACTAGAGAGGTTTTGTTGGCAATGGCAATTTAATGTATTAGAGGATGACAAAATATGTGTATGGTTTGCAGAATCTACTTCTTTTCTACACTGGTAGAAAAAAAATATTTTATTGCCAATTTGCTTTGTCTGCACTTTAATCGTGAGATATTTATTATGAAAACTATATTCTTGTATAATAAGAGAATATTATTTTCTGGAAATGTAATTCCTAAAAAGTAAATATTGTTGTTTTTGCTTGCATATTATTGTCAAAGAAACGAGTATCTGTTTACTTTAGATTTTTTTAATATGAAAAATGGTAAAAAAATTCATGAAACGAAAGACCTTATTAGTCTACTATGAGAGTTCTACACTAGGGTATTTTTCCACTTCCTTAGAAGTTAAATGGCTGTAAAAAAATTTGAAACATACTGTTATTTAGTTTGAAGGTTCTCCATGTCAGTGTTGGAATATTGAGGAATATTAGCTAATAAAAAACACATATATTAATATATTATTTATTACAAATATAAAATATTTAATAAAATACAAAAAAAATATCACAAATAGACTCAAAATCAATTTAAAACTTCATTATCATTTCATATCATAATTTATCTAAAATATTAAGAAAAAATTGAATATGTCTAATAATCCTGATAAGCAACAATAAAAAATATAGTTGTTCTTGTCAACAACAAAATAATACTATTTACCAAAACTATAATATGTTTGCATGCGTTTCATTATTAATCACGGAAAAGAAAGATTTTAATAATCCAATATAATTGTTGTAATACTATGTACTACTGAGAGAATTATCATTTTGATCTTCTTGTGTGTTCTGAGGGCTTTCTCTATGACTCAGCAGACTCAAATATCCCAAAAGAGTGCCTCCAGACACATCTGCTCCTGCCTGTAAACAAAATTAAGAAATTACTTTCCTGAACACCAATGCTAACACCTAACCTACATCATTTGGAAGTTTGAAGAATGACAATGATTGTCATTTGTAAAAATTACATTATAAATTAGATGTCATTATAAATTCAAGAGACTTTAATTGAACATTTTATTCTTTCTTTTATTTTCCATTATGTTGTTTTCTGAACCTGCAACCTTCCCTAGACTGTAGGTGTGGAACAGGAATAAGCATACCAAGAGTGTACTAGGTTGTACTTGGGCCCCCAGTTATCTTTGCGTAAGTTCATAATTCTTTACAAATGTGTAAAAATATTATAATATTAATTTTTAATTAATTGAATTTAATTGAAAAGTTTAGTGTTTACTTTCATGTTGATTTTCTTTACTTATATGGTAGTTAATATTTCAGTACTATTATGGCAGCCACACATTTTGGTCGAAAGGGCTGTTGAGATGCCAATGTTTTTCGGCAACAGTAGTGGGTAGTATGAGTAGGGAAGTCTGTTAGTAGACTCGATTAGAGCGTGCTTTGGATCATTCCTTAGCTGTTCTTGCTGAGAAACACTCTTTAAGTTTAGTGAGACACAAGTGAAATGGAAGAAGAAGGAATAGATACTGAAATAGAAGAATAGTGTGACTGAATGTTCGATGTGGCATAAAGCAACATTTTGATGAAAAAATATCATATTGCTTAATGTGTAAATTTTGAGACAGTTTACTGCCGTCACGCCATACTGCAGTTGTTAGTGCAGTGGCCAACATGGCGGAATGGAAAACCGATCCTTTTAGTGCCTAACCGAATTGTAGTTACTTTGTTAATTTATCCTACTAGGACACTTCAAAGCAGGTGGGGGATCCATCCCATCATTTTGGGGGAGGTCATCATCCATTTTGATAAAGAATAAACATATTTTTATTATTTTTGTAAGGTACATTTGATATTAGACAATATTTTTTTTAAAATAACTAGGCCCTACATAATTCTAACATAAATAAATATTTAAATACATGTTGTTAAAATACAAGACGGTAATAAACGAAAACGTATGACTTTTGGAGAGGGCATAGGTCCCATGACCTCCCCACTTCTGGATCTGCCTCTGCTCCAATGCATGTTACTGCTTAAAGTCTATTCACAATGCATACGTAAACATGAGCATAACGCATAGACGAAAACATTAACATAAGTGATAGACTAAAGTATTCACAATGTCTGACTTAAACGCAAGCAAAATAGGAGTTTCTATTGGCTGTGAGACATTCTAGAATACTATTGGTTGGATGTGAGAATCGATTTCGAGGTATCGACTGTGTCCATTGCCCAAATTGCGTTAGTTCGTCAATCGACTTCGCTCCTCTTTCGATTCTCGACTTTGAGTTACCGTACTGTGATTGGTTCATTTCTTATGTGTTAATTATACCATAAGCACAGAAGCTTGCAAGCTTTTAAGTTAACGTCTTACGCGTTATGCTTATGTGAACGCATTGTGAATGAGCTGTGCACGTAGTCCTAACTTTTATGTTAACGCGTTAATGTTATATAATCTTTCCTCCCCTACGTCACATACGGTTTTTTACTTTTTTTTCTGAATAAATCTAAATCTAAACGCCATGTTCGCATTGTGAATGGGCCTGGAGACTCCTCAGTGATGTTAACGGGGTTGGCGGTTAGCTTACCTCGATGAGCGCTCGTCCACACTCCTCGTCTCGCCTCTCCACGACGATCATGAGCGGCGTGATTTGCTGCGCCCGCAGGTCCGCGCGCGCGCCCAGGCGCAGCAGCTCGCGCAGCACCTCGGCGCGGCCGTGCGCAGCCGCCACGTGCAGCGGCGTCAGGCCGCGTTTGTCGGGCGCGTGTAGGTCCGCCCCGTGCCGCACCAGCTCCTCCACGCATGTCGGGCTTCAAAACAAAGGGAAAAAAAATATCATTAGCCAACTAAAAGATTCCCGACAATTCTAAAATGTTGGACTTACGAAAAAACGTTACATGTATTAACCACAATGTTGCGTCTACTAACCAGAATGCCAGGGGTACTAACCAAAATATCACACGTACTGAATGCTTAATTGGCAAACTAAGTAAGGGTGTTCTGATTTCTCACCGCGAAATGATGTACAATTATTGTGACTCAATAATCGTAACCCACATCACGATATGCAAAATCTTTTTATTTGTATAATAAATTAAAAGAATGGAAAATATTGTCTTTAAATTTTCTTAATTAAAGAATGCAAGGTAGCACATCTTTGTTTGCCCCGAAATTTAGCAATGTATCCGCAAACCATAAGGCCAGACGTACTAAAGAAGTAGATCGGTGAAACAACCAGCTGTATGCGTACTAGCCAAAGTTTCCGTACGCCAATAATATACAGCCTATTTAACATACTTGACGTTAATACAACACTGGACGTTTTTTAATAAATTAATTCTAAAAGAAATGCATATCTTATGAGAATAGAAACGAGATACCCGCTTTGTTCCAACTCCATTTCTAAATGACGATTATGTATTACATATAGTACTCCTTAATGTATGTCGAATGCATAATTAATATATTGAATACAGAAATTAAAATATGAACTCACGGCTTCTAACATTTTTCACAGTTAATTTACGTGACTAAGAAATGTGTTAATAAGTGTTAGTTTGCTAACGTAATGCGGTCTCACGTATTCACCTGTCGCGCGATGAGGCGATGTGCAGGGCGGTGTTTCCGTTTCTGGTCCGCGCGTTGATGTCAGCCCCGCAGTCGGCCAGCAGCCGAATGCTTTGGTAGTTGCCAGTCGTAGCAGCGTAGTGCATCGGGCGGAGTCCTATTCCCACACAAAAAAAGAACAAAACATTCGATAAATCCTCAAAAATAATAATTACTCCGGGGAGTATTTGACTTACTACGAGAAATGTTCTAGACATCGTGCTGACACGTGTAGCCAAAGTTTTATTTTATTGATTTATTGTTGATGATTACGTAGTTAATTTTTTATTAACAGAAACAGGAACTAACGCTGATTATTCGGTTACATGTCATTCCATAGCGCCTATATAAGGAATTTCCCGAATTGGGCTCGCGAATTCTACCACATTGTAACCAACCCGGCAACCAGAGGCCCTTGCCATCTCCGGGATTGTAATGGTCAATAATAATAATAATAATAATAATAATAATAATAATAATAATATAATTTTGTATGTACATTATTATGTACAAGGTCTCACCTTTCCCTGATGAAGGCCACAACATGTTTAAGGGCCGAAACGTCAGTAGCATCCTCCTTTTAGTAACCTTTCTTTAATTGTAAATGACTGTTTAAATCACCGAGCTAGAATATCCTACATAGAGTGGCTGTCCCTATAGTTTCAGCGCACATGGTGAAGGCTCGCTGAACTGGTGGTTGCCATTTTTTTGAAGCCAAAACATACGAGAGGCGGTGTAACCATCCGTAACCAGCGCCAAACGGAATCCTAGCATACTTTGTTTCTCAGAGGGCGCTGAGAGGAAAAAAATGGCTTTAATTTGCTTCAAAGATGTATGCGCTTCAGCCACTCTATGTAGTATGGTTCGTTGGTTTAAATAACAGTCGACGTGATACCTAAATGGCCACTCACCGCTGTCGGTCTGCGCCTCGGGGTCGGCGTTCCACTCGAGCAGCAGGCGCACGAGGGCGCCGGCGGGGGCGGCGGACGCCGCGGCGTGCAGGGGCGTGGCGCCGGCGTCGTTGCGCGCCGCCACGTCCGCCCCCGCGGCCAGCAGCACCTCGGCGCAGTGGGCGTGGCCGCCGAGGGCGGCGCGGTGCAGGGCCGTCTCCTGGCGGCAGCAGCGCGCGTCCACGCTCGCGCCGCCGTGGTGCAGCAGCAGCCACAGCACGGACGCGCTGCCGTGCGTCGCCGCTCTGCCACGTAGAACGAAGTTTGTTTAGTTAGGGCGTCGGACTTGATTGCGAGACAAAGAAAAGGTGGGGGAGTGCTGAGGGACGAAGTGGCTACATAACAAAAGTTGCTAAAAGTTGCAAAGCGGCTAAAAGTTGCAAAGCGACTAAAAGTTGCAATACGGCTAAAAGTTGCAATGCGGTTGAAAGTTGCAAAGGGGCTAAAAGTTGCAAACAAAAAAGAAATATAAATGATAGAAAACGTGGGAAAATAAAGGCATAATCAAAATAGCTAACTTAATTTAATTATCAGAAATGGTTCAACATTTTGGATGGAAGGAACACTTTGGATGGGACGAACATGTCGGATGGCTCAAACATTTTGAATGGGACGAACACTTGGATGAGGCGAACATTTTGAATGGGACGAACACTTGGATGGGCCGAACATTCTGAATGAGATGATCGTTTTTGTCATTTTCAAACTGAAATATAATACTTCTACGATTTAAAACGAGTGACCAGTTGCCGGAACATACCTGTGCAGCGGCGTCTCTCCGTTTCTGTCGCTCGCGTTGGGGTTGCCGCCGCGCAGTAGCAGCTCGAGTGCGCAGTTGAAGTTGCAGCAGGCGGCGGCCAAGTGTAGGGGCGTCTCGTTTAAGTAGCCACACGGTTCGTCGGGCGCTGCGCCTGCGTCCAGCAACCCGCGAAGCATATTCTGCTACTATAACCCACAGTTATGTAACCAATGTGAATTTACAGTGGTTACTACATTTTATAATTTACAGTGGTGAATTTACAGTTTTTATAGCAACAAATTTGGAGATTAGGAAGTTATTATCATTGTCATATTGCTTTAGTTCATCCATTTACTATTTTTGAGATTTGATTTCTCATTTTTTACTTTCACAGCAAACATTAGCACAATGGAGTATTGTCTTTTACACAATAGCTGCACTCTATGCTATCATGATAATATTCTATGCATTGTGTGGCTCTGGAGAAGTTCAATCTTGGAACAATCCAAAAGCAGAGGATGAAGAGGAAAAATACAACATTGAAGACAAATAATTTGTCAGAAAATACTGTAAGTGACTTGTATCTATTATGTTGAGTAGATGGGGTCAGATTGGTGTTGGATAAAAATGAGTAAAGCTACTCGTAACATCGTGGAAGAAGAATGTTATTATCAAGGAAAAGTTGGATAAAGCTGCAAAAAGTTTTATTGTTGATGTACTTAAGATTTTCTTCCATGCAAATAATAATTCTTATTATTATTTGGCTGTTGTGAGACAAATTTGATATGGAAATTTGTTGATGAACATTCAAGAGAGATACACTTCATAGTTTCATCAAGCTGGTTGATACTGAAAGGGTGCATCCTTGTTTGTGTGAGAATTTGAATCAAGAAAGCATCTTTTATCTTATTTAACTGCTTTCATTATGCATTTAAATCATTTTCGTTATTGTCCTTGTTAATTTTTAAAAGATTTTCATTGTTGTTCTCCATATTTCCTGGCAGTGGACATCTGCCCATTTTAAGGATTTTTGAATCGATGAACGTAAGTGATTTATCTTTTTAAATGGCCGTCAAACTCATTTTTATGTGGGAATTTCTGTGAGTGAGAAAGTAGTTATATTGTGATTAACTTTGATTTAGGGACACCAGTAACTGCTTAAAAAGCATTTTCCTCGTGTATAATACATTATTCCCTACTTTCTGTAGTGAATATATTAATCAAATGTTTTATCAAATATATTGCCAGTTCATATATATATTAATGTCATAGAAATTCTGTATCTGAAATGAGGCCAAAGAATACTCATTTTAATTTTATAGTTCATCAAAAATTCATTCTCTTTCACAGTCCATCAATATTAATTTTATGTAAATTATGAATAATAGATAAAAAGTAAGTTTCAAATATTTATAATAATTAAGGCTGTTGTTATTGTATGTACTTATTACAGGATAATGAAAATATTTTTCATTAAAGATAACATTTTTTAAATTTTTTTTTTAAATTAGCAAACTGCACATGCCATTAAGGGCAAGGGCCTCCTGCTTGAGCACAGAATCATGAATACTTCTTTAATGAAGTGATAGGATGACGATGAAAGGTGAAAGGGCTACCACAAATACATCCTGCCAGAGGTGGGATTTGAATCCAAGATTACTACAACAATACTGCCTTAGCAATCTCGGCTACCCACATTGGCCAAAGATAACATTACTTGTAAATAATATTGCCCTTGCATACATCTTTCACTTCAAATTCTGTTTTTTTTTTGTATAAAAGTGTTTCTTTTCATTCTCCTTTTGTGAGATAACAGAGGTTATGTTTGGGTGGGGAGGAGACAGATCGCCAAGTGTTAGTGCAGCAGTTGCCGCTCAATGCTCTGCGACATCATATACACCTCTTCTCCTGGTCTGCGTTGAGGTGTGGAGCAAAGCAAGGCCTTTGGCGAGGTGTCGGACACAAAATGTGAGGCAGTTGGCAAACTTAAGTTCTTAGAGTTCTTCTATTTGAAACTATAGATTCATTTTTTGAAATGACAATTATTATTGAAAATTGTAATTAAAAAGTGGTAATGCAACAAACTGTGCAAGTTGAGGAACTGAAGGATGGCAGCTCTAACATCCAACTTTGTCTGCACAACTGTATAAAATCTAATGGCAAAAAATCTGAGATAATTTGCTGCAATGAATCAATTTCATTTCTAACAAGAGTTTCAGAAAATGTGATGCATAGAAAAAACTTAGAAGTGCAAAAAGGTAAAGTTCATTCATAGATTATTTTTAAATATATGATAAAATGAGATTACAGAAAGAGAACATTAATCTATTCAGAGATTGTAACATGTCAAAAAACAGAATCAATATCTTCAGTGAAAATATCATTAAAAGGATTTATCAGAAACTATAAATTACAAATCACATTTTCCAATGTCATAAGAAGCAGCAAATTTTCTTTTGACCCAAATACTTTAATCAAAACTGTTTACACAGAAATGGGTTGAATGACAGGTGTAATTCACTGATGATTATGAATAGTATAATTACTGACATCTCTGTGGCAAAGAATAGAACCATCAAACACTACTGTTAAGCAGATGTTCCTTATAGTAGTTAGAGAAATAAAGGCATCTCATGTGCAAAGAGGAAGTTAACATTAATGCCATCTCAGAGTTGTAAGTGATTTAACAGAAGAAATGTCAACAGTAAGGAGGAGCTTTTAAGATTGTTGAGAGGAACAAGTTAATTGGAACTATAAAGGCAAAAGAAAATAGAAGTTAATCTTCAAATATCATCTAACTTGGAAGACTGATAGCTGAGCTCTATAATGAAACAATTTAACCTATTTTCTCTGACTAATCATTTTTCAAATAGAAATACAAAATAATTTCAGCTGTTTAATGATAATTCATGAAAGAATTCATGATCATTCAAAAATTTCAGAGAAAAGGCTATTCTTAAAACATTGGAATGTAATCTCTCCAGTAGCTCCTAAGAATTAAGGATGTAATCAGTAATACGAGCAGATAATAAGGTTATGAGTGCACCATTAAGTGTTTGTAAAACAGAATTTGCCAAAAAATTGGTACACATAATTTTTATTTGCAAGTTATGGATGCTTTGTCAATTCGTCGTATGTCTGGGCTCACGTTTTCAACTTGGCCTTTCGCTGAAACCAATCCCTACCTCTGGTTTACAAATTCTTCTAAGTAGATGTACCCTTTAGAGCTTGGATTCACACTTTCTCTCCTGGATGTTTATCACAGTTTTTGATTATATTTGTATAAACTATCTGTTGTTCATTCACATTAAGGAATAAGTCCCACCTTGATTAAAGATAGGGTGTTAAAACAGTTTATTTGGGAAAAATTGGGATAAATAAGGAAAATTCAAACATTAAATAATTAACATGTTGTTATAATTATTGGTACCACACATTTATGAATGGGAACATGAAATTAGAATTGCTTTTTCTGTAATATTATGGGATTTTTTTTTTGACATTTTGAACACTCTTCTTAAGCACAAAAAGCAAACTCAATCCACACTGAACTGATGAACTAACATTGTAGAGAGGGGCCATTAGATGACAAGGCACACAATTGACACTTAGATCAATTTGGTGTAACACGTTCTCCTGTTTGAGAACAGCTCACAGTGAAGGATAAAAGAGGTGAGTTATCTTCATGAGAACTCTCGGAACTGGAAGACTAGAAAGTGTATTTTATTCCATTACCCAAATGTACAGAGTGTATTTTATTCAATTATACAAGTGTAACATTTATTCAATTATACAAATGTCCAGAAGGAAGTTATATTGTTATATTTTCTGTAGTACTAATACTCTCCTTCCAAATTAAACATTACTAATTTTTAGAAATATAATTATTAGTGTGCACTGTAAATTTTTATTTCACAGAAAAAAATGGTCAAGTCTGAAAATGAGTTCAATATATAAAAACAATTTTAAACATAATTGTCAAGGGTCAGAAAAAATATTTCATTTACAGAAAATTTTTAAATAGTGAAATTCAGTATATGGAGGTCCGACTATAGTAGGGAAAAAGTTGAGGATGAAGTGAGTTTCATCAACACTTTTATTTTATCTTTTATCTTTGGTAATTCATTCGGTCATCCTACTCTTCTACAGTCACCCTAACACATTAAGTAATTACTAAAATAGAATGATCAATATTTCATGATTCATTAGAAGTAATTTTTTATTTTATTCTCATATAATTATAGTACAGGCATTTGCCCAACTATTATTTCAATAAAGTAGAGAATTTATAAAATAAAATATATTAAAAAAATATTTTAAAATCTACAGTAAATTTCCTTCAAAGCGAAGTATATTAAATAATGTCAAAGTTCTCTCATGTTCTTCACAAATCTATTAGTAGATGCAAAAATATGTATTGAATTGAACACTGTATTCATAATGAACATGTATTTGCAGTATAAAATATTTGTAGTGAGTGAAAGAAATACAATTTGTGTATTTACTTACGTCATTTGAATACTCTTTACCAGGAGAGTCCAGTTTGCAAGGGTACAAGGACGACAATAAAAACCTTTAATATGGTTGTGGGCAATGCTTGATTTATAAAATTTCAAGTCCCAGAATGCACCTCAAATTAATTATTAATTTAATAGAAATAGTTGTATATTTATTATATAATTTAATAATTATTTCCGAGGTACTGGAATGCTGTTCTTTTGTGTTCTGCCAGAAATAGTTCTGGTTTCGGGCCTCTCTGAAATAGGAGAGGAGGGAATAGAACCATGTGTAATGCAGAAAAAAAAAACATTGGGATGTCATTGAATTCTGGAATTTACTACAAAAAAGTTCCTTATATCTAAACTGAATGTATTTTTACAGGGGGTGTTGACCATGACAAGGCACATGCGCTATGCACAATGTTCTTGCACAACATGGATACAAAGGAGTTTCATTTCTGACTAATAACCTTTCACAGGCCACAATGAATGGCACCATGGGCCAATTGGACGATAACCATAACTTGCTCTATAACCATACAACTTCTGCAGCACTTGCGACAGGTTTTTTTTTTTCAATGGTAGAAATAAATGTATAAAACCTCAACAACATATGTTTTATCTATGTTTTATGAGGGGAGTTTTATTATAAAAACATTATTTATCTCACCACAGTATTACTGTCTTTAATAGAAGGTGAAATTCTTGATTTTTTTTGTTTGAATGTCATTGCAAAAGAAATTAGTATTGTATTGTTTTGTAATAAGGAAATTTTTATAGTAGGTGATGAGACAAATGATTAATTGATTAGTGATTCCGGTGTTTCGACTGCTAAGGTCATTAGTCCCATAAGTGTAGTACACGTTTCCCCCCTCAGGCATTGGCAGTGATCTACCCCACTAGAAGTGAGATTTGGTGCTGACCTACCATCATCCAGCAGAGTTTTCCTCAACCACATGTCTCCCACCAGTGGGGCACTACCCCAGTTGGGATAAGCTCCAAGCTCCCGACCGGTCTCCTGGCAAGTGTGGTAGAGTAGTAAATGCTAGTGTAAGTGTGTATAAGTAAGAGGGGGTGAGGATAGGACAAGGAAGAAGAAGGAAAGATCGTCCTTAGTCCATGGCCCATTTGTTAGGGTACTGCTCCAACATTTACCTGGTGTCGATCGGAGAAATCATGGAATATTACTGATCAGAGCAGTCAGTGGCTAGAAGTTGATATTGTCCTACAGACAGCAACAGAACTTGACCTAGCTATCTAGGTAGTGTCAAAAATCTGCCACCGGCTGCTCTCAAAGCTAGGACCTCCTGATCACAGACACTGCAGTGACATTGATGACCTGGGCCACCTCTCCCGGTTTGAGACAAAGAACCTTATTATAACTGTACTGAAAAAGAAATGAAACTTTTCTTTGGGAATTAAGTACTAGAAAAGTCGAAAGGCTCTAAAAAAAATTTGCAACATGCTTTGTAGATGCCCAGTCAAAGTTTGAGTTGGGATATTGGAGAATGTAGCCTAATAAATTATATTCTTAATGGCATGTCTTTTTTCATAAATATGAAACTTTTATAAAATATACATATTATCACTGATAAACACAGTAAAATTTATAAATAGTTCAATAATCAACAAAAAGCAGCAGAAAATAAAATTTCTCATCAGCAAAAGCAAGAAAATTCTATTTTTCAAGATTGGAAGGTTTGCATGCATAATGACATTTTTATAGGAATTGAAAAACAAAACATGGGATCTTAACAATAAAATATAAATGATGAAATACTAAAAAAACATACTAATACTAGTACTAAGAAAAAGAAGAAAAAACTAAGATTAAAAAATGTATTGAAATGAAATTTTTAAGGGGAATAAAAGATTGTACTTAGCTAGATAAACAAAGAAATGAAGATATAAAAAATAATTAAATATATTTAGCTTAAATGATTCTATACAACTATATAAAAAATATGGAAAAAACATTTAGAAAGAATGGAGCACAAAAGGCTACGTTAAGAAGTGCTGCATTACAACCCAACAGGAAGAAGTGTAGGAAGACCACGTAGAAGATGGTTTGATATGTGATGATGGAGCAGTCTTATCCTTGAAGTGCAGAAGAAGAAGTAGTAGTTCAAACACTTTTAATACTCTTCTTAAGCACGTAAATCAAACTGAACTTGCACTGAACTGACAAACTAATATCATTGAATAAGGTGTGTCAGAAACCACAGAACATTACTGAGTACGGAACATAATTGACTGATGAATGTCCACTTTCCTTTGCCTGTGGGCACACAAGCATTTTCTCTCAGCAGGCCCAAATACCTCAAAAGAGTACCTGCAGGTATATCTGCTCCTGCCTGTGAACAACATCTTGAACAATAACTACCCTGAACTCTGTGAATCAGATCTTAACGTATAGCCTGAAAGCTGGACAATCGGAATGATTGCTATTTGACAAAATTACAATATGATTGGAAATTGTAATGTCTTTGATTGAACATCTTGTTCTTCTTTGTTCTATTTTCCAAGTAGATTATTTTATGAGTCTGTAGCCACCCCAACCCAATAAATGTTGAACAGGGCCCCTAGTTCTCTTTAGCTAAATTTTATATTAGTTAATGGTTATGTACATAAAAATGGCAGTTTCCATAGATTTTGATTACCTAAAATCTTGTTGTGAGTCTGAAGTTAGTTTTTCCTGAGAAAGTTTCCATTTGCAGGTAGAAAAGCCTGTGTAATATTTTTGTTTAAACTAACAAACAACAAATTGGCCGATAATTTTGAATTTCATTTTTGTTCCTTTTTTTAAAAATTGGCTTAATATTTGCTGTTTTATAAACGTCTGACAATATTCCTATGAAGTATTGAAAATGTGAGTTAACTGGTGAATAAAGGCAGATGCACACATTTTTAATAGACAATCTGCAAATTCATAAAACCAGATGAATATTTGTTTTTCAGTATAATGACTGAGGATTTCACATCATGATTACACATGATGGATGTAAATTATGTATGGAGGTTTTGTAATGAGTAAAAGAAATTAGAGCTTTTTCTTAAATCATTTGCTTACCCTGTACCCATATACACCCTCTGCAGCACTTGAAATATGTGTTACACACTCTTCTGCAATTGGATACATGGCTCCTCATTTTCAAGATAACTAGATAGGTTTGTTGGCAAAGAGCGTTTTAATAGATTAGAGAATAACAAAATACTTGTATTGTTTGCAGAATCTACTTCTCTTCGACAATCTACTTATATTATTGTCATATTTGTTTTGTCTGTATTTTAGAGGGATATTTATTATGAAAACTATATTCTTATATAATACAGCAATACTATTTTCTAGAAATGGAATTACTAAAAAGTGAACAATGTTTTTTGCTTATATATTATTAGAAAAGAAAGGAATATCTGTTTACTGTAATATTTTTAATATGAAAATTGTAATAAAATTCAATGAAACAAAACACCTTATGAACTGAAAAATTAATTTCCTGAAAAAAAAAAATAAGGTACCCAATGTCTTTGTTGGGATATTGAAAAATATTGGTTAATAAAACATGTATATTCATATCATTTATCATAAAAAATGAAATATTTAATAAAATACAAAAAATATCACAAATAGTTACAATATCACAAATAGTTACAATATAACAAATAGTTAAATCACAAATTGTTACAATATCACAAATAGTTACAATATCACAAATAGTTACAATATCACAAATAGTTACAATATCACAAATAGTTACAATATCACAAATAGTTACAATATCACAAATAGTTACAATATCACAAATAGTTACAATATCACAAATAGTTACAATATCACAAATTGTTACAATATCACAAATTGTTACAATATCACAAATTGTTACAATATCACAAATTGTTACAATATCACAAATTGTTACAATATCACAAATTGTTACAAATTCACAAATAGTTACAATATCACAAATAGTTGCAGTATCACTAATAGTTGCAGAATCACAAATAGTTACAATATCACAAATAGTTACAATATCACAAATAGTTACAATATCACAAATAGTTACAATATCACAAATAGTTACAATATCACAAATAGTTACAATATCACAAATAGTTACAATATCACAAATAGTTACAATATCACAAATAGTTACAATATCACAAATAGTTACAATATCACAAATAGTTACAATATCACAAATAGTTACAATATCACAAATAGTTACAATATCACAAATAGTTACAATATCACAAATTGTTACAATATCACAAATTGTTACAATATCACAAATTGTTACAATATCACAAATTGTTACAATATCACAAATTGTTACAATATCACAAATAGTTACAATATCACAAATAGTTACAATATCACAAATTGTTACAATATCACAAATTGTTACAATATCACAAATTGTTACAATATCACAAATTGTTACAATATCACAAATTGTTACAATATCACAAATTGTTACAATATCACAAATTGTTACAATATCACAAATAGTTACAATATCACAAATAGTTACAATATCACAAATAGTTACAATATCACAAATAGTTACAATATCACAAATAGTTACAATATCACAAATAGTTACAATATCACAAATAGACACATTATCAATTTAAAACATTATTCATTTTTTTCTTGATATTTTAGTTAAATTAGTACAATATGTTTAAATAAATACATAAGCAGCAATAAAATATAATTCCTCTTGTCAAAAACAAAAAAATACTATTTAACAAAACAGGGATAGTTTGCATAAATTTTAATATTATACTGCAATTTTTTTTACTCTGCCCCTCAAAGCCCTTCTTCATGGTGGCATTAGGTCACTATTTTTCATGTGTTTCTCAGTCGTGCTGCTAGATATAGCATGAACATGACAATATCTTGCAAACGTGATAAAGCAGTGCTGCATACAGTCATGATCATGCAACATTAGCGGCATGACCAAGAAAGATTTGTGACGTAACGCTATCGTGAAGTAGGGCCTTGAGGGGCAGAGGTAGAAAAAACACAGTATGATCAGAAATAAGAAAGTAGATTTTAACAATACAATACAAATGTAATAATACTATACTATGTATTATTCGGAAAAATATGACTTCAAACTTCTCACGGATTCTGAGGGCGTTGTACATGCTTCAGCAGAGTCAAATACCGTGCAGGGATATCAGCTCCTGCCTGTGAACAACATTAAGAATTAACGTTCCTGAACACTATGAATTAGTTCTTAAAACATAGTCTGAAAACTGGAACAATCAGAACTATTGTCATTTGCCAAAATTACAATACGATTGGAAATTGTAATGTCTTTGATGGAACATCTTGTTCTTCGTTGTTCTATTTTCATTTAGGTTATTTTCTGAACCTATGCCCCCCCTAGCCAGGTGTTGAACAGGCCTCCTAGTTATTTTTAGCTAAATTTTATATTAGTTTATAATTACGTAAAAATATATTAATATTAATTTTTTAATTGCAAAAGTCAGAGTTTACTATTATATTAATTTCTATTGCATTCACAGGAGTTAATATTTAAATACGGTTAAGGGAGGCACATAGTTTTGTCATGCACGGGGCTCCTCTAGACTTAGCCGTGTAGCTCCTGAATTAAATTTGCTTCATAACACATGTGCTCATGCTGGTATGTTCAAGGAGAATTATTGGAGCTATTTGTTAGCATATTGGAAACAGTGTTATGAATAACATAACTGCAAACTGTATTATGATAAACAATTAACACGTTGTTGAGCACATAAAGTTAACTCTGTGGTATATGTAGTACAGTAGTACATACAGTATTTTAGTGATTCAATATTATAAAACCACATTATGTATTAAGATAATCTGAAAAGAATAAAAGCATTCAAAAGATGAAGGATTGTTTAAAGTTGAATGTTCAAATAATAATGGAGCCGAAAGAGAGAGAATGTTCTAGCCCGTCCCATCTTATCCTGTTTTCGGAAATGTATTTTTGTCAATTTGAGATAGTATCTTCTGAACGAGACTGAAGGAGTTTGAAGCTAATTTGATTTGGAAACACAATAAGTAGGGAAGACAGCTGTTGTATCTCAATTAGAGGTTACTTTTTTAGTGTCTGTTGCTAACTAGTGGAGAATTATTTTAATTGTTTTTCAATTCCTCAGATGGATTCAGAAATATGTATTCTCGGGACACCTCATGATAAAACTTATTAAAATTTTTGTTAATTTATTAACAAACTAAAATAAAATTTAAGAATTGAATAAAGGAACGTACAAATTGTATCATAGTGTAGTAAACAAAATAATATTAGTATCGGGATGAAACAATTGTTACTTCCTTATTGTAGCAGTATGAATTTAAGGTTCAATGAAATATAAAGCTGAATCGTCAATTATGTTGTCAGAGACACAAAATGTGTGGAGAGAGAAACTTGTTATGTGGCAAATAGAGCGCAATATCTTGTTGTGCTTAATTTTTTTAACCTAACGCAAAGCAAAAGGAGTTCAATATATAAAACTTATAAATTTAATATAGTTCATGGCATTTTATACTGATATGTCATATCACTGAAAAGAACATTTTGGCGTCCTATTTTTCTGTCAAAAAATAGGGGACTGGAACGGAAAATAGGGGAATGTCCCTGCCACCTTTTGGTCACCTTTGGTCAAAGATGTTAACCGAGCGTTGGTGTTACGGGTATGTTGATAAATTACGTAATGCAGATTTGGAGTATTTTGTATAACCCCCTCTCGCTCCTGTTACACACCTGTAGTGCATACTTGAACCCCTCGTAAATAAGTACGTAACACTTGAAACAACCTTCCCTTTGTAAATGCATGAAGTGAAAATAAATGATAGCACAGTAAAAACAATTTGTATTAATTTTATTAGTGTTGTATACTAAAATTTACGGTCTTTAAAGTGGGAATTGCCGATGCTGTCAGCTCTTAAAATGGGGGGGGGGCAGCGGCAAGTAATGAGCGAAGAAAGGCTGCATAGGCGAGAAAATGTTTTATCACAGGCCGTCTTGGATGACGTATAGGCGAGAGCATACTATGCTGATTTAAATGGATTCTAGAATACTTGCATACTAATCAGTTTTGAATATTTTAATTTTATATTTAATATTACAGATGCAATAAAAATTGATTTAAATTTTTTTCCATTTATTGTAACTATTTACATCTAACTTATTTACGATTTTAAAGCAACTTTATTAGTTAATATTTTAGTGTAATACTTAAAAAAAGGAAGTATTTCAGCAAATGTTGAAAACTTGAAGAAAAAAAAAAGAAACAATGTTACGTAACACTAAACTGATACCCCCCTTCCCCTATTAACGCATCGTATCTCTCCTCCTTAGCGTTACGTAACTTGTGGGCGACCCCGTAGGCTTACCTCGATAAGCGCGCGGCCGCACGCCTCGTCGCGCCTCTGCACGGCGATCATGAGCGGCGTGATGCTGGGCGTGGCCAGGGTGAAGCCCCTCCTCACGGAGGACACCACCTGCAGCTCGATGTTGGCGCCCAGGCGCAGCAGCTCGCGCAGCGCCTCCACGCGGCCGGCCGCCGTCGCCACGTGCAGCGGCGACAGGCCCCGCCGGTCGCGCGCGTGCAGGTCTGCTCCGAACTGCACCAGAACCTCCATGCACGCCGTGCTGCGAAAAAGCGATCGTTAGATTTTCCACAGCGAAAACGTTAGGCGTGGGAAAGTTATTCAACGATTGATTGTTTTAGTGAACGGGGTCATTAATCCCGTAAATGTAGTGCCTAGTTTTTGATTGGGCGATGGCGGTGATGTTTCGCAGCTGTAGGGCGAGATCCGCCGCCGACCTACCGTCGGCTAGCAGGGATTTCCCTCACCAGGTATCCGGGACAAGCTCTAAGCTCCCGACCGGTCTCCTGGCATGAGTGGTAGTGCAGTGCATGATAGTGTAACGGGTGTGGAAAGGACAAGCCAGAGGAAGGTGAGATCGCACGCGGTCCGTGGCTCCTTTGTTAGGGTATTGCTCCGGCCTGGTGTTGCTTGGAGAAACGAAAACGGAAAACTACCGATCAAAGCAGCCGGTCGCTAGAATTCTTCTCCAGTCAGCGACTGAATTCGACCTAGCAAAGCTCGGACGTAGGACCTCCCGGTCAGTGAGACTGCAATGACATCAGTTGATTCCCTGAGCCATCTCTCCTAATGAAAGTTGTTCAAAACTGGGACGTTCAAAGGGGGACGTTCAGTTTCTTACTGATAAGGGATGCGTAGGGTGGCTAAACGTGATACTACTGCACTAGAGGGCCTGTTAAGCAGTTTGAGAGGAGTCGTGGATGAATGTGCGTATATTTGTTTATTTTATGAACGTTTTAATGTTTTTGTTGATAACCGCTACAGTTTTATCTAACTAGAGTTTGGCATCTTAACAAGCTACTTTTTGCCATTCACTTTTGGTTAGTAAAGAATTAATTCTCCTAGTTTTAAGGTACATTTTAACATATACTAAGTTATTACGTTATCTCGCATGGTTGTAAAAAGACGCCATGTTTTCTAGCGGTCGTCATGGCATGCTCAAATGGAGACATTGAAGCGGCCCAAAAGCAAATTTTCAACTTCATATTAAATTACGTGTCTTTTATTATTACAAACGGTTTTCTGTAATACATGAAGGGTTCAGAAGATCAATAGATTTTACATATTTACCTAGTTCTGAGAGGGTTTCGCTACAACTTTCATAATATAACTTAGTATATTTTTATACAGTACATTAGTATACAAGTCCATTACTGGATTTAAATAACTCATTACACAAAAAGGATAGTATTTGACATTATATTTATCGCAGTTTCTTAAAAAATGTGGGATAGCCCTTTTCTACTAGTCCGAGCCCTTCATATATCGAATCTATAACGAATGCATTTTTCTAAACAAAAAGTAAAATATCAATTCACTACTTTAACATTTTATACTGTTAATTTCCACGTGTAAAAATGCGTCACTAAAAGCATATTCACAATGCAACCTAAATATAACGTTAACATAAATGTTAGGATTAAGTCCACAAGCGGACTCATTCACAATGCGTTCGCATAAGCGTAACACGTAAGCTTGCAAACTTCTGTGCTCATGCTTAAATAACAGATACGAAATGAACCAATCACATTCCGGTAACTCAAAATCGAGAATCGAAATAGAAGTGAAGTCGATAGACGAACTACCGCCTTATGGGCCATGGGCATAGACAATTCCTCGAAATCGATTCTCACATCCAACCAATAGTAAACTAGAATGTGACTAGCCAATATAAAGTCTCATTTTGCTTACGTTCATGTTACGCATTGTGAATACTTCGGTCTATCACTTATATTAATGTTTACGTCTGTGCGTCATGCTTATGTTTACGTTTGCATTGTGAGTGCGTCGTTGCGAACGTGGATCGTGCCGTGGCTCACCTGTTGGCAAACGCGGCGATGTGCAGCGCTGTGTCTCCCTTCCTGGTGCGCGCGCGCGGGTCGGCCCCGGCGTTCACCAGCAGCCGAATGGCTCTGTAGTTGCCGGCCGTCGCAGCGTAGTGCATCGGGCGGAGACCTACTCGAAAACAAACGAACACATTTGTGCAATCCTCGAAAACGACGAAAACTAAATTGTGGATTTATACGACATACGAGAGACAGAGAGGAATAGACAGAGAGAGCATGTGATAGACGAAGAGAGAGAGTGAGATAGACGAAGAGAGAGAGAGTGAGATAGACGAAGAGAGAGAGTGAGATAGACGAAGAGAGAGAGTGTGTGAGATAGAGGAAGAGAGAGAGGGTGTGTGTGAGATAGACGAAGAGAGAGAGAGTGTGTGTGAGATAGACGAAGAGAGAGAGAGAGTGGGTGTGAGATAGATAGACGAAGAGAGAGAGAGTGTGTGAGATAGACGAAGAGAGAGAGAGTGTGTGTGAGATAGACGAAAAGAGAGAGAGTGTGTGTGAGATAGACGAAGAGAGAGAGAGTGTGTGAGATAGACGAAGAGAGAGAGAGAGTGTGTGAGATACACGAAGAGAGAGTGTGTGAGATAGACGAAGAGAGAGTGTGTGAGATAGACGAAGAGAGAGAGAGTGTGTGTGTGATAGACGAAGAGAGAGAGAGTGTGTGAGATAGACGAAGAGAGAGAGTGTGTGTGAGATAGACGAAGAGAGAGAGAGTGTGTGTGAGGTAGACGAAGAGAGAGAGTGTGTGTGAGATAGACGAAGAGAGAGAGAGTGTGTGTGAGATAGACGGAGAGAGAGAGTGTGTGTGAGATAGACGGAGAGAGAGAGAGTGTGTGTGAGATAGACGGAGAGAGAGAGTGTGTGTGTGAGATAGACGAAGAGAGAGAGAGTGTGTGTGTGATAGACGAAGAGAGAGAGAGTGTGTGAGATAGACGAAGAGAGAGAGTGTGTGTGAGATAGACGAAGAGAGAGAGAGAGTGTGTGTGAGATAGACGAAGAGAGAGAGTGTGTGTGAGATAGACGAAGAGAGAGAGAGTGTGTGAGATAGACGAAGATAGAGAGTGTGTGTGATAGACGAAGAGAGAGAGAGAGTGTGTGAGATAGACGAAGAGAGAGTGTGTGTGAGATAGACGAAGAGAGAGTGTGTGTGAGATAGACGAAGAGAGAGAGTGTGTGTGAGATAGACGAAGAGAGAGAGAGTGTGTGTGAGATAGACGACGAGAGAGAGTGTGTGTGAGATAGACGAAGAGAGAGAGAGAGTGTGTGTGAGATAGACGAAGAGAGAGAGAGTGTGTGTGAGATAGACGAAGAGAGAGAGTGTGTGTGTGAGATAGACGGAGAGAGAGAGTGTGTGTGAGATAGACGGAGAGAGAGAGAGTGTGTGTGAGATAGACGGAGAGAGAGAGTGTGTGTGAGATAGACGGAGAGAGAGAGAGAGAGTGTGTGAGATAGACGCAGAGAGAGAGTCACTCACCGCTGTTGGTCTGGGCCTCGGGGTCCGCGTCCCATTTGAGCAGCAGGTGCACCAGGGCGATGTGGTCGTTGGCCGACACCGCGGTGTGCAGAGGCGTCACGCCCAATGCATTCTTGATCTTGACGTCGGCTCCGTTCTCCAGCAGCACAACGACGCAGTGCGCGTGCCCGTAGTAGACGGCGTAGCACAGCGGCGTCTCCTTGCTGAGGCAGCGCGCGTTCACGCGCGCCCCGCCGTGCCTCAGCAGCACGCTCAGCACGGCCGGCCGCCCGTGTCTCGCCGCTCTGCGCCGCGGAAGGAGAATTATTTCATTAGGATGTTATAGCAATTTGTTGGCGAGTCAAAAAAGGATGCATGTTGAGAGACGAAGGTGGGAAGAAAAAGGAAGACAAACCAACCTTGTGAAAAAAATGTTCAAAATCATTAAAATATCTTAAATGGCTAGAAGCCGCGAAGGGGCTCGAAGCGGCTAAAAGTTGCGAAGCGGCTAAAAGTTGCGAAGGGGCTAAAAGTTGCGAAGGGGCTAAAAGTTGCGAAGGCGCTAAAAGTTGCGAAGGGGCTAAAAGTTGCGAAGGGGCTAAAAGTTGCGAAGGGGCTAAAAGTTGCGAAGGGGCTAAAAGTTGCGAAGGGGCTAAAAGTTGCGAAGGGGCTAAAAGTTGCGAAGGGGCTAAAAGTTGCAAAGGGGCTAAAAGTTGCGAAGGGGCTAAAAGTTGCGAAGGGGCTAAAAGTTGCGAAGGGGCTAAAAGTTGCGAAGGGGCTAAAAGTTGCGAAGGGGCTAAAAGTTGCGAAGGGGCTAAAAGTTGCGAAGGGGCTAAAAGTTGCGAAGGGGCTAAAAGTTGCGAGGGGCTAAAAGTTGCGAAGGGGCTAAATGTTGCGAAGGGGCTAAATGTTGCGAAGGGGCAAAATGTTGCGAAGGGGCTAAAAGCTTCAAAGTTGCACAAACCTTATGGAAGGGACGGACCTTGAGGGAGAGACGCATATTATGGATATTTGGAAGATTAAATACAATAGTTAAAAGTTAAAACGCGTGACCAGTGCGTACCTGTGCAGCGGCGTCTCTCCGTTTTTGTCGCGGGCGTTGGGGTCGGCGCCGCGCTCCAGCAGCTCGAGCGCGCAGGAGGAATTGCTGAAGGTGGCGGCCATGTGCAGCGGCGTCTCGTGCAAGTAGCCGCTCGGTGCGACGGGCGACGCGCCTGCGTCCAGCAACCCGCGCAGCGCCCGTAGTCTTGCCTTCCTCAGCGCCTCCTGCACCGCGTGGGACGCTGATGCCTGCGTAACAGAACACAAACACATTCAAACGCCGCTGTATTTGAATAAATACGTTTGTTCAAAGAATCGTCACCCCGCCCGGAACTCGAACCTGGGTCTCCTGATTTACGTCCGGTTGCTCTAAGCAGAGGTTCCCGATGGGATCAGCATCGACTTTCCCGGGGGTCGAAGACATTTTTAATTAGTTAAAAATTCGCAACAAAAGGGTTGGGACCCTCTCCTCTAATTACTGATCTACCGAGACAACGAATTGTTTTTGGAAAGTTTCATAAGCCTGAGTATTGCCCGTTTATGATATATAATTGTCTCCACCTTGTCACCTTATTGGAGAGTATATTAAAGCTATTAAATTCTGTAACGTAATGTAAGCAAGTTGTGGCCTCTTTACTGAATAACTAACATTTTTAATAAATGCATTTGTTCCAAGAATTGTCAAATATAGATAATCTAAATATACAGCGTCAACAGTTGATCATTATGACTATATCTGTAAGTCTCATCAAATACTGCTATGTTCATACAAGTTTGCTCTGAAGAGGTAATGTTTAGTGTGTCGAAATGCCAGAAAATAAATGAGCACTATTACATCTCAGTGCTGATTGTCCAACACTCGATTTCAAGTTAATTTTTCACAATTCTACGTATTAATTTGGAAGAATCGGCAGCCATCACATCAAAATGATAAAATGTGCGAATAATGTTGAGCTGAAGATGCGTATTTTACTTTCTCGCACTTACTTCGTAAGAAGACAAAGTATTGTAATCGAGGGCCAGATTTTCGACTGGAAAACTCACATTGGCGCGCCCTGGTTACGAAAAAAGTTAATAAATCTTATTTCTATAACTTGAAAACCATCCGCGTCGAAAACTGCACTTTGAAATTATTGTATTGAAAAATTTTTAAGCGTCGGACCGAGTTCGAACAACACAGTACATCTATGGCGCAGTTCTACAGCCGCCAGTGAAGTCCTCGCTGAAAATACGTTTGCAAGTTTATGCAGTGTAATATTTGCGTAGCGGTTACGAACAATGCGAGAAAGTATGTGCTGCACCACTAGTTCCGAAGCGAATGCATGCGTTGAGCGAAAACCTACCTGGAAGACGCCAGGGCGTTCGCGGGCGATGACGATGGCGGTGCGTCGGGAGGCGACCGCCAGCAGCGCTGCCGTCACCTGCTCCTCGCTCCACTGGAACTTGCGCAGCATCAGCTTCAGGCGCAGAGCGTTGCCCGACGCCGCCGCCCCGCGCAGCAGCTCTCCCCGGGCGTAGTCCAGGCCCTGCACACACAACACACATTAGGCACGCTTCACTTGCGATCGTTTAGTTGAGCTCTTCTTTCGCTCGGTATGGTGGGAATGGAGCAGGGGGTGCGAGTAGCTATTGTGTTAGCAGTACTCTAAAAGCAGATCTGTAGTTCGTTTACCGGCGCTTTATGATTCATTAATTACTGATTCCGGGCGAAAGCTTCGTTGTCCCGTAAGTGTCGCGCATGTTTTTATCGCTGAAGGGGAGGATCATGCCCCCATGATGAGATTCAGCGCCGGCCTAATCGTCAGCTTACTCTATTTTCCCAACTAGGTATTTGCCACCAGCGGGGCACCCTTCCAGCTGGTATACACTCTGGTGTAAGCTAAGCTTTCGACTGGTCTCCAGACACGTGTGGTAGTGTAGTGCAGGGAAGTAAAGGATGAGCTAGGTCGAGGAAGCGGAAGGAAAGGAATTCGGTTTGATAAACCTGTGTCACACGAGCGATGCGTTGACGCGCTGCGAGTAACGCGCGTCGTAGCTCATATTTCGATTCATTTATAATAGTACTTGATGTTTAATCAGCTGTTACGGTGCCACCCAAGCGGGAGCTTGAACGTCAACGAAATATTAATACGTTGAAAAAAATAATGAATTGTTAACGAAAATGTGTGAATTTTAAATTGATGTATATGTATCGTCGCTATTTACGTTTTTGACGTCCAATTAAATACTTCCAGCGGCGAAGTTGTGAGGAAAATAGCGACATTATTTTCTCTTATCACCCGAAGTTCTTCCAATACATCTCTTATGTGTATTTGCGGTTTGTTTTGAGGTCAAGCCGAGCGTGACGGGAGACGCGACGAAAAGACGAGGTACAAAGGCGGGATGTGTGACCTGTTGGGCTGAAAGGAAGTATTTGTTTAAATGGCATTATCAGCAGAAAGGACTATCCAAATCAATACTCGATCGATCACGAGAAGCCCTTTCGTGAATTTCATCTTGGATATTCTGGCCAATCGCTTTTTGTTGGTGGATGTGACTGCAGATAGTGAATGTACATTGGTACAGAAATGTAGATAATGTAATTTAGTCAATTTTGTAATGTGTTTGGGATCAGAATGTATCGCAGGGAAAAGGGTAAAATAATTAAAGGTTGTGAAAAAATATAAATATTCGAGAACCTAAAAGGAAAACATCCGAATACGTAGTCAATCATGTTAATGAATTTTGCGGAGCATCAGTCATCAGCAGACTTTTCTTCTTTAGAATAAAAAAGGAAAACGAGAATGAAGGGGAAATCATGAGAAAAAATAGTTAACTGCACTGAAATATAGAACCATTAGGGAAATGAAGTTCGACTATTTTGTACAACGTATGGTACGACTCAAATTCTGTGTATTTCTATTTTAAAATGTTCCTGCTATAGTCGTGTCTGTAATAAAAGATGCCGATGATAAACATTTATGAAATTCCAAATATTCTGCATTTTATAATTTCTTTATAGGAGTGGAATTTGAATTTTGAAAAGTGAGAAAAAAGACTTAATGATAGAAAGAAATTATTTAGAAATGAGAAAAGGAACACTGTGATCTTAGAAGAAAATTGGATAAACATTCGTTATAGTGTTATGTTTATTGCGCAAATTAATTAATCAATATATCGGCACAATCAACAATATTTTTTTGAAGAGAACAATTAAAGTTCCACTTCATTATGATGTAGAATTTGAGTATAACTGTATTAAAGTAAATTATTGTATTATTGTAATGCCTTGTCCCCAACTACATTTGGGGAGGCAATTTCATCGAGGTAAGCAGAACAATACAGATTGGCTATGGATAAGGAAATGGTCACATTTAAAAAGCCACAAATAGACAGTAGTGAGATTTATAAAAGGAAATAAGAAGATGAGTTCAAGGCAATATTGGTTGTATAAGGATTTCAGCACCCAGAAGTCTTGCTCATGTACACACCAGCATTCAAAACTTAATCATTAGAAACTATTTTGTGTTATTGTTGTCAATGTAGTTTTAATATAAAACAAATTGATGTGGAAGAAACCTTTTCTGGATGGTGAAATGATTTCAGAAATTTATGTTAAACAATGAATATGAACAGCAATAAAGTGTACCAGTTAATCAAGTCATTATATGGCCTTGGAGAAAGGTCATAATCATAGTATGAATGGTTTAATTATCATGTAACTGAGATAGGATTTCAAAGGAGTATATTTTATATTGTATGTATGTGAGGGGAAAAAAAGATATAGTAATTTATATTTTTTTATTTGTAGATTTCATTATAATTTGTTGGAAAAGATAAAAATAAGTGGTCAAGTTAATGAAATTAAAATTAATCTAGCAGAGAAATCAAGAACAGATGATTTAGGAAGAGTTAAAAATTACATTGGTATTGAATTGATTACAATTATGAAAAGAATAATGTTATGCATCTTAGCAGTGGTGACCAGTACAGAATACTGTTGGTGGTGTCAGTTAGTGATACAATGATAAAAAAATATTGATGTTACCAATTATTCATTATAAAAAATAAAAAAAATTGATCTTAATAAAACGTCAATCAAAAGTCATCTACTTTTTTAATCATCTAGGCAGCACTTTAAAACTGGGTTAGTGATCTGTAAAATAAAATTGTTGGGCAACAAAATTTTATTTTACAGTGACTGTGTCTTTAAGTTATAATGAAACTATATTAAGCTGAAAAGAACCTCAAAATAATAAGAACAAACTAAAATATTCAGCCTGAAAGCCTGGATGCCCATAGTAATCACAAGAGATCACAGCTTCCTGAAGCTGTTAGCTGAAGTACAGGAAGAAGAGAGGAAGTCTTATGATCATGGCGTATGTCACCTCTCCAAGGACAAAAAACTAGGAAAGATGTACGAAATACCAAGTGATCAGGGTCATTTTGAGTGAGAGAAAGACAGCTTGATGAAGATAGTGCCATTAATGCACTCTATAGAACAGAACATGAACTGCTGTGTCAGTTTGATTTTGGCACTGCATCGTACATAAGAGACATACACAAACCAACACAGCATTCTATATACTGTGTTAAAAGGGCAAATAAAGTGCTAATCAGTAGATAGCTCAGAGGTTTGCAGGGAGGCCAACAGATAGCACTATGCCCTATATGTTTGGAGAGAGTATTGATAGGCCATCAAACTTGCTTGTTCAAATCAATAACTATAAAGAAAATATTTTGAAGAAACAATTTATACACATATTCTTTTTTATTAGTGGTACACTGGCAGTACCGTACAAGCCACTACTGAGTCTTAATCAAAAAATCTTCTCTCTATGGCTTAAAGGTACAAAATTGAAAAATATAAATTGTTAAAAAATAAAATATAAAAAAATAAAAAGATAAGGAAATCAATTTAAACTTGAGAGGCTGAAAATAACAACGGAATTAAAAGTAAAGGAATTTAATTGGTGCTCTCCTGTTTTTCAGTACTGGTACCAAGCCATATTTAGCTTTGGATGTGAATTACTTTAGCAGGTTTCAATGACGTTATGATTATGCTTACATTACATATGATATAAGAATTTTAAAACATTTATATACAAAAAAATTAACTTACTATAAATATTATAATTCTGACATTATGGGGTGTAGATGCTGATTAGGGTGTTGACAACATAGAAAGTCTACCTCTGGGTTTGATGTAAGAATGACAATGTAATATTTTGGAAATTGAGAAAGCAGAATAGTATGACTAAATCTTCAATATGTGTCTAATGTTGAGTTGTCAGAAGCAGTTACAGAAATTAAATTCATTTATAATATTCTTCATGATTTTTTTGTAGTTAAGATTTGTCAACCCCAAAATGATTTTTGAAGATAATTTAGGTACAAATACTTTAAATTTTGCCACGTTCTTTGCACATTGCAAAGAACAATGATTCAACAAACAACACAAAACATATTGAAGTGTATTTTGTACATGAGAATGTTGCTAATGGAATAATTGATATTGTAAAAAGAAATTTCATAAAATAACATTGCTGATGAACAAAAAAATAATTGCAATGTTAATGTTTATTAATAAAGAAGCAAAATAGCTATTAAGAAGCAATGCTCAGATGCAACGAACATGAGTTGCGGGGATTCACAAGCTTGCTAACACTGTGTCCCTCATGCCCTGCCATTACAAAACCCAGAACCCGGTTTTATAAAGTATGATTTTTTTAGTCTGGCTTTGCAATCTAATAATAAAAATGGTAAAAATGTTTGTATTTTTTAGTTACTTAAAAATTAAAGTATGTCTTATAGTCTGTAAATTATGGTATATGGATCAATTTGTACAACATAATCCAATCCAAATCTACTGTATTCCTAAAACTTAGTAATGTTTTTAGCATTATATACCTATTCTTTTATGTACTTGAAATGAGACTGTAATTTATATCAAAGTGTCAATATGAAGATGTCCTAAATCATTGTAAAGAATTTAATTACTGAACTTAATTAGTATCCTACTGAAATTTAAAAATTACTTTATTGTTCTCAACAGGTTTCAACATTATTCTATATGTTTGAACAAGATTTCGAATTAAGCAACGGCACAAATTTTGACTTTATTATATTAGAGGCTCAAGGAAGACTCATATTCTTGTGATAAATTGTGATTGCATAACAAGTTAATTGTAAAGAAATAACAGTTAATTATAATACAAATGTAGTACATTAACATTGTTTTAAAAAAATATTCAAAACTCCAAAAGTAGTAGTTGATATTTGGCATGCAGTTTCAAGATTACCATGTTGGGAACATAATACACTCAAAACATAGTAGCAGATTGATTCACATTAATAAATAAACTTGTACAGATGTATTATTGTCTTACCCCAATAGAGTGAGATGATCTTGAAGCATTCTTCATATCTTCAACCACCTGGCGGAATTCCTTCAAGACAGACTTATTTCCTTTGCAAATCCGTGTAGCCTAGAACATGTAAAACCAATTATTAGTCTCCCAGAATTTCAATGAAGCACCCTTTCCCTGAAAAAAGCTTTGACTGCAAAACCCTGGTTTACTTTTACGAATGCATACTCTGTACTGAAATCTGCTGCTTAGTAAATGGTGTAATGCATCATTCTATGCTCTTAAAGAAAGGGATAACATAATTGCCAAATAAAATTGCAAGATAGTTTACATTTTTATATAATTACAAATTTTACAACTATAAAGTATGTAATTAATCAAAATTTAAATGTACAGGCTCAGCATCAGTATTCTCATTCAATTACAGTATTTTATTAACCACCTACATGTGTTTTGTGAACAATTTTTTCCTCATTTGCCTATTAAACTGTAAAAAATTATGTTTTAATTAATGTTTGCAGTTTTCTGTGATAGGCATAGAAGTTTAAAACTATCAAAAAATGTCGTAAAATTGAAAAATTTCCTAGATACATAATATTAACATTGAATTCATACCAAAACCTCGTGTAGAATTTATTTACACAATGTACCATTAGTATTATAAAATTTATGTAATATATTGAATTCTGTAAAGACATTATTAAATAATTTTAGGCCTATGTCTGAAGGCAGCAAAAAAGAGTTATCACAATGTCTTAAGTTTAAATAGTAACTATTATATGCCAATGAATTTTTTTAAAAAAAAGGTCATTAAAAAAATATTACATTCTATTCAAACTGCAGATGTAAAATATTAATTGTCATTCAAATAGTCAAGGAATTTCATATTTATTTTTATGATTCAGTTTACTATTCACTGCACTGACGGTAGATTTTCAATACAATAAAATTTAAAACTAGTGGTGCGAAAACAACACGTATTTTCACGCAAAATTGCGCAAAGTAAAGTAAAATAGGTTTTCGAAAAATTGTACATTTTGTACACATAATAATTCTATCTTTAATATTTCAGTTGTAGGAAGACTGCGAGAAAAACTCTCTATTGCGTAGCGCGAAAGTAAAAATCAAAAGACTGAACGTTCGAATTATCTGAGCCTGAACTCGAGTTCAATACAAACAGAACGAAACAAAACAAAACAAAACGTTCTTACCATGGTGAATCGTCGAACACACAGGTTGCACTTTCCCAGCAATGAGGGTTGAAGCGAACTACCAACAACCACCACCAACTGCGTCGCAATACTGAGCGAGGGGGTTCTGTTTCTTCGGGAGGGCCGGAGGGCGGTGTTGAGGCAGCGAGGCGAGTCACGTGGCCAGCAAGAGAGCCTCCGAGAACGCGTTTCCTGGTGAAAGTACAGTGTCGCAGGGGGAGGCGGCAGGTACGCGCTGGCTGCCGGTGGAACAATGCAATTGTTCCAAAATGTTGAAAGTCGGTATTAGGGGATGGGATAAAGATAACGCTACTGGAGGGAATATTTGTTTGCTGCGTTAATGAACGAACCTTGCATTCAAGCTGGTTTGTGACAGCCGAGGCGATGAGTCACCACAAGACGCAGAGTTTAGAGTCTACACATTTCATAGCTACACGAGCTTTGAAGATTCTAATTTTAATATAAAATTATTAGTCATAAGTAAGCTTCGGAATTTTGCTGTCTTTTCCTGCAATGGAAAATGCAGTATTTTAGGTTACTTATTCAATTTGAGTCACGCGGATTTTACAGTGTCTACAAAAGCCTATTTCTCTAATAAATGCCTAAATGATGCCCATCCTCGTATTTATTGATCGAAAAGGAATTAATCAAACATTGAAGAAAAATATTGTACTTTTTGTTTTTATCCTGCAGAATACCGAGAACTCGAACAACCGATAAATCTACGTTCCATTTTACTGCCATCACAATGCGCGTATTTCGTGTAATGGAACACCTGTAAAATCATTGGAAGTAATCAAGTTATATTTTATTTCGAATTTTTAAACAACTTTCGGCACAAAAGCAACTCCAATTTTTTCTAAAAAAATTCTCCTCGAAGGACGGTACAAAAATTGGTGCCGGTTCCATTTTTCCCAAGCACCATTTTCGAAAACTACAAAAAATTAACATTGCAAAAGTACAATATTGAATTCAGAGATTGTTTTTAAATGAAATCTGATCTAGAAAGCATAACTTTACACAAGCCATGTATACTTTTTTAAGGAATTTCTCCTTGAAATTAATACAAATTTTAAAAAATGCTCAAAAACGACTGCAAGTTTATTCTTTCCCATGGATAGAACAAGAGACGCTTAAAAGAATGGCGCAGGACTCATTTTCGTAGATCTCTCTAAATTTTTGGAAATTGCAAATTATGAAATATTCTTTAGATATAATGCCAGAAAGTACGTGCTATTGTATCATCGGTAATTACAAAATTTGTGTTATGCATGGAATTTAAAACAAATCATGCAATATTTTCAATTATGTTTAAATTAAATGTGAGAAAAAAGATACTGTGCAGCATTAGAGTATCAGGTAGCATTTAACGAAAAACAAGGTAGCTACTGCGATTCAGCCCTTTTTGACTGATTTGCGCAAAAATAAAAGCAAAGATTTCTACGAGGATTTATCAGAACAATAATGAAGGCAAACATTCAATAAAGTTAAATTTTTTCTGTGTACTTTAGAAATATTCTGTACAAGTACATATATAGAATATGAAAAATGTATTGTGCCTTTTAAATGCCTATATTAAATTTTTAAATAGCTATTATGCCAGCCTAATTTCTACAGTTTTCATGCCTATAAATTCGCATACTTCGTCATAAGATTACTAGCGTAGTGAGGTGCTTATGGTGTTTTATTCATATTCATTTTTTATAACAGTTACGCAATTTTATAATGTAAATAAAATTTAAACATCGCATAGTTGCCTGGTTTGTACAGCCTCTGGCATAAAAGGTTACATTAAATGATATCAATAGAAATAATTGTTCAAGTTAATATGTGTATAGATTGAACATTTGTATAATTAAATATCTACAAACAAATAAAGGTTTTATGTTTCACAAATGAAAGTCTCGGTTTTGTGAAACATAGGCACTGCTATCTGTATTTGCGCTGACTCATTCGTAGATGACCAATTGAAATAAGAACGGTTCATAATTGCTTTCCAGTAGAATGAACTGTGATCTTCGAATTTTAATATATTGATTGATGAATTCCCTCTTAAGTTGGTGCAGGGGATAGTGAATTCAAGTACGCTAGCTTATACTATAAGTTTGTGTCGTGATTGACTTTTTCTACACCACGTATCTCCTCTGAACATCTTCAGTTATTCATCTACCACCATTTTATTCCTCGTGAACGCCCTTCCATCATCGAAACTGTGAGTGGCAACGGCCGACCATCACCGTTTTCATGTGACCGTCAAGCAAAGGGAGGATAAAGGCGTATGCCTTCTCCCCCTTTATACGCTGCCGTTCAGGAGCGGAATGTGCGGTGGTGGAATTTCGATACTAGCATAGAGCTACGAAATAGGTCCAATTCAGCCACTGAATGGATTGATGGGTTGATTGTTAGTGATTCCGGGCGCGTCAATTGCTAAGGTCATTAGTCCCGTAAGTGTAGTGTATGCTTTCCCTCGGGATATGGCGGTGATTTCCCGCTGGATGGCGAGATCCGGAGCCGACCTACCGTCGGCTGCCGGTGTTTTCCCCGACCAGGTATCTTCCACCAGCGGGACACCACCTCAGCCGGAACAGTTGCTAAGCTCCCGACCTGTCTCCCGGCATGTGTGGTAGTGAAATACGATTGCCGTTTAATATGTATCAATTGTGCATTTTGTTGTCCTTTAAACTGAGGGTCTATATCTTTCATGATTGCTATTGTGTAATTAAAATTTCTGAGTTATTGCAGCAGATATATGTCTGCTGCTCTTGCTTGCGGTCGCTCAGCAAACGCTATGTTCGAGGCCTATCTTCCCAAACGGATCATACATCCATTTTGTCAATTTTTGCTGAACTTACTAGCCCAAGTGCATGCGCGAGTCGCATTTGTCCCCACGTCCGGGCCACGAAGCTTAGTGACAAATTGCACTGTGTTTCGAATTTATCGAATTTTCGAATATGAAAGCCGTTGCCCTGCGTGCACAAGCGAGAATGAACACAGTTTTTGATCGCATTTAGCAGCGTGCACCCGTTCCCCAGAGTAAGTTTCGGCACACAAACTATACATGTAGAACGATTTCTTCCTCTCTGAAACATTTATTTGTTGATAGAAGATATAATAATTTCTCAGAAAATAATTTGGAAATAGACGTAATTGTAAATTGTAATGAAAACAATTAAGAATATTTTTTGGGTTACTTAATTATCTTCTATTTCTGAAGATATTTTTGTATTTACTTTTGAGTTTTTAGGCTAATTTAATTTCGTGTGCAAATAATATTAAAAATATTAAATATGTTTTGTTTAAACAATATGTACAAAATTATAATTATATAATTTCATTTACCTTAAATATCACATTCAAAATATAAAAATAAATAGATAAGTGGATTAACTGGGGTTTTTAGGCTTCATAGCACGGTTTTGTAAAGACCTTATCTTTTTATTACATATTTTGGTGTTTTTACTGCGCGTTTTAGAGTTTTACTGCATGAAAATCCGGTCTTTACTTAAAAGTAATAGCTATAATTAACTATTTTAGGTAAAAAATTGACAATTTTATGAAAAACCAGTCTACTGTTCCGCGATTCAAAATTACGTAACGATTTTCTCGATTTCTGGTTTATTTAATTTTTTTAAACTTTTTTTACTTTTTTCATTTAAATCCGTCAAAAAAATTGTTTTTTTACACTTTCATTATGATTTTCAGCATAAAAATTGTTTATCCCCGGGGGCAGGGGCAGTACCTCAACTCGATACCCTCTTTTTCTTGCTTTCGACTATGTACTACTGTAGATGTGAGAAATGTTGGAAACGTTTTAATGGCAACAACTTTCAGTGCTATAAAACGTAGGAAAGACTTTCAGATTTCGAGAACTAGTTGTGCTACAGAATGGCGCATGTGCAAAATTGAAAGAAAAGGCGTATTATGTGGACGCAGGTGTGCAGCGGGAAGTGAAAGGGGTTCCTGGGAGAGGCTGCATGCCGGCCGGCCGGCCGACATCAGGTAGTACAGCCCTGAGGGTGCAGCGATATGTCGGCACCTCAGCCTTCGACGCGGCGTCGCCCGGACAGCCGGATCAGGTATATGGATTAAGTCGGTCCACGTTCTCGCAGTAGCGTCTGCCACCGGGAAAGTGCTTGGTTAATGAAATGTAATGAAACCTCGGGTAACAACTGAAAATTCTCAGATCTTCAAACATTACTTAACTGGTAGAAGGATATTGCGTTTGTGGATGCAATGAAAAATATTGCTCTGTGTTTTGAAGTGTGAAATGATAAAACGTCAAATTTCGTCCCTTAAATATGCTCCTATTATCCTGTGATGAAGAAAAGTCATTTTATTGGTTCATACGTTTTATTCAGACAAAGGAATAAATATGAAGAAATCGAAAAGTTGTGTTTTCCCTGCTATATAAGGCAGACAACACAGAAAATTAGTACATTTTTGGGTACTAAAATGTGATAGAGCATATTAATTATATTTTTACCCTTCATTGCGCATCTTTGGCATTTGAAGCGGAAACCTTCACGCACACGTGCATATTTTAGAACTTGATAATGTATGAAAACCTTGTTTTTTAATTTTTGTTTGTAATTATTAATTTATGGAGAAAATACTGTAGCTATTTGAATTGATTTATTTTATCAAAGAACAGTAAAAACTGTCTGTGACGTCAGGAGGGGGAGAAGTACAATCTGCGTACGTTTTCTTAAGTAACAGAATATCTTCCCCATCTTTTAACCATAAATAGTTGAATGATGAATAGATATAAAAGCTCGTTATTTCGACGTTTTGTGATATTTAATTATATGAAGCATATTTTGATGTATGATATTGTAATATGAAATAATAGTGTGAGTTAATTTGAAATGTTTATTTATATTAAAACTGTGATTCCTATGTTTGTTAATATTGTTATGTAACTTATAGGAATAGCTCTTAACCTTGTTGGTATAGAGCGTCCTTAAATAAAAAGATTAAGAAAATATTTAAAAAAAAACATATTGTCCTGATGTTATCGGATACAATACACCATGAACATTATTTTTTTAAATAATTTTCGTCTAAATAAAATTTTGAAACAGAAATTTGTTGGCTGCTCCCATATCGTTATTTTTGTCGTAATATTATCGTATTCTCGACCGACGATATTTTTTTAATGTGTGATCCATTAATTAATCTATAGTAAGCAAAATATATAAAACGTGCCTATATCAATGCAGTTTGCGTGATCAACGCGTTGTTAAAGAAAATGTTACAATTTGATTTAATTTTCAAAAATAGTTATTGATCAAAACTTCGAAAATGTTAGTAAAATTAGTAATCTCTGTAAGAATCTAAAAAGATGAAGAGAAAAGAAATGAACATGTATGTATGATCTAAATTATTACTACACTTCTGTTCATGAATGTTTATCTTGGGTGTCTCTGGTATGTAAAAACTTTGAAGTGTCATCAAAACAAAAATGTACTTCTTTTCCGTTACTTTCAGTTTAAGCTACACGCGGACACTTTTTAATTGTTTTATTGTTTCAAGATGCACGCGGTAGATTAAAAGAATGTGTAGTTAAATCGCAGATATTCGTGAGTTTACAACATAATTTTCAATGTCCTTGCGATTGTAACGTTAAGTTTGAGCACCTGAAGCACGATAAAAAAGAACGGAATTATTTTAGGCTGAGCGAAGGCGACAAGTTGGCATGGCCTGGACTGGGATTTAAACCGGCCAAAAAAAGTCTGTATATGCTATTCTGTCCAGTATTAGTCCAGTCAATAGGTATCTGACTCGAAAAAAAAATCCGGGAGATTTTTCTCAACGGTACAAAATGTTTCTGACGGTGCTGAATTCGAATTTGATGTTTGTTACCTCAAAAAGGTCGGCTTCACAGAAAAAATTGAAAAAAAAGCATTCAAAACAATGTGTTTTATCGGAACAATTGTTATCTATAAAATTAAAGTGGACAAAATTTCCTACAAAATGAATACTTTAACTTTAATTTTCTGAAAAATGGTTTAGGCAGTAGAGCACGCTGAAAAACGGTTACATTTGGGACCTCTTGCCAAAGCGGGAGAAAAGCTCTTTCCAAACATTCTATCTCACGGCGGTGCACTAGCTTCACTTTATCATGTTTGAAAACTGCTATTGTGAACAAATAATAGTCATTGTTAAATGATTAACACTCCGATACTCACGAAATCAGTAGAGACGTATTTGCTTGCGTGGAGTAACTATAAATCATTGAAACATACAAGAAAGGGTGAACTAGATGATGCCAGTATATCAGTCCCATGGCATTGTAGATTAGTTACTTCAAAGTTTTCAAAACATTTTTATTTTATCATCAATCACTACCGGTGTTTCATCCAGTCATGATTCAACACTCACCCCAACCCGATAATTACTAATACGCAATAATAACTTCTTGATTTACCTTGTTTCCTTTAATCAAAGAACAGTAAAAAGAGTGTGAGGGAAGAAGTACCATCTGAGCACGTTTTATGAGCTCCGGAATTTCCACAATTTAAGCTATAAATAGTTCAAACATGAATATAAGTGAAAAATTAAATAATAATAATAATAATAATAATAGTAATAATAAAATTAAAAAAGCGGGGGATTAGCAACATTTGAAAAATTAAGACATTTTCGCTCCCGAGTTAGAGAAAAAATGTATTTGCTTTGGTAAACGATTTACATATTTCATTATTTTGCATTGTTAGTAAAATAGTAACTCCATTATAAGCAAGTTCCACTCCTACCGATCTAAACAAAAGGAGAGTTCAACGAAACGTGAGCATACTAAAGTTACGTTTGTCTTCAGAAGCAAAACAAAGGGCCTTCTCAGCATTTGATCAAAGGATCAGGAAACTGGGCAAAACCTGAGTTGGGGGGTCATTGATCCCGGAAACTGAAGTACATTACTTGATACACGCACAAGTTTTTACAAAATTATATAATACAAATGTCGACCAGTGCATGTATATATCACTGTTAACATAAACATGTTTTCTTTTTAATGATCAGTATAGTCTCTAATTGTATAGAAACAGTTATGCAGCAGAAAACATTAATTTATAACTTAAATTTGCGGACCGATTTTAATTACTTAATGTCATCTGGCAATGTGTTGAAAAGTAACGTACTTGTATTAAAAGTGGACTTCTTGTAGTGAGCTGTTCATACTCACACCTGGTCAGTGGCGGAGCTGGACAATTTTGGGCACAGGGCAATGCTGAAATGTAGTTTCTCTTCTCCTCTAAAAAAATGAAAGTTGTACCAAGATACAGTATAGGAGTTATTTTATTTCGATGAATAACAAAAGATACAACATTTAAGCTAGAAACAGGTTTTGGAATTATATTTTAAATAGAAGTTTTTAAGTTAGTGATCAAATAATACAATTTCCAGGGTGAGCTTAAAACGTTAAAAAGGTTTTTATTTGGTGTTTAATTAAATCACCTGTTGTTAAATACATGTATTAATACATATAAATGTCAATAGAACCTATTGTAATGTTAGCGTCATGTGATTCATGTCATAAAGTCTTACCTTATAAATAAGGACTATAAATAACTATTTAAGGTAAAAACTAATGAAATATCACACTACTGTATCGCGACTTATAAAATTACGATAACGATTTTCTCGAGTTATATTTTATTTTTCAAATTGTTAATAACCTTTCCTCATCAGTCTAATCATCGGGACCCTGGCGATCGCCCGGTCTGCGCCGCCACTGCACCTATTGAGTGATGAATGCGTTTTCAACGACGTGTATTATAGTTATAAATATCAAAATTACATGGAAACATGTTCCCACAGTTAAGTATGTCAGCTTTGTCAAAAACTACACATGATTCGTAAATATATAGGCAAGGCGATGGTAAGATTCCAAGCTCAATGAAAAGAGGCTTGAAGGAAGCATGCGGATGATTTTTTTAAAATTATTCGAATATTTATTTTTAATCTAAAGGTCTGGGTGCTATCAGATGAACTTACCTAGAATATTGCGCCGTATCTCAGGCGGGAATGTAGGTACATTTGCAAAATACACGCAACACGCTGCATGAATGCATAACATAATCAACTTCATTTTGTGTTTAATTCTGTTATATTTATATTCCATTTGAGGTTTGACTGAATTGAAAGACCCAGACATTTTCTTACCTTAACATCTGATAATTGAATTTTGTTCATTTTCAATGGAGCATAAGATTGTCGATTTGAAATGCAAAAATGCATTGAAACCTATTTTCCTTCGTTAACTATTAATTTGTTATTACGAAATACGTTTGAAAATATGAAATCGTATGGCTTCGTTTTGCAAAGAACATCGTATCATCAGCGTACAGAACGGTTCTCCCGTTTTTAATGGACGAGGACATATCGTTTACATATAACAGAAAGAGAATAGGAAATAACGAACCATTTGGCAAAGAAATGGAAACATAAGTAAATAATTCTCTTTCGTGCCAGAACGATATTTAAGTAAGTAATAATATTCGTTCGTGTCAGAACGATATTTCTACTTGTTACGGTGTTTACGATCCGAGGTATATCAATTTTGATTTTCTAAAAGCGTTATGAGTCTTAAAACGCTTAGATTTTCCCGAGAAACGTTTTCAGACGCAGATAAAAAAACTGGAAAATTTGAAATTGCTATTTTGAAAAATCTGGAAATTTTCATGTATGTAAAGAAGCATTGGAAATGTGAGTTAATGCATGTATAAAAGCAGGTATACAAGTTTTTAATAGACAATCCAGAAATTCATTCAAACCAGACGAATATTTATTTTTGAGTTTACTCACTATTCTGAGGATTTCACTTCATGATTACACATAAAAATGTAAACTCTGTATGGAAGATTTGTAATGAGTGAAAGACATTCATTTGTGTTTTATTCTGTTATCATTTGCTTACCCTTTGCATGTACACCCTCTGCAGTACTTCAAATATGTTTTACGCGCTCTTCTGCCAGCTGGGCCCATGACTCCTCATTTTCATTATAACTAGAGAGGTTTTGTTGGCAATGGCAATTTAATGTATTAGAGGATGACAAAATATGTGTATGGTTTGCAGAATCTACTTCTTTTCTACACTGGTAGAAAAAAAAATATTTTATTGCCAATTTGCTTTGTCTGCACTTTAATCGAGAGATATTTATTATGAAAACTATATTCTTGTATAATAAGAGAATACTATTTTGTGGAAATGTAATTCCTAAAAAGTAAATATTGTTGTTTTTGCTTGCATATTATTGTCAAAGAAACGAGTATCTGTTTACTGTAGATTTTTTTAATATGAAAAATGGTAAAAAATTTCATGAAACTAAAGACCTTATTAGTCTACTCTCAGGGTTCTACACTAGGGTATTTTTCCACTTCCTTAGAAGTTAAATGTCTGTAAAAAAATTTGAAACATATTTTTGCATGCGTTTCAATACTAATCACGGAAAAGAAAGATTTTAATAATACAATATAATTGTTGTAATACTATGTACTACTGAGAGAATTATCATTTTGATCTTCTTGTGTGTTATGAGGGCTTTCTCTATGACTCAGCAGACTCAAATATCCCAAAAGAGTGCCTCCAGACACATCTGCTCCTGCCTGTAAACAAAATTAAGAAATTACTTTCCTGAACACCAATGCTAACACCTAACCTACATCATTTGAAAGTTTGAACGATCACAATGATTGTCATTTGTAAAAATTACATTATAAATTAGATGTCATTATAAATTCAAGAGACTTTAATTGAACATTTTATTCTTTCTTTTATTTTCCATTATGTTGTTTTCTGAACCTGCAACCATCCCTAGACTGTAGGTGTGGAACAGGAATAAGCATACCAAGAGTGTACTTGGTTGTACTTGGGCCCCCAGTTATCTTTGCGTAAGTTCATAATTATTTACAAATCTGTAAAAATATTTTAATATTAATTTTTAATTAATTGAATTTAATTGAAAAGTTTAGTGTTTACTTTCATGTTGATTTTCTTTACTTATATGGTAGTTAATATTTCAGTACTATTATGGCAGCCACACATTTTGGTCGAAAGGGCTGTTGAGATGCCAATTTTTTTCGGCAACAGTAGTGGGTAGTATGAGTAGGGAAGTCTGTTAGTAGACTCGATTATAGCATACTTTAGATCATTCATTAGCTGTTCTTGCTGAGAAACACTCTTTAAGTTTAGTGAGACACAAGTTAAATTGAAGAAGAAGGAATAGATATTGAAATAGAAGAATAGTGTGACTGAATGTTCGATGTGGCATAAAGCAACATTTTGATGAAAAAATATCATATTGCTTAATGTGTCAATTTTGAGACAGTTTACTGCCGTCACGCCATACTGCAGTTGTTAGTGCAGTGGCCAACATGGCGGAATGGAATACCGATCCTTTTAGTGCCTAACCGAATTGTAGTTACTTTGTTAATTTATCCTACTAGGACACTTCAAAGCAGGTGGGGGATCCATCCCATCATTTTGGGGGAGGTCATCATACATTTTGATAAAGAATAAACATATTTTTATTATTTTTGTAAGGTACATTTGATATTATACAATATTTTTTTAAAAATAACTAGGCTCTACATAATTCTAACATAAATAAATATTTAAATACATGTTGTTAAAATACAAGACGGTAATAAACGAAAACGTATGACTTTTGGAGAGGGCATAGGTCCCATGACCTCCCCACTTCTGGATCTGCCTCTGCTCCAATGCATGTTACTGCTTAAAGTCTATTCACAATGTAAACGTAAACATGAGCATAACGCATAGACGAAAACATTAACATAAGTGATAGACTAAAGTATTCACAATGTCTAACTTAAACGCAAGCAAAATAGGAGTTTCTATTGGCTGTGAGACATTCTAGAATACTATTGGTTGGATGTGAGAATCGATTTCGAGGTATCGACTGTGTCCATTGCCCAAATTGCGTTAGTTCGTCAATCGACTTCGCTCCTCTTTCGATTCTCGACTTTGAGTTACCGTACTGTGATTGGTTCATTTCTTATGTGTTAATTATACCATAAGCACAGAAGCTTGCAAGCTTTTAAGTTAACGTCTTACGCGTTATGCTTATGTGAACGCATTGTGAATGAGCTGTGCACGTAGTCCTAACTTTTATGTTAACGCGTTAATGTTATATAATCTTTCCTCCCCTACGTCACATACGGTTTTTTACTTTTTTTTCTGAATAAATCTAAATCTAAACGCCATGTTCGCATTGTGAATGGGCCTAGAGACTCCTCAGTGATGTTAATGGGGTTGGCGGTTAGCTTACCTCGATGAGCGCTCGTCCACACTCCTCGTCTCGCCTCTCCACGGCGATCATGAGCGGCGTGATTTGCTGCGCCCGCAGGTCCGCGCGCGCGCCCAGGCGCAGCAGCTCGCGCAGCACCTCGGCGCGGCCGTGCGCAGCCGCCACGTGCAGCGGCGTCAGGCCGCGTTTGTCGGGCGCGTGTAGGTCCGCCCCGTGCCGCACCAGCTCCTCCACGCATGTCGGGCTTCAAAACAAAGGGGAAAAAAATATCATTAGCCAACTAAAAGATTCTCGACAATTCTAAAATGTTGGACTTACGAAAAAACGTTACATGTATTAACCACAATGTTGCGTCTACTAACCAGAATGCCAGGGGTACTAACCAAAATATCACACGTACTGAATGCTTAATTGGCAAACTAAGTAAGGGTGTTCTGATTTCACACCGCGAAATGATGTACAATTATTGTGACTCAATAATCGTAACCCACATCACGATATGCAAAATCTTTTTATTTGTATAATAAATTAAAAGAATGGAAAATATTGTCTTTAAATTTTCTTAATTAAAGAATGCAAGGTAGCACATATTTGTTTGCCCCGAAATTTAGCAATGTATCCGCAAACCATAAGGCCAGACGTACTAAAGAAGTAGATCGGTGAAACAACCAGCTGTATGCGTACTAGCCAAAGTTTCCGTACGCCAATAATATACAGCCTATTTAACATACTTGACGTTAATACAACACTGGACGTTTTTT